>JANHMN010000020.1:21674117-21771441 GCA_030674055.1 Rhabdomys pumilio
AACAGTTACCACCCTTATACCCTCATTTCCTTAGTTATCAACAGTTACTCAGCTCATGTCATGTTCGGATTATAGATTAGGTAGTAGGATCAGCAGAAACAATTAGAATCTAGAAAGAGACAACAGTACTACAAACAACCATTCCTGGAGTAGAGGTGGAATTTAAGTATTGTCTGGTTTTGTTTAAATTAAGTCATGTATATCATATGTTTGGTTACTGTGATCAAGGATAATCTGAATAAGATCATAAAATGTTTTCTTCTTAATACATGAACTAAGTACTTTTCTACTTAAAGCTAGGCTTGGCCCGGTGTTTCCTGCTTTACTGAATAATATCACCATCATTAAAACCAGGAAGATGGAAGCCTAAAGTCACTGTTGGTATTTCTCAACTCCTCCCTTTTCAACTTGCCTTACACCCACATCAGTCTGGTGGCTAAGGGTGTGAGCTTTAAGTCAGCTAGGTCTGTAACATGAACTTGGTAGTCTCCAAACTTCCTAATTTGTACACAGCAGTGCCCCCTTATGTGCAAAGGATATATCCTAAGTAGGTACCTAAAACTGTGGTTAGTACTAAAATCTTTGTAACTGACTTGTTCCTGTACATACAGACACATAAGGCACAAAAAGAGATTAACAATAGTAACCATATACAACAATTCTAGAACGCAGTAAGACTAACATGAATGTGGACTCTCCCCAAACAACTTATTGTAGCAGAGTCATCTTTCTTAGGATGATGTGACAGTGTGATGAGAAATGAGGTGAAGGATGTGGGCACTCTGCTATAGTATTAACGTAGCTGTTTCATTAGGGTTGCTTCAACAAGCACACAGAAAAAGTCCATCTGATAATTAAGAAAGAGAGATGGATAGATATCAGATCACCTATGCCAGATAAAGGGATGCTTTTCATGCTGAACAGGACAATGCAAGATTCCATTATGCTACAAGCAACAGCAGCACACAATTTAGGACTTACAAATTATTACTAGAATTTTCCTTCTAACACACTAGGCCCACCATTGACTACTCATGGGCAACTATAATTATGGAAACAAGAGTGTTTATAAAAAGGACCACTGTACCAAAAATTTCTATGTTTTATAATTGGTTTAAGGATTACATCATAGTATATAGAAGGCACCTGGCACCTAGTGCTCAGCGAGCACACAACGTTAGTGACATGAGTATCCTTACCTATCTTATTACAATGTCTTGTAAGCTTTGTTCCTAAATGTATTTCTTCATTTACCCACATCCTGTTGGCCCACCTTAACCCCACCTCTCACCTGCACTACTGCAGGTCTCCCCAAATCCATTTTTGTTTCTCAGATCCATACTCCATACTGCAGCCAGAGTAAGTTTCTAAAACATGTATCTTATTTTGGCACTTGCCTTTTTCCCCTTCTTTGTCTTCCCATTCCTCCTAAGACAAAGAATAAAAGCCTTAGTACAGCAGACAAGGCTCTGTTAACCTGGCCCCTGCCTCTCTTATAACTGCATCATCAAGTGCATGCAGCTCTTTTTTGCCTTAAGGCCCATGCCAATGTTCCTGTCACGTGCTTCTCTGCCCCAACAATTCCTACAGGGCTCCACTCAGATGTCTCTGCTTCAAGAAAACAGTCACTGACTCCCAGCTAGGCCATCACCCTCCTAGTCTCCGTCCTGCATTCCTACCCCAGTTTGCCCCTACGCTATTATACATATTAACTCAATTGTAATTCAATGTGTAATCACTTGTTTAATGTGTCTCTTAGCTTGAAGGAAAGGGGTGGAAAGTGGGGAGACTGTAAGGCAGTTCCTGTAAACTACTGAAGGAACAAAGTCGTTTCTATATTCAAAGACAGAAAACTGAAGTCCAGGGAGGTTAGAATAAACTTGCCTCTTCCCCCAGGCCTCAGCGTGTCTTTTACCACAATAGACAAAACAACAGTAGGACCTAGAAGGAGGCATTGCCTTGCCAGTTTTGGCGTCCTGGGGTCTGGGTCTGCTACCGAGCTAAGAAGAATGGACTGCCTGCTGAGCTAGCCTTGACACCTTCCTGACAGACTACTATCTCCTTACCCAGCCCCTGGGCTGAACCGAGAAGAGACTCTGGGGGGTGGGGCTTACCCTTTATATGTGAAAGCAAAATATTAAACCTCAGGCCTTGATCAGAATACTTTGTCTTGGTCCCATGTTTCTCTAGTTCATTCCCAGGCTTCCTCTCAGGAGAACCCGGTACCCATAGCTGCAGGCACCCATAGCTGCAGGCGGCTACACCGGAGGAGCTTGGAGAGGGTGATTTCTAGTGACCACAGTGTTACTATGTACAGCACAGCTTTTCATAGAACAGTGTCAAAGTCGAGAAGCTAGCAATTGAACTTATTTGCCTCTCAAATTTTATTATCAAATTAGGCCTATTTCCTTTCTCTTTTGAAAGACTATTCACCATCTAAATGATGTACTTTTTATAAAAAAAAGATTTATTCAGATAATAAAATTATCATCACCTTATTCCTACAAAATTATTTTTGTATTAATACAAAGCATGACACTAAGGTAATAAAATTTAATCTATAAATCCAATTAAAACTTGCATACAAGCATAATAGTTATGGTTAGGCTACATTACATGGCTATATAATTACTCCATGATAAATTTCTTTCTAAAAATAGAAAGGGTATTTTGGTCATTTGAGTAGACACCCAATACAATATTAAGTGCCATGGGGCCAAACTAGGCTCACAACTGTTAAAAGTAGCAGCTCTTCATGTACATGTCAAAACAAGTAGAATATAGAAAATAGCCTCATCCTGAAAATACTATCAGTTTTTATATATCCAAGAGTTTACCATTGTACTTGAGGGGAAAAAAATACATGCTGGGAGCATGAAAGAGGAAGGAGGATGAATGGGAAGATGGATGGATCTGGGAGTCCTAGTCAAGGCTGACAAGTCATTATCATTTGGACAGTTTTATTTAATTGCCCTGCAGTTAGTTGAACACCATCGCATGCATCTCACCTAATGATCATCAATAAAGGTCTTCAGAAGCTGGGCACTTGTGGCGCATGCCTTTAATCCCAGCACTTGGGAGGCAGAGGCAGGCAGATTTCTGAGTTCGAGGCCAGCCTGGTCTACCAAGTGAGTTCCAGGACAGCCAGGGCTATACAGAGAAACCCTGTCTCAAAAAACCAAAAAAAAAAAAAAAAAAAAAAAAAAAAACGGTCTTCAGAAAAATATGTGCAGTTTTCAAAAATTGAACCTATTCAGCTGCAACATTAAATGCCGTTCAGTTTTATTTATAAGAAAACCCATAGAGCACAATGGAAGGACAACAACAAAAGAACCTTCCTACACATGGTAGAACAGTATGTATTATACGTATGTGACAGGCTGGAAGGCATTAGAAAAATGCTTTCGGTTTATGTAGTGTAATTCAAGGATACTTAAACAGTAAAAGCTCCTACTTTTATTGCATTATCAAGGATACATTTGTATAGAAGGAGAAAGATGGTTCAGGATTAACAGCTGGTGGGAAAGTTTGTACACACCTCCTCAAGTTTTATTTTGCAGGGAAGAAAAATAGGTTATCTAAGGAAAAGAAGCAATTACACAGCTACACAATTATAAATAAAAAACCTGATTCCCCAGGAATTTTCAAATACTTATATTTACGTAATGCCAATATGACTACATTTAATGCAATTATCATGTAATTCAAGTGAATACCTTTGCTCATACTTTACTAGATCTAATTTTTTATTTTTACAGTTATTTCCTGTGTATTCATGTTTGTGTTAATGTGGAAGTTACAGCACAGTGCTTGTGAGTCAATTCTTCCCTTTTGCCATGTAGACTCTGAAGACTTAACTCAGGGCATCAGGCTTGACAGCAAATGCTTTTACTTACTGAGTTATCTTCTGACCCTTACTAGATAGTTATTTTAATGTAAGTCTGAAAAAATTAAATCCCTGTGATCTCTCTATAAGAATTTCATTGGTTTTAAAGTATGTCAATGGTACATTAAACATTAAAATTATATATTATAACCTTAGATATTGCAGATATGTGTTTATATATTGAAAAAGTTTAGTTTTGCTAAATTTTAAAGAGAATATTAAGCATATGAGTACTTGAAAATAAAAAAAAGGTTCTAAATTTCAAAAAATTCATGTCAATTTCTTGGTGTAATGAAAGAATCAATAAAATTTATACATAGGCCTCTTACCCAAACAGGTAATGCCAATATGTTTACTAGGTACTTACAATGCAGCTAATGTGGCTTAGGCACTCAAGTTTCAAAATTAAAACAAAAAAGAATAACATAGCTATTATTAAGCAAAGCATGTTTGGAACAACTTGGACATGACTATAAATTTTCATATATAAATTTTATAAAACCAATAGAGATCAAGAATTACTGATAAAAACTCGAAACCTGTATAAAGATGTTCTAAAAATAAAATGTTCAGTATATTTTGAAGACAGTACAAAAAAGTGAAGGATCACACTCATTTTCCTGACATCAATTTTATATATATATATATCTCATAGTGAAATGATAATACATTTGTTATATTGGGCTAAGTAAAACAATGTCACACACTGCTTTTAGTGTGACAATTGGAAAACTTTAAATTTCTACAATTAGGTGTCACATGTATTTTAGTTCTCCCACAAAGTACTAACATTGACGGTCAAACTACACAATGACCACAACACTTTGATCTTAGACTCACTGATTTTGACTTAACTCAAAAGTGTTCTGCCCTGAAAAACAACTGATCTGATACCAAGAACTCCAGCTGAAATTACCTTTTTGTCTTCCCATTCTTTGACTGTACTGCTCTGCCCAGATGGAAACTGTACCACACCTCCAGTGCCCGCAGATAACAATGGAGGCTGAACCTTGCTAAGGATCTTTGAGCAGAGCCTTAAAGAATCTGTGAGCTCAGATAAGCGCAGTGTCTGGAGATGGCTTGTCAAGGCAGAAATCATCCTGAGCAGTAACTGGGGCAGGTGTTCTGTCTGGATTTCAATATAAGTCTCCTGAAAAAAGGTTGAAAACATTAATGTATAATGTAAAAGTCATAGTTCTTTTATTTTAATCTATACAAGGGTATATTTTTGCTCATGTTTTATAGGTATCATGCTTTTAACTAAAAGAGTTCATTGGCATTTTAATACTGATGACTTATAAAATCTCTATTCCTAGGTCTGTCGAGTTAGCTCAGTGTGTAAAGTGCTTGCTGTGCAAGCATGAAGACCTGAGTTCGGATCCCTAGCACCCACTTTAAAGCCAGGCGAGGTGGCGCACATCTATGATCCCAGGGCTAGGGGACAGGGAGACAGGCAGATTCCTGAAGGGCAATGATCAACCAATGTAGTCTAATTCAAAACCTTCAGGGACTCTATCTCAAAAAATAAGGGGGACAGTGATTAAAAAAGACATACCCAGTGTTGACCTCCAGCCTCTAAGGCACAGACATGGGAAAACACATCATCACATACCCCCCACCCATAAATCCTCTATCCTAGTACATCAAGCATATATAATTGAATACCCCAATTGTATGTGTTATATTACTGAGATTCTAATGGAAGTGAATAAAATCAATCGAAATAAAAACAGGCTGCATGCCGTACCTGACACAGCACCCTCATACTTCTAGTAGGCTTCAAAATGAGAAGGCAAAGAGTTGAGGAGAGAAAACACAGGGAAAACATTGCCAACAGTCTTCACGTAATAGAAAGAATTATTAACCAATACAAATGCAGCATAATTCCACCCACTGAACATTAGATTTTACAGCATGCAAGTAGAAGTAGATTCTGTGTATTCTATATATACATGCTAAGAAGACAAAAACATTTAGAAAGTGTCATAAAAAATCTATGCCAAAGAAAAAACTTTTAGTTTTAAAGATGGAATTTATCTGTAGATGAGATTTGTGTTCATCATGAAATATATAAACAATGCTCTTAAAATTCTTCTTCTTTTTTAACCAAGATAGTCTTACCAAGGAGACTATATCCAACAAAAAATCCACCAGTAAGCAGAAATTAGTCAGTTGTAACTCAGACGAATCACTACTGTCTCCAGGTCCGACCTGAAGTCTGGAGTGCAGCGTCCTCCTACAAAGCAAAAAAAAAAAGAGAGAGAGACTTTACCAAACACACTATCATATGATAGGAAAACGTGATTACATCACCATTTAACAAATAAGGCTCAAGTCAAGACTGGGACACACAGTAATGCTCATTCTTCCTGTTCCAGGACATTACCACATTGCTTCCACAGAAAATTCTCAAAATCAGGTCCCTATAATCTTGCCCCATGATTCCAAGTGTTCTGAATGTAACACAATTGTTGAGATTTGTACTGTGTCACTGTGGATGTGTCTCCTGATAACAATTGATGTTTTTTGTTTTAAATTTGATTTTTAAACTGAGACACTTGGTTTACAATGTGCTCTGCTAGATTGCTGTTACACCAATGTATGCTCCTTATATCTGGAATATAACTCTCCTTCAAGGTCTGAGACCAAACATCATGTTTTACAAGAAGTCTCTTCTGATCCAAGATGAGAGTCAAGAAAGACTGATATTAACCCATATTAATCATATTTGGCCAAACACTGCCAGGTAGTCTCAGGATATAATTATACAGTCTTTGACCAGTAAGAAACATAAACAGGTAGAGAATTAATGAAACCAATGGATAGGATGGGAATAGCTGATTCTGAGGAGTAGTTTGAGGGAGTGAAGGCTCCTGTGAGGTGAGTGAGCCCTCTACAGGACCATTCCAGAAGAGCGAAGGCGGGAGGATATATACAAAATGCACAGTGAAGGCCAAAGAGTACAAAAGGGAGTGAGTGTTACAGTGCATGTCAGCTTACAAAGCATGGACGTGTGTTGTGAATATAGAATATGTAATGCAGAAGGTTGGATACACGTCTGGAAAACAGTATAGCAAGGTGGGAAAGGTACTCATAGATCCTCTCCATCCTTATACCTTAACCTATTTGGCATTTTCAATTTTTAATTTATTTCTGGGGCAGACATATATGTGTCTTACCTATTCTACTATAAAGTCCCCAAGGTCAGGGACTATCTAATATGCCTAACACAATGCTTTTCAATTGGGTCCTCAACATCTGCCAACTAGACAAGCAATTAAATCTCTGAATAAAGGGATTCCTACATTTACAGTTTTAATGGCTTCCAGCCCCAAGATTGGACATGCTTACTTTTTGACTGTGTTCCTCATGCTTTAGGAGTTAATTAGGTTGCAAAGGAACTGGGCTGAGAGTTGAAATAGAGATGTCACTCTTCTTCACTAGTACCCTGGGGATTTTAGACTGCGTTTCAAGCTTTCTATCTTAAGGTGTGAGGTATTTATTATCACTCATCAGTAACAATGATGCTTCTAAGTCTGTGAAAACATACAGTAGTTCTATTATAAGTGGGAATACTTCTGGAAAGTGCTGATGCAAGCTGCTTTCTTCTCCACAGCCAAGGACAGAGGGGCTGCTGCGGTCCAGAAATATTAACACTTTCATCTGTACTGCTAAGTGAGTAATCACCTCTAAGCTCTTTTGTAATTCTAACATTATATGACTAGTGATTTTTATATCCTAGATTGACAAGGTAAATTTAGATGGTGGGTAATCAACATTTTTTAATAGGAATAAAATGTATAAAAGAATATTTTAAAAAGCTAAACATTAGCTTTGGCTGTTAGTACACCATAATAAATGAAGCAGTTAACCTACCGACAACATTCCTCGAACCAGCGTGCAATGTAATCCCACATATAATAAGGTTCAAAGGAATTAAAAAGAAGATTCGCAGTTTTAATCAGCTCGGCTGTTTTCTTGTTTTCCCTTAATTTACTAAAAAAAAAAAAAAAAAAAGAAACCAAACAAGTAGAAATATTAATGTGCTTTTCAAAACTGAGTGCAGTGTTCTCAGGGCAGTCCCCATTACTACACAGCTGCTAGAATACTGCCGAGCTGGAGGTAGACTACAATGGTGACATAATCTAGTCCCACTCTGTCACATTAGATAGAACTACTTTTCAGAACTTGAGTTTGCATAATTCACAAGAATGATAATCATAATTTGTGTAACAGACTCCCTGCATAGTAACCCACAAGAGACCAGCAAAGGCAGGTTCCTTCTGCCTCTTTTGAGACACGCTGCTGTCATACGTAAGATAGCTGCGCTTGACAATCTCCTGCCTATGCCTCCCATGACCAGATGCTGGGATCACTACAACCCTGGGCCATGATAGCCAGCTTCCTTGGGGGACTCTTTTAAGTGTGCAATTGTTAATTTGGCATCAAGATTTTTGGTTTCTGTTGGCACATATACACTGAATTGTGATGTGCTTTCAATAGCCTTCCTGCTGTTCCATATCTTGCTGTCTTTTCTATGCTAGTCAGAATTTTCTTTCAAAGGGTAAATTATGACCAGTTTTTGACCAGTCAAATGATACAATTTAGTTTGTAAACCAATAAGGCGCTGGTTGTGTAGGTTAGTGGTAGACTCTCCAGGTCCCATCTGAGCAATAGCAAGAAAAGAAGAAAACAGAAAGCATAGTACTGTAAATGCTCATTACAGAAATTCTCAGGAACAGATGAAATTATTTCAAATACCTATTCTTCTCCTATCCTTTGTATAACTGGAGTGACTGCATTACATACACACTATCGGTACAGCTGTCAGGGAGGAACAAAAAAAAAAAAACTAGTATACTCCCTAGGATAATACAAATTCTCAAGGACAGACTACAACAACTTTTCTAACAAAAAAGTCAAAAATCAAATGTGTATGTTTTACATACATATAAAACTTGCTTTAGGCAAGTTAAGGGTATTACCCAATCACTACCAAAGAGTCAATAATGAAAAACAGAATTAGTGAAAAACAAAACAAAACCAAAACCAAACAATTATAGTCTTGGAACCTTTGTCCTATTATAGTAGCAGTAATACTAGAAAGAAGTGATCCACCCAACACAGAAAAACAGGAAAAGACTGTCAGCAAGTCCAAGTCTCATTAACTGACAGGTGTGGGTGTCCTGTGAGTTTATAAGTTAAACTCGCTGGGCTGTTATTTTCTTTCACATTAACTATCCACAGTTTTCCTGCTTACCTTGTACATGTGCTCATTTATCCTGTGTGTGTATATGACATGTGCATGACATGATGAGCATGTGGAGGTTAGCGAGCATGTGGAGGCTGGAGGACAATTTACAGGAAAGGTTTGGCTCCCTCTACCATCTGAATCCAGTGGATAGAACTCAAGAGTCAGGCTTGGAGCCAAGTGTCTTTCTTTAACCTCTGTGCCATCTTGTCAGCCCAACTATTCAACATTAATTTCACGAACTGGTATGATTAAGAATCAATCAAGTAATCAAGTAATGATCACTGTCTTGTTTAAAGTACCTTTTCGAGTAATGAATACAATTTATTGATACTTCATTGTATGAAAGTGATAATTTTATTTATCATAATGTAAACTTTAGAGTAAAATCCCTAGCTATTACTAATAATCTCATTATATGAATTCATCTAGTAGTCCATTTCATAAGCACTAATAAATGAGGCTGTCTTTATGTCTTGCTTAATTTTTTATAATCTACCTGCTTAACTGAGCATGGTCCTTGCTGAAGGGTGGTTCCATTTGAAGATCCAATTCTGCTTTGCACTGAGAATACAGAGTTCTAAACACCTCAATCAGAACATCTTCTAGAATTACAGGTCCTAAAATTAATATACAGCAAATTATAGGCAGAAATAATTTAATACTAGCAAATCATGATGACCTGAAGAATGATCCAACTAAAGCATGCTTTGAAGAAAGTACTTTAAGAAAAGATTCTTTCCACCTAGAAGCTCAACTGAACTCTATGTTTTAAAACACGGTCTAATAGTAAATAATAGGATAAGTGTCTATTTAAAGAAGAGAGTCTCATTAATAGAAGTGACAGAATCAGGAAATGATTTGGTTCAGTCTCTGCTACCTTTGATAGGCTGTTTAGTTTTTGAGTCTTAGTTTATTCACCCCAAATGAGAACAACAAATGAGACTCACAGGACAGTCTGAACAACTTGGAGAAACTTCTCCAAGATGCACTGTGCAGCTCGAAGAATGACTGTCCACACCAGTGCTGTTGCTATATAACTCTCAAACTCAGAAGAATAAATCTGTCTGCTTCACAGCTCCCACTGTTCTTTAAAAAAATCTTCTCAGCTTCACCACAATCACAGAACACCTAAAAAACAACCCTGCTGAAGTTCTTCCCACACTTGCTACTTTCATATTTAAAAATTTCACTTTTAAGAGTTGATTTATAGCATATGTGCCAAAACACTTTAATAATTAGAAATTTTACATATTTTATCATAGCAAAAAGCAAAATATTGTTTTTTTCTTAATTTATGTAAACACTACAGTTAATTTTCTAGTATATCTGATATATAACATATATACAATGAAGGAAAGTACAGAACAGCAAGAAGACTGTGAAGAAAATCTATAACTCATATTTCTGTTCCAGCTCTCAAACTGTATGAACTATAATTATGATAGAATGCTTCCATTTCAGAGAATAATGATTAAGAGTCTGAGATGACATCTTTTAAAAAAATGACTTTGTTGCCTAACACAGTGCAAAACATAAGTCTTACGCTCACATAAAAGCCAGCTGCACACATGTAACTTCAGTAAAGAAACTGGTAAGAATCTGTATTTAAAACCCATTTCAAAATACAGCAAGCTTTCCAATGTCTTCATCTTAGTTTTATCATGAAACAATTCAAAGGGATATGTCACCTCATGTTTTAGGACAGCAGCAAATATTACCTAGTTCAGGTTTGTCCAATAAACTGATTAAAATACGAAAAGGTTTTAGATCTTGCATGAGAGTGCTTTCTTCTCCAAATCCATTCACTTGTAAGATTCCCACCATGGCCTTTAAAAAAGAAAAGCACACTAGTGATTTTGAAACTAGTAATATTTTTAATAAAAACAATTTTAACTATATCCATCTGAAATGCAGATTCACATGGTTTGTGCTACTCTGACTGATGTCTTCTGTCTGTGCCAGGAAGAAAGATACCAGGCTCATCCATTAGGAGAAAGCACAGTGTTTCATGTATTTTTCACTGTTAGTCTGTTATTTATTCTTGAAATAAGGCCTCGCTATAAAGACTGGGCTGACAACAGACCCATCATCCTCCTGCTTTAGTCCTCTGAGTGCTGAGGCTACAAGAGTATACCACCAACCTGGACCATGAATTTTCACTGGAAAAAAAAGGAAAGTCAAGAGAAGTGTATTGAGAATTTGAGTGCTGGCCCTCTAGATGTAGACATTTCTGTTTTGGACATAAATTTTCAATTATGCCATCTTATCCCCAAGGGATTTGGTATGCAATTATCTTCTTAGTTATTTAAATTTCAATGTACAATTTTCTTCATTTAAAAATGCTTCAAGCTGCGCATGGTGGTGCACACCCATAATCCCAGCACGTCAGAAGCTGAAGCAGATAGGTAGGTCATGAGTTCAAGGTAAACTGTGCTACACAGCAAGATCCTGTTTCAAAATCAAGTACATGAATAAAAATGCTTGAGAAATCATTTGTTTTCTTAATATATACTGCTAGAATATTTTGAGGCACCTTAAATAAATATATTAGGAGATAAATGCATAATTTTAATGTTTCTATGTAAGTTGCAGTTTTACCATATCTAGGCTGCAAAAGCCTAACCACCTGAGGTTTCACAGGAAATTTAGGTCCTGGGCAGTCTTTGAAATGACCCAACTTTCACGGGGCAGACAGGTAAAAAGCTGTCCTCCTATGGAGTCCAGCCATGAACGCCCTTTTACAGTAGCTGTCCGTGTATTATAGTCATTCTTTGGATGTTTTTGAGTCTTGTCTTGACTTCAATTATGAATTCAGTTAAAGCAGGAGTTTGTCTTAGGCTTTTTCAATGGGAGGTAAGCAAAGAATAATGAAAATAGCTGTTACCTGGACTAACAATTCTTTTGAAAAGGTTGTAAAATAGTAAGTGGCATGTTCTTCAGGATTACTGTGTCGTGTGCTCCTGGGTCCTATGATAGCACCGTTGTTATCAAAACCTCCATGGGAATAAATCACAAAAGTAATTAAAATGGAAGCCTTAACACTGTTTGTTCGCTAAATGCTAAAATATCTCAAAAACAGCACTAAACACTTACCCAATTAGTAGCCCATTCATTGTCAGCAAGAGAGACCATTTTAGATAGTTTAATAAAGGGAAACCAATTCAGTAGATGAGTCTAATAGTATCCTTCCAGAATTACCTTATTTTACCCCGAATATTACAGTGAAAAAACGGATGATTTACAACACCTCAGGTAAGTTATCAAGTGTCCTTCCATTCTAGTAAGAGGTTATGAGGAGGCAAACCACTCATACAAAGGTTGCGATGACGTGCATGCAATGCTCTATGCCTAAGTGTACACAGTGTCTCACACTGGTGTCGCCTGTGAGACAGTTGTACTTACTACTTATGATTCATTGGTGACTGTGAAGTTTTGGAATTTTGTCATAATTTTGACTATTAATTTATTCTTTTTAATAAACTAACATTAAGTATAATCATAGAAATTTATAAGAGGAAAAAAAATCCTGTTAAAGTGAACATGACTTTATGGATTAAAATAACTGGTTCCATTACTAGGCTTCTGAAATTTGCTCAAAAATTTCATTAGTAGTCCCTCCACCTGGGTTGGTCATCATCATCATCACCACCACCACCACCACCACCACCACCACCACCACCACCACCACCATCGTGCATGTGTGTGCTGTGCCCTTGGAGGCCAGGGTCCCTTGGAGCTGGAGTTACAGGTGGTGCTGAGCAGGAGAACTGATGGTCCTTTAGAAGAGCAGCAGATGCACTTAAGCACAGAGCCATCTTTCTGGCACAGCTTTTACTTTTTTATTGTTTGTTTATACATAAATGCTTAGTTTCTTCATACAATTTGAGATTATACATAGCAAATCTTTTTTCAATTTTTTCTTTTGTCAATTATAAGCATACTCATTAATTACCTACCAAGAAGCCATGCATAAAGTCTGCGGTTCAAGGACATATCCCTCCTTAGTACTACGTGAAGGGCTGCTGATAAGATCCTGATCATATCTGGTCGAGTGGCCTGGAAAGAATGATGTAGTTATCCTTAGGTACAATAGTGTTCTCATTCTTAAGAAGAAGAACGCTTTTAAGTCTGCACTGAACATCAGTGTCAGGTGCTGTTATGTAACATTGCTTTATTCAAACTTTCAAATACAGGAGCCGTTACTTCTAATTTACACTTGGGAAACACAAAGAATGGTAACATGACTCAGTTTCTTTTTGGGTAGTGTCAAAGAGCAAGTCTGGTCCCAAGCTCCCTGAGCAGGCACTCAGGGATGGGCACTGAGCTTCCACTGTGAGGCTCCCACCCAGAGAGTCTCTGCTCTCTCTGCCTGCCTCTGTCTTCCACTTTAGTTTTATAGCTGACACGACAGCTCACTCACTTACTTTAGCACCATGTTTAAAGTCTTTTTTTTTTTTTAAGCTCTCTACCAATAGTAAAATCTGACACAAATGAGGATGATAAAGAAGACAAATAGTAGGAAATCATGTATCTACCTTAGCCATTCAGCAGTGTTAATGGGCTCTAAAGTCTTCAGGACGCTGTTCGCATCAATTCAGTATGTTTTCTTTTTAAAAAAAATTCTACTAGAAGTATTTTGAACATGAGAAAAAACACAAACAAAATCCAAATAAAGTCCTTTTGTTCTAATCAATAATTTTAATTTTTCCTCCAGATTTTTTCCTCCAGCTTTAATTTGATGTTTAAAAATGATTAAAGGTCCTATTTCAATCAAAAGATGTAAAGTTAAAAAAAAAGACGGGAAGTAGCTAATAAATCGGGTATTAACTTCTGTGAGCGTGCACATGCACACACTAAATACAAATTTTAAAAGAATATCACTAAGCAATAACTTAAATATACAATCTTGGAATCTTAAAATCAGATCTTAGAAACTGACCAACATAAAAACGATTTTATACAAAGGGACCTGACAGCTATCAATGGCCAGTAGCTCCAGGCCTAGGGATGGGACTCCATGCTGCAGCTGTTGGCAACTGAGTTTCTGGGAAAGGAGAGTCAGTTTCCTTAAGGGCTGGCTTGGCAGGTCAAGTCGCTTCAGAGCAAGGTACTGAAGTATATGAGGATATACTGAAGTCTATCAGGACTATCTATATTTGCAGCACAAACTGGACTGAATGGGTTTAAATAAGAGATGAAACAAAGTTGGGTGGGCTGGGAAGGGTGTAGATCTGGGAGGGCTTGAGTGCATGAGTATAATAAAAATGGATTGTGTGAAATTCTCAAGGAACTAGTAAAAATGAAAAAACCAACAGAAACAATCTATGCCTCTTAAGGAACTAAGGCACAATCACACGGAAATGCTTGGTAGTGCTTCATCTGGATGCAGAGCTGACCTTTCCTTAGCCACAGGGATGCTTCTCTGTACAGTCTTCCTGTTATGGAAAGGGAACCATCTCCAGAATTAGCAATAGCTGAGGTGTTATAGGACAAGGCATCCACAGGTGACACACTATGCCCATTCTTATAGATACTGTCAGTAAGCTAGAAAAAGTGTTAAGTGTGATCCCTAGGTGCCATTCCAGGAGATCTACAGGGTAGAAACTAGTCACAAACAAAGAAAACACCATAAGACTATCTAGATGTATTTCTTTTTTCTTTTGCCAGGTTGACATTTCCCAATATATAAGAAGGAAGTTAAACCACTAGAATATCTGCATGAAAAGCAGCTGAATAGAGGCATCCATTATACTTATAATCTTTGCATTTTTGCTGCCATGCTCTTGGAGGAAAATAAAAACACCACCAACAAAAGAAAATAAGTCGATGGTATAGCTCAGTGGTAGAGGAGCTTGCAGGAGACCCTGGACTGGATTTCAGTACACAGACAAAAAGAAAACAGGAAGAAAAGTTGGCCAGGTTCACAGTTCTTTTAAAAGAATGTTATTGAAATTTAAGCTTGTTACTCAAGGTACACTTTTCAGTCCACGAATTTTACTATTTTGTATACTAAAATTGTAAGCACATGTTATATGCTTTTGGTTGTCTTAGTGTTTAGAACAGAACAGCTTTTAAAAAACAGTATAATTTTTGCTAAACTATGTTTTTTCTTTATATACCTTGGGTTATACCTAACATTAAATATGATCTTTTTGATTTTTGCATTTAGTAGTCATTCATTTAAATAGAAACAATAATGCTATAATTAACAACATTGGCAATTCCAAAAGAAAATTAAATTATGAAAGATTGTGTGTGCTGAAGTTATACTGCTTCCAGACACTGGGCTAAAAACTTTGCAGTGTCAAAATTTTTTAAGCTTCACATAAACTGTTTTTACATCTGTTTCCCCTTCCTCCAAGTCCTCCCATGTCCTACCTCCTCCTTTTCCAACTCATACCTTCTTTATCATTAGCTGTTATATGAATAAATTTATAAATACAAACTTTTGAGTTCACCTAGGGTTGTTGGAAGAATATACATTTTTAGGGCTAACCACTCAGTACAGAGAAACCAATTGGGGAGTCATTCCTGGGAAAAGCTGATGTAATCTCTCTCAGCAGTCCTTAATTGCCTGCAGCTCTTCATCTAGAGGTAGGGCTTTGTGAGATTCCTGCCATCCATGCTGGCATGTTAACTGAAGTGCTATGGTCAGGTCTTGTTTAGGCAAGTGTGTTGTTGAGATTTCATGGGTACAGCTTCGATGTGATATTTAGAAGCACAATCTTGAAGAGGATGTCCCGGTCCTCAAGCTCTTAAAGTTTTTCTGCCCCTCTTTCCTGATGTTCCATAAGCCTTGGGTGTAGGTTGTGTTAAGTCTGTAGTAGTTCAGGCCAAGCACCCATGATCAGTTATTCTTTGCATTTGAGCACTTGGGAGGGTTGAGAGCTACACTTCAGGCTAGGATGTTGAACAGGCTGTGGCACTCATGAACAGCCTGAGGGGTGGAGATGTTGCAGGCAGGCTAGGTTCCAGTGACTCACCAGCCTTGACCCATGTCCAGATGTGGGGCAGACTGGATGGGC
Organism: Rhabdomys pumilio; assembly: GCA_030674055.1. Classification (NCBI taxonomy): domain Eukaryota; kingdom Metazoa; phylum Chordata; class Mammalia; order Rodentia; family Muridae; genus Rhabdomys; species Rhabdomys pumilio. Next base: position 21,690,283 of record JANHMN010000020.1, read on the forward strand.
ACCTGGAGTAAGGCCTGGAGGCTGATGGCGTAAATGGGTTGCAGGTAGCTAACCAGGCTGGACAGGCACACAGAATGTGCAATCTGGATTAAATCCTAGGGTTGGGAACAGCGCAGGGAGAACGGAGCAGACTGCACCCCAACAAATGATGGGCAACTAGGACCAAGTCTAGAGGTTCAGTCCCTAAAGCTCTTTAGCTGAAAAAGTGTTATGTTTTGGTGCCAGTGAGACAGGTAATAGGTAACGGTACCTGCTGCCAACCCTGATAAACTACATAATCTACATAAATGTTGACAAAGAGAATCCTGCAACCTGTCCTTTTACCTCTGTGTAAGTGCTGTGGACACACACACACAGACACAAAGTAAAATACAATAATAAAGTTACTGCTTTTAAAATGCTATGGCTTAGATCAGAAACACCTGGCTCCAGGCTCACATTCTACTTTGAGGGACATGGTGGTGGTGGGTGAGCGGGAGCTAGACTTTGAATACAGAGTTGCTGCACCAAGTTCCCACTTGACATAGATTGCTCCTTCTGCTGCCATCCCTTCCTTGTTATGACTGAAATCTCTGTGAAAGAGTACGCTAAAATAAACCACCCTTAAGGTGTTTCATGTCAGGTAATAGTGATGAGAAAAAGTTCCAGATATAAGTGGTATTAGCAACAAATGTGATTAAGTTGAATATGGTGAAGTATGTCTATATATGAAAAATCTCACCAATTGAGTATACCAGCATTTTCTAAATAACCAAACTTGATGTTGCAAAATCATGTATGAATAAAAGTACCAGTTGAGCAGACTATAATAGACTATAACACTCGAAGTTGATTTATATTTACGTATTGCAATTAACTGTTAAGATCTCACTTTGGTATAATATCAAGAAAGAGTTGTACTTATTAGCAGAAATATGACTGGCTCCTTGATTTTCCAACTGCACATCAATCAAAGAGCAGATATAAGCTTTCATTTTTGTACTTTTGTACCAGTTATTTAAAGAGATTGATAAAAAGTATGAAACTCTGATTCTCACTAATTTCTTTTTTGTGGTGTTATATACTTTTACAAAATGTTATTTATGCTAAGATAACTCAATTATTTTCCAATTAATCAGAGTATTTTTAAAATTACATGATAAATATCATTAGCACTAACTTATATCAGGAAAATGTTTAGCCTCTCAGTATATTTAAAGCATGCAACAGCATCAAGCAACCAAACGTTTGAGAATTCTTATGCTATAACTCCTCATTAACAGTCATGTGGGCTATAGGCACTGTTCCCAAATCCTGGAAGCACCAACATCTCCCCCTCTTACATGAGGAGAGAACTCCAGTAGGAAGGAGTAGAGGGAATGGTAAAGGTTATAAACCTTCAATTTCAGGAGGAATGTTTCAGAAATCTACTACATCATGGTAACCATAGTTAATGTGTGATGTACTGAGAGTTAAAGTGTCTCACTGTGGGAAATAAGAATGTGAAGTGATACACTAGTGGGTAATAAGTTCTAAAATGTTTTCCTCTCCTTTCTCCACAAATACTTGAAAACATCAGAGAAAAAAGCCCACATTTTTTTGTCAACTACTAAAGAAAAAGTTGCACTTTTTTGCCAGGCAGTGGTGGCACACGCCTTTAATCCCAGCACTTGGGAGGCAGAGGCAGGTGGATTTCTGAGTTCAAGGCCAGCCTGGTCTACAGAGTGAGTTCCAGGACAGCCAGGGCAACACAGAGAAACCCTGTCTCAAAAAACCAAAAAAAGAAAAAAAAAGTTGCACTTTTTTGTTGCTACAGATTGAATTCAGGACCTGATGCCTCTACCACTGGGCTACTCCCCAGCTAAGATGCAACTTTTTTTTTTTTTTTTTTTTTTGGACACTAGGTCTCACTATTGAATTTAGAATCCTCCTACCTTCGCTTCCTCAATGCTGGAACTACAGGTATGTGTCACCAACACTCAATGTGTGGCTAAGAAGTCATTCTTAAATACATCACCACACATTTTGCAGTGTGTTAAAGATCTCTATAATCTACTAACACTTAATAGTAGGCATCAGGTCAGCTTTCCCTGAAGTAAGTTAAAGACACCTACCAGTACATCCATAGCAGGTAGGTGGTGAGGACTCTGTTCAGTTACAACTAAAACCAACACTTGCTAAGAATATATTAGATACAAGACATGAGAAAGGTCAGGTGGGGAACACAGATGACTGCCAGCTTGAGAGTCTTAAAATATGCCAGGAATTGGGGAGCAGTGCAGCGGCAGGAAGAGAATGGTGAACACTTGGAGACTTCACACACTGCCGCTCTCTTGAAACAGCACAGGAGGCTGGCTGGGAAGATTGGGCGGCAGGAACAGGCAGAGTTGGAGAGTACAGAGAAGGTGGAGTTTTAAACATTGATCTAGTGAGATTCCAAATTAAGTTCTTATCAGTTTAAGCCTAAGATTTAACTCAGATACTATGGAGGAGCCTCTCAGGGGAGGGATTATTAATATGGAACGTTTCAACAGGAAAAAGTTCAATATCAAAGGTCAATTAAGGATGAACCTCCTAAGTGTCAGGCAGTAAAGTTTAGGTTGGTATATACATTTCTTTGACTTACTCTTTGTGTTTTTTTATAAGATTTTAACAATGTTAAAAACAACAACAAAACCCTCCAAAACACTCACCTATGGTCCATTTGGCCATTCCTATGCTACAGCTTTGGCAGCTGAATTTTCCCAATAAGGAAAATATAAGAATCCAGAGGCACACAGTTAAGAGTGAAGGGGCCCAAAATAGAAACTGCAAGTGTCTCAACAGATGGCTCAATGAACTATAAAATGCTTCAATTATTATTTACTCAAATTACGTGAAGTAATAAAAAATTGAGCAAAGTAGTAAAAAACCAAACCCACTTTTGCCAGTTATAATGTGAAGTTTCTAAGCCTCAACTAGCAGCCATTATGAAAACACCAAAGTCCTTTCTGCTAATTATACTTTAGAAATATATTTTATTTTTTTGAGACAGAATCTTATTATGTAGCCCTGACTGTCTTGGAACTCTCTGTAGACTGGGGTGTCCTGGAATTCACAGAGATCTGCCTGTCTCTGCCTCTTGAGTGTTGAAATTAAAGGTACCCACTACTATGGCATGGAATACATTTAATTTTCACAGCAGCTTTATTTTAAATTAAGGAGATTGATTAAATTAAGTCCCAGTAATGAAACACTTCATTAGTGACTTGTCCAGGTCAGTTGCTTCTATCTGAAATCAGTAGCAAATGATATAGACACTAAATATTTGGTTCTCAAACAATGGCTAACTCCCTAAAGTTCTGGTATGTATGCTGAAGTCACCAAAGCAAGATAAGGTGCCATCAGACACCTTAATAAGTTAGCTGACTTTAAGGCCTGTGTTTCAAGACTTGGCTTATTTAGAGTGAGCAATGAGCAGCCCTGCTTTTTAAAGTTTAAAAATGCTTTGAAACATATAAAGCAATCTGCTTCAGTTACTATATTCTAATCAAATAGTTCAGTATTTTTCTTTAAAATGTTCACAATTTCCACTTTACCAAAAAGGAATTTATGTTCTGTATGAAGAAAATACTTTAATACAGTAAAACAACTACACGTTGACAACATTAGCATTAAGTTTTACCTGACTCATATGGAATGGAAAACAGAAGAGGATGAGGTCCAGGGTGCTTCTCTGTACAAGTACACTTGAGTCCTGCACTGAAGTACTTACTGCTTCTACCTGAAATAAAAAAGCCTTTAGCATCCTGGGTAGTGTTGCCCTAGTATTTTCTAAGATAGAGAAAATACACCTGTGCTAATTACAGAGTGCTGTCACACAGAAATGTTAACGTCAGTATCAATGACTTTTTACCCAGTGCCCCATTAAATGTCTACACAGCATGTTTGTGCAAAGGCTGTGCAGCAGCTTTACTCACACTTGCATCAAGTGGGATACAAGTCAAATGCCTGTTGACTGATGAAAGAATAACCACACTGTGGCACTGTCAACAAGAGAATATGAAGCAACATAAAGCAACAAACCAATGATACCACACACAGAAGCATAGACTAATCTCAAGTGTGTCATAAATTGTGAATAAACCACACCCATTGTATGATTCAACATACATTAACAGTGTGGATGAGTGAAACTAAAATCAAAAAACAGACCAACATTTTCAAGGATATGGACACAGGAAAGAAGTGACCCCAAATCTAGTGACTTGGAGGTAATATAATTTTCTGAGTCTTTTTTTGTAATAGTAGTTTGGAGACCGGTCGCAAACTGGTACAGCCACTCTGGAAATCAATCTGGTGCTTCCTCAGAAAACTGGAAATAGTTCTACTTGAAGACTCAGCTATATCTCTCCTGGGCATATACTTAAAAGACACCTCACCATACCACAAGGAAACATGCTCCACTATGTTTATAGCAGCCTTATTTGTAATAGCCAGAAACTAGAAGCAACCTAGATGTCTGTCAACTGAAGAATGGATACAGAAAACGAGGTTCATTTACAGAATGGAATACTATTCAGCTATAAAAAATGAGGACATTATAAATTTTGCAGGCAAATGAATGGAACTAGAAAATATCATCCTGAGTGAGGTAACCCAGACGCAAAGGACATGCATGGCATGTTCTCACTGATAAGTGAATATTAGCCAAAAAGTACAGAATACTCATGATATAGCCCACAAACCCTAAGAAGTTAAATTAGAAGGAAGGCCTAAGTGAGGATGCTTCAATCCCACTTAGAAGGGGGGAACAAAATAATCATGGAAGGCAGAGGGAAGGAGAGACCTGGAGGTGAATCAGGATCAGGTATGGGGCAGACAGGAGAGAAACCCAGAGAGGGCCAGGAGAATGAATGGAAATATGCAGCTGCTGTGGGTAGGGAGAACCTCTAGAATATCCCAGAGACCTGGGATGTGAGAGGCTCCCAGGACTCAATTGGGATGACCTTAGCTGAAATGCCCAACAGTGGGGAGATGGAACTTGAGGAGTCTACCTCCAGTAGATAAACGAGGGCCCCAGTGGAGGGATAGGGTCACTAACCCACCTTCAAAATTTTTGACCCAGAATTGTTCCTGTCTAAAAAAAATGCAGGGGCAAAAATGGAGTAAAGACTGAAGGAAAGACCATCCAGTGACCAGCCCAACTTGGGATACATTCCATGGGCAGGCACCAAACCCTGACACTATTACTGATGCCATGTTCTGCTTGCAGACAGGAGCCTGGCATTGGCATGGCTGTCCTCTGAGAGGCTCTACCAGCAGCTGACTGAGTCAGATGTAGACACTGGCAGCCAACCATTGGGTTGAGCTTAGGACCTTTATGGAAGAGTTAGGGGAAGAACCGAAGGAGCTGAGCGGATTGCAACCCCAGAGGGAGAACAACAGTGTCAACTACCCTAGACCCCTCAGAGCTCTCAGAGACTAAGCCACCAACCAAAGAGCATACATGGGCTGGTCCATGGACCCTAGCACACATGTAGCAGAGGACTGCTTTGTCTGGATTCATTGGGAGAGGACATACCAAATCCTGTAGAGACTTGATGCCCCAGGGAAAGAGGATGCTGGGAGAGGGGTTACCCTCTCAGAGGTGAAGGGGAGGGAGGATAGGGTGATGAGCTCTAGGAGAGGGACAGAAAGGGGGGAAACATTTGGAATGTAAATTAATAAATTAATTTAACAATTCATGTATGTAAGATGGTCCAATTTTAGCAAATGCAAATAATATTTAACTAATTCTAACCAAAGTTATACATTAAATATCAGTTATATCATAATATGGAAAATAATATTAATCAAAAAAATAGATCTTTTGAAAATGTCCTGGGGCTGGAGAGATAGTTCAGTGGTTAAAAGTACTGACTTCTCTTCCAGAGGTCCTGAGTTCAATTCCCAGAAATCACATGGTGGCTCACAACCATCTGTAATGGTATCTGACGCCCTACTTCTGGTGTGTCTGAAGAGAGTGACAGTGTACTCATATAAATAAAATAAAAATTAAAAAAAAGAAGAAAATGAATTCTTTGCTCATTTTAAGACTAAAGCATCCTATATTGATTTCCTTCTGTTACCAATTTTGAAATTAAGAAGAATATAATAACACAGTCAATGTCTATTTTTTTTTTTTCAGTATTCAGCTAAATCATTTTGTCTAAATCACATCTTTTTTTTTTTTAAATAAGGAAAAGTGAGACTGGAGAGAAGGTCCACTTTGGTATTATTATAATAAATGCAGCTATGGTAACAGTGGTCTATTAGTAAACAAGACAGGAATAATTAAAATGGATGTGCTTGAATAAAAGGTAACAGGTATAAACAATAATATCTTTTTCATGAAGATTAATCTTTAAAAATATTAATATTTATTCAGTATTTTGGCTGTTAATTTTCTTTGATGAAAATAGGAATGTTGTCCATGGCATGATTCTCAGAATAGTCTGGAATGTCTGGCTCTAGAGAAATACTTGTGGCATGTCAACCCACCATGAGCTCAATGTCACTGCCAATTATATACAGCTGATCTTCCATTGAAAGCTTCCTGTTCAGATGGGCCAAAACATAGGTGATTCCAGGTAAGCGCACAGCAGGACTGGTGAGCAGACTGCCCCACAGGGCACTGTAGAACGCAGACTGCTCTACAGCAGCGGCAACCTTTTCCAGCAGTGTGTTGGTTCTGGAGCATACAACAGAAGGAAGGCATAAGAAAGGAAACACTCAGTGTCAGAGAAAAGTAATCAACCATTATTCTCTTCCAAAATAACTGACAGCATACACAGCACTCATGCGCTCCACCCTGGAAATAAGTGAGCTAGTCTGGAAGAGTACACCTCATATTCAGAGGATAGGGTACAAGCCTTGCTTCTGCGGTGTATTAGCTGGATAAACCTAATCCTTTCAATTCAGTCTCCATCTGTAAAATGGAGAGAGCAGCACTCCAATACCGCCTACCTCACTGGGTTAAGTATAGTAAGCAATAAAGCAACATATGAGGCTAATCAATCTTAGCATACCTATGTTGACTTCCTACAAAACCTTAAGACCTTTCCATGTACCTTCTTCTGCAAACATAACATGTAATTCACAATAATATAATAGAAATGGATCTACAGCAAAAATCAAACTAAGGTCATCAGTGACTGATTCTTGTTTTAAACAAAACAAACAATTCAATATACAGAAGTCATACTCAGTATTACAGTGTAGTACAGCAAAGCCATATGAGTTCAGTTGGTGGTTTAATAGTTACATTAATCTCAAGCCTCAATGTACCTATGCATTAAAATAACACATTTATGAGCTTTTTATAGTACTTATAAGGAATATGTAACAAAACATAAATAGGGCACTATAGCCAGAAAGACGATTATTTAATTCCTATTTTAAATTTTAATTACAACTAGTAGACTGATTCTGTACTTCCCTTAAGAGTATAATTTAAAACTTATTTCTAAACTAAATGAACTACTTTTATATTATGTTTCTAAAAGTATAAGCAAATAGGTAAATTAATAAAAGCAAACAATATGAGCCATAGAAATGTTTCAGGGGTAAAGGCACTTGCCATGGAAGCCTGTAGGGCAGCTTCCCTGGGCCCACATAAAGGCAGGAGAGAAGCAACTGCACAAAGTTGTCCTGTTGCCGCCAACCACATCAGGCACACAAAGACACATGATAATAATAATAAAGACAAAATTTAAAAAGCAAATTATGCTATGAAGTTTTGACTACACGTTTTCCTTTTCAATATATCCTTATAAGGATAATCCAGTATTTTCAGAATTAGATTCTTATAGTACTGTGGAAATAGTTGGAATACATTAATTGGTCAGTGTACTTGATTAAATTTTCTAAGTTTAAATCATTATGTGTACTCACAAGTCAAACTTATCATTTCCTATTTTTGCCAACTAAATTCAATTTCTTGGGCATCAAACATTGTCTATATCTATTAGCTCTAAAAAAAAAAAAAAAAAAAAAAAAAACCAACCAAACAAACAAAAAAAACCCAACAGGCTCCAAAACAGAATAGATCCTTTCCTTTAACATTACATATCAAGCATTATGGCAACAGCTAGTGAAAAAGCAGTGCACTGGTGCCAGGCTATTTTCTCCCCTTAGCAGTTTAAACACTGTTGGCACAGGGACTCACTTCACACTATTCATTATTTGTTAATCTATGTTATATCATTAATTATAAATATGGGTCATACATTTTGAGTCACATGTGCTAAGCACTGGACTGGTTTGATTACTGCAGCAACATATAGACAGGCATTATTTTTCATTTACAGATGAAGAAAGGGAACACAATTAGAAAACATTAAAAAGTGTTCCAAAGCTCAAAATAGATATTTAGTAACAGTTTTTATTGCTATTGAAATCTTGTATGTATGTCTGTTTTGTCTGAATGTATATCTGCATGCCACTTAACTACTTGATGCCTGTGGAAGCCAGAAAAGGATGCTAAATCCCTGAAACTAGAGTTTCAGATGGCTGGGAACCTCCAAGTAGGTGTTGAGACTCTAACTCAGGTCCTCTGGAAGAGCAGCAAGTACTCTTAACCCCCGAATCATCTCTCTAGCTCCAATAATTTTTTCTTAATTTTTATTTTTCAATGTGTGCATGAACACTTTGTCTGCATGTATGTATGTAATACTACATATATGCCTGGTAACCAGGCAGGCCAAAAAAGGGCATCAGATTCCATGGAACTAGAGTTAACTACTTGAGCGCTAGGAATCCAATCTAGGTTTTTTGCAAGAGTAGCCAACACTCTTAACTGCCTAGCCATATCTCCAGTCCCATGCTACTGAAATCTGAATGTGTTATGTTGATACATCTAGAATAATTAATTTTGTGAAGTTAAAGCACAGTTAAGGATGGTTTCTGACAAATTCATAATTTGTAATACCAACGGGGACCAAATACCATTACCTCTCATAATATTCCGATCCTTCTTCTAAGCCAGGAAGAATACCAGTCAGCAATCCCTGGAGACCAGGTTTCAGAGTTTTCCCCAAAGGCAAGTAATATATCTCATACAAACTGAGCAGTGTTGGTTTCACAGACATAGCAGCATTGGCAAGGAGAGGAAACAACCCAGAACTATTAAAAAATGAAAGATGTAAAACAGCACCAATATTAATTCATAAGCAAGTCTATCACATATTCTGATGAAACAGGTTACAGCAAATGATTAAAACATTATCTATTAATGACTTCTAATCTGTTAACTAAGCCAGTTTTCTACCTGAGTTTCTCACACACAAGCTTCCTAGATGTTTCCTAAACTCCTTATATTCCACAATTTCAAACAAGGATCCTCATGTTTTCCAGATGTCTGACCTTCCTCCTCCATAACTAGTATTTTAAAATGCTGTATCTGTTATTAGCTGGCAAAAAGCTAAAAATGTCTCCTCCAAGACTCATGTGTAGTGGTGCATGCCCAGTTCTCAGGAGGCAGAGGAAAGTGGATCTCTGTGAGTTCAAGGCTAGCCTGGTCTACATAGCGAGTTCTAACATAGTCAGGGTTAAGTAGAGGAACCCTGTCTTAAACAAATGAAACCAATTCAAATCTAACTAATCTCCCCCAACCATCAATCACTGGCTATGTTCTCTCCTCAGGTTTTCCTTGTAGCTAACTCCTGAGTAAATTATTCCCATATCATTTGCATAGCAGAGGCTACCTACCATATTTTCATTACCTTGTCCTAACAGGTAGAATTCAAAGCTCCGATGAAGTTATAACTTCCATTTGAAATGTCTCGTAGATTTCCTGCCAACAGTTTTGAACATTGCTACCTTGTGGCTACTGCACACACTGTACAACCCATGTGCGCTCACTCTTTTCATTCTTGTACTAACTCAGCCATTCAGTTCCTCTGAGAACCGTCCATGCCCTCTGTAGACTCCAGGCCTTTGCCTGTCCTGTGCACAAAGACATAATCCCTGCCCTCTTACTTACATATGGTACACTGGAGGATCCTTAAACATCCAGCTCTCAGTTTATGACACTTCCTTAGTGAACGGACACTAACCTGATAATTAATTAGGATTATAGCTCTATTTGATTTCCTAAAGTGTAAATAGTGTTTTATTAGAATATTTATTACTAGGATTTAACTATTTGTGTGTGTTTGAAACAGGAGATCACAACTGCAAGTATTTCTATATTTAAGTACCTTGTGCCATGTTCTGCACTCAGGTAGTCCTTTGAAGATGGATGGAGACTCAAACCACTCCTCATTTTTCATATGGGAAGTAGAAGTCATGTTCAATTGAGTAGTTTTCTGCCCGAAATTTTAGGAACACTGTGACCTGAAGATGTAGTCACACTTTGTCTTTGTGAAACTGCCTTTTGTGTGCCTAGCATCATGTTCTGCCTTTACCAGGAGCTAGCCTCACTGACAACTCTGTCTCCGAAACTTCTGTCTTTATCTGCTCTCTGCTGACATCTTTGTTTCCAACCCAATGCACTAAAAACAAACAAACAAACAAACAAACAAACAAACAAACAAACATAACTTTTTGTTATGGTATTTTAGGATTCAGAAACCAGTTTCTTTTTTTTATCCCAAACCTGATTATAAAAACTGGACTTTCTTTTTCTAGAGCTAGATTGTAGAAATTAATCTTTCCCTGTCATTTTGACTTGGATGTAACTGTAAAGAAAGTCTATCTACTTTGATGGATAGTAGATCAGAAGATTGTCATTTCAAATGATCCTACTCTACTCAAACCTGTTAGGAAGTAATGTCACACAGAGGTGCTAAAATAAACAGAAGGTGGACAGATGACCATGCTGCTCCCTGCTCAGCGTGTTATCATTTAGCACTTGAGCATGCATTTTTTTCTATTATGTTTCTATATGGTTGTTCAGGCTTTAATTTTGCCTATGCAATGAAGTATCCATAGAAGCCTCAGGTTCAGAGTCTCTGGACAGTGACCATGTAGAGGTAATCAGGAGCTCATCCACACTCAGGAGGTGGTATACTGAAGCTCTCAATCAGGAAGGGAAACTCCTGTCCTCAGGCCCTTTATCTGTATATCTGTGTCCTTTAAAATACTTTTATGATAACCAATGGATATGTTTCTCAGAACTCTATGAGTTACTCTAGCAAATTAATTGAATCTAAACAGTGAGTTGTATAGACCACAACTTGTAGATCATTGGTCACAAGTTCTAGAGACTTGAAGTTACTCATAGTGACAGTACTGGAAGCAGTCTTACTGGGTTGTCAACCTGTGAGATCTGATGGTATCTGTAGAAAGACAAAGTAAAGACTGAGCTGGCCTAGAGAATGGCCAGCTGAAGGTCACTGAAGAGCTTGCCATTGAAGAAGAATTCTCACAAAACTGGGAATCATGCAGATGATCTATGTTCTGGTTAGATAATTTTAGTTTGAGATTACTTTTTTCAACCCAGTACATGAAATCTTAGAAGCCATACATAACATCATTTCTTTAATGCATTTGAAAAGGATCATTCTGCCGGGCGGTGGTGGCACACGCCTTTAATCCCAGCACTTGGGAGGCAGAGGCAGGCGGATTTCTGAGTTCGAGGCCAGCCTGGTCTACAGAGTGAGTTCCAGGACAGCCAAGGCTATACAGAGAAACTCTGTCTCAAAACAAAACAAAACAAAACAAAACAAAACAAAACAAAACAAAACAAAACAGAAAAGGATCATTCTAACACTGTGTGAAGAACAGAATATAAGAAGCTAAGGACAGGGCTGGAGAGATGGCTCAGCGGGTTAAGAGCACTGACTGTTCTTCAGTCCTGAGTTCAATTCCCAGCAACCACATGATAGCTCAAAAACATCTGCAATGGGATCTGATACCCTCTTCTGGTGTGTCTGAAGACAGTGACAGTGTACTCATATACATAAAATAAATAAATAAATCTTAAGAACAAAGAAAGAAGCTAAGGACAGAGGCTGCATCAGTATTAAGTCAATGTCAAAGCCCGGAGTAAAGTTGATGTTCATTTGAACTGGCAGCTGTAAGTGAGATAGACAGATGCACTGAAAACATATGCAGGTAATGTGTAGGTTACTGGGCACACTGTTGTAAAAACTTTCTGTATATTACGAATAGTATCATTTCTGTATAAATGAATAGTATCATTTCCATTTTTGTAAATGAGGGCACAAAGAATTTTTAAAAATGTGGTCCAAGAACAATTAGTTTGACAATCCTACTCTTAGCCATTGAGATAGAACTTCCAGGGAGTCTGCATAGGAGGTAGGAGAATATGGGCAGGGTTATCAAGATATGCAACTCAGATTTAAAGCTTGTGCAAAGGGACTGATGGTTGTTCCTTTTACAGACCTTTAGTACAATGGAGGAAGTGTTTATAGGAAGGGTCGATCTATTTTTAAACAGGTAGAGTTTTATGGGCTTTTAAAGATACACACATATGTCATGACTAAGCCAAGAGTTTAAAACTAGCACCAGCAACTGAGACATCAATTTGGATTCAGCATATAAGAAATAAACCAAGGTTATCAGGCATGGGAGAAAATATAGAGGTGCAGGTTAAGGTCAAAAGCAAGAAAGGTCCAGAGAACTGTGCAATGAGAGATATGTGAATCTGCTTCATTAGAGTATACACCTCATGTTATCATGCTGTGTACTTTAAATATACATGGTATGGATATGCTTGTTCAACAAGACAATATAAAGTGAGAACACAAGCAAATCCAGAACCAAGGGAGCCCTAAGAAGTTGCAGACACTGAGTTGGGGTAGAAGAGGAAAGGGTGGTAAAAGACAATAAAAACGATTAAAGAAAATGACATTTCAGAGAAGTCAAAGGAAAGAATGGTCAAAGGATAGTTTATGACATTAAAGCTACTGAGAAACAGTCTTTTCTCCCCTAAGCTAGCTTCCAATCTTAAAAAGGTACAATGCCTTATTAGTGTCAACAATTTTGAATGACAGCTTTTATGAATGCTAAGAAAAAACACAATCTGAGAAAGATTTTACCTTTTTCTAAAGCACTTAATTCAAATGTTTGACATTTATAAAAGAAACAATTTTTCAAATTTTTACTTTTATTGTAGAAAGGTTAAACAGTAAATATGCAAATATATATTCGAGACAGAGTCTTGCTATGCTGGTCTGGAACTAGCTATGTAGACCAAGCTGTCCTCAGATTCATAGACATCTGCCTACCTTTGCCTCCCGAGTGCTGAGACATAAGGCATGGACCACCCCACCTAGCTAAATATGTATTTTTATATTGTACATAATTAAAATTACTCTTACCTATATAAAAAAAGATCTTTGGCAAGTCGCTTAGGGCCAATGATTTTGAAGATGATTTCATATGTTTCAAGTGCTTTCCGATGAACTCCACCTGGTAATGCTGGATGCAGACATTGAGCGAGGCGTTTGCCTATGGTCAATTTTTTGGGTACTACCTGGTACTTGGCATTATTTTGTAAAACCTTGAAGAAAATAATTTTAGTGAAACTGAGAAAAAAAATCTCATTTTATTACTTTTTCTTTAAAAAACATAGAAAAATTTGAAACTTTATCAGTATATATTTGAAATTAAAATTAAAAAGGATTACATTGTTAAAAATATAACTATTACATGTTAACAGAAATATGTATTTTTAATGAAAGAATAATTTGTTCAAAATGTGTAGAGAATAAAGGCACAGATTTTTGTAAATCTTTACTATCTGTCATGAGACAGAAAATCATGGGTACTACCCCGAGGGTGGTTTATGCTAAGAGAGAGAGAGGGAGAGGGAAAGAGAGAGACTGGCTGTCAAAGGCAATATAGTAGAAAAATCAGCACTAGAGTAGCCAGTCACTAAATTTATACCAAAATATATTTTGACTACAAAATAGGTTTTGAATTCATAAACAAATATGTATCTGCTTGTCTGCATATATGTCTCTCTCCCTCTCTCCATGTGTCTGCGCAGGCTGTTTAACCGTGTTTTAAATTAGTTTTATCTATAATCTTAGCATCTGATTTTTTGTTATTTGGGTAAAATAAAATATTTTCACTAATACTGATTAATGTATAAGAACCTAATTATGTTTTTAATTAGTCTAAATCATGTCCTCATGCCCATAAATCAAAGAACTGTTGTTGAAAATAGTTCCCAAATGACCTTCAAAATGGGACTCTTGGCAATCTTTCAGCAAGACAAAAACCCTAGGTTCCTGAAAGGAAGTCATATTTATTGGGATACTAAAGAGAGATGAGGGTTTCAAAGCTTACATGGTAAATGTTGGTAAGTTTTGGAAGTGCCTGCGCAACACAGAAGCTTGTGTATGCCATTTTAAGGTAAACCCTTAGCATAGTGGAAATGAAAATCTTTTTTTCTTATACTAACAGGGTAATGATCTTGCAATCTATTTTCCTTGCTGTGTATATCAAGATTTCTTTCCCAAAAATGACAAGAGAAGCTGTTTGATGTTAAAACAGTTACTGTGATGTTAAAACGTATTCTTTTTCTATCTATCCTTTTTTAGTATTTAGAAGCATCCCCAATCACTAAGAACAATAATCATACCAAAACTACCTGTGTGGAAGAAAAGTTTGACTGAAATTAGAACAAAACTGGGTGAAAACAGGAAGCTGAGAGTTGATCAGTGGCCCTTCTAAAGGGACGTGACCAAAGTTGACTATGAAAGCAGACTCATTCCAAGTCAGGTTCTAAGGCTTAGGGACCATATTTAAAACTGCCTTTGTAAAAAGCACTAACTTGTAACGAGGCTTGCCTAGGCATAAAGTGTGTCTTGTTGCTGCACTTACACCATTAGGAAAGAAAATTGCAGTTATTACTTTCCATTCACAGCTTTTCGTTTTGGTGGCAGGAACTCCAGAACTCTATCTGACGCTCAGTTACAGAAACTTACCCTCACAGTATCCCACATACTTCCCAGTCTTGTGCCTTTACAGGTACCAATAGTAATAATAATGGCTACTTTTAAGTGCTATTGTTTCTTTGAGTGAGAACTGCTGAAGTGTTAGTAATATGCCTGACTACACAGGTATAAACTCATGAAGTAAAATGCCATTTATGAAAGCTGAAGTTTAATTATATTTTATAGTCTTAACTTCAAGATTTAGCTAAATCTTGTATAAACAGGCATAAACAGATTTCTGATTTTCATTCCTTTTACTAAATAGATAATGGATAAGAAAAGCATACCTTGTTGAGTTTTCCAAGTGCTGATATCAAATCTGCCCATTCACTGGAGTATTCAAAATTCTTTAGTGCTTTGTCAATTGCAGCTACATAGTTTCTGTATTTGGAGTCACTCAATAACTCTAGCTCTTCTGTGTTCATTCTCCCACCTTGTTCTACTAGAGACCAGTTCCAAAGTCATGCAAAATCATTCCCTACAAGAGATTCCAGAGAAACCAAAGTTACAAAGTAAAGTATGGAAGTGGTTTCATAAAGTCTCCCTACAAAAACCAAATGACTAACTTTACAGATTCTTTAACAAAAGTACTCAAAATTCTAGTCAGTGTACAGGGTAATATTTATATTCAAAGTGGAACATGGACATTTAAATTTATTTAGGCACATAAAAAGAAAATTTTTGTTTACTTCATGTTATTTCTGCTACATTTGTTGATAAAAGAATTCTGAATATATCCTCTTCTATTTGACAGCAAAATCTAGTAAAAGTGTTTAGATTGAAAATATCAAGGATATAGGAAAGAAAAAAAAAGAAAAACCAAAGGAGAAAAACAACTATTTTATTTTGTTAATATTTACATCAATAGTTATATATATATATATATACACACACACATTTTATATATATTTATACATACATATATATGTGTATGTGTGTGTATATATATATACATATACATATATATATATATATATATATATATATATATATATATATATATATATATATATATATAATTGGTTATTTTATTTATTTAATTTCAAATGTTATCCTCCTTCTTGGTTTGCTGTCTGCAAACCCTGTATCCCATCCTCCCCCTCTGCTTCTATGAGGGAACTTCCTCCACCCATTCTCCCACTCCTGTCTCACTGCCCTAGCATTCCCCTATGCATCGAGTCTCCACAGGATCAAGGATCTGCCTTCCCATTGATGCCAGATAAGGCAATCCTATGCTACATATGCAGCTGGAGCCATGGGTCCCTCCATGCATATGGAGAAAGAGGAACACTCCTCCATTGCTGGTAGGATTGCAAGCTGGTACAACCAATCTGAAAAGCAGTCTGGTGTTTCCTCAGTTTACACAGTACTACCTGAGGACCCAGCTATATCACTCTTGGCCATATACCCAAAAGATGCTCTAACATATAACAAGGACACATGTTCCATTATGTTTATAGCAGACTTATTTTTAATAGCCAAAGCTGGAAAGAACCCAGACATCCCTCAAACAGAAAAATGGATACAGAAAATGTGGTACATTTACACAATGGAGTACTTCTATTCAGCTATTAAAAACAAGGACTTCATAAAATTTGCAGGCAAATGGATGGAACTAAAAACATGTATTTTAAAGATTCATTGTATTATTATCTAAAAATGGGCATCTATCTAGTATGAAGGAATATCAGCTATTTAGAATCAAGACTGCCTTTAGGTATAATGGACAAGAATATGTGATAGTTCAAATACAGCCACAATTTTCATGATATTCCCTTTTTTAGGAGTATGCCTAGTCCTCCAGTCCCTTTGTTTAGACTCAAATTTAGTGATAAGAGTAAGGCAGAAGAGATAATGGCAGTACTCAATAGTACAAAAGCACTTCAGCTTCTAAAGACTCTTGTAAAGACTCTTAGATAACTTAGATCTGGGACAAGCCAGATGCCATATCATGAAGACACCTTAGGAACTGAACCCATAATGAAGAACTGAGGCTTTGTGTCACCACCATGAGAGTGAGCCATTTTAAACAGATCATCTGTCATTAGCTAAGTCTGGATTTAAGTGCAGACCCAACTGACACGTGGATGTCACGTTATAAGAGATTCTTAAATCAGTAATACACAGAGTTAAGTCTTTCAAATTCATTCAGATGTGTAGCAGAAAGTTTTCTCACATATACCACTGAGTTTGAGGGTTATTTGTTATATCACAATAGATAATTAAGAACAAGAATTTAATTGAAGTGAGAATAGGTCTCTTCCAGTTTTTACAGTTTTATCTTAACTTCTGCCTGCATCTTTCCTTACCAGCTGGATTCTGGGCCTCTAGAAAGGTCTAAGAATAGGCCTTATGGGCTGCCAAAACAGTTTGATAGAGGAAGAAAATTTTTTTCACTAATCTTCTTTTAAATATAACTCATATAATACTTTTGCAACTGAATGACTCCTTCCTTAAATTTGTATAAAAATTAACCTAAAATGATCATATATTTAAATGTGACATGCAAAACTATAAAATTCTTGAGGTAAACAGCCTTCTAAGAAATAAGATTTAAAAAGCAAGCAAAGGGAAAAATTGTACTGTATCGATATTTAAACCCTGTGGTACAAGAAATATCATCAAGACAATGAAAAGAGAACTGACTAAGTACTTGAATGGGTATATAGGAAATATAGGTATATAGGAAACCCCTCTTCAGGGGGCTGGAGAGACGGCTCAGAAGTTAAGAGCACTGACTGCTCTCCCAGAAGTCCTGAGTTCAATTCCCAGCAACCATTTGGTAGCTCACCACCATCTGTAAGGGGATCTGATGCACTCTTTTGGTGTGCCTGAAGACAGCTACAGTGTACTCATATTCATAAAATACATAAACAAATCTTAAAAAACATTCCTCTTCAATATAAGAAAGTCTTAAAATGGAAAATGTGAGCAGACATATCTACAAAGAAAATATGCAGATGCACAGTACAAAACTGTAAGAATGACACTCACTGAGATTCATACCCACGTGGCTTACTAGCTAAAATCAGAAATACGTGAAATGTTATGCAAGCTGTTTTACTGCCAATCTATGGTTTCTATCCCCTCAGTACTGACAGAACAGGGGCTTCCCCTGTGATACTCCTGTAATACACAGAGATGCACCTCATCCCTTTTCAGATTTTATACTGAGACAAGGCCTTGCTATGTTACTCACACTGGCCTCAAATATGTGACCTGCCTGCCTCATTCTCCCAAGCAGCTGAGGTTACAGGCATGTTTCATCTAGCATTTTAGAAAACAACCATAAGTATATACACACCAATATGCTTCAGATGAAAAAAACAGGACATATGAAAACAAAGCCATAACTGTGGATAGTAAAACCTCTAAGATAATAAGGATACTCATGGGATGAACATATCTAAAACATTTCAAGTTTCATTGCTGAGTGCACATAATGTGAAAGCATTAGGTTTTCTAAAGGCATATGCATGTACTACAATAAATTCTAAGTAAATCTAATGATGTGCTGCCTGAGCAGGAAACGGAGTAAGCAAAGCACATGCATAGCTTTTGCTGATAGGGACAATTTCTTTCCTTGGCAAGATTTCTAGCTTAAGATAGAACACATTCATTCTGAAGATACACAACCAATATTCAGTGTACATAGGTTAACCTGAGAAGCAATTTAGTAGCAATTCCTACTCATGAAAATAGGAATTATTTAACAATAAGAAGAGGGGTAATACAATTTATAAACCTCAATAGATGTGTTGTTCAAACTTTTATGTGTTATATATATAAAAAAAAGCTAATCATTAATGACCAGCTAAATTTGTGGCACTTGTAACTAATGCAGTTGTATTCAACTCTAAGTTTGAATTAGGCTAAAAGAAATCTAGATGCTGAGGGAACAGCTCAGATGGTATAGTGATTGTCTTACAAAAATGAAGACCAGGGATTCCCAGAACCCATGTCAAAAAGTCAGACAATGTAACCACACAGACACTTGATGTGCCAGGGTGGAGGGATACCCAGGGGGACTCCCACCTGCTCAGAGGAGAAGGGGAGAGGGGAATGGTGGGGGAAGGATTGTGGGAAGGGGTGACTGGGAGGGGGGTCAGTGAGGGTGATGTAAAGTAAGTAAAAAATGAATAAATTAAAAAAAAGCCAGGCAATGTACAGCTCAGGAATGATATGTGCTTGATATGCAATTAACAACCAGAGTTTGGAGCCTCAGGACTTAGGACTGGTCATGGTGGAGTGTGCCTATGACCCCAGTGCTACATAAGAGTGGTCACAGGCAGATGCTGTGAGTTCCTTGCACAGCCATTCAAGCTGAAACTTTGACTCCAGGTTCAACGAGAGAGCCTATCTCACAACCTAAGTAGAGAAGCAACCGAGGAAGACATCCTACTGTTGTCCTAATCTTCACATACCCGTGCACACTCAGATACCACTCACACCAACACATCATTTTACATTTACATTTACATATAAAAAGCTTGGTGTAGTAGTATGTGTTTGTAGTTCCAGCACTGAGAACGTGGAGACAGATGAATCCTTGAATACTTGGCAAGTTCTAGGCCACTGAGGGACTCTGTCTCAACAACAAGATAGTACTGAAGAATAATTCTTTATCTGAAACAAAAGTCACACCAAACTCAAAGCCATTAGGAGTCATTTTCAGTCTCAAGCTCTGACAACATTTTGTTTTTTTATTTTTGGATCTATTTAACTTATTTATTGGGTGTGTTTATGTATATCTTTTCATAATGAAATATATATAAATATTTAGTTTTATTCATAAAATGTCAATAAAATATTTGGTTTTCATATGAATTTGCCTTCAGAGTTCTCATAAGATGGCTTTTAATGAGTGAAAATATGTCTATCATGAACCATATGATATGAACTTTTAAATCATATTTAATTTATTCTAACATTTTCAAAAAGTCAACCACTGCCATATACAAACAATGTGCTTTTGATAAAAAGAAATGTGGCATACTAAAACAAAGCTATGACTTTGAAAAATTAATAAAACATTTATAAGTGGATAGAGACATACATGGAATAAAGGTTGGAAGGAATGAAAGGCTGGAAAGATGGGTCAGCACTTGCTGCCCTTGAAGAGGACCTAAGTTCTAGGGCCAGCACACATATCAGGCTGCTCACAACTGGCTGTAATGCTAGCAGACCTGACACTGGCCTACACTGGCCCCACAGGCATGCACACACACTTATAAATAAAAAAATGTATGTTGAAGAAAATGCAGATGTTGTTTTATTTATGGAGGTTGGAGGAATACACCTGTGTGCTGATGCTCAAACATGTATGTGTATGCATGTGTAGGCCAGAAAATAACCTTGGGACCTGAAAACATGCAGGCCAGGATCTTTCTCACTCAGCAACTCTCTTTCACATTGGAATTATAGATATGAATTAGTCACTAAGTTCAGCTTCCTCAACCATAAAATGAATCATACATTAGAACACAAACAGGTATGCCTATTTTTAACCTAATATGTAATACAAATTTCAGTTCTTAGGTATTTTTCTCCATATTTTAAGGTTACTTAAGCCAATATTTCTCAAGCTAATTGTAATTAAGGACTAGGGTTTCTCCCAATATCACCTACAGATACAATCATGTGGTTAGTTGTTGTAACACAGTTAAATTGCCATAAAGACTTTTAAGTATTTACTTCCATCTTTGTATTTATCTCATCATAGTCTATTAATACAGTATGTCCCTATATGTCACAACACCATTGGCTTAAACCATACAACAAATGTAATATTTCCCATATTGCATCAAGAAAACATATGTCATTCCTCTTCCTAAAAAAGAATTTGGCACACAGAAACAAAACAAAACAAAACAAAACAAAACAAAACAAAACAAAACAAAACCCACTACACCAAATATTTAATATAAGAGTCAGGCTTGGTAGGAAGTCCTTTAATCTCAACAACTCTGTGAGTTCAAGGCCATCCTGGTTTACCAAGTGAGTTCTGGGCCAGGCAAGTCTACAGTGAGCAAGACCCTGTCAAACAAAAACGTACAAATAAACAACGCAAAAAGTATTTAATAAAAAGACATTTTACAGAAATCCAGAGCATAAAAGTGCAACAAAAATAGAACCTCAGAACATATTAGTCAAGAGAGAGCACAAAACTAAAGTTCCTTACCAGATGAATGACGTGAACCAAGCACTTAGTTTTCTCAAGTCTGGGTTTCCTCATCTATAAAAAGAAATAAGACCTGGTTCAAAGCTTACCAAAACCAAGTAATATATTTAAGCTATCAGAATGCTTATGACAGAGGATGCTAAAAGCAATTCCTTTATTGCTTCTATCACTCCCCATTACATCAACATAATACTAGGAAATATGCTAATTATGGGTGAATGCATCATAATTAGCCTGGGTTGTGGTCTTGAATTGTTAAGTATAAAACTCAGTCTCATCACGAATGGTTTTGTGAACACAAATGAAAATGAAGCTCTTTTTAAAATGTGCCTGCTTATGATTTTATTAGTCAATATCTTTTGAGTTTCACATCAGTGGATTCAAGCAAAGACCTGATGGAAACTTTCAGGAAAGAAAAAATGCATCTGCATTTATTTTTTTCTTTTCTTTCTCCACATCCCCTTTTTTGGTGGAGGGTAAGGTGGGGGTGGGGTGGAATTGAATGTCCTGGGAATTGAACCGAGTCTCTCATACTAACATGCGCCCTATCACTAAGCTATACCATCAGTCCTCTAACCATGAGTTTTCATTTCAATTCTAACTTTTTATGTCAACATCTACTAATATAGTATAAAACTATTCTAACAGTACTTACATTATATTAATGATTTTTAAGTACCTTACAATGATTGAAAAGTGTATAGGAGGATGTATTTACAATATATGTAAATGTAACACAATCATTATAAAGGAGCTTGAGTCATTGCAGTTTTGGTATGAGCAGGACTGGGGCTCTGGGAATTGCTCTCTTGAAGATAACAGAGAATGACTGCATTTAACACATCTATTGGATTATCTGAATAGTGGGTGCAGCCTTACTTAGAACTAAAACCACAAATACGATCCTCACCACAACTAAGATACAGAACATTTTCATGCATCTTAAATTCATCACCATTTCTTCCTTTCTGTCCTTTTCTTTCTTTCTTTCTTTCTTTCTTTCTTTCTTTCTTTCTTTCTTTCTTTCTTTCTTTCATTTCTTCTACAAATGATTTTTGCTTAAAATAATTTTAAAACATCCCAATCTTCCTATGAAACTAATCACTTATATAACTTGGTATTATGTTTGCATCAAAATTCATGTTGAAATTCAATTCCTAATAGGAGGTATTAAGAGGTATGTTCACTGATCATTAAGCCACTGGTACTCTCTTCATCCATGGACTAATCCATTATTAATGAGTGAAACTAATTCCAGATTTACCCCAAGACTGGGTCTGCTATAAGACATCAGTGTGGCCACCTTATATGAGCTCCTCAACCCATGTGAGGCACAGCCTCAGGACTCTGCTATCAGTTCCCACCAGAGAGAAAGATCTCACCAGATGTGATACCTTAACTCTGAGCCTCCCAGCCTCTAGAACCTTGCACTGAACAAACCTTTACTCCATAAATTACTCGGTGTACAGCATTATAACATCATGTCCTAGAAACTTGAACTAAAAAAAATCAAATTTGGTTTTTTCTTAAAGCGAAACAAGCAAATCATAATGGCATTTGAAACTTTTCAGGAGTCATTAGCAGTAGTTTTTCTGACCTAAAGGACCATGTGAAAATTTAGTTAGTTCCTTCAGACTAACAACTCAGACAAATTGAACTGGAATTGCTATTAAACATAATTTGCATGATATTATTTCTCTTTCAAAAAATGAAGAATGGCTGTCTATAAAAAAACCAAAGATTTCTTCGAGTAACTGAGGTTCTATACATTTATTCTGTGTTTTATGGTATAAAAAGAGAAAAGTTTCAGGAACTAAATACTGCATCAGAGCACCTACACTCATTACATTTCACTTAAATGATTATACAAGTAGAATCCTGACAGGCATACAAAGATCATTCGCTCAGTTTAGTGCTTGCTGCACTCCTATGCCAAGGAAGAAACAAGAAGGCTAAGGAGTAATATCCTCTAATTACTCACTTCTTATAAAAAAAAAATGAGTATTTACTATGCTCATGCATAGCTGTGTTCTGTGTAGCATGAATATGTGGTATTCTTGGAGGCCAGTGATGTGTGACACATCCCTGGAGCTGCAGATACAGCAGGTGTAGTATTGCTAGGAACCAAATTCATACCCTTTACAGGTAGAGTACATATTCCTGACTATTCAGCTATCTTTTCAGCCCAATTACTCCTTTCTAAAGACAACCTGATGGCTGTTTTTATCACATGCAAGTATATAAATGAATTCTGACAAACACCAGCAATAGAGGAAGAGCGCCCTATTCGGCCATGAAAGGGAAAAAAAAAAACTATATATTAATGTTCTTACCAAATGTTTTTGACTAAATTAAAATTACCACTAATTTCTATCATCTGGAAATTGAATGTGACAATTAAATTTTAATATTAACTTGACAATAAATAATCTTTAATCAACTATTCACGAATCAACCACACATACAGTTACTGTAATCTCAAACTCCAATGACCAAGACATCTTCAGTCTTTCCTTTGCATGTCTCCCAATGTTTCAATCCTAATCATTTTATATAAATAGGGCCTTTCTATTTGCAGCAGAAGTAGCAGCATCTGAGAAACCTTACAGAGCATTTACTAACTGCTAAGTACTGTTTGTTGATATGCTTTGGTATTCAGCTTGTATTATTTCATTTCATCCTGACACAGGTGCAATTAGTATTCTCAGATAGGAAACTGAAACATAAAAATGTATGTCAGGAAATAGCAGAGTTAGACATCTAAACTCAACCAACATGGCTAAACCACTGTTCTTCACTTTCATAAGACTTTTCCTTCTCAAACAGCCCCTTCAGAATTCATGAGAAAAGCCTCCCTAAACTTCTTTTTTTATTGGATATTATATTTACATTTCAGATTTTATCCCCTTATCTCCATTCCCCCCACCATCCAGGAACCCCCATCCCATCCCCCCTCCTCATGCTTCTATGAGAATGTGCCCCCACCTACTCCCCTACTCCCACCTCCCCACCCTCGAATTCCCCCCCACTTGGTGTTCAGCCTTCATGGGACCAAGGATGTCCTCTCCCACCTATGCCTGACAAGGCCATCCTCCCCTACATGTACAGCTGGAGTCATGGGTCCCTCCCTATGTGCTCCCAGGCTGGTGGTTTAGACCCTGGGAGCTCTGGTTGGTTGGTATTGTTGCTCTCCTGCATGGGGCCACAAACCCTTTCTGCTCCTTCAGTCTTCTCTCTAACTTCTCCACTGGGAAACCCTTGATCAGATCAGTGGTTAGCTGTGAGCATCTGCCTCTGAATGTGTCAGACTCTGGCAGACCTCTAAGGAGACAGCTATCTCAGGCTCTTGTCAGCATGCACTTCCTGCCATCCACATCAGTGTCTACCTTTGGTGACTGTACATGATACCCAGGTGGAATGGTCTCCAGACGGCCCCTCCTTCAGTTTCTGTCCCACACTTTGTCTCTATATTTGCTTCCTTGAGTATTTTTGTTACTCCTTCTAAGTAGGACCAAGGCATCCACACTTGGTCTTCCTTCTTCATGAGCTTCATGTGGCCTGTGAGTTGAGTCTTGGCTATTCCAAGACTATTAGCTTTTGGGCTAATATCCGCTTATCAGTGAGTAAATACCATGTGTGTTCTCTTTTTGTTCTTTTTTATTTTATTTTACTTATTTAAATGTATGAGGGCCTTGTTGAATGTACACCTGCATGCCAGAACAGGCATCGGATCCCTTTATAGATGATTATGAGCCACCATATGGGTGCTTGGGATTGAACTCAGGACCTCTGGAAGAACAGCCAGTGTTCTTAACCACTGGATCATTCTAACTTCTACAAGAGAAAATCCAACCCTACTTCTGCTCACTTGCTTTTTTAAACGCTTAAACCTGAATAATGCTGGAGAAAAAGAATCTAACCTAGTTGGCTGGTTGCACCACTGTCCTAATTCAGTGATTTTCCTTAGTAAATTTCTCATCTTGCCACAACTATTTCATATCTTCTCTCCTTAATTGCCGAAGATCTACCTCAACTACCTCTAAGAGTGGGTCTGGTACCAGAGGCTTAGAGTGTCAATCAGGAGGCCGAGGCAGAGGATTGTTTGAATCTAGAAGTTTTGCAGAGAAGCAAAACCACATTATCAAAAATAAAAAATAAACACAATCAAAGTAAGATGTAGTTAATTTAAAAAAGAAGCAGCATGGGGAGTGCTTTCAGTTTCCTTCCAGCAAACCCACCCAAGCTTGCTCTATATCCACATTCCCTGCTTTACCCGTTGGGAACAGACGACCTTTCCACTAAAGGTCCTCCTCTGCTGTGGTCTAGGTTTCATTCCCTTTTCTATGCTCAGTGTCCTTAGTATTCCATTCTCCTTCAATACAAATGCAGCCCTGAGTATGAAGTCAAAATTCATCACCTTCCCTGGACTTCCACAAGCCTCTGTCTGGCAACCAGTTTCTCTGTTCTCTCTCACAGCAAAAGTTTATGAAAGGTTTTCCCACATTCACCATTTCATTTCTCATCATCTATTTACAATTTAGACAGCTCAAAACTGTCTTATGGTACAGTCCTTCCAGAACCACATTAATGTTAGCAAGTCAACAGCCACCTTTCTAGCCATTCATCTTACTCTAATAAGACTATGCTTTGCTTTTGGTTTCCTGGACTCCACTCAGGGTGTGTTCCTATGTGTTGGCCACTCATTTCTGTCATTGGTTATGTCTACCACACTCAGGGGCAGGCTCCATGGCTAACAACAATACCCTGCTCCACCCCTTTTTGTGTTTTTGGTTTTGTTTGGTTTTTGAGAGAGACAGAGATAGAGAGGGCAAGCTAGCACTTGAGTAGGGGTGGGGTGCTAGCAAGCACAAGAAAGTGCACAATAACCATGAAGTTGGGTGGGTAAGGTGGTGGGTAGACTCTGGGAAGAGTTGGGAAAGGGGAAAGGATATGATCAAAATATATTGTATAAAATAATTTTAATAGAAAAAGAAAAATCCTGTTTTTCAGACTGTTAATATTTGCTAGTATTGAAATGTTTTATTTCTTTGTATATATACTGTTTTGTTTATGTATGAAGAAATCTCAACATTTTTAGATGACAAGGAAAGACAGCCTGATAATATTAAAATAGTACATTCATAAAAATTTAAATTATCTACATGGACCAAATACGATCCTGTCTGTGCATGTAAATGATTAGATGAAATATTATACAGGAATGTACTAGCATATCAGTGGAGTAACTTGACATAGAGGTAAAAATGAAATCCAAACTGAGTATATCTTACTTCTACATATTAGTCCACTCGAGGGAGTAGGAGAATACATGGAGAAAGGTTTTGTGCCAGCTCTGGGAAGCAAGCACAACTGTTGATAGTGCCACTGTCCCCGAAGCCCAGCTATACACACAGGTATTTTGGTGTATTTTGGTGTATTTTGGTGTTTGTCAGGAAGATTTGCTTTTGGAACAGTTTTAGCAAAGCGCACAATGTGCCTGTCTTTCAGAGTGAACTTCTACCTGCGGATTCTGGATGTTTTACATTTAAGTACAGCAGATTCCTGTGTTTTCCTTATACTCCAGGAGCCAGTTACTTTTACAAGTAAAAAACAGAGCCCATTACTTTCCTCAGGAAGTTCAGAAAGGTAAATCTGATAATCCACTTGAAGCACTGTAGTTTTCTTAGTGTGTAAGAAATGCCCTTGTTATAATTTTGACATTTAATTCTAGGGAAGTGAAACACAAGTTCACAGTCTCAATTACAAGTCTTTTTTAGTAATGGGACCCATATATTTAATCTAATCATTTGTACTTCTCTCCCTACAAGCAAAATCTTAGCTACTACTCACTGGTCAAGACTTTCTCCCTTCACTTTGTTGTCTTTTCCAGCTATGCTGCTGCTTCTTTTTGTTACCTGAAGCTTTACTATTAGATGGCACTTAACACTATTCCTCTGAATGGTACCTTATAAGTCAGATCCTGGCTCATTATTTCACTATCTTTTTCAATAGTAGAAACATGGTTTAAATTATATTATAGTATTTTGAATATATATATGCTTTGTTCTCTAAAGGCTAGTCATCTTTAAAAGCTGTAAAGCAACCTAAACTTTACTGTCTCATTAACTGAGTGTCTATTTCAGTAGTAATAAGTACATGAAGTTGTATAGTGTTCTCTGACTTTAATCTCGCGAGCCTAAAACTCCCTATATCCACTAACAATCTCCATTTCCTCTCCCTGCCCTGTTCCTGGCACCCACCATTCAGTTTTTGTTTATATGAATCTGATTACTACAGTACTTCCCATAAGCAAAACCACACAATGCTGGTCTTCTCACTATGCTAGGCCTATTTCATTTAGCATAATGTCCTCAACACTTATACACTGTAGCATGTGTCAAACTTTTCTTTTTAAGACTGAGTAATATTCTATTCCATGGACTATACTGTTTATCAGTTTATCTGTAAATACACATTTAGGCTGTTTCTACCTCTCCTAACGAGTGCTGCTACAAACATTGGCTGCAAGCATCTCTCTACTTTCAGTTTCTACCTATGGATTTTATTTTTATGTGTGTGGTGTGCATATTTGTGTTTGTGTATGTACAGGATCACGTGTGTGTGTGTGTGTGTGTGTGTGCGCGAAGGTGCATATAATCATATGTGCATATATGAAGGTCAAAGACCGATAGGCTTCAACTGAACCCCAAGCTCACATATATACACTAATCTAGCTGGCCAGATTGTTCTGAAGGAATCCCTCTCTATCTTCCAAGCAGAATTACAGGCAGCCCACTAGGCCCACCAAACATTTAGTGGGTTCTGGAGAACCAAACTGTAGTTCTTATGCTGTGTGGCAAGTGCTTTATCTCCCCACTCCAGGGTTTAGTACTTTGGAGAACTATCATTCTATCTTTCATTTGGCTGTTCCATTTTCTGTTCCTTGTCCACTGCACACAAGGTTCTAATTTTTCTATTAATGCACTAACACTGTTTTCTGTGGAGTGTCTTGTTTTGGACTTAGCTACCCTAAGGGGTGAGAGTAGTACTCCTGCAGCGTTCATTCGCACGGTAACACTGCGCTTCTTTTCACATCTACTGGACACTGAGAACTTTGGAGAGTTATCTCTTCACAGGCTTGTGCGACCTTTTAATTGGGATGTGTGTAGTTGAATTAAGTTCTTTATGTATGCTGGATTTGTATTTTCTCATGCTCCATGGGTGGTTTTCTCTCTGTTGTATTGCCTGTGCTTCTGATGTGTTATGGGAGACGCACTGCTTTTCTCTATGCTTTTTTTTTTCTAGGATGAGTTTTTATTGTTTGAAATCTTACATTTAGGTCTTTAGTTAATTAATTTTGGAGTATATGAAGATCGTTTCTGCAAGGTGTCTACATAGTTTTTCTAAAACGATTTGGTGAAGAGATTGTCCTTTACATGCTGGATGGTCCTGGCACTTTCATGAAACAATATCTGACTATACATTTACATTATGAGATTTATATTATGATGCTCCATTTTATTCCATGGCCCCTATGTCTCTATGCTACTACCACACTGTTTTGAGTACTGCTGTCCTTTAATCTTTTTTAAAGCCAGCTTTGTATTTCTTGTCTCAAACATTAAATCCTAGCTGAATTAACCTAGATGAGCTGGTTAGCACCGACTCATCCTTCAGGTCTCAGATCTTATATAGAACCAGCACTTCTTGGAACGGGACCTTCCTGGCCGTCCCATTTTTCTATCTTCAGCTTCTACTATATATTATTCCTCTATCGTAGAGCTCACCTTGCTTTCCTGTAATGACTTCTGACTCCCAGGGTCACAATCTCAATGACAGAGGGGTCTAATCTATAAATTTAGCTTTCATGTCCGCTCCTAGCAAATGCTTCACCACAGTTCATAATCAGTACTGGACCACAGTGTTTTTACCATGCTCAGCTGGTAAAAAGAATAAATAAACTTTATATGCTGATTTAAAAAATGCTTCTAAGATATATAAACTAAAAAAACAAGATGCAGGAGTACTTATAAAATTATAACTTACATAAGAAAGGCAGCTATATATCAATTTGTATGTATATGATGCCTTTCAAAAATAACAGAAAAATAAAGTTGATTATCTTCTTTGGACAGATAGAAATCAGGGAATGATGGAAGGATGGGAAAGAGAGTTTTCACTATATACTTTTAAAATTACATGAAGTGTTTTCTATTTATGACAATGTTTTAAAAAACTGAAAAAAGAATGACTAAATAATGTCCCTAAAGGATATCAATTAGCGGCTGAAGATACAGCTCAATGCGTAGCACACGGAAGGTTCTGGTTTGACCACTGTGTGTTTTCCTAACACAAAGGCAGATGGGGAAAGTGAATGTGAGTGAAGTAGAGTCACAAAAATTAAAATGAGTAAGATTTGTATCTTAAATGCGATTTGTGAACTGAGTTACAACTCCACCCAGGGGTAGAAAACTATGGCAGCTCCTACCTTGATGTTCCTTGGATCACTCACTCTGGAGTTACGGTCTTTGTCAAAGGATTAATTAGGCAACCCTGTAGAACAGTCATTCTCAACCCGTAAGTTGAGACCCTTTGGGGTGTTCAATGACTAACGGCCTCCTAAGACCATTGGAAAACACAAATATTTACATTACAGTTCATAATAGTAGCAAAATTACAGTTATGAAACAGCAATAAAAATAAGTTTTATGGTTGAGGGTCACCACAACATGAGGGCTATATTAGAGGGAGCAGCTGTAGGAGGGTTGAGAAGCACTGCTATCGAGACTCACTTAGGGAGGAGCTTTACCCCACATTGAGAAAACAAAAATAAAAACAAACAAACAAACAAACAAACCCTTAGTAGTCCTGCGAGTAAACTACCTTATAAGTGGACCCACTAACCTAAATTAAACCTTCAGATGTTTGCAGCTCTGAACTGGCAACTGCAATACTTCATAACCAAGGTTCTCTATCATTTTTGAGCAAAACAAAAATCTTTAAATCAATCAATCAATCAATCAATCAATCAAACAAACAAACAAAAAACCCACTGAATTGTGACAGACAGTATTTTAAGTCAGTACGACTTGAGATGACTTAGATAATGGTTACATTTCACTGAATTTGCTCAATTTGAATTCACATACAAGACACACATCAAGCCTCGCCTGTATGAGAATTTACAAATGGTTCTGCTGAGGAGAGGGGAAGAACCATCATGCTAGTGACATCATCTCCTAAAGTGAGGTCATAGACTGACTAGAAACCAAAGGTGGGGGAAAGCAGCTGAACACCAGTATCCATCTCTGCTTCCTATCGCTTCCTATCTGTGGACACAATGGGACCAACTGCCTCACTTGAGATCTTACTTCTTACAAGGATGGACTGTACTCTTTAGCCACAAGCCAACATGAACCCTTCCTCCCTTAACTTCCTTCTCATAGGGTATTTGGTCACAGCAGTAAGAAAGATATTCAATTTGGCATGCAGCAATACCTAACTAGAAAAATTTATTCACAATTAATGTTTTTCTTTTTTTAAAGGTATATCTTCTGCTGAGTGTAACTTAGTCCCACGACTGCAAGCCTTGTCTGTCTACTACAAAAGATGGCCAGACTTTATATCTTCCATTACTAGGAGTCCTCACTAGGGAAAGTTCTAAACACATGTTGTTTTCCAAAAGAGATACATGTTTGGAGTTCTTGGCTTTGCTGCACTCTGTAGGCATGAAAACAGTATGACAGAAGCAGATGACTATAAAATGTTTTGTTTCCTAGTAATGCCCTAAAACAGAAATTGACAGATCTAATATGAATCCCCAAAATGTCAGTCACTTCTAAGATTCAGCACTCAACAATTCATAAAAATAAATGCATGATCAATGAAATGAAGAAGGGGGTATTGATTCTGTATTCTAAAAGACATAGTATAGTGGTTATCAGATCACATTAAACTAACTGCATCAAGTTATAGAATCAGGTAGGCCTGGAGAAGTCACTTTGAGGACTCTGATGCCGTAAACTAATTATGATGCTAGAACCCCATTCAGGCTCAAAGTTGAGTTTCCAGTTGATGATGTCATTGTCCACAATAAGGAGGTCACTGAAATATGAATGCCAAAATGACAGAGTAGCTTTAAAGCAAGTACTATGCTGTGTTACTTTCTTAAGAAAATATTCTTCAGAAAAACACATACAAAGTCCCACATGGTAAGATATTTGTTAGAGTGTATAGAAAAGCTGCTGTGCCAGTTCTGTCTTTTGAAAAAAAGCATAATTAGTCATCTGGGATGGCATTTGTGGCATACAAAATATTCTAGAAATTTTATCTGGAAATTTTATAAAAGTAGCATATTGAAAGGGCTTTAAACAGCTGATATTTTTCTTTTCCTACATTAGAGAACACAACCGAAAGCAACTGAAAATGTATGCTCCGTCATATCTTCTTGATTCAAAGCACTAAGACTGCTGTTCATTTATAGTCATTGTGATTGTCAGCTGTCATTCAATGACATCTGTGGCACCTGCACTGTTGATTTATGTTCTAGGAAACAAACAATGAAGAGACTACTTCTCGGGGTACAGTCTTTCTAAGGACACAGATTAAACAGCTTGTTTCTAATTCAATATGAGGCTGTATCCCCAGTCTCAAACTACAGCTGAGTAGCAACTCACTGAAAGTACAGACAGCTCTATCACCATGAGGGTTTTTGGGTTTTGTTTTGAAAATAGGAACCCCAATCTAACACAAAACAAAACAGCCATTTTCTGGCTCAAAATCTAGATACATGTTTATGAATTCTCACATCCACCTGAGACACAAAACTGTCCATGCAAAAGAACAGAGACTCTATTTTCATGCCAGTTCCTATGAATGAATGTCCTTCCAAAAGACAGGAGCATTTCTTATTATACCAGAGGAAAAGGGGGAAAAATGACAGAAGCATTTCTCATTACCACAGAGGAAAGTGAAATATGAAAAAAAAATAAAAAACTGGCCATATAAACTTGAAGAGGTAAGAGAGGAGTTGAGGAGGAATGAGCTGTACTTTAAGCCCATCATCTTATTTACTCTTTCAGACCCGTTCCCTCAGGAAGTTCCTTCTAAAAGTATATAAAAAGTTATTTTAAAAAAGTGTATATTTTATCCCTCTAGATCACTTGCTGTGCCCTCTCCTCAGCCTTGAGCAGGCCTGAAAGACCTTGTTCACCACAATAGACCAAATAATAGGACCTAGGTGGAGTTACCCACCTTGGCTGCACACACAGGCTGCTACAGGAACTTAGAAGAATGAACTGCCCCCTGAGCTTGCCTTGAGATATCTCCGGCTGTGATGAAGGATGGGTTCCCCAACCCATCTCTAGCTGAAGCAAGAAGGGGTTTGGTGGGGCTTTCCTTTTAAATTGAGAGCTGAACATTAAACTTTGAGCCTTGATCAGAATATTTTGTCTTGGCTTCATCTTTTCTTGCCCTCCATCCCTTTTTTCATTTCCAGCCTCCCTTTCCAGAGAACCCGGTTGGTTGGTCCTTGGCCACAGGTGGCTACAACTTGCTTAACAAGGCTCTTGCTTCTAGGATTTAGGTTTTCTTCCTTCTAGAAGGTGTAGTTTAAAGATGACTTATTGTACTAAAAATGCAGTTATAGCTTTTTATTATAAATGTGATACTAG
The DNA here is from genome assembly GCA_030674055.1 of Rhabdomys pumilio. Taxonomy (NCBI): domain Eukaryota; kingdom Metazoa; phylum Chordata; class Mammalia; order Rodentia; family Muridae; genus Rhabdomys; species Rhabdomys pumilio. Next base: position 21,723,045 of record JANHMN010000020.1, read on the forward strand.
TAACATTAAGACAGTTCTGAAAATACAGGCTGGTTCAGTGATGATCACACCAAGTTTTCTTCTTTGTACTGTATCTGTGAGTTTTACATCTTTAGTTGTTGTCTATCAGTTTTTTGCTCATTTGGGTTTTTGTTTTTTTTGTTTGTCTGTTTTGTTTTGCAGACAAGGGTTCTCTATGTAACAGCCCTGGCTGGCCTCCAACTCACAGATCTGCCTGCCTCTGCCTCCCAAGTATTGGGATTAAAGGTGTTCACCACCACAGCCCAGTTTCTGAATTGTATTTTAAAAGCACGTGCTAACATTTTGAATTTTCAATAAAGCCATCTCCCACATTCCCCACAAATAAGACTTCAAAAGAAGTTCAAATTTTTTGATTAACTAAATACTTATGGAACTTTGGGCCATCACCCACCAGACAGATGACATCATGGACTCTTTAGCCTGGGGAGGGTAACAGTGAATTAAGGTGAGGAAGGTATCTCTGTCCATTCTCTTTCAATCCCTCCAACTACATCAAGAAGAGAGTCTTACTTTGGTGCCAGGATGGCTTCAAGAACAACACTGAAATTCTGGCTACTCTCCCTGTTAAACAAAGAACGTTCAGTCTGAAGGCTTATTCAGGAAACATGCATTTCTAGCTAGAAGCATTCAGCAGGACTGTTTTATTTTTGACCTATGTCTGCTTTCTGTTTATAACAAGAGTTATCAACTGTTAACCAAAGCATATTTCAAGTCTTTTTGGAAAAATAATCATATTAGTACATAAGCGTATTACATAGGAAACTACTTTGTATATGTGGTCAAAGGGACACATATTTTTTATTGGATATTTTATTTATTTACAGTACAGATATCATCCCCTTTTCCCGTTTCCCTTCCCTAGAACACCCTATCCTATACTGCCTCTTCCTTTATGCTTTTATATCATTTTGATTACATGCATGTAATAAGGTCAGTTCTAGGTTGAGGGTCTAGCAATGCAATAGATGCAAACAGTTGAGGAACAGCAATACAATAAACACAAATCGTCAAAGAAAAAGCAAGGCATTAAACCCAGTTACGTGAACACTCCTGTGATCACTGTTTCGAAAGGATTATCAGGATGACCAAAGTATCTGAGCCTACTTCCCTGTCCTAGCCCAAGGTCATTTCCATGTCTGAAGCCTACTTCTTTGTTCTAGTCTAAAATTTAGAATCCTGTCTGAAATTACTTCTTTGTTGTAGCCTATGATTTAGACTCCAACCTGAAATTACTTCTTTGTTCTAGTCTAATGTCAGATTCCTGCTTGAAGTCTACTTCCTTGTCCTTGGTCAATGTCATATTCTGGTCAAGCAGCCCCTTTCCTTGTCCTTGGCCCATGTCAGCTTCTTGCCAAGCAGCCCCAAAGGCTCTCCACCTCTCCCTTTTTTTTTATTTCATTAACAAGACTGAGCTTGTCTTTGGTTGTTCTGACATGAATGCCTTCCTTATCCGTCATGGAATATGCATTGATCAAAGGCAATGCACTTCTATCTTAGGTTGGTAAGGCTCTGTGCAGAATCTTACCCATCCTTGGCTTGCCAGCCTGTTAATTTAATAACTTTGTCTGGGGGTCCATTTTCAGGTTCAAGCCATGTACTTTGGCTGCCAACATGTTGATGTTGTTAAAGATAAGCTTTAACATGATGGACAGGAATAAAAGTATTCCCAGGACAAGAAGGGCTAGCCTGATCAAGCTTTATATATACTTCATTCCTGAGGTTTGACCAAAATGGAAATACTGAGCTCAGGCCATGAATAATTTTATCGGGATTATCTGCAGCATCAAAGGTCAACAGAGCAGCATTCTTTAAATTCATAATCTCACTATGCAAAGTTAACACACCAGAGAGGTGTTAGGATTATGCCAAATATCCTACAGATGTCTTTAAACTTTTTTCTAATTATAATGACAATCATTGTGAATTTCAAAAGTAACACTACTCCAATAATATCTGTCATGACACTTGGGATAGCTCCTAACTCTTGAACCCTGAACCTCCTTCAGGTAATTTGAATGGGTTATAGAGCATCACTGGTTGTTCCAGATACCTATATAAATCCTTTTGTATACTCAATACATTAGTAACATTTTTTTTTGTCAGATGGTTAACAAAAATAGTTGTCTTAACTCCTTGTGTCAATGCTAATGCAGAAGCAGTGGGGCTAGCAATTAATGGAATTAAAGCTGTTATATCAGCAATAATCAAGCCCACTACCCTCTTGTTTCTGCTTAAAACCTAACTCACTTCTTCCAGCACTTTCGAGCTTTTTTCAGAGAATCAAGGTTTTCTAATACTCAGGGCAGTGAGACAAAAGCTGGTTGATAGACCCCCCCGTAACAGACATGCCAGGTTTCAACACACTAACATAATTGGAAATTATACAGTCAATGCTGCAACTTACAATAAATGCTGTAGAAGAGACCAAACCAATTTTAGCTTGACAATTAAAAGAGCCTTAAAACATGCACTAACCCTTGTTTGAAATCCAGATTTCAAATTATTTCAAATTATTTCAAATTCATTATCTCTTACTATCCTAACATCATAGCGAGCTACAGCTAGCTTCCAAACAAATATGTTCCTGACAAAGTCCAGATCCAGTCTTCCAAAAGTAGACTGTTATTTCCCATATTGGATTGATTCCTAGACCAGTACATGATTGAGTCCTAATAGCTGGGCACCTTTAAGAAAAACACAAGAGACTTCTCTTTTCGATTCTCTATTCCACAAGGTCTAAAAACTTGAGGCAAGGCAGCTTGTCTCATCTGGGATATAGTCAAGCAAAGGTGTGTCAGGAACATAAAACCAATACAGCTCCCCAGTCACCCTTGTCGGGGCACTCAGCAAGCTCACAGGTTGACATCATTCTTTGTCTCAGCAACAGTATGTCTCACCAATCTTTTTAAAGTTCCATGAGCCTCTTCCACAATACCTTGTCCTTGAGGATTATACGAAATCTCCGAAATAAACTGTTGACAAGAAGTTTCGACTGCTCAACTACAATTGCCAGACCCGTTATTTTTTATTGGATATTTTGTTTATTTACCTTTCAATGTTATCTCCTCTCCCATTCCCCCACCCCCAAAACCCCTTACCCCATCCTCCCTCCCCCTATTACTATGGGGGTGTGTTCCCACCAACCTCCCATTCCCGCCTCCCTGCTTTAGAATTCTCCAACACTAGGGAATCCAAACTTTCAGGCACCAAGGCCATCCACTTCCACTGATGTCAGGCAAGGCCACCCTCAACTACCTATATAGGTGGAGCCATGAGTCCCTCCCTCTGTGTTCTTAGGCTGGAGATTTTAGAGTGGCTACTCCAGCTTGGGAAACATATTTTTTTAATGCTGAATTAAATTATCTATTTGACCAAGATGAGATATTTGTGATGTGCATGTATTCATCTACTTAGCCATCATGAAGGATGAAAGTTTTTTTAAGTACAGGCAAAGCAGAAGAGGAAATAACTGAAAATGAAGTCATTCATGGATGAGGTAGTACACAGGTAGGACTTGAAAGATAGAATTTAGACAAGCATAAAGGAATAGAACTCCAAACAAGGGAAACAGAACAATATACCTCTGACTGGTAGCATGTTGGATGTATGGGTTGTAGAATTGTTAAATCTATAGAATCATTACTAATATATTATCAAATAAATGTATACTACTGCATAAATTTTTTCCTTAAGAAATTTGATAGTGTCTTTGATCTGTAAATGTAAAGTCACTGATGTATAAGGTTTATTGGGCTTATAAAAGAGGTAAATAACACCAAGGAAAAAGAAATCAGTTTAGAAACGTGAATCAAAACAGTATTTTCCAACAATAAACTGCCAATAAAAACTTTTAGCTACTAAACAAAACATTAGCTTTATATATCTACTAAATAGTTTTATTTTAGAGATCAAATTTACCGCATTTAACCTTACCTATTAGAATATTCTAATAGTAGAATATCTATTAGATATTCTAAGCCGGGTATGGTGGTGACCTCAGGCGGTCAAATCTCTGAGTTCAAGGCCATCCTGGATTTTGGAATGAGTTCCAGGACAGCCAGGACTATACAGAAAAACACTGTCTTAAAAAACAAATAAAATTAAATATTCTATACCCAATTCCCTCAAACTAAGGTGTGCATTAATAGTACCTATCCAAAGTAATAAAGGAGATGGAATATCTTCAAGGTTGAAGAATATTAGTGATACCTTCCAAAAGGCGTGATCCCAAGCTACTGCAGCCATCTGCAGGGAGTGAGGAGGAGTGGCTGTGTGTTCGGGAACTTCAAAGAGTGAAGCTAAGAGGAAGTAGGTTGGGCTTGAGGAGGGATATGGCAGGGATGGGCTGAATCTTGCCAAGTCCCCCTCTTTCTTGCCCACCATGAGGTAAATAGTTTCTGCCATGCCATTTTACCAACCAGAGGCAGAGAAGCAACAGAGCAAAGGACAAGGACAACAACTGGGATCTAAATTTTTTTCTCCCTGATCATCAGTTAAGGTGACAAAACATCCAGCATAATACTTAACAGAATTTAGCCAAGAGATTTAATTTTCAACATTCAGACACCGTTTCCAAACAGTCAGAAATAATACTATCAGCCTTTTTTGATCTTTAGTTATCCCAGATTTTAAAATCATTAAGCACTGAATACATTTATATAGCTTTCATATTTTATTGTTCTGAGATGCCTAACTAGAAGGAGCAATCAGTATAGTGGAAGTAAGACCATTATCAACAAGTCTTTATTTGTTGGAACTTTAAAGAGCCAGTCTACAAAAATTCAGTAATAACTGCAAAAATCAAACCAAAACATGAATTGAAGAAAAGCATCAAGAAGCTGGAAAAAAAGACTCTTCTGCTATAATAGAAAACATTAGGGCCAATAGCGATGCAAGCATCCTTAATATTAACTTTTTTTTTCCCCCTAAGGATACTTAAATTTCTTCTGTTATACCAATGAGGTCTCTCTCACTAGATCTTCATGCTCCAGATACCTTAGACAGCAACAAGGGGTCAATGCGTGGCTTTTTCCACTTGGAAGCAGATATACCTCTAGTACAGTAATTCTGAAATTAGTATCATGTGTTATTTTATTCTAGGAGATTTTAACAGTACTGGAATGAAACCCAGGGCCTCATGCATGATTGGCAAGCATTCTACCATAAGCCTGCATTAGAAAATGGGCTCTCTGGTTAGCTAAACCTGGGAAATGTTATTTAACCCTTCCTTTGGAAATTATATGCATGCAAGCATAGCATAAAGTCTATGAGGAGCTGCCTTCATAAGCAAACCAAGGTTAAACTTGGGGGAAGGAGGTGTGGCTTGGTGGTAGAGTGTTTGCCTTGTATTAGAAATATCCTAGGTTTGATCTCCAGTACTGAAAACAAAAGTTAAGCTTTGTTAAATCTAGTGTGTTGCCACATGATTTGACATGGAACACTGTTTGGGGGAAGTAAACTATTGCTTTAGTACAGTCAATCTTGACAGGAAATAGCAATTTGGAAGATCATGATCTCCTCAAATTTCCTGAGGCTGTACATGTGCAAGGCCCTAGTTTTCATTCCTTCCTAGCACCCCAAGAAAAAAGTTTACAGTGGGTTGGGAGCACAGGCTTGTGGTAGGATCTTACTAAGCATGCACGAGGCCCTGGTTTCCAATCGCAGTACCACTAAAACAAAACATCAAAACCAGACAGCAGAACACACACAGTAACTGAGGGCTAGAGAGATCACACTCACAGCAAAGCCGGAACTTTGAACCTTAGCTCTCCACCCCCAGGCTACCTTTGTTTCTACCACTGCAATTACAAAGTAGGGCTCTTCATAACAGACTATAAAGCAAAATATTTAAATTTAACGTTTGGGTCACAGTGCCATGTTTTTGATCTGTGTTTCCTTCAGAGGTTTAAATTCTTTATTAAAAATTGGATCCCCCAAAGGAGATTCCTTTTAGCAGTCAGTTCTGAGGAATGACAAAGTTTAACTAGAAGCAATCATTCCAACAAGGCGTTCAGACTACCTGGGCTATAATTTACCTATAATTTCTGTCAGCTCAACGAGTCAAGGAGTGACTTACTTAGCACATAGCGACGCCATACTAACACGAACAGATACAACCAACCTCAAAACGGCAAGACCTCAACACCTACATATGGGGCTATCATCACCAGAATGAAAAGTTTTGACTCCATCTATGTTCAGAGGTACTAAATGAGGGAGATTCCTGTATGTTAATTATCAAAAAAAAAAAAATGTGTTTTGACTCCAATCTCTAAATCTGACTTTTGGACTTCACAGAACTCCGAGATAACATAAGAATTAACAAAACTCAAATTGCTTGGTGAGGAGAAAGTACAGTTGCGTGCTATTCCCTCCTCAACAGGATGAGGATGAGGTAAGGATGGTTATGGTGCAACTTTCAAAGCCTTGGAAATCAAAGGTGAGGACAGTTAACAACTTCCGTGTGCTAGCTCGACTTCCTCTTGGTGAACTTGGCTCTGCTTCCGAAGCCCTCTGCACCTGCACATTGGCGGGCCTCGGCGTCGCCTCAATCCTAAAAGGGACCCACCGTGCGGGCGAGGCAACCGGGTGCCGGGAAGCCTCCAACAAAGGCGCCGGGCACCCGCGCCCAGGTGACGCCTCCCTCAGCCCCGCGCCAGCTCTGCCCGCCGAAGGCCGCGGTCGGACAGGCCCCGGGTCCCATCGCCCGTCCCGGTCAGGGCCCCGTTCCCCCCGAGGCGGGCTCAGGTGGGGGCCGAGCGGTGACACCCCGACGCCACTACCGCAGGCCATCCCGGGAGACGCCCACCCGAACCGTGCCGCGTCTCGCCGCGCGACCGCGCCGGGGGCGGGGACGCTGTTACCTGCCGCGGGCTCTGCCGCTCCCCGCTGGCGCCGCTCTCTTGGCAACCGCGGCAGCCGCACGAAGGCCGCCAGCCGAGGGCCTAGTGACAGCTACCAGCGTGCACCGCGCGCGCCCACGCCGGCGTCGACGTCGGCGGCCTCGGTCCCCGCCTCCGTCCGCTGCTCGGCGGCCACTGCTAGTCGGCGCCACAGCGCCCTCATGCGGGCGATCATGGAGATGGCGGCGAGAAGGCAGGAGCAGCTGTTTGCAACTAACTAGCCAGAGGAAGCCTCCTTTTGATGGATGGGGGAATTGAAGACATCTCTGAAGTACTCTTTAAAGTATGATCCAGAGGATTCACCAATACTTTATGCGAGTAATTTCAGGCTCAGAAACTGTGTGGAACTGAGAGACAGTTTAGCACTTTTTGGTATCTAGCCTTCTTTCAAACATATAGTTATTCCAAAGGGTTGTTTTGCTTGGTTTTGTTTTCGGTCCAGACTATCGCATCAGGAAAAACAAAATTTTTTGCAAATGTTTTTGCGTGTACAAGTTTTAGACCACACATGAGGAGCACATTATTCCGAGGACGCTGTCAATATTTAAGTATTGCCAAAATTTAAGTAACAATCTTTAGTGTTAAAAGTAGAAGATAACAATTGTCCTTCAAATAAATGAGTTGACACCAAACAGTAGTTACTTTTGTTTTTTTCCAAAGATTATTTACTTATATTTTATGTAGGCATGCCTATAGGTATGTATGTGCATGCATAGAGTCCAGAAGAAGGGGTCAGATGCCCTGAAGTTGCAAGCAGTTATGGGTGCTGTAAACCTAACTTCCCAGTCTTCTGAGAGAGCAATCAAGAGCAACTGTCCATCCCCAAGCATTCGTTTTTCCCTATTATTATTATAATAGCATTATTATAATAATAAAGCTATTATTCCCTCCTATTATCTCAAATTGTTGGAATGAAACAGGAATTTATGCAACAACATGGTAAACTTCAAAATACTTCAAAGGCTAATAATATTAGAAAACTTATCCAAAATCACAAGTTTCCAGCATACTTAGGCTGTTGTTTTGAGACAGGGCCTTGCTACCTAGCCCTTCATGGCCCTGCACTCAATATATAGCCCAAACTGACCTCGAACTTCCAACAATCTGTGCCTCAGCCTCCTAAATGCTAGGATTACAGATATACACCATCATCCTTGGCTTAAAACTATTTAGCAATGCTTCCAGTTTGTTCAGTGTCAGGTAATTATGACTATGAAATTATAAACAAGATTTCTGTCCTGGCTAGTTTTATGTTAACTCGACACAAGATAAGAGTCTTCTGAAAGGAGGGAACCTTAATTGAGAAAAATGCTTCCCTCAGATCCAACTGTAACTCATTTTCTTAAATAGTGATTGATCTGGGAGGGCTACCTGTGATGAGTGGCACTATTCTTAGGTTGGTGATCCTAGGTTCTATAAGAAAGCAGGCTCAGTAAAACCATTGGAGCAAGCCAGTAAACAGCACCCTTTCATAGCTTCTGCTCCTCCCTCTAGGATTCTGCTCTGTTTGGATTCCTGCCCTGACATCCTCCAAGGACGAACAGTGCTGTGGAAGTGTAAGCCGAATAAACCCTTTCCTCCCCAAGTTTCTTTGGTAATGTTGTTTCATCACAGCAAAAGTAACCTTAACTAAGACGATTTCCATTATACAAGCTATGTGTTAAATAACAGCTTTCTATTTCTAAAGATGTCCTACTGAAATTCTATGAACTGATGTATTTGTTTATACCACATCAGATCTTTTACTGTGTCAAACTTTCAAAATGTATCTTGCAGGAGCAATTGAGTTATGATTTCTTTTATTTCTGCAGTATAGTGGGAATGTATATCAGAAATTACTCATTTTCTTTTTGTTTCTCAAAATGTATATGAATAATTAGTCAAGACACTAGACTCCCCCACTTGTCTTTTCATGGCTTGCAGAGACCTTACACCTGTTTTTGCAACCGCTTCAGCCTTGCAACTACCAGATCTAAAGCGAAATGTAATGGCCAATCAATCTTTGACATTCTGGATACATCAGACAAAAGCTAATAAGCAGTGCTAGTCCAAATAAAGGAGACTCAGATAAAGGGAGTCTTGAGACAGCTATTTCAGCTCTGGACCTGTGGAAAGCACCACCTGTACAGCCTCTGCTCCATTATCTACCTCATCCTACTTAAGCTCTCCAGAACAGAGCTTCCTCCTGCCCCAAATCTGAGCTTTCTTCTCATTTCAGGGAGAAAACAAAATGGGCAGAGTGGAGGCCAGATGTGCTCTCTGGGTCCCACCTGTCCTGCTAGAGAGGGATTGGGGGACGGTCGGGCGCCGCGGCAGTGCGTTCTCTGCCCGGCAGGTGGCGCTCTAGGCGACAGACGGCCACCGCCGGATCCCGCCGGGTCACGGCGCTGCCTCGGCCTGGGAGCCAGCCACCTGCTATAACCGCACGTGCTCCCACCCTGTCCCGGTTCTGGTAACTGCGGGCTCGGTCCCGCGTGGTTTCCTGAGTCGGACATGGCGGTGGTTGCAGCGGAAACACGTGTGTTCCTGGAAGTGCGGAGACGGCTGCAGAGCGCGTTGCTAATCCTGGGGTAAGGGAGGAGGCACAGGTCCGCGGGACCGCGTGCGTGGGCCATGCGCGCGACCAGAAGGCTGGTGCGCGTGTGCGTGGCACGGGACCGAGGGAGCGAGCGCGCCGGACAGTAGGCGCGTGCGCAGGACAATGTGCGCGTGCGCGGGACGAGATGGTTTGCCTGGCAAGCACTTCAGCCATTGAACCATCTCCCCAGCCTGTCTGCGAACTTTTAATTTCATATATACTACACAAACAAGAAACTTTTAGGGGAGAAAATGCTCCTTTTTGCTTATGGTCAGCAATTTTAATGGTTTCTGATCTCTTTATAGGTTTGCCTATTTCTTTGTGACAAATGTATCAAATAGACTTAGATGTGAAATTTATTACAGAGCAGCACAGTTGTATTTTTTTTTTTCTTTGCTTCTCCTCTTTTCCAAAAATCTTGCAAACAGCTGAAGTGGCAGTTTTGCCTATACCTTGAGAACTGAGCTCAAATCCTAGCTTTCTTACACGGGCAGAATAATTTTATCTTAATTCTTTCAGTTTTAAGATTGGGATTGAGTCCAGGCTCAGTCCGATTCATTCTCTGTGTAGTTTGTACAGACCTTGAGTTCTCTCCCCACTGTGGGGACGAAGGGTGGGGAGGATTGAGGTCATAAGTTCGTACAAATACCTGCAATTTCTGTCCGTTTTGTTCAGTAATTAAGGGTACAAACATTACCCAAAATCAGCTGCTTAATCCCTCGTACAAAACACTCTGTAAGCAGGTTGAGAAACCTACTTTGCTAGGCTGCTTGTTTTGTCTCTGGTCTAACACAGGTCAGTTCTTTTACCCTATTAACAACCATGGTCTGGTCTCATTCATCCAATCTACACAATTTCACAATTTCACTGTTTCTTGAACTGTGTTGACATGCGTATCAGTCAGGATTCTCTAGAGTTAACAGAATTTATTGAACAAATCTCCCTAGAAATAGAAAAGGGATTTATTAGAATGACTTACAGCCCGCAGTCCAGCCAATCCAACAATAATCCAGCTGGTTATGAATGAATGTTGAGTCCACAAATCCAGTAATTGCTCAGTGCATGAGGTAGGTGTGTGTCTCAGCTGGTCTTCAGTGTACTTCCTAGTGTCAGTGAGAGTGAGGGCAAGCAGGCAAAGAGCAAAGAGCTTCCTTCTTCCATGTCCTCTTCCAGGGGAAGTAATGGCTCATCTTTGAGGTGACTTTTCCCAGCTTGAAAGATCTGGATATAGGCATGTCTTCCTACCTCAAAGGTAGGAATTAAGCAAAAATCCCTCACAGTATGCCCTCCATTTTGGGGTTTTAATTATTGTCAGATGTAGTCAAGCTGTCATAGCCAACCAATGCATTAATTGTTGTTTCAAACTGCTTTTCCCAACATGTTTTTGTTCTTTTGTTTTTAAGACAGAGTCTAATAGTATATTCGTGGCTGGTATAAGTTACTCTGTAAACCAGGCTGACCTTGAACTCGTGGAGATCTGCCTGCCTGTGTTTTCACAGCGCTGGGAGCCTCCAGCAAGGCTTTGAGATTCATGTTTCATCTCTGTTGTAGCTTAAATGAGTATTCCTTTCCCGTTTCTTACTGAATAATTTCCCATTGTCTGAGTATCTCACAAACCATTTTCTTATTTTCCTATTGCTGGATGTTTTTTTAATTATTATTTTTATTTCCAGAAAGTGTTTATTATGAGTCAGCAGCATTAGGCTTTATAAGGTGTGTGTGTGTGTGTGTGTGTGTGTGTGTGTGTACACGCGTGTGTGTGCGCATGAATGTGTAATGTTGGAGCTAGGCAAATACATTTACCATTGAGCCACATTCCCAGACTTGTTTAATGTCTTTTTATGACATATACACCCTTAGTTAATACCTAAGGGTGGAATTACTGTAATATAGGATAGATGTGTGCACCGCTTTGTGAGAAACTGTCAAACAGTTCTTTAAGGTGGTTAGCCTCAAGTTGAGCCATTCTGATGGGGATGTGGAGGTATCTCACGGTAATTTTAATTTCCTTGGTGATGTACAGTGTTGAGAACTTTTTCATCTACTTTTTGATAATCCAAGGATGTTCTTTTGTAAAGCATCTTATGGTTGCTAGCTAATAAAAACAGACTAGTCTTGTTGCTAAGCTGAAACAGTGCTTTACAATACAAAGCCATGAGAGTTTGTGGATACTTTCTGGCATCTGTGGCAGATATTTTCATTTTTCTAATGCAAGTTGAGTATGCCTTATTGGAAAAGGTCTGGGTGGACCTGAAGTGTTTCATACTTTGGACTTTTCTAGAGATTGTAGTTTTTGCTTAGATTTTTACGGTTGAGTATCCCAAATCTGAAAGTTCAAAGTAGTTTGGATCTGAATCTTTTTTGTTCTAGGCATTTCGGCTTCTTGGCATAGGGACAGTCAGCAGATGGGTTTGTTATGGTATTTGTCTGCTCTGTTGCTGGTCCTCTGCTCCACGCCCATCCCCACCTGCTGGCCCCGTTCCTTTCCCCATTTGCTCTCTTCTGCATCATGGCAGATGTATTCTGTCACCTTGCTTCTCTTTTTCACCTCCCGTTTCCTTAGGACCTCATTTCTCATTCTCACTGTCTTCTTTCTCATGATGTGACCTGAACCTACCTTCACCCGCACATAGATAACAATTAAACTCTGGTATGCACGCTATCAGAGAAAACATGCTGTTTGACTGAGTTTGATATAATGTAACCAGGTGGATCAAGTTCCATTGAGTTTCCTGAGAGAGCCGTGATATGACAGAATAAAATTCCATTGTGTATACGGACTTCATTCGTCTAGTCTGGATTCATTTTCTTACCACTGTGAATAGTGCAGTAATAAACACAGATGTGAAAAAATTTCTGTGATAGAACTCAGGAGTTCTTCAGATACACACACACACACACACACACACACACACACACACACACAGGAGTAATATAGCGGAGTCATGTCATAGCTTTAATTTTTGAAAAATTTTTCTACTAATTTCTATAGTGTCTACATTAATTTACATTTCTGCTCATAATAACAGTGGATGAAAGAGTAATGGCCAGAGGGGGAAAAAAACAAAAAAATAAAATAAAGAAACATAAAGGGCTGGGCAGTGGTGGCGCACGCCTTTAATCCCAGCACTTGGGAGGCAGAGGCAGGCAGATTTCTGAGTTCGAGGCCAGCCTGGTCTACCGAGTGAGTTCCAAGGCTATATAGAGAAACCCTGTCTCGAAAAACCAAAAAAAAAAAAAAAACAAAACAACAAAAAAAAGAAACATAAAGGGAAATATCTGGAAAATCATAACAAAGGAGAGGGGTGGAGAATAAGTCTTTTATTTAAATGAGAAGTTAACATTTGCCTAACAGACTGAATGGAATGAAGTATGCACTATGAGATGCCAATCAGAAGAAAGCATGAAGGGGTGAAGTGCCTGGAAGGTTCACATGTTGAAAGCTTGACCTCCTGATGTATCAGTATTCAGAGGTGCCATGATAGTCCCAAGCCCATCAGCTTAGTAGCCATTGACAGACTCAGCTAAATGGATTATTGGGAGAAATGGAAACTGTGAGGGACTTTTTAAACTAGTTAAAAGCAGCCCTTGCTCTTCAGCTCTCATTGCGTCCCGACTGCCACAAGACAAACAGCTCTGCCATATGCTCCTCACTGTAATATTCAGTTTTCCCTCAGACCCAAGGCAACAGGCTTGGACCAGAATGACTGAAGCTGGAGATACCATGAAAATTTCTTTTTCTTAAGTTGCATTTCTCAGGTGCTTTGTCACAGTGACAGTAAGCTGACTAACACGCTGATTATTTCATAGCCCGATTCCTAGTAACAAAATAAACAAAAGGTCTTGGTCTGCAGCATTGGATATTTTCATCATGACATTTAGCCTGTAATATTTGCAGATTTCCTGCTTGTTTAGTATTCACTGTTTAAGAACTTGCAGAAGCTAAATCCAGAAGTATATCACTAAGTCTTATGGGGCATTTAAGAATGCTAGCTGCTTCTCAGTGAGATGTGCTGTCCTTGGATACCTTTAAGGAGGGTGTGGCCCCTTAATAATAATAGTGAGAATGCCCCAAGACACTAAAAGTAGTTTCAACGCTGGACACTGTGGCCTCCTTTGTTTGCCTCTCTACTTTGGTGCATAGTAGTATGGTATAGGCTTATCTCTAGTCCTGATGTAGTTTTCTCCCAAGGATCCTCATTGTTTTGCTTTTTAAAAACATTCAAAGAAATATTTACTGGTTGCATGGGGGCAGTGCATGCCTGTAATCCTAACCCTTGGGAACGGAAAGGAAGAGGATCAGGAGTTCCGGGTCATCCTCCATGACATAGTCGAGTTTGAGGCTGGACTGGGATACGTGAGACCTTGTCTCAAAAAGCATGTATGTATGTATGTATGTATGTATATATGTATGTATAGTGTGTGTGTGCACAAATGCATACTGGGACTCTAGCCTACTGTCCCATGTCACATGCCACCAAATTGAATCCCCCAAACTTCTTTTTAAATAGAAAATTGTCCTTATAGACCTAGATTTGATTATTATTATTCAAATGTCATTTCTTTTAGACCGTATGGCACATAGATGACACTGTTGACTTATGTACAAACATTCACTCTCATCCACTTACATTTCTGTACCTATGTACATCCTAAACCGTGATTTCATAGAGGTATCCCTAGTTCCAGTCCACTGCCTTAGGTACATTATAACATTCTCCCTTGGTTTCCATGTAACTATTCCTGCACGGTATAAATCCTGGCTTTCATTAGCCTCGTCATGTTTATCTTCCTGGTCAGTCTTCTATGCAACCAGGCTTCTGCTTGCTCTTTCCTGTTACTTCTTCTCCTCTCCACAGGTTGCAACCCTCTTATAGCTCAAGTGTCTTCTTGAAATCTATGGGTGTAAGTTCTAACTCCCCAGAGAGGTGTTGTTAGGAGGCAGGGCCTCTAAGAGGTCGTGATGGTGGAGCCACTAAGATGAGGGAGATTCGAGCAGAGGGAGAGACCCCAGAGCTGCCTTCCTACATATTATCTTATGGAGGCCATGTGGTTTCATGAAACAGCCCGTCAGATTTACAAGTTCAGCTGAAAAATCAACACAAGAAAGCTTACATCTGCATTGATTGTAAAATTTTCTCCCTTGCTGGGATCTCCTAAGCAGTGCTGTTGAGGGCTGTCGACACACAACCCACTCTGTTTTGGGTGTTGTGTGCGATGCAGACAGTGTCTGTGCACTTGGCTCAGCTCTATGTAAGTGGTTGAAATTTTCATAACTGGGAAGAGTAGTGAGCCGAAGCAGGGGCAGTGGGAGCCCAGGTTCCCAATGGTGTCTTTGGGAACATTTCTAAGTGCCAGCTGTACTTCAAAATCACTGCGGTAGCAACGTGGGCACCAAGCTGTATTGTGGCTTCTTTTGGCACAGCCTGCGAGCTAAGAACTGGCTTTTTCTGTTGTTTGGAGGTTTGTTATTGTTTGAGATAGGTTCTCACCGAGGATCCCAGGCTAATGGAGAACTTAGGAAATATTTACTCTCTAACTTTTTACCGAAAGCTTGCTGTCATCTGTGTCTCTTTATGAAAATATTGATTATCGGCTAACAATACTTTGGTTTTCTTACTTAAATTCTGGTCTCAGAAGCAAGACTTGGGGATTTCACACGGCGATGGGCTACAGCCCTGCTGGATCTAACCTAGTCCCGCTTGTCTTCCAGGGTCTGTTTGTGTTTTCCTAGGACAGGGATTTTAGGGTCTCTATGCTGGATTAAGATTTTGATCTTGTAAGCTGTGCTTTTCATCAGAGAGAAGTCATTTACTTGGCTTTTATTTTGTGTTATCAGTGAGCCAGATGAAGGAGGGATACACCTGGACATTTCCATAACGCCCACCTCTCTTTTGATGAGAACCCCTGACGGCTGCACCGAGATCCGGCTTCCAGCAGGGGTCAGACTTGTACCTTCCTCGTGCGGCGGCCTGCAGTATATCCGTGGAGAAGGTTTACACCTGCGCCTGCAGGCCCAGGCTGAATCCAGCCCAAGTGAGTAGAGGCAGCACCCCGAAGGGCTTTGATATCCGAAAAGTTGAGCTTTTCCCAGGTGAAAAGATTGGCAATGCTCTGGAAGGGTCGAGAGGTTCTCCGGTCTTGATCAGCTCTGCCAGTTATCGGCTGTGTGCCCTGAAATATATCACTTCCCGCTCTTGAACCTTCACATCTTTCTTTTAATTGTATTTTTAAGAATACGCTTTAATTTTTAGAGGATGTTTAGTCTCGTCGCAATTTTAAGCAGAAGGTACAGAGGTTTCCCCCAAACCGCCCAGTTCATTTCTTTAATCTTAAATGTCCGGCTCACAGATATGGAGATAAAATTATAAAGCAGTTGTATGAAACCTGCTTGGTTTTAAAGCACTGCATAGATATGTTTCCACTCCGTAGGCAGGTTAGCACCTACTAGGTGTGTGCCGTTTGATATGGGTGCTGGAAACACAGATGCCAACAAGCCACAAAGCCTTCTGGGAATGTGGAGTGTTTATCCTGGTGGGTGGGAACAACAGATGCTGACCAGATAGTTAAGTTGGAAACAGAAGCGGAGTGATGCCATGGGGAGAGACTGAGTTTGGTGAAGGCCACTCTGAGGGTGTGACAATTTGAGCAGGAGAAAGTATCTCAGTCATGAAGAGACCATTCTAGATGGTCATGAAGAGACCATTCTAGATGGGACAGTACATGCAGATGACCCAAAGTTGCGTGTGAGACGGAATACATTGTTGTGGTTGGATTGTGGTTGTATACAAACTCAAAATGCATCTTGATGCAGTTAGGTAGTAAGTCTTTTCTTTTTGTAAACTCTCATGAACTTTTTTTTTTTTAAATTCTGGCTCATTGCATTTCTTAAAATTTGCTATAGACAAGGCAAACAACATTGGAAGAAACTGTCTTGATACTTCGTATCAGAGAAAGACTTTGCTTACTTCTGTTACACCTGAGGCCTCGTTGCTGAGCCATCTATAGGTACTTCATCAGAACTATGGAAGTCTTGAGGTAGGGACAACAGGATTGTCCCAAGAAGCCTGTAAGAGAAAAAAAAAGCTATTCCCTGGCTTTGGGAAGGCAAGAGAAGATGGGGGGTGGGCTGGGGTGGGGTCACTCATGTTTTCTTTATTTAAGAGTAATTTGCTAATTTCTGAATTAGTGAATGGCAGCATGAATTTTAGAAACAAGGGACAGGGAAAAGAGATGTCATGACATGCTTAAGTGACATCTGGTAAACACCTGGAATGGCACTGAATCCTGAAAATTGGGACAAGGTCATTGGAAAAATAAACAAATTGTCCCCTGACTGTACCCTGTTCTAGGCTGGAGGTGTGCTGGTGCTGATCTTTGATGCCATCTCTTTTCCTGTTGGCACAATAACCACAGCAGGAACTTCCTATTGTGTTTGGAAGCTGGCAGAAGGCAGGCATAAGAGCCGCCATGTTCCCTAGGAGTGATAGTAAGGACAGAGGAATGGAGACCTCCAGGGACATAGAATTTGGGTTTGTTGCCCAGTCGTAATCTGTAACTGAATTATTTTCAACATTTTCAGTTAATGAGCAACATTTAATATTTTAACTGTGGACAAAATAAATCTACTGTTGTGTGCTGTTTTGTGTATTGTTTGTGTTTGTTGGACTATTTCTTTGTATTTTTGAAACATTTTGTTCAAATACCTGAAAAGGGAACTTTCGAAGCCTGTTCTCTGGTGCATGAAAAGCTGTGTAAAGCAGATTCCTCCACCTTTGATTGCTTTAGGTCTTTTTTGCATAATAGGTGGGGGATAAGCATTTGCCGCTTGAATGACAATCAGGTAGGTGGGTACTGGTGTGCAGCGCAATCTAAATATTGTAGGAAGTAATTTGAAATTTTTAGCATCCAATTGTGTCTCAGGGTTTTCCAGAGTTGCCTTTTCAGCTGTAAGACTACGTTTTCAGGAGCAATCCTGATATGCATCACCCTGGCATACTGTTATGAGGTTAATGTGGGTGAAGTGGTGACCTTTTGTATACGTGATTTGACCTGGGGATACATACATCCCACAGCAGCAGTGCTCATCCAGGATTGTGCACTTGACCAAGTGGCCAGCAGAGGGCAGTGTTCCATTGAAAACTGATTCGTTCTGAATAGCACATTGGAGGGCTCGCCTAGGTCCTTTATAGATGCACAGTATTAGAGAATAATACTGTTTATTTAACCTTCGTGCAGCAGGGATTTGGGTAGACACTTAGAGATTAACTGCAGAATTTTTTAATTGCCAGGACTTAAACTTTCTGGCATCTGAAAAAGCGTCTTAAAGGACGAACAAAACAATACCTATTGCTTGCTTCTGATAACTAGAACTTCATTTCTTCAATTAGGTTTTTTATAGACTAATCATACAGTGTTTTGTTTTTACATAAAACTTTCCTTCACTCACAAATGGGACAGCAGAAATGAGGGGAACAGCTATCCAATGCAGCTGTGTAGGAAATCCAATTTTCCCATAGCTCTCAGTGTCTCCCCCCTCCGTCTCAAGCCCATTTCCCATAGTTTCATCAGATATTGAGTTTTGCTCTTGGGTGAGGAAACTCTTAAGAGCCTTGCATTCCTGCCTTGCGCTCTTTGGATCTGCTCCACAGAGACCCATCTAGCCATCCATTTTGCTTGCTCGTACTGTTTAATGTGCAGGGGTGGGCATAAGCCGTAAACATAAAAAGGAGAAAGACAGATTGAACTTAAACTTTAGCAGTCCATCTCCACTCGCTGTTAATGTAGAATTTATGATACTTATAGAATGAGAGAAGGAACTCACTCGTATGCCACATGGTAATCTAGGGCAGCTCCTGGCTCAGGAATTCTAAGCAAAATCTGTTGTTTTTGGAAACACTTGGCAATGTTTGCTTCTGGTTGAGTCATTGGATAGTTCTAATTAAGCTTGTACTTTGGAGTAAATCATAAACAATGTATATTGTTGGTAACTTCTTGTGCTAGCAAACTCTTTAAATATGATTTTTTTTTTGTTCCATATCTCTAAGACTTGCTGTTGTCTTGATTTCCTTCAGAACTGATTTCTGTGTTTAATCAAAGCTTGCAAGCCCAAGAATGTTGCACCTTTTATTGCCAGTCCTGTGGTGAAGTCGTGATAAAGGACAGGTAAGGAATTCGTTCCTCCCTGATTAAACTGCCTGATGGTGGTTTCTGGGAGTAATTACCAAGGGAACTGCACTTAAGGAGGGCCTTAAAGTAAGAGCCAATTTAGTGTCACTTGGAACAAAGTAAACCCTGACTCTCACCCTGATGCTGGAGTGGAATGGAGCCTAGTCTGAGGGAGGAAGCTGGCTCTGGTGGAGAAGCCGGGACCCATCACTGAGCAGCGAGCCCAGGAGTTGATCTCTCAGGTGTCCCTTTGGTTCTGATGGTGTGTGAGGGTTTCCACAGTGAGTGAACTTTCTACCTGTAGAAGTCCTGCAGCAGGACATTTTATCTGAGCTAGTTCAACCAAGGCTTTTCTAAAACCCATTTCCTAGTTCCCTTCTTATTAAGGTGGAGCATACGGAGCACGCATTAACCTTTTCTCAGTGATTAGGTTAATCTTGTAACCGGCACTGGTGATGTGCCATAATTACCCTGTGGAGAAGGGAAGGGCTCTTGGCTGTTTCCTTAGCATTCCCAAGTTGGCAGATGCTGCTGCTGTTTCCTCTCCTTCTCCTCCTTCTCCTTCTCCTTCTCCTT
This sequence comes from Rhabdomys pumilio, assembly GCA_030674055.1. Classification (NCBI taxonomy): domain Eukaryota; kingdom Metazoa; phylum Chordata; class Mammalia; order Rodentia; family Muridae; genus Rhabdomys; species Rhabdomys pumilio. The sequence continues at coordinate 21,742,290 of JANHMN010000020.1, forward strand.
CTCCTTCTCCTTCTCCTTCTCCTTCTCCTTCTCCTTCTCCTTCTCCTTCTCCTTCTCCTTCTCCTTCTCCTTCTCCTTCTCCTTCTCCTTCTCCTTCTCCTTCTCCTTCTTCTTTTCTCTTCCTCAAGTCAGTTTTCTGGTTTCTTGGACATAAATGCTTCCTCTGAATTTTCAGCTTCTAGTGACTCATGTGGAAGACGAATGAAAACATTATTACTGTTAGCAGTATTTAAGGGAAGAATTTAGTGTTCTTTAATGGCTTTTCTAAGTTAGGTTCCTGGGACAAGCAAGTGATGCTTTCTTTCTGAAGCCTGCTCCTCTTTCAATGTCCTTGATACTATAATACCAAACCTTTGCCTGGTAGATGTCTTCTCCCCATACAGAGTCATCAGTCATTGTGGCCATTCATTGCCTTTAGAGCTGAAGTCACCTTCCTCTGCCTACTGTCTCCTCACCTGATGACACTTAGTCAGCAGCCTGCTCAGCCTTCTTCTGGTCCTGCCCTGTGCAGATGCACTCCCCAACCACCAAGTGGGTCTTTTAAAGCACAGTGGTTCTTTCTGGATGCAGTGCTGGCATCCTTTGTGTACCACGGCAGCTCCCCAGCACTTGCTTCCATTTCAGCCGTTCCTTTAGCCTCTTTGCCAAGCTCACAAGCATCACATGGTCATGAGCGTGTGTCCCATAGCTTCGCCGACTTTTCTGAATCCTATCTTTACAGGATATCCCCAACCTGAATGTTACTCCCTTTCTGAATGCAACTCCCTTTCCTGAATGCTACTCCACCCTCTCTTCCTCCCTGGTTAGTTGCCACCGGCTAACTCAGCTGACATAGTGTTCGTTCGCTTGTCTTGTGACTCGTGACATAGCAAGCCTTGTCTCCCTCCTGGATTGCATTAGGCACTTTCCTGAGGCTCCTTTGCCTGTCTGCACACACTGGGCTTGAGGAGTAGGAATAGCCACAGTGACTTCCATGCCCTTTATTGCTGTTCTTTTGATTGTAAAGTATAGAAGGTAGTCAGCAGTGGCAAGGCTGAGTTCCATCCACCATTCAGTATCCCAGTGGTCTTGGATAAGTCATGTGATCATTGCCTTCCACAGTGTCCTTACTGAGAAAATGTAGCTAACAGTAGGACTTACCTCATAGTGCTGTTGATCGGGTCTGGTGATTCAAGTGGTTCTAGCCGTGCCTGATACAGGGTAAGCATTCACCATTTCCTAGTAGCTATTGCAGTAATCATCATTCTTACCAGCATCCCCCAGCATCAGGCATGGTGCCTAGAGAAAAAGTGTATTATTCTTAGTGAAGGTTGCTGGGTTGGATGGAGTAAAGCTAGGTGTGTTTATTTTGGCTTCCCACCAGCCTTTCTTGCTTGCCTCCTGATCTTGGCAGGGTTCCAAGTAAATGAGGTGGCACAAACACACCCTCAAGATTTAAGGAGGTTACTCACAAAGCTTCTTTTGAGTGACTGGTGTGAGTGAGAGATAAAGGGGTCTTAAATCTACAGAAAGGAAGTTGCTCTGGACCTGCTTCTGAAAGAGCTAAGAGATCTCTGTGTATTCTGGCCTTCTCTCAGTCTGTTCCAGGCTCTGGTTTAGTTCTCAGATGAAGTTTTGGAAATGTCCCATCCCGTGCTACATGCAATGATCTGGAAATTATGGCAGGAACAGTTACATTCTTGGTTTTGCACTGTGACAGAAGGAAAATGCTGTTTTACTATTGCCTGGTATTTGTGCTTTGTTGGGAAAGGACGCTGCTGGGAAAGAGCCTCACTATAGTGCCTGCCTCTCTTATCCAGGACTGGGACAATCTCTGTCTACAACTGAGAATGGGGAGGGGGAGGCTGATGGTGAAAGACAGCTGTCTTTCCACTTGACTGTCAGGAGCTGTGGCATTCCTTCCCACCTGAGAATGGAACATGGGTGTGAACGTCAACTTTCTCATTCAGAGGACAGAAAACCCGTTTGTACCATCTTAGCTTTTTTTTTTTAGCCAAAGCCTTCTACATATTTTCCAAACTTAACATATGTAACAGAGTCAATGCTCAACAAGCTGTTTAATTGGCTTTATTGATTTCTTCTCCCCTTTCCAGATTGTTATGAGTAAACTAGACGATCTTTTATTAGCAGACTAGTCAATTATCTAGTTTAATGTCTCTTTGGGGTTGAGGACGGTGGCTCACATGTCTGTAGCAGTCAGAGGAAGATGAGGAGCGCAGGCCTCCTCTCCACCCTTGTACAGTACACCTATGTATCTAACCTATATAAGTGGTTGGTAAGGACCACTTTGGTGCTTCTTGAAAAGAAAACGAGGCGAACAGTGTTTCAAGTAACCTTATGTGTGTTCTCATCAATATCAATGAATTGTATACAGCTTTCTCAGGAAGGTATATAGGATGATTGACTGCTTTCTTGTAAACTTTTCTTTTATTATTTTTGTAATGTGCACGTGTATCTATGTGTGGGTATATGCAGGCGTGAGTGCAGTTGCCTCTGGAGACCAGGAGAGGCTGTCAGATGCCCTGGAGTTGGTGTTACAGGTGGCTGTATGACAGGTGGCTGTATGGCATGGATGCTAGGAGCTGGGCTCACATTCTCTGTGAGAGAGTTATGCTCTGAGCCTTTGAGCCATCTCTCAAGCTTAGGCCTTCTGGTAACAAGTTACTTTCGTTTTGGCGGCATTATTTCTCTTATCTGTAAAATGAAGTTGGTTGGGTTAAAGAAACCTTTGAGAATTCCATTAGCATGAAACTCCTGATCAATGAAATTCAAGAGCTTGTGTTTTGGGCCCATGTGATTTGTAAGTATCCTGATTCAAGGCTAACACATGCTCTACTCCTTTTGAATCAGGAAGATTCTTTTTTCAAGGAAAGTACGGAAGTAAGGTATGAAGACATTGAGTTGGAAAGACTCGTTAATGGCTTAATTCTCAGCACCAGGATACCTGACCTCTGTGAATGACGATAGCAGGCTCATTACTCAGGGCCTCATGTTCTTAGCCAGTTTGTTTTAGTTGCCTAATAATTAACGACACTTTTTTTTTTTTTACAAGATAGTTTCTCAATTTACAGTTCTTTTAGTCCAAGTTTTCCTACAAAATTTGTCTGGATATGTGCATCTTAAAAATTATATTCTTGTTGAGACCGAACAGTTCATCCTATCAGGCAACAACTGATACATTTTTCTTCTTTTGTAAATAGTCTAACAAACAAGCAGAGGTCATTGTGTTTGGATTTTTGTTATACCTCCTAGAAATAGATTCGTGTCAGATTAGAATGACATCAGTAGCTAGCAGATTTTTCCACCCACACTGTCTGTGGCATTGTCCTGAGGTCCATGGACCAGGCCCTCCTGTCGCCCACGCTGGTGATGCTTGGTGTCAGCCCCAAGCTCATGGAACACACAGAACTCTAGGAGAACAGCGAGATGGGTTTTGTGGAAACAGATGTCACAGCGTCCAATGCTTGCGGGAGTCACTTGGCAGATCAGCTCTAATTGTAGCTGAAAATAGTCTTATGCATATAATCACTTGTTTACAACAGGAACAAATAGATTTAAAAAATAGAGTCAATTGTAGATACATTATGTTTGCATGTGCAACCCCTGTTCAATCCCCGTCATCCTGTTCCCCTCCCCAAAACAACATGTTTTATAAACTGGCCTATTAGCAATATTACATAAACCTAGGGGTATGATTATATATTACAGATCAATCATGGTATATACAGACAAAGATTAGAATATAAAGCTAGTTTTATAAAGCTGGTGGCCTGCCTGATAGATAATGTTACCTAAGTTTACTTAAATTCTGGTAGCCGTGTTTTGAGCTTTAACATTTGATAATTTTCTTGAGGTCTTTAATATTCAGTTGTTATAATCCAGTCTGTAAGAAGCACCGTGGTATTGCCACTGATGGGAAACTGACTTCGAGGTTAAGGGAGATTTTCTTCCACACATGTCTAAGTGTCAAAACTTCACCAGTTGCTTTTATTAAAGTGATGTATCACATGTCATCATTTTCTAAAAATTTATGCTTCAAGTACATCAAAAATAAGTAGCAAACTTTAATTTATTGTAAATGTGTATTGCTTCTCACAGAATTTTAGGTCTAGAGGAAAACCTAAGTTTCTACTTTTCTTATTTTCTCTCCAGCAGATTTTTGCTAAGTTACTTTAAATAAATAAAAAAAAACGAATAAAGGTGTGTTTTATTGTGAACACTTGGGAAGGAGATGATAGCAAAAATACATATTTCAGTGTTTTTCTTTTTCTCAGTAGATATATTTTCAGTAGAGCTGTGATTTAAACACATCTTTTGTTTTGGAAGGTTTCATTCCTCCCCCTAAAACATCAGAAAAAAATTTTTCTACTGTAAAACCCTTTTATTTTTCAACAGAGTTGTGAACTATGTACTTCTTTCTGATGCCTTCTGTACATGGTTAAAGGATACATTACAGTCATTATTTGTTGCCGTGTGGGGTCAAGTTAACTTTGAGATCTTCTGTTTTGTGTTACTGTGTATCAACTCTCCCTGGTCTTTGTGCACTTTCATTTCTCTGATCATGCATGGTTCTTTGACATTCTGTCTTTTGCATGGCATTGAGGTTCTGTTTGGACCCTGGAGGCACAATGTTAGGAGACAGAGAATTTTAATGAGGAAGATCCAGGAACCTGTGTACAGCCTCACTACTGCTTTCGCTTCTCTTCTTAAAATACTGGGATGCTCCTACCTGTCATTAGGACCACGTCCTATCCCTTCCAAGCAAGTAACTCCCCACAGAAGGTGTTTATTCAGCTGCTCAGCCTTTACTACCGCCTTGTGTTGCAGGGAGGTGAATGTGTTCCAAGGGAAAGAGTGGTTTTAGAGCCAGAAAGACCTGGGTGAAGACCCTTGCTTCAGCCTTCGCCTCTAATTCTGTTGGACTTGTGAAGACTATCTCACACTCTGAAGCCCCATTTCCCTCCTCTGTGACAGGAGCGTTGTTCTCTTTATCTCACAAAGTGTCTTGAGCATTAAATATGCTAAGGTGCACGCAATGCCGTCGAGGGGCTTCTTCAGTGCTTCTACACGTGCGCACTCACAGGATTACTATAGGATACATGCCTTGCTGGCTGGACAGCATCAAGAACTCCTCTCTTGCGTAGCCTCTGCTGCAGTCCACATCAGTCGTGGTTCACATTCTCACCGGGGGACCCTTGTCTCCCCATGTGATATTGTTTCAGGTACAGGGCACAAGATCTGCTTCAGGTAGGCACAGTTGCTGCTTTGGCTGAGAAGTATCTCCTACCCTAATCAGACAATGTTTCATCAAAATCCTTAATTGTGCCTTTTAAGGTTTTACCAGGGTGACAGCATTCAGGGAAGTTCAAAGCATGCATCCTTACCAGATGTGTGCAGCTCATTCATAGATCTTCCTACTAAGATGCGATTTAAATCATGAATCTTTTTTTTTTACTGTAAGCAGTGTTGCCTAGCAATACATGTGATGCCTAGGATCATACCTGGTTTCCAGGGTAACGAAGTGAGGTGGTTATTCCAAAGGTCAGGTACTCTGGCAGCAAGGGAAAAGGCTTGTTAATCTTTGTACCCCAGGATGCAGCAGATCCAGCCAGGAGCCTCACATGTCAGACTTACTAAAATTCACTACGTCAGGAAATAACTAAGAAGTGTGTCAAACAGTAGGAATTCAGCACAAAGATAAAGAGATGTAGTGCCTGCCTTTATGTTGTTTCTTCCAGTGCCCTAAATTCCTTTCATTGCCTGGGGGACTCCACTTTTATTATCCTTCAGAGGCCAGTTCAGATGTTACCTGTTCTGTAAGGTTGATAAACGGGAACCTGTCTTTAGTCCTCTCTGTCTATCCACCCTGTATTCATGGACTGGATCGGGAGTACTCTGAATCCCTTAACAATAAGGTGTAGACTCTGTGTTGCCATGGGCATGTATGGTTGAGAAGGGAGCTGATGCTTTCTCCTCATTTTCAATGGGATCTACCCTGTCTCCCTCCCCTCATTACTCTATTAAGAGCTTTCTTACACATGCTTTGCTTGCTGAGTGTTGTCTATACTTCCTACTAGAGTATCTTCAAAAGGAAGAGACTGTATGTATGTGCTTGGGTGTCAGCTACCAGGCCAGCACATTACCTGTCTCATAGCAAGCTCTCAGAAATGTATGTTGATAGAATCACCTGTAGTACCCTCTGAGGCTCTGCAGTCAGAATGATGCCAGGGGTGCCCCCTTTGAGTTAGGATTTCTATTCCCAGTTCTGTTCTGTAGAGTTACAAATTAAATGGCCTAACTCTTCCAATCTGTCATTGCCATTTTTGGTAGTCATAGATGATTGGAAGAAAAATGGCTAATATGGCGGGAGGGGGAAAGAATAAAAAAAATCAGACTGATGGAAATGACACACTCATATATTAAATATTTTAACTCCTGTCTTCTAAATACATACTAATTTATTTGTATTTTATGAGTGAGAGAAACACTAGGTGTGACCTTAAGCAAAAAAACAAGGTTACCATTACCAGATGATAACCTTTGTTATCAAGTTATCAAATGTATGCAATATCTGTGGGTATCTTCTCAGGGCACAGGCCTGCATTTGTGCATGCAAATATCTATGTGTGTCCTTTCAGGGCACAGGCCTGCCATGTGTGCATGCAGTGTCTGTGTGTGTCTTCTTGGGGAACATGTCTCCAAGGCATGCATGGAGTATCAGACTATGTCTTGTCAGGGTACAGAGCAGCCATACCTGCCTGCAGTGTCTCGGGGTAAAGGCCCTTCATGTGTACATGCAGTGTTCATGGAAAGGATGGTTACTAAGCCTCTGTCACATTAGAGTAACTGATTTGTGAGTAGGGAGCAAACGGAGACTTCTGCCTTCTTTCTGCCTGTTTACATTTTGTAGAACATTGTCTATCCCGAGCATATATTACTTTCATAATTGGGGGGAAATTGACACTGCAAGCATGTGGCTAATGAGCTTCTTTCATCTTTCATGCTGATTTAATTAAGAAAACCTTGCCTTCTGTATAGTGAAAAAAAAGATGCTGTTTTCTTCTCTCCACTAGGAAGCTCCTCAGGGTGCTCCCACTGCCGAGTGAGAACTGGAACGCTCTGGTTGAAGAGTGGTGCTGTCATCCCGACCCCTTTGCTAATAAGCCTCTTCAGCCACGAGAAAATGACTGTTTTCTTGGGGACTCATTTTTCTTAGTGAATCTGAGAAGTGATTTGGAGCAGGTAAGAGTTTTACTGAAGTCTTAAATTGGTAAAAAAAAAAAAAAAAATCATCTTTTCAAAATACATGCAAACTTAAGAGGTTGATTTAGATACCAATTTCCCTGCTTTTAATTCAGGGTTTGTTGAAGAGCTTGTTCTTAAAAAGCCCAAATTCATTATTTTTAATTGCTTCCCTTCTCCAAGTCTTTGGATAAAGGAAGAGCTTTAAACGCAAGCAGCCAGTAGGGTCTGGAAGAACATTCTTGCATGGATTTGGGAGTGCTATCGTTTCCTATACCAAATGCCCTGCTTTCTGGGCATTATAATCTGTGCATTTTAATCTCAAAAGTCTTTGTAAATGTGCAGAAATCTTAGCTCAGGATATTCATTTTGCAATTGGACCCTTACTGTGTTTGCCCAAGGTCTAGACTTTTTATTGATGTTGGAAAAGCAGATATCATCAGGAAAAAGGAAGAGGAGCAGGTGAGCGGGGATAAGCTAAACTATGGGCTGTACTGGGACTGAGCAGAGCAGGGTTACATGCCCTCCTTACGCAGTTTTAAGGAGAAGGCAGCTTCCCCTCACCCCAAAAGTAAGTGGTTTCCTCCTCTTTAAGAGGCTATCAACAGGCATTGGTATGGTCCTTGTAAGGAGTTCTTGCCCAGATGGCCAGTCAATAGAGATATCATTTAAAACGTCAAGAAAATCATTGCCGGACAGCCTTTGTTTCAATAGTGGTCTTTACTGGCAGGAACAGAGGCATTGCATTTTCAATTCCAGTTAGAACTCAGTTAATTTACTTATAATGTAACAATGTACTTATAATGTCTAGCATGTGGCAGCTGGACAGCTGGAGACCACAAGCTAGCTTAAAAGAACATTGTGAGAAAGATTAAGGGAAGCGGCCATATACCCAGATTGCTGTCCATTACAGATTCTTAGTGCCTCGCCTTGCTACAGAAAGAAATCCGTTTGTCTGGTTCACGGTAAAGTACTGTCTTTTTTAACAGATGAATGATTAGAAGTTAATATAGATTAATGCCCTAGGCTTAAATGTATCTTTTCATCTAAATTTAAATAATTTCTGTCCATATGTTTTCATTTTTATAACTAAGCCACCTACTTACAAAGTATTTGAAGGCGTGAGTGGAAAAACAACAGGGAAAGAATTAGGAAGAGAAACAGAGTTTCTCTTTCTGGATAAACTGTGACAAAGTGTATCCTCTACTCTTCACTTATACAGACCCTTTAAAAGAATTTCCTGTCCTGGTAAACAGTAGTCCTGTACTTTGTATATTAAAGGAGGATTCTTACATCTAGACATTGCAGTTTTTACTGTTAGGGGACTGTGGGAAGTGGCTGTCACGACAAGGTGCTGGTGACAAGATTGTTTTCAAGTTGGTCTGGATAGAAGTTTCACTTTAATTGCATATTGTCGCAGTTGAAAGAGTGCCTGTGACCAAAATAGTAACATAAATTTGGAGCCACTGCTTAAACACTGCTCTCAAGGCTCCGGTGGGAGCAAGGCTGCTCTGTGCTATTGAAAACCTATTCCTCATATCACCCGGTCTAGCCATCCAGCCGGGTTTGGAAATGTCACATGGTGACACAACATTCTAATGGTATCTCTTGGGAAACATTTTTTTTTTTTTTTTGTCTGTGTGTGTGTATGTGTATGAATGTGAGACAATATCAAGGGTCCTTAGAAATTGAAACAACACAAAAGAAAATAAAGTCCCGGACAGGATGCTAATCCAGCTCTCGGAGCAGCACTGCCATCTCTCAGATATATTGATTTAATTAGTCTTCAACAATGTCTTTCTTTGAGGTTTGCTCCGTAGCATTCCCACAGCGTTAGGCGGTTTCATTACACAACTTTATTTTATTATTTTCTTGAAGCTTAGCTAGAGAAAAACGCCTTGCAAAGTGGAGCTTGTCTCTAAACAGAGTCAACATGCTAGAGTATTTTAATTAAAAGGGTTGGAGTTTGAGAACAGCACACAGATAGAGCCTCACATGCTCCTGTTCCTTCCCTTCTTGTATTTATAGTATTGGATTTGTGGCTCATTAAGGCAGCAGTATATATATTATGCATTTTCTAGTTTCAAAAGTTCTCTGCTGAAGCCAGTGTGGTGATTCATTTGTCATTTCTGATATTATTTTCGAGCATCCCAACATAGTGAATATTTTACATCTTATAATAAGGTAATAAAGGTGGACCTCAATCTTCCATAAAAGTCATAATATGAATCAAAATTTAGGGGACATAAACTAGGCATGGGAGTTATTATGCCTCTGGTCCTAGCTATACTGGAGAAAGACCCAGATAGGAGTCCACATTCAGGACTTCCAAGCCAGCCTGAGAGACATAATAAAACCTCATCTTGTAAAAACAACAAAGACTTAGACAGTACAGTCACACTTCATTTTATTTTTTAAAACAAGCAAATTTGAATTTGGAATGATTACTATTGGAAAGTATGGCCAAGACTGGTTTTGTCTTTTACATTTTTTTTTTTTTTTTTTTTTTTTGTGGAGGGGCACTGATTTAATAATTTTGGGGTTTAAGGAATTTGTTTTGTGAAATTCATAATATCTACATAATACACTGATCATCTTAATTACATGCACGTTTTATTTGCCGCCCCTTTTCTTGCTCAAGTGGTTAAAGCAAATTATAGTATTGGATCGTTTTTCCCTATATGTTTTAGTATATGTGTCGTTCTAAAAATGGCGATTTAAAAATATTACAACTAGCTTTGTCAGGCCTAATAAAGTAGGCCATATACAAGTCATATTAATTGTCTTCAACGTATTCTTAGTAGGTTTATTTGAATCATATTTGATTGGGATGATTTACTTTTTATTGATAAACTCTGATTGTTCATTTCTTAAAAGGTTACAATCTTCTTCTTCTTTTTTTTTTTAAATAAACAAACAGAAGAATGCTTTACCTATCTTATTGAAAGATAAAACAGTGGCCAGAGAAATGACTCAGCAGTTAAGAATGCTTTTTTTACAGATGACCCAAGTTTAGGTTCTTGCCAGGCAGCTTACAAGTGTCTGTAACTCCTCCAGGGAATTCAGCACCCTCTTTTGGCTTCTGTGGGTACACACACACACACACACACACACACACACTCAAACACAATACTATTTTCTGGTCTGAGTTAAATACAATCCTTTCCTGCTTTGGTATTGCAGTGAAACCCTTCATTTATATTCTATTTATGACATTCTTTAGAAACAAATAGCTTTAATACCAGTTTGAGGCTGGATGGGTATTTTGACTCTTAGCCTGAGGTTTTGGAGATCTTGGCCTTTAAGAGTGAGTTGTCTGGCTTTGCTAGCTCTTTCCTTTCTGGGCATGAGCAGTTTGGTACTTTCCTCTGTTCAGGGCAGGGTTCTGTTGCTTCTGATGAAAATGACTTTGTCCAGTTATCTGATGTGGCAGGGCTCTGCACCTGCTCTCAGTGGTGTGCTGGATTTAAGGTGGTTAACAACTAGACATGGCACAACCTGTGGGCTTTGCTTGGGAACTGTACCTGGTTAGTGCTGGAGCCAGCATGAGCAGGCTTGAAGAGATTATATTTGATAGTTTCATTAACTGGGAGTTGTAGAGAAGAATCAGAAAAGCTGTGTACGTTCTAAAGCTAGAGAAAATGTATAGGTTTTGAGTACTCACTTCAGGAGTCCCTTGTGGAGAGCAGCCAGAGGGCATTTGTGGATTTAAAGCTGGGTAAAGGAGTGAGTCGTAGAGACCCTAACAGGGCCTGCACAGTTGCTTCCCACTAACCTTGAACTGATGTAAGATGTATATTTTTCTATTATTATCATCTGTCTTCATTTTTAGTTAATGTATATGGTGTTTTGCCTATACATATGTCTGTTTAGCCAGTGCATGCAGGGCCTCGTAGAGGATAGAGGAGTTGAGGATGGTTGCTAGCCACCATGGGGGTGCTGAGGACTGGATCCAGGTTGTTAGCCACCATGGGGGTGCTGAGGACTGGATCCAGGTCTTTTGGGATAGAAACCAGTTCTCTTAGTCACTGAGACATCTTTCCAGCCCCAACACATGTATTTGTTTTTTAACTTCTTCATCTGACTTGTTTGTGCCTTCACGGCCTGCTTGGGCCCAGTCACATGTACACCACGTCCATTTGACAACAGACTGCTGCCATGCACATTCTACTTCTGACTTGGTGGGTCAGATGATACTCAGCTATGATGGGCAGCTCAGGACACGCGGTAACTTGTTGGCACACTGTCAAAGCTTTTGTTTCCACTAAGGCCCAGGAGCAGGCCAAGAGCTATCTTTCAAAGGGCGAACAGTTGTCTGTAGATGACGGAAGCACCTTTCTCGAGGTCCCAGAGGTGTCTTCTGTGATTCACCCACTGGGGTTGCCAAAGGTTCCAAACAGCATCCCTATCTGCCACGGACACCTCAAGTACCATTGGATCTCCCGGATGACCAAAGGTAGAGCAGTCTGCACAGTGGAGCTGTTAATAATCAATCCTTCTCTTGGTTTAGGCCCCAGTGAAAGCTAGCAGCTTTTGAGTCATTTGGTGTATGGGCTGGAGTAACACACCCAAGTCAGGAATGTACGGTCTCCAGCATTCATATAGGCCCACTAAGCATTCTGCTTCTTACTTGGTAGTGGGAGGGTTCAGGCACAATAACTTATCTTTTACCTTTGAAGAAATATTTCAGTATGTTCCACTGGGCAGGACGTATAGAAACTTCACTGAGGTAGAAGACCATTGAATTTATATCCATGGAAGCCAGAAGTAGACATTGGATTCCCTGAGATCAGATGGCTTTACACTGCCATGTGGGTGCCGGAATCAAACTGAGATCCTCTGGAAGAACAAGCAGTGCTCTTAGCCACTGAGCCATCTCTCTAGCCTCTCCTCCTATTGTTAAATGAAGTTTTTATTTTATTTTTTTGTCAAGGATTTATTGTGTTACCCAAGGTAATCTGGAACTTGCTATGTAGCCCAGGCTTCATAGGTGTTGGGGTTCTAGGTGTATAACACCATGTCAGTTCCTTGGCTCACTTTTTTAATGACATCTACCACATTGTGATGTGTGTGTGCACGTAAAGGGCACTATGTAGCTTTAATGAGGAACTACTGTGGGTCTCAAAAAGTACCCTCTAGTGATTAGAAGAATGCTGGTGCTTGGGAACTATCCTACTGAACTTGGAGTTTTGAAGTTTGAGAATGTTTCAGGAATTTGTCTCACTACCCAATCTCTACAGTTACAGTGCATATCTTAAATGGAATAAATAGAATTACATGAACAGCTTAGGTATTTATAACTTCCGAATTATGGGTGGCTATGGTTCGTAGGTTGCTTTTACATAAATTATACTGGACGCAGAGTCAGTGTATGTGTTAAAACTCTAAGCCTTATGTATTCTCTACACCCTGAGTTAGGGTAAGCCATCGACCATTGCTTTTGTCACCCACCCATCTGTCCGTTCTTTAGAAGTATGAACTACTTATTCAGATTATTCGGCAATGTTAGGGTTGTTAAGAAGTGGCTAGGATTGCAAAAGTCAATTTATGTAGTATTCTGTCTTCGGACAGGAGGAAAATGATCCCTGTGCCTGTGAATTATGCACACAGGCTAAATGTATTCCTCGTATTTACTCGAGGGCAGAGTAGAAAGTAAAGTTCAATGTATACCCTGGGGACTGTGTTAAAATTATATATTCCTTTTAAGAAAAGTTGAATGACATTTAAATGACATTTTTGTCTTCTACAGGAACCAAAAGCAAATACCAAAGTCATTTGTAAGCGTTGCAAGGTAATGTTGGGAGAGACCGTATCATCAGGTAGGAATTTCATAACACAGACTGAAACGACTGTTCTTGTACTTAAAAGCCAGGTTTTGGAAAAGGTGCTTTTCTTGATTGCTGTCTTGTCTCAGGGCCCTACATGGGCACTGGAAGTGGGAGGGGGCTTGTTGAAAATCTAGGAAACACATTCTGGGTTTTATAGTTTGTTCTGTATTCTTTTCTTTTTTCTTTTTTTTTTTTTCCCCATGAGACTCCTGAAGAGAGCCTCACGGGGTTCGAACTCGGACGGACGGCAGGAGGGCACGCCCGCCCTCTGGCGGTGGACGCGGAAGCGCTGAGCTACCGCACGCTCGCTGTTCTGTATTCCTTATTTTTATTTTTCATAAAGACTTTTAAATTTTATTGTATGTACATGAGCATTTCGCCTGCGTACATGCATGTACATGACATGCGTGCCTAGTGCCTGCAGAAATCAAAGGAAGGCATCTGATTCTGGAACTGGAATCACAAATGGTTGCAAGGCCTGATGTAGGTGCTGGGAATTGACCCTGGGTCCTCTTAACTACTGGACCATCTCTCTAGCCTCCCTCTTATTTTGTTTGTTTGTTTGTTTTTTTACTTAGAACTATTATTTGTAAGTGCATATGCACAAGGGAATGTGGAGGTCAGCGGACAGCGCTGTGGAGCTGGTTCACTTGTTCCACCCGTACAGTTTCCAGGGGTGAAAGTCAGGTTGCTACATTTGCGTGGAAGTGCCCTTACTGATCCACGGTTTCAGGTCTTTGTCTTTTTCTCAGTGGCATGACACTTTCCATAAACTCTGTGTTATACTACTTTAAAGTATAACAATGAAAACTTTGGCAATTAGAATGATATTTAGAGATACAGTTTAAAATGTCTAAAGAGCAACCACATGCTATACGTTTGTTGGTGATGAATCATCATTTTTAATATAATTGATTAGAAGATTTAACTTCAGCTATGGGTTTTTTTTGTTGTTGTTGTTGTTGTTTTGTTGGTTTTTTTGTTTTTTTGTTTTTGTTTGTTTTTCGAGACAGGGTTTCTCTGTGTAGTCCTGGCTGTCCTGGAACTCACTCTGTAGTCCAGGCTGGCCTTGAACTCAGAAATTCACCTGCCTCTGCCTCCCAAGTGCTGGGATTAAAGGCATGCGCCACCACTGCCCAGCTTAGCTGTGTATTTAAGGGAAAGCAGATAGTGGTTTTTGTGTATTTGTTTCAATTATTGTAATTTTTTTTATTGCTTACTTTATTTATTTACAATCCTTGTAATCTTGCTGGGAATTACTTTGTCTGAGTGCAGAGAAGGAAGCATGCACTGATACTCCTGAACATTTTATCCTTCTCTGCCTCCTTGCCTGAGCGTGAAAATGGCCCTTTATGTAACATCTTTAAAAAATTAAGGCTTTTAAAGAGATATTTCCTGGATAATGTGTGAGAACTACACTTATCTGTGAATATAAGGATAAATATTTCAAATGTATTTAGGGATTATGCTGGTTTAATATGTAGTGGTTGTTAAGTTCCCCTCCAATGCCCATGGTTTCACTAGCTCTGGGTAGTTGTCATGGTTTCCAATACCAGAAATGGTTTTCTTCTTGTTGAGTGGGCCTTGAGTCCAACTAGAGAGCTTTTGGTGACTGTTGAGGTACTGCACCTTCGGGGTTATCATGCCAGGCTGGCTCTGGTTCACAGGCGTCATAGCAAGGTGGGACCACTGGTTGTTTTTCTCCTTTGGAGACTTGCATGTCACAGAAGCCAAATTTTGTAAAACACATTCCTGACTTTCAATATTCAAGCAGAACCTTTCCCCAAATATTTGTGGGGAGTTAAAGTAAGCAGGTGCAGTGGCTATTCTTCAGGAAGTTGGAATGAACATTATAAAACTGAACAGAGGCCTGGCAAGATGGCTCAGTGGGCAACCCAAGCCTAACAGTCCGGGTTCAATACAAATGGTGGTTGGAGAGAATGAAAACCTGTGTATTGTCCTCTGACCTTGACATATAGATGCTGTGCGTGCGCGCACACACACACACACACACACACACACACACACACACACACACAACTTGTTTTTAAGGAACTGAGCAGAGTTAGTGACTACATTGTAGATACACTGTTTCACAGTGTAAGTTCAAGCCAGTTAGCTGACCACTATATGGATGGATAAAAAAAGAATAAAACAAAAGTTCACAGTCAATACAGTGTATTACATGGAAAATGATTTGATCTTCATAGCAGAAAAGAGTGATTTATACTCAAGAAGAACAAGGACTTCAGATGCTGAATATGTATATAGATTTGGAAGCTAATCTGTTGAAATAACTATAGTGAATAATAGAGAATTTAAAAAAAATCTTCAAATAATTTTGAATGTCAAATTTCACAGAGAGAAGAAATAGATAAATTTAGAATTGAAAACTATAGTGTCTGAAAAGAAAAAAATATTAGATGATCCAAAGCACAGATTTGAGAAGAATAGAAGATTGCAAGATCCAAGTTAAATCAGGAATTATAAGCAGAGGAAAGATGAGAAGAATCTTGCCAGGTGGTGGTGGCGCACGCCTTTAATCCCAGCACTTGGGAGGCAGAGGCACTCGGATTTCTGAGTTCGAGGCCAGCCTAGTCTACAGAGTGAGTTCCAGGACAGCCAGGGCTACACAGAAAAACCCTGTCTCGAAAAACCAAAAAAAAAAAAAAGAAAAAAAAAGAAAAAAAGAGAAGAATCTTTAACGCTGCACGCTGGAGCGCAAAGGTAGTGTGTGAGATTCGGACTGAAATGTGGAATGAGGCGGTCCACTGTGTGTTTATACACTTTGTGAGAAGAGGAAAAGGATTCTGCTTGGGCTGAGTTTGAACAAAGAGCCGTTGAGAGTTCTAAGAAATGATGAGGGACAATCTACAGATTCAAGAGGCACAATGAATTCCAATTCGACGAGGCCCAAGTGAAATAAATAAAAAGAAATCTGTGTCTACGTGCATCAAAGTAATGCTGCGGAGTGAAAAGCAAAGAAAAAAAAATCTTAAAAGCAACCAAGGGGGGAAAATGACAGATCACCTTCAAAGAAGCAGCAGTAATGGAAGGAATGGAATTGTCAGTGTGCACAAAGAAATACCTGTTAACCCGGGGACTTTACAGCAACTGAAAGTCCCCTGCCCCCAACAAAGAAGCAGAGCTGGTGATGTGCTATTTCCTATTAAGAGAAATTCTACCTGTATCCAGTTAGAAGGAAGTGACCCCAGAAAGCTCAAGAAAGGTTGACAAAGCTGGCGGTTGGCTGTGGGTCATGGCCAGTGAGTGCCCGCCACGTGAAGCCAACCGGCTGAGGGGCTCTGGAATTAATGATTGCCAACAGCTGAGACCTAAAGGGTCACTGTGTGACATTAAATGACTCAGTTCTATATGAGACAGTAAGACCTCAAAATAGAAAGGTGAAATTGACAAAAGTGAAAGAAAATGTATGTTCATGTTTTTAGATACATAGTAACATTTAATAATCATTGCATGTTTTAATCAATTATTTTTTTTTACCTTTTTTCTGTGTCTTATATCAAGCAATTGAAATATAAAAAAAAAACCCTACTTTCTGGTATTATTATAAATGAAAAAAATTATCTTTAAGAAAACACCATTTTAATTACTTCCTGTTTTGATTTTACCCGCTTAAAATTTCAATTATGTGTGAAATGCTGTTGCCTAAGTAACAACTTTCTTCAGCTTTGAGATTTAATTTTTTTTTTTTTTTTTTTTGCCATTTACATCGGTATTATCATCTTTGTAGTTTGGCAAGTATTTTACAAATTTTCTTTAAGATAAATTGGTCTGTATGTTTATAATGTTAAAAAATGCATATAATTTTAAGAATTTTGCTATGAGATCTCTCAGCAATCTTTTTCAGTTATGGTAGCAATACGTGTGTAAACCTGTCCATTTCTAATAAGTATATACCGTGATACACTTACCATCTAAAAATATTTTGCTTGGTGCTAAAAAAAATATTTTGCTCTACATTTCCTTTTTTTTTTTTTTCCTAATTGGATATTTTATTTATTTACATTTTAAATGTTATCCCCTTTCCTGGTTTCCCCTCTGCAAGCCCCTATCCCATCCCCCCCCTTACCCTGCTTCTATGAAGGTGTTCCCCCATCCACACACCCACTCCTACCTCCCCACCCTAGCATTCCTCTACACTGGGGCATCAAGCCTTCACAGGACCAAGGGCCTCCCCTCCCATTGATAAAGTCCCTTCAGCTCCTTCATTCCTTCCTCTAACTCCTCCATTGAGTACCTGTGCTCAGTCTGATGGTTGGCTGTGAGCATTCGCATCTGTATTGGTCAGGATCTGGCAGAGCCTCCCAGGAGACAGCTGTATCAGGCTCCTGTCAGCAAGCATGTCTTGGCATCAGCAATATGTCTGGGTTTGGTGTCTGCATTTCCTTCATTACTAATGAGATTAAACTCTTAAATAAATTTTTAAACAATCCAAGATGGTCGTATTTATATCAAATGTCTAGTCTGCTGTTTAATTATTTTTATAACCAACAAAATAAACAGAAAGTCAGATTTGGTGAGGACTGTGCATGAACGAAGTCAGTGAGATGCCAGGTAGATAATGATGCCACTGTTACAGCTCTGTGCTTTGGGGTACCCTAACTAACAAGCCTCCCTCAGTGACGCTCTGATTTGTAGCTAGTCCATAGAATAAACAAAGGTCTTAATTTTGGGTCAAGACTGTGAGATCCTGACGTCTCATGTGTAAAGTCTTACTGGTATATATTCTGAACAGAGTCTTGGCAACCAGAAGTTTGGAGCTATCTTGTATAAAGATGAAGTGCAAAAAAAAAAAAAAAAAAAACCAAAAACAAAACAAAAAAAAATACAAAACAAACCACCACCACCAACCAAAAAACTACTTTTGGAAAATATTTATTGAAATCCAGTTTTATCAGTATGCTGACTAGTTAGACAAGATAGTTTGAAAGGTCTTAATTTAGGGCCAGTATTTTTATGATATCAGTGTATTGGGAAGATTTTAAATTTTTTTTGTTTTTTATTTACAGAAACAACCAAATTTTACGTGACAGAGGTAATTATCCAGCCATCTGAGGGAAGTTTTCCTAACATACCAAGGTACAAAAAGCATATCCAGTTATTGTATAATTTGAAATGTGGTAAAGGACAGACACAATGGATTGAGCATGTGGTCCTTCATAACTCTGTTTGGAATTGGACTTTTCTTTTTAAAGTCTCTGTGAGTAGATATCAAATGAAGCAAACCATATATATACACACAACTTAAAGACCTACTTCTTGCTTATTTGGTGCTATAGACAAATGTGTTTATATAAATATAATCGCAACTGATTTTTTTTCCTGATCCTATGTTCCATATATACAGGATCATCTAATTTGCTACCCTTAGGCTTTTGAATATTAGTTTTGGCTTTCATATTGACTTGGAAATAGAGATCAGTTTTATAGGAAGCCTACTTTTTAAAAAAGGGTACTTACCCTTTAAAAGTATCAGTGTTTTCCTTTACTTTATTTTTTCATAAACGAAAGTTATCTACAGTAATATTGTACTGGTTAGCTTTTGCCATCTTAACACACACTGGAGTCACCTGGGAAAAAGAGGACTTGTCTCTGTCAGATTAGCCTGTGGGCATGTCTGTGAATATTTTCTTGACCGATGATTGGTGTGAGAGGGCCCAGCTCACAGTGGGTAATGCCAACCCTTAGCAGTTGGTCATAAATGGCATAAGGAAGAAGGGTGGGCAGGCCGTGGGCAGCAAGTCTGGAAGCAGCCTTTCTCCATCGCCTCTACCTGACTTGAGTTCCTGCCCTGGCTTCCCTTGATAGCTATGTTGCTTAGTTTTATGTCAGCTTGACACAAGCTATAGTCATCAGAAATAATTGAGAAAATGCCTCCATAAGATTGAGCTGTAGGCAAGCCTGTAGGGCATTATCTTAATTAGTGATTGATGGAGGAGGACGGAGGCTATCATGTGTGGGTGGTACCATTCCTCAGCTGGTGCTCCTGGGTTCTATAAGAAATCAGACCAAGCAAACCAGTAAGCAGCACCCCTTCATGGCCTTTGCATCAGCTCCTGCCTCCAGGTTCCTTCCCTGTTTGAGTTCCTATCCCAACAGTGCTCTGAACATGTTCACCAAGTAAACCCTTTCCTCTTCTAGATGCTTTGGTTGAGGTGTTTTATCACAGCAATAGTAGCCCTTATTTGGTCAGCGAGGGAATATAAAGTGGAAGCTAAGTAAACCCTTTCCTCACTGGTCATGGTGTTTATTACATCAACAAAAAACAAATTAGTACATGTGTGCTAACTATTGATATCCAAAAGTTATGACATCCTGAATAAAAACTTAAGTTTTATTAATAAAACTTAAGTTTTATTCTCTTACATGTGATTGGATTTTATATCTTACAACTGCTACTTAAGGCAGTTTAAATGGATATAGTTGTCATTGAAACTGAATGAATATTGAGTTGTCAGTGGGTTTTAATTCAACAGATAGGGTGCATATGAGTGACGTGTCTTGCTGTGACAGAAATAACTAACACCAGTGATTTAGGAAGAGGTTACTTCAGCTCACAGTTCAAGAGCACAGTGCTTTATGGCAGAAAATTGATGGTGGCAGAACCTTGAGACAGCTGGTGACACTCTACACAGTTCAGGAATCAGTGGGTGACAAATGCTGGCGCTCAGCTTGCTTTCTTCTTCTTATTCAGTTCAGGTCCCTGGAGTATTGACTGATGCCATGCAAAGTAAAGATGGGTCTTTTCATCTTAGTTATTCTAATATAGACAATCCCTCATAGACATTATTAGGAGTTTGTCTCCCAGGTGATTCTACATCTTGTCAAGTTCTTGGTCAATATTAATTATCACAGGGGAATAGTTAATGTAGGGATGGAAAATATATTAATGACAATAGGTTGAATTTTAAAGGAGACTGGTACAAATACAAATACATTCTAATATTGCAAAATGCACATTATGGAAGACTTTAAAGGAGTGGGTGGTGGTTAGAAACGCCAGTGCCCTGTAGGCGCCTGTGAGTCCCTCTGCCTTATCTTGTTCGTTAGAATCATGGGATTGTCACATAGTGATGGTTGCTTTCTGTTGCAACAGGTCTCAGTTTGTTCAGAGTGTTGTTGCCCGGTGCCTGGTAGAACTCTCCTCTGCTAGAAGCACTTTCAGATTCATGATTCAAGGTCAGGATGGCAGAGTGTACATCTTGGTAAGGAAGCATTGTCACCCATTTTATGGCCTTATCATCCAGAGTCCCAGGAATTTTGTTACTTTCCATCATTCCATTTTCTTACCTTTCAAGTCTGGAGACTGGAAGATGACCATAGAACTTTTTAATATCAGTTAACCCGTGAATCAAGCTCACTTCATTTAGTACCAGGTGCACTGCATCTAGGCTCTGGGGGTGCAGTCAGAAAGAAACCCCAATTTTTGTTCTTTAGTAGCTCATACTAAAAGTGATGCTCCTTTTCTCTCGATAATGACTGTGCTGGAGGTGTCACAGCTCAGCAGCTTCCTCGTATCTGTTTATTTCCTACTCTCAGCATTAAAATGTTCTCTTACTCCCGTTCCAGACTGCCTCTGACATCTTGGTATTTGAGAAATAGTAGCAGGTTTGGAAGAAGATGCTGGCTTTGATGCATCTACACTCTCCATGTCCTGCAGGCCCCAGAGTCATCCCACCTCTGCTTAGAATGATGCTCTGCACAAGTAAATTTTGCCCAGATTTTTGGAAACCCATATAGCTCAGACCATACCTTTTTCTGCATCTCTTTTCTTCAACTAGTTAACCCATACAGAGTGCTTCTGATGGGACGCACTTTACTAGGTGTTCAAGGTTGAACCAGAATGTCTTTAGGATACTCACAGAGTAATAGGAAATGGATAGCTGTCATAGTTTGAAATGATCGTGTGTTTCCTCTGTGTGTGCATGCATGTGCGAGCACACATGTAGTTGGAGGCCAGAGGGTCTATGTGTAGGTCTTCTTCAACTGCTCTCCACATTTTTTTTTTTTTTTGAGATAACCTCTCACCAAGCCTGAAGCTCAGCCAATTCAACTGAAGTGGCCAGAGAGCCCCAGGAACCCACCTGTCTCTGCCCCCTGGGGCAGAGGTTACAGCTACATGCTGTCAGCCCCAGATTTTCACATGGGCTCTGGAGATCAAACTTGGGTGCTCATTCTTGCATATCAGACGCTTTATGGCTTGAACCTTGTTACTAGCCTTGGTTTTCTTACACTGACTGATTTTCTAGGTGAAAACCATTCTTCAATTTTCTTACATTGAACTTCTGTTTTTCTTACTTTGCTAGGATATAGTTTTGAAATATGCTCAGACAATCTGTTGACCCTAAAGTGCTTTCCCTCCATCCTGTCCACTTCCCAAGCCTGATTCTGTCATGTTTTCCAAAGGCCATCACTGTAACAGTCTTATATAGATGTACATAAAACATGTATTTTCTGTCCATATACAACCATTTCTAAGAATTCTCGCAGGTGTTTATTAGTGAAAAAAAAACCAGAACAGTGTTACATGGTTAGCCTTTCAGTAAGAGTCTCATGTAACAGGGAGGATTGTTTCTTGTTGTTTAAATGTAGGTTGGAATCTATAATGACTACAACTCTGCTATATGGCCACTGAAGACAGTGCTACAAAAAAATAATCATTGCACATGAGTTTTCTTTTTTACTTCTCTAGAAGAGGACTTTCTAGCTTAATTAGAATATGCACATTTTAAATTCAGATGTCTACCACCCTACATAAACATTGTAATCACTTGTCTTTCCTAGGGGACATTCTTGTGGCCCACACATCCCATTGACTAGGCTGGTTCATCCATTCCCAGCTGCTGACTGTTGAATGCCTATGGCTTACAGTTCTCCCTTCTGCAGAGACTTGTCCCTGCACGGCAGGCCTGGCCTTGCTCTGCAAGTTCTACTACTGTTAGTGCTTTGCTCCGTCTGTTAAGTGTCCTGGAAACACATCAATTTACTGTCCTCTGCATTAGCACAGAGACATTTTAATTGTTCTCTTCCTGTTCTTTGCCTGTTTTCGCTTAATTGTTTGACCCCTCACTGATGTCTGGGAGCTCCAAATATTTCCGATTAATTATAGCATTATCATTTATATAGATGCTTTTTTCGTAATCAGTTTAAAAAATGTTTTATATATGGATGCTCTCCCAAATGCTACATAAAGTAAAATAAAAATAAAATTTAAAAGTGAACCTTACTTATACATTATTTGCCTAATTATGTTTTTCTGTTACTTCCTGTGGCTTTTTGAGGTGGTAATACACAATATAGATGGAATAGCAATATTCTCCTCTATGGACTTCTCTTTTCATTCTTTAGCTCTGGGTTTTGAACTCAGACAGTTTGGTGATCGAACCTCTGAGAAGTTCTGGTTGTAACAATAAGTTCCCACTGTTGGAAGATTTCTTGGAAGCTGGCTCTAGCTCTGCCCGGAACGCCATCAAAGTCCTCTACCAGCCTTGTATCAAAAACAGGAATCAAGAGTAAGTTGCACTTTTGTTTTTTTGTTTCACGTTGCGTTTCAGCCACGCTCACCATGTGGGTACCAGGAAATCAATGAGTTAAATGCTACTTGACACTGCTGGGAGCCACATTGATAAATATTATGCTTGGTAAGTAGATCGAGTTATTATGGATGATTCCCACCAATATGCAGAGAATTTGCTTTTTCTGTAAATAATCAGC
Source organism: Rhabdomys pumilio (assembly GCA_030674055.1). Classification (NCBI taxonomy): domain Eukaryota; kingdom Metazoa; phylum Chordata; class Mammalia; order Rodentia; family Muridae; genus Rhabdomys; species Rhabdomys pumilio. Next base: position 21,765,098 of record JANHMN010000020.1, read on the forward strand.
CTTTTTATTCTAATCTCAGCTGTCAGTACATATGGCTCCAGTCTAAGTCAGGCTTCAACCAACTGTGAGCGCCGCCTGAAGCTCTTCCCAGGCTCTCAGGATACAGCAGCAAGCGAAGAATCCATGTCTTGCATCTGCCTCTGTAGCATGATGAAGCAGACAAGAAATAAAACAGTATAAATAATAAAAGATTTTTATGAGTTCTGTGCATGCCTGAGCATGTAGCTCACTTAAGGCCAAAGCAGCTTTGTGGAATAGACGCTATTCCGACCTCAGTTTTACAGATGTAGCAGATAAAGGAGGGACAAGTGGGAGTGAAGCAAGCTGTAGGTCTGTACTGGAAAGCAAGAAGGCTCTTCAGGTAAGACGGTGGTAAACAGAGACAGAACATAAGTGCAAGGCTACGTCTGATGCTAACAGTCCACAAAGCAGGAGACATGAGAGGTTCTAGGTGGACAGCTGGAAGTTTATCCTTGTTCTCGGCTCTCTTGAGCTTGATCAAATGCGTGCTAGGAACAGAAAGATCTCTTTTTTTTTTTTTTTCCTTCTGGGTAGTAAATAAGACAGTTTTGAGAGTTAGTGCTATATTTCAGTTGTGCAAGCACAAATTATATAAGATTCAAATGAACTGAAAGCTGAGTGTGTATGAACTGGGAAAGTTATCTTCCTGTCCATGAGTAAAGGCAGTGTTACGTAGTCAGCCCCGGCCTGTATTCGTTTTGCGTGGACATGATTTGGAAGACACACTCACCATAGGAAGCTCTTCCATGTCAGCGTACCACATTGCAAATGGTGATGGGTGGAAGCATTGTTTCTCAGGGATGGATGTTTACATTCTTGCGTTTGCTGTTGTAATGAATGTAGAACTCTGCACTGTTGCGTGGTTGTTTTCTGGTTGTGTGTACTTTGTTTTAACAAGAAGGGTTTAAAGAAGTGCAATTGTTGACTCAAGATGTTTGTACAGTTAACAGTTTTCGATGGATAATCAAATTTTTTTGTCGAATGACACTCAACTTATATTCTGACCTAGAAGTTTCTGCCTTGCCCATTTCCCTAGTTTTATCAGGACTGACATCTAGATTTTTGCCCACATGACACCATCTAAACCATCTAAAGGATCAGTAGATCGTCCTTCTGTTATTATTCAGGCATGTTCAAGAACGTGCTTCTGTGTTTTATGCCTTGAGACTTCAAACAGCTATTGGCTGCTCATTGGTTATGTTCTCTGTTGATGTGAGCATGTACCATTATATATTTAGATTTAGATAGTCACTCATTAAAATCCCTTTTATTTGTATTTTTTACTTATTTGAAATATAGACTTCAGAAAGCTGTTTTAAATCTCCTGCAGAATAATTATAGAAATCACTTTTTTGTGGTTCTAATGTTGTTTGGCATTTTATAGTTTGGAAGGTATGTTACTAAATGCATGTTTGTGGCATGACCATCTACCCGGTTGCATACTCATCAAGAAGACAGTTACATTTTTTCTATTTGATGCTAGTTTTGTTTCTAGCTGGCCTCATGCTCATATTGCTATGTTTACTTTAAAAATTTATCAACCTGTCATTTTAAAATTACAGTTCTTTATTTTCACCTGTCCTGTGTCACTTATTTTAAGTGTGTGCTTTATTAATTTTTACTTTGTAAACGGCATATAGCTGTGTGCTTCAAAGCTCCAATGAGTGAATTCTCTCTGTCTTTATTTTATATGACTATGCATGTGTATGTGCGTGAGTGTGGGTGCATTGATGCCATGGTTTGGAGGTCAGAGGGCAGACTTTGGTGAACCATTTTTTTTTTCTCTCCTTGTTTTGAGGTAAACTCTCTTCTTGCTTCTGTTTCTGTTGCTGGCCAGGGAGTTACTGCACAATTCTCTAGTCTCCACCTCCCATCTCACCAAAGGAATGCTGGGATTATAGACATGTGCCACAACATCCATTTGTCCTCACATGAGTTCCCAGAACCAAACTCAAGCCCTCAAGCTTGAGAGTCAAGCACTTTTACCCCCTGAGCTATCTCAGCTGAGCTCTCCCTCTTTGAGTGATGGATTTAATTGCTTTTTTTTTTTTTTTTTTTTTTTTTTTTTTTTTTTTGAGACAGGGTTTCTCTATGTAGCCCTGGCTGTCCTGGAACTTGCTCTGTAGACCAGACTGGCCTTGAACTCAGAAACCGGCCTGCCTCTGCCTCCTAAGTGCTGGGATTAAAGGTGTGTGCCACCACTGCCCGGCTTAATTGCATCTTTTAACTGTGGTTATTTACATACTTAGATGTAGCCCACAGTCTTTTTGTTAGTTGCCTTCTCTGTGTCGGATTATCTTCTGATTATTTGAGAGTAAAAAAAATACCAAATGTATAAATATGTTTTTCATGGTTACTAATCAATTTTTTGCACATATTTAAGCTACCCTTTTACTACCAATGTCTTGGCTTAACATTCATGCTCTTGAGTTTCATGACTTGCCTCTTACTCCCTTCTCAGCTGTTCCCTTTGCTGTGGTGAAAACTGTTGTAATTCTGGTGATGATGACCATATTTCTTCACTTATGCAGCCAAAGCCTGCCCTCTTAGCTTGCCTTACTCTTATGCATTGCGTTCAATATAGGGGTGTGTTGCGTGTGTGTGTTTCTATAGAAATTAAAATGTTTTTGCTTTGTTTTATAAATGTTCTTAAATATTATTATACTCCAAATTTTTGCAACCTGCTTTTTGTTCAGTATTCCATGTTTGTTTTTAAAGATTTATTTATTGTGTATAGTGTTCTGCCTGCTTGTACACCTTCAGGCCAGAAGAGGGCACCAGATCGCATTACTGATGGTTGTGAGCCACCATGTGGTTGCGGGGAATTGAACTCAGGACCTCTGGAAGAGCAGTCAGTGCTCTTAACCTTTGAGCCTCCCCAGCGCCTATTGGTTTTTTTTTTTTTTTTTTTTTTTTTTTTTTTTTTTTTACTTTAAGGTGTATTCTTTTGTTTGCTTTTCTTAATTTTTAAAATTTATTTTTACTTATATGTATAAGTGTGGGGAGCCGACAGAAGGCAGTTATCATCCTTGCAGCCATCTTGAGCCATATACCCTGACAAGAGACTTGTTTACAATCGCCTACAACAGCTGAGCACACTCTGATAACATCTTGTTTTAGATAACCAGGATTTTCCCTTGGGTGTGTGAGACTTAAAGGTGTGATTTAGAGATAAGACTTAAAGGCATGACTTAAAGGTGTCACTTAAAGGTGTGGCTTAGAAGTGAGATATATAAAAGGCTAGAGGCAGACAGAAGAATTTATTATTAGACACTTGTACTTGGAAGAGTACTTGAGACTTGAGACAGGACTCGGAAAAAGAACTTGGAACTTGGAACTGGGAAAGAGTCTTGTTACAGCTGGAAGGACTTGAGACTTGAGATTTGGAAAAAGACTAGTGACTGGGAAGGAGGCTAGCAACTTGGTACTAAAAACTAGGGACAAGGAACTAGGATTAGGACCTGAGTCTTGGTGCTAGGAACTAGGGACTTGGAACTAGGGACTTGGAGAGAAGAAGAGAGACTGAAGAATAAATGGGATTGAATCACACTCTGTCTTGTCTCCATTTTTTGAGGTTGTCCTCACTCTCTCTCTTGCTGAACCCCGACCCGCAGACCGGAGAAACTTGGGGCAGCGTGGGCTCTAAAAATTTAGCCCTCAAAGCTTTTGGCAGTGCTGGTTCAAACATTTTTTTTGTTGTTGTTGTTTTGTTTTTCAAGACGGGGTTTCTCTATGTAGCCCTGGCTGTCCTGGAATTCACTCTGTAGACCAGGCTGGCCTTGAACTCAGAAATCCGCCTGCCTCTGCCTCCCAAGTGCTGGGATTAAGGGCATGCGCCACCACCACTCGGCCGGTTCAAACATTGATAGAGTGGTCCGCGACATTTTGGCCCCCAAATGTGGGGTAGAGCAGTCTGAAACATATAAGTGCTTGCATGTAGGTGTACCATGTGTGTCCTTGTGCCCACGGAGGCCTGAAGAGAGATTCAGGTTCATTGGAACTGGGGTTTAAAGATGGTTATGAGCTGCCTTTTGGGTGTTGGAAACAGAATCAAGGTCTATAGCAAGAGCAGCAGGTGTTCTTAAGGAGAGGAAGCTGAGCCATCTCTTCAACCCCTGGTGATTTTTTGTTTCTGTTTTTTGAGATAGGATCACAATTTGATACCAATACTGACCTTGAACTCATGGTATAGTTCAGATTGACCTTCAACTCTTTTTTTTTTTGGATATTTTATTTACATTTCAGATAACATCCCCTTTCCCCATTTCCCCTCCCTAGAAAACCCCTATCCCTTTTCCATTTTGCTTTTATACAATTTTTTTAAAATGTTAATCAAAGGCTTTATAAGTATGGTAATGCTCAATCAGAAGTATAACCCAATACCCAACCTAGATATGTAAACTATCTTTGACTGGTAGAGACACGTGAACTTCTGCCTCCATACCCCCTCTCTCTTTTTCTCTCTTTCTCTCTCTCATTACCTAGCTTCTCATCTACTTCATCTTCTCCTCTTCTTACTTCATCTTTTCCTCTCGGTGCTCCTTCCCCCTTAGCTCCTCCTACATATCACCCTTCCTTAGTCCCCAAGCCCAGGGAATAGGGGCACTGACTCTTCTTTAACTTCTTCAAGCTGATTACAGGCATTGAGATATTAGAAGAAGGGTAGGGGGAAGAGTAAATTGATAAGCCTCTGACTCTGTGTCTTCACTGCATCCAGATGGAATTCCCAGACACCGGAGGTTTGAATAGGTCTGCTCGTTTTGCTTGATGAATAGATACAACAAGGCTGTGTATTCTGCAATATACAATTCTCTGGACAAGTTTTAGTATCAAGAAAAAAAAATTTTTTTTTTTCCTAGAGGGCTAACATTTTTTTTTTAAAGATGTTGGTTCTAACAACTTGTTTTTTCCTTTTATGTAGTTGGTTATAATATTTACATTTCAAGTTTTATCCTCTTATCTCATTTCCCCCACCACCCAGGAACCCCTTATCCCATCCCCCCTCCTTATATCCCTTCTATGGGGCTGTGCCCGCTCCTACCCCCCACCTCCACTACCCCCTCCTCACCCTCACACCCCCCCCCATTCTGTGTTAGTTTTTCATGGGACCAAGAATCTCCTCTCCCACCTCTGCCCAACAAGGCCGTCCTCCCCTACGTATACCACTAGAGTCGTAGGTCCCTCCCTATGTGCTCCCAGGCTGGTGGACCTTCAACTCTTAATGGTCCTCCTGCTTCTCCCTCTCGGTTAGGAGTGAAGTTAGGAGATCAGTGGCTTGGTGAAGCATGCTTTCTAGTAGTTCTACATTTGTACTTTAATTCTTTAGTGTCTGAAGATATCTTACACCTATTCTGTCTCTCTGAAAACAAGTTAAACATCTGTTAAAAAATTTAGTGTGTGTGTCTGTGTGTGTGTATGTGTACACATGCCACAGCGCATCAGTGGAGATCAGAGGCAACCAACCTATGGGAGTCAGTTCTCTTCCTCTATGTGTTTACGGATTGAATTCAGGTTCTCCAGCAAGTCACCTTACTCACTCACCAACGCTGGAGATTCATTAGGATAATGTCCTTGGTTGTCTAAGATTTCATATTGTGTATTGGAATGGGAAATTGTACATAAAATTTCATCATGCCGTGCCTCCTCTAAAGGATATAATACCCTCCTTAAACCTTCCTGTTTTCTTGATTTATGTTTTGCTTTCAATGTTAGCTCTTCTTTTCTTTTTTCTTGTCTTTTTTTTTAAAAGAAGAGAATGTAACTTTTATACCTCTTTTTTATGGCTTTTCTCTTCACAAATGTTTGAGGGTTTGATTAGAATCTCAATTCTAAGATTGAGCGCTTGTGGTAGCCAGGACTACTCCTGTCCTGCCCACCTTGTTAAGGTAAGACTCAAAGCAGTCTTTGTACAATGAAACGTATATTCCTTTGTTTGGTAATTACAGTTCCTCTACTGGTGGCTGTACATTGTTTGTACCATAGACCAGTTGCCGTTTTTTGTTTGTTTGTTTGTCTTGGACAGGGTCTGTCAAAACCAAAGCTGACTTGGAACTCACATTCTTACCTGTACCTCCTGAATGCAGCAATTACGGCATGCACTACCGTGCCCAACTCACTTTTCTTTTGATAAGTTTTAAATATTAAAGAATGGCTCAGTTCCATTGATAAGTTATCTATTTATTATATGAAGCATCTTTAAACTGTCTTTTCTTGTGGAACACTACCAGAATTTAGTGAGCTTGCCCTGTTACTGTACTCATTCTTGGTTTTAAATCTGAGAGAGAGAGAGAGAGAGAGAGAGAGAGAGAGAGAGAGAGAGAGAG
>JANHMN010000020.1:21782138-21796774 GCA_030674055.1 Rhabdomys pumilio
GTTAGGGTTAGGGTTAGGGTTAGGGTTAGGGTTAGGGTTAGGGTTAGGAGCTACCTAACCCTACTTTATCTACAGCTACTCTATCAATACGGGAATCTCACTGGGATTCCTCCTCTTGGATATCCTGTTGTTGCCCTGTATCATGGAGATCCTGTTATTTTAGATCTGTAGGACTGGCTCCTTATTATAACTCCAGCAGTTCATCAGTGGGGTAGACGTTGGGGTGAGCCAATCAAATCCTTGGTTTGGGCCTGAGAGGTATCTAAGCTGGTCAGCTTGCCAGCTCTCCCACCCTCAAGCCCTCAGGGTCTGCTCACCAGCAACCCCAGTGACCAGGGCCAGTTCTACCCTACTTCCCAGGCAAGGTACAGGGCTGCAGCTTATCAGGGACATGACCAGTTTTCCCACTCTCATGACTGAGGTCAGCTCTCCCTCCTGCCATAGATGATAAGGTATGAGGGAGAGGAAAAAGACATCTGTCCGTTGTCTGTGCTACTTCCCAGCAGACAAGTTGTGGAACCAACTCTCACATGCTCACACCCTCCAGGGGCTAGCTCACCTTCACCCCTGCTATCAGGGTCAGCTCTACTATGCTACCTAGCTGATGTGCAGTGGAGGGTAGGGGGACAGTTTTCCTGCTCTTCTGACCCCATTGGGGCCAACTCTCCAGCCCACAGCTGGTGGTTAGGGCAAAATGGAAGGGAGGGGAGCCATGGTAGGGCCAGCTCTCCTACACTCTTATCCTCAGGGACTCACCCATAACTCCTGTAATGTGCAAGGCCTGTTCTCCCTGGGACTACAGCTGGCTAATGGTGGGTTCAGCTCTCCAGCTTTCCTTTCCCCAGGGCCAGATCTCCCATGATGCCCAGATGATGGGTGGGGCCAGTTCTGCACAGCCCTTAGAAATCAACATGTCCCTGGGAGGCAGCCCAGACCAAGGACATCTGCCTGGGCTTTGGTGGCCAAAGGGCAGTTAGGAAGCACAGCTGACAATTTATTATGCACTAGGCTGGCAAGTTACCTTTAAAAGGTTACTCAGACATAGTGGAATTTTCTTAATAGAAGTGTCTCTGGGTTCAAGTAAATTTTCTATGGACATGGTAGATTCCCAGTCATACTTATCATTTTAATTTTTAAACACTTATTTCTAATTATGTATGTGAGTATCTGTGTGAGGATGTGCACACAGTATGAGTAGAAGAGGACATCACATACCCTGGAGCTGAAGTTACAGATGGTTATGAAATGCCAAGCTTGAGTACTAGGACCTGAATTTGGTTTCTGGGCAAGAATTACCATTCTTGTGCTCAACCACTGAGCCATCCCTCCAGTACCCTCACCTTCTTCTTAAATAGGCCTTTTAAGGATGAATATTGTGGTTTTAATTGCCTAATAGTAATTTTTATAGATCAACCTTTTAATATGCATGAGATTTGTGCTGAGCTTTATAATAAACTATATTACTGAATCTCCCCAGCATCTCAGTGGGTACAGTGCTATGTGGAATTTAATGTTCCTGCCCACTGAGGCAGCTGAACTATGGCAGACTTAAGAACAGGTCTGCTGAAAAATCCTTACTTCTGCCAGCCACATATCTTTGTTTGTTTATTTTGTTTTGTATTTCGAGACGGGCTCTTGCCATGTAGCTCAGGCTGGCTTCAAACTCCTGATTCCCTTGCCTCAGGCTCTCAGGTGCCAGGCTAGGTGAGTGCCACCGTGCCACTATGCCCAGCCCCCTATCTGTCCTTTGTTGGTATTTACAGACTGTCCTGAATTCACTGACTGGGAAACAGAATAGTGGTAGACATGAATGTGTATTCACAGCTGCATTTGTCCTCTGCAGATGACACCCTCAGCACGCCTGCTCACCTCTGAGCCACCTTTTAGCATCCCCTTCCCTCTGTTACCTGTTAGTTGCAGACAGCAGAACTAATTGGCTACCCATAAGCCTGTCTTATTTTATTAAGCTGGTGTTATTACCATATCCATGGTCCTATGAACAGCTTGAAACTATCTTGACATCTTTCTTTTTTTCCCATTTGCCTCACCTGCTGGCCTTGTTTGCAAAAGCTTGGCTTTCTTTCAACTTCGTTGAATTTTTCCTTTCCCCTTTTTGGGCTTCTTTGGACCAAGTTTTAATATCTACTCATGTACCTACCTCACCCCTTTCTAATCATTTTTTAGTCTCTGTAAAACCCTTATCTTTTCTTAATTTACCATGTGCCTTTAATGTTCCTGATAAAATGATTTAAAACTACTGCAATAATGCAAAATTCTAGTGGTGTGTATGTGTGCACGCGTGCATGTGCACAATTCATTTTAAATGCCCTGTTTTTAGCAAAATTCTTAACCAAACTACATTCCATGTGGTTATAAATATATTTAAATTATAAATTCATTTTACCTATAACTCAACAGGCATGCTCTAAAAGAGCACAATAAAACTAGAACATTACCGTCCTAAATGGAAAAGATTGCTATAGGGCTTCATGCAGAAATGGGGTTCTTAAGTTTAATAATGCTATCTGTATGGAGATGGTGGCACTTCGGAGTGTGAGACAGTTGTTGGATTGATTATCTCACCTGTAGTTGGAGGTGATGCTTAGGGCATCTATTATGAGCTGACCTGAAGCATCTGGGGTACTGGGAAGTCATTGAATATAGTTATTTTGTAGTTGGAGGGAGTGTGACCGAGACAGCCTGAATGTAAAGCTATCTTCAAGCCAAGTGGCAGCCTCCAGTTCAGGCTTTAATTTATTCCCTTTTGGGATAGACTTACAATGTTAAGTAATTAACAGTTAATTCTCTGATTGTGGGATACTTACAAGCATTTTAAGGCGTTTTATCCCAAGTTCTTTATTTTGTTTGATTTGACTTATAGGCTGAAGGCATGGTTTTTCTCTTGGTGTGAGTAGTTAATGAGTGGTGCTTAGTCTCAGATTCAGCTCAATAGAAAATTCACCTGGAGTCCCTGTGTGTATGGTTAACTGGTTAGAGGTTTGGAAGATAAAACACAATTAAGACAGTGTTAGCTCTGGAGTTTATCTTGGAAATTGATACATACTGTATGCCATGATAGACAAGAAAGGTACTTTCTTGGTCATTTGAGTTAAGAAAAGCTTCACAGAGATGGCAGTGCTTGATGAGAGGCCTGTGAGTGAGAGATTATAGGAGCAGGAAGTTGAAGGTTAGGTAGGTTTGCAAAGGTAAATTGATGGAAGAATTTTAGTATGTATTTCCCAAGATGTATTTCAGATAGTATTAATAATTCTGTGTGTGAGAGAAAGGAAGAAAAAGATGGTAAAATCAAATAATATTAAGAGTATCTTCATGAAATGTTGTTTAATGGGCAATAATTATTGGTATTATTATGATTTTGCTATGCAATCAATTGTGCCTTTGCTTACTGGTGTATAGATATACATACTGCTTTAGTTGTCTTAATATTCTAAAATTCAATGTGAATTGGTATGAGGGATGTGTAGTATGTAGGGCTTATGAATTTTGTGTGATTGTGGAATTATTTTTCACGCACATATACACATCGTATCCTACTAGGCAGCCAAGCGTCTGGGTTCATTTGTTTATTCATGCATTTAACTAATTCACTGTCTGTTAGGTATACAAGTGTTGCTCTCATAGATCGTGAAGTCTGGTAAAGTGATTGCTCTATCTAGAGTTACATAAACTGCCATTTACATGGTGGCTGTGTGCAAAAGGACTCAGTTACAGAGGTCGTTCTTGTTAAGGGAAACACACAGAAGCAACTGGAGTGGCTTCTAGCACTGAGAGTGAAAGGGCATCACTGTTTAGCTTTTTGTGTTGAACTCTGCTTAGTGTGCTGAGTTGTAAATAGAAAATCAACTGTCCTGTGTGAAACTGCAGCTACTACATCCACTTTCCTGGTACACACTGTTAGTTAGGTGGTGTCCACCATAGCACCATGTCCTAGAGGAGAGCAAAGGATGGAATGGAAACTGTGCATCCCAAAACTCTCCTCCACCTCTAGCTCACAGTTCAATATGAAAACTCAGATTCCCCCTCCTCTCCCTCCCCTCCCCTCCCCTTTCCTCTCCTCCCCTCTTGCTTACCATCTTTTTCTCTTCTTCTCTTCTTCAATAAGATACACTTAAGTCTGTCCAAGAATGGACTGATTTAAGCTCCCACCTCATTACCTTAGAGACATGGTGGGCATTGTGGACTATATTGTAAATTCTCTGCATGTTTATGGACAGGGCAGTTGAAGCAAAGAATAATATTAAATTGGCTTACAGTTGTTTCTTTTCATGTAGGTCTTTGTTTTCCATTGATGTATTATGTACTTCTGCATATGACACTGGTGGGTGCTAATGTGACTACTTCTTATTCTCTAGGATTATATTGTTCTTGACACTTCCACCTCCCGGGGCTGTATACCTGGCAGGTCTGTAGATATGCAGATCCAGAATGAAAACCCTTAAGGGAAAATGCTAAAAGTTGAGAACTCAAGAAACACTCTGGGGAGAACCACGTTTTTTTTTTTTTTCCAGCCCATTTGGAAGGCGGATTTAACTGGTTCAGGATCATTATCCTTACTTTGTTCTTCTTTAATTTTCAAAAATAGTCCCTCTTTTAGTGAAATTTATCCTCCTTCCATCCTTTTATATAAGGTCTTCCTTAGCCAAAATTTGTGAGAGGAGAATCTTAAATGGAGAAGCATGGCTCAGGGCTCATTATTATTCTTCATTTTATAGTTTGATTCCTTTGTAGAAGTTAACTAGCCAAAGATTCTATTTAGATGCTTCCAAAAGTTGTTTGCTGTCTGATTCATGGAACTGTCATGAAGCACCACTTGATTTTTCCTTAATTTGGTGTATTAATGTGCCATTGCTGGATACTCAGGAAATAAGTAAGCATGCTGCTGGGATCAGTGGGAGACTCCAAACAGATTAGGAATAATCTGAGGGCCAGCTAGATGATTCATATGGTAAAGATGTCTGCTGCCAAGGCTGACCACCTGAGTATCATCTCCAGGACCCACATGATAGAAGGAATGACTAGAGTCTTGCACGTTGTCTGCCGACTGCTAACCATGTACTATGACCATATGAGGACACGCATACATATCACATACAAATAAAATAAATATAGTTTAAAAAAATTGCAAAAATCATAATTCTGTCTTCTCGGTGTCATTCAATTCTTTGGAGTTGTAGGATAGTTTGAAAATATGTTCACATGTTCTCTGATGTTACTTCCTTGAAGAGATGGGGCTTAATGTCTTTTGCTCTTGAGTATGAGAGGAATTAGCAACTTTTCACACACAGAACAAAGTCATGTGACAGTGACTTCTGAGAATAGTCATATATAAAGTCACAATGGGTGACTTGTTCTGTGTCATGGATTACTTATTCTATAGCTGATGGCATGAAGATAGTCTAGCATAGAGGGCCCTGTGAGGAATAGAGGTTCCCACTGATGCTTAGATGAGTTCACCATCTTGGATGTGGCCCTTTTAGCCACATAGCTTCTAGATGCATTGAGCCTCTGAAGACATCTTTACTGTAATCTAAGAAGATATTTAAAAGTAGACTTACCCAACTAAGTTTCTAGATTCCTGCCCCACAGCAACTGTCAGCTGTTTGCAGTGTTAAGCCAGCTTCGGGATACTTGCAATCCAGTAATAGATAATGAATTCAAAAGAAGTGGCAGAAACTTAAAGTCCTTTGACATATTGTCCTCATCTTTAGCAAATTTCAGGGAAGCAGTGAACTTTTAAAACTAGGTCGAAATGTATATGTGTACATTTTTTTTTTCTTGGCAACTTTTCATAGCTCTACCAGGTTTGAAAAGAAGCCCTTAATCTCCAAGGCTCTACAAATTCTGTAGTAAGTGTTTTATCCAGAAGACACAGTGAATGAGAATTCATTGGGGAAGACAGCTCTTCTATGTAACCAGCACACATGTATGTGTTGATGGAGAGTTGAATCAACTTGGGGTTCATAAAAACAAAAATGGATTTATATAGTCCTACAGGACAATGTGTGCTTGATTGGTTTAGATCAGGGTAGACAAACTACAGCCAACTGGATAAATCCAGGACCTCCCTGTGCCTTCGTAGTTTTACCGAAGCACAGGCATGCACTCCACATATGTCACCTTACTGCTTTGCCCTCCAACAGTGGACATGAATATCTGTGACATATATTCCATAAAGAGTAAAATATTTAGCCTGACCCTTTATGGAAAAGTTTGCTAACCTTTATTTCTAAATATCGAGGTGAGGCTGACATGTGTGTGGCATCAGTAGCTAAATTCTCCATTCTAGTTGATGGGGAATTGTGCTTCCTGCCATGTAGCTGTCTTTTAGCTCAATAATACATGAACATTCCTTCCCTGCACTCCATAGGGCTAATCACCTGGTCTAAAGAAGTGGCTACCCAGAAAGCCTCGAAGAGAGAAGGGATCTGTGGAGCTGAGGGCGGGGTTAATGATGGCAGGTCCAGAGGTGAGTACCCTGGAGCCTTGAACTGCCAACTGTGGTTCTTCAGCCACACAGGGAAGAAGTAGAAGAGGGCTGCTGCTATTTGTTGTAAAACAAAGAGATTCTTGCTTCCTCTGTGTTCGTCTAGACCTGATTTTTTTTCTGCCTGGAGAATCTTGTAAACCTTGCCTACATTGTTTTAAAATAGATGCTTGAGGGCTGGATTCTGAGCTATTTTCTTTTCTTTTATTTTGGTCTTTTTTCTTTTTAAATTTTTATTAATGCATATTAATTGTATAGAATTATAGGTCTCCTTCTGACATTTCATATATTCATATAATATACTTCTTTTTTTTTAACTCAAAACACTTTATCAGTATTTGTATATACATATATGCTTATACATGTATACATATACACATACATATATGAACAATAATTAAATAATAAGATGTATTTGAAAAGTATGGGGGGTTGGGAAGAGTGGGAGGAAGGAGAGAAAGGGAAAAATTATGTAAATACAGTGCTCATATATGAAATTCTCAAAAAGGAATCCAGTTTTTTTTTAAATGTTCAACAGATTAAATAACATTTTACAATATGAAAATAAATATGACCTATAATTATATTGAAGGACATTTTAACTCACTGCAAACTTTGAAGTTTAAAATGAAATCAATAAAAATTATTTTACCCAGCATACTAACAAAAACCACAATAACGTTTTATAATTCAAAGTATTTCTGAGAACAAGAAAATGGATTGTCAGAAGCTAAGTCAGCAGAGCCAGGGAGACACTGTGTTATTTCTTTTTTTTTTTCCTTTTTTCTTATTATTATCAAATCATAATTTTTACTTTTTAACACAGGGGTTATAAACACGAAAATGCAGGATGTGGGGAAGGGGATGACACAGGAGCATAGGTGTTCAAGGGGAGTACAGATATCTTTCAGAGCAGGGTATCAGCTGGGTGAAGGTTCAGGGATCAGGTCACTATGACTCTGCCTATGATTCACTTGTCCTTATCTAATTTGGTACTATCTGCCAAGGCTGCCTATTTACAAGGTCTATGACTGCTCAGGCTGGTAGATTTCCACAAAAGCTGCCTGTTTACAACAGTTTATAGACAACTGTTTCAGTGTTTTTCCATAGAGACCCAAGACTTTGTGTTAGCAGGCATGTATGTCAGGCCTATTGCTGATTTTAGGCTTATGGCTGATTTTAGGCCTTCAGTGCTATTTTCTTTTCTAATCCCAGTTTTGAATAGTATTAGGAATCTCAGGTTTCTAAGAGTTACTGATTGATCCTTACAGGCAAAAGTGGAAGTCACTTAGTGTGGAGCTTAATTCTGATTCTAAAATTCTGATTCCTTTTTTGTTTAAGGTTTTGTTGTTGTTGTTGTTTTGTAAATCAAGTAAAGGTAGGAGGGCCCTGTATTTTGAATTCTCATGTACAAAATAAATTTATATTTTAATAACTAAGATACTGCTCAAATTTTAATAACATATAGCAATATGTTAGGGGGAAGAAGTCACGTCAGTGTTTTATAGAGTAATTCTCATTTATTTGTACTGACTTTGACGATTTTGTGTTCTGCCTCAGACCCGAGGTTCTACACAGAGCTCGTGTGAGCCCTGGCTAATGTCCTCGGCAGGCAGGAGAGGAGCTGTGATCAGTCTTGTATCTCTATTCATAGCTTGTTCTGTCTCAGCCAGGCTTAGTGGCACATGCTTTAATCTCAGCACTTGGGAGTCAGAGATAGGCAGACCTCTGTGAGTTCAAGGCCAGCCTAGTCTACATAGTGAGTTCCAGGGCAGCTAGGGCTACATAGTGAGACTCTGTGTCAAAACAAAACAACAACAAAAGAGTTCGGTGTCTGTCGCTGGTTATATTAATGAAAGTGTATCCAATTTCTTCTATTTTATACTTTACTGAGTAAAGGTTTGCTCTTTCAGAGGGCTTTGACTAATCTCCTGAGAGTCGTAAGTTTGTAATGTCATTCATTTACTTTTGTTATACTGTTTTGATTTTACCAGAGTATTAGAAAATAATGCAACCAACATCTTATTTTTCCCAACTTTCAATAAAGTCGACTTGTCCTGTTTTTTTTTGTTCCTCTATATACATATATAAGTAGATAAACATAATTTTAAAGTAAACCATCCTCACAGTTGGATTTACTCTGAATTCATTACCTTCTGTTCCCTAGGAAAAAAGATGGTACTGGAGTCTGGTGTCCATTGTTACCATTCATGTTTTCACAAATAAGAGGATACATTTGTTGACAGTCATGTGAACTTCTCCTAAATAAGAACACTTACAATTTTATTAAACTAGCGTATATGTTTTTAAATGCTGTGTAAATTGTATTTTCTACTTTTCTTATGATTTACTTTTCTCACTCAGTATTCTATTTTAAAGGATTTCAATGCTGAGACATGGATCTGTTACTTTGATTGCTATAAGTTCTTTCTGGTTTGGATGGACCATCAGCCTTCCAGTGCCCCGCACTTGTTCCGACCTGTATTATATATCCTGCACTATGAAGCATACCTCTTCCTCTCTCTCTCAAATTTGCATAACCTGATCTCTCAGTACACCTGCAGTTTGTGACGTAATTCCAAATAGCTTCCCAACATCGTAAAGGTTTCCATTCTTCACATATGATCAGCAGGTTTTCATTTAGCCAATTTGATATTTCACTTTCATAGATAGTATTTTCTTAATTACTAATGTGACTGAGAATTGATTGTAATTTATTTTTCAAATTTTCCATTCATGTCATAAGACCACTGTTGGCAAAATCTATACTGGGAAACTACTGGAGAAACAAAACTTCTCTAAAGTTAATTTTAAAATTGCATTTACTTATTTATTCAAGAGGAGGCACATGTGTGAGAACAGCATATAGGAGGACTTAGTTCTCTCGTTCCTTCATGTGGTTCTTGGGGATGGAACTCAGGTCACTGGGCTTGGCAGCAAGCACCTTTGCCCTCTGAGCCGCCTCACTTTCCCCAGACTAATTTTAGCATGGGAAATAAAATGTTGAGAAAGGCAGAACCTCCAGACTGAAATAAAGGTGAAGATTTTACCAACTTGCTTATTACTTATACTCAATTTAGATGAACTAAAGTTAAAATCGTTAGGAGCAAGTGCATGTCTGCTGAGACTGAATGATTATTCTTAGTTTTTAGGCATAGTAATTGCTCTAGTTTGGTTTGTATTGCTTTTATAAGCACTGTGACCAAAATCAATTAAGTGAGGGAAGGCTTTCATCTTACAGTTTCTAGTTCATCACTGAGAAAAGCCAAGGCAGGAACTTGAACCAGAAACCATGGAGGAGTGCTGGTTCCAGAAACCATGGAGGAATGCTGGTTCCAGAAACCATGGAGGAGTGCTGGTTCCAGAAACCATGGAGGAGTGCTGGTTCCAGAAACCATGGAGGAATGCTGGTTCCAGAAACCATGGAGGAGTGCTGCTCTCTGTCCTGTTCTCCATTCTGTTCAGCCAGCTTCCCTCTATAGCCTAAGCCTACGTGTCAACGGGTGGTTCTGCATATAGTAGACTAGGCCCTCCTCCATCAATAATGCCTCACAGGCATACCCATGGGGCAGTCTGATGTAGGCAGGTCCTCAATGGAGGGTCCTTCTTTCTACATGTATCAAATTGACAACAGACAGCCATCACAATCATACTATATGATATTTTCAAATGTTTCTCTTTTAAAAATATATATATAGTTCATTGTTTACATAGTGCTACATTTTGCATGACTCTGTCCCCCAGTGGTCTGTGTGTCCCAGAGTGGCACTATTAAGAGATTAGTGGGCCGGGTGGTGGTGGCGCACGCCTTTAATCCCAGCACTTGGGAGGCAGAGGCAGGTGGATTTCTGAGTTTGAGGCCAGCCTGGTCTACAGAGTGAGTTCCAGGATAGCCAGGACTGCACAGAGAAACCCTGTCTCGAAAAACCAAGAAAAAAAAAAAGAGATTAGTGGATCCTTTTGTAAGTGAGGTCTAGTGAGGGGTCTTCCGGATGCTTTCAGGGCACTCCGGGGCTCCAGTCTCTCTCTTGGCTTCCTGTTTCACTATGTAAGTGCTTTGCTTGCCCAGGCATACTTGTTCGAAGCCGAAAGCCATGAAGGTTTTGGAACCTTCAGAACCACGAGCCAACGTAAACCTTTTCTTTTTAATGAATTAATGAATGACTTTGTTAGTGATAGATAAAAGGGAATGAGTTTAGGGTAAGTCAGGTAATTGATAGTATTTGTGTAATATGCTTTAAAAAAATCTTAGTTAGGTGTGGGAGTGTTAGGAGAGGAATATAGCTGAAAGATTAGCCCGGGAACAATAGTAGTTATTGCTGGGTGTAATAGGGATGTTATTGTACTGTGTCTTCAAGTTTTGTATGTGCTTAAAAATTTTAATAATGTGTTTTTGATAACTTAGTTAAATGATTTTTTTTTTAAAGCAACAGTCTGTTTCAGTATAGATACTGAAATATTTATTAGTGTGCCCTCTGTCCTTCAAACCATCCAATGCCAGAAGTCCTCATCTCCACGGGGGAATGTGGTTATTATCTCATTGGCACCCCAAGAGGTGGCTTGGTTTCAGCCTCAGTGTTCAGTTCTGTAACTGGGTATAGAATATGCACAATGTTTTTGAAAAAACATATGTGTGGAATATTTGCATACGAATGATTTTTAGTAATGACGACCTTCCTTTTGTGCTTTCTTCCTGTGCTATTTGATATTCAAGACAAAAACCAAAACCAAAATGCTCTGAAGCTCAAAGAGCAAATAATACTATACTAGCCCTGTAGTTATTTTCCTGTTGTGATAAAATTCCCTGGCCAAAGCAATTTAAGGGCGGAAGGTTTATTTGTGTTCACAGTTTGAGGGAACATTCTGTCGTGACAGTAGGAGATTCAGGCAGCTGGTCACATTGTGTGCACTTTGGAAGCAGAGAGTGAATTCTGCCACTGCTCATTTTCTTTGTCTTTAGTCCAGGAAATAAAACAGGTGGTACTGAGAATGAGGAAGGATCTGTCCACCTCAGTGAAATTATTCAAGATAACCTTCCAGGAGTACCCAGAGGCTCGTCTCTTTGGTGAATTTAGAACTTGTTGAGCTAATGCTAAATATTAACTACCACTCTCACTGTACAGCTGGGAGGCTGAGCTCTCAAAGTGTATTGAAAAATGCTCGAGTGAGGGGACTGGAGTTGTCTTCTAGGAGGCAGTGTACTGTCACATAGCCTCTTGGATTTCAGGTGTAAAAGTCAAGCCAATAAGATCTTATTTCACAGTGCTATTACTAAGATTAAATGAGCCGATACATGTGAAGGAGTGGATAGCGTATATGGTACTGTGTAACATTTCATGGTTCATCACTGGGTCCTGGTTAGCTTCTTTTAGTAGAAATAGTCTAAGTTAAAGGGAAAACAAACAAAACAAAACAAACAAACAAACAAAAAAACATGACCAAGGAGAAAGAGTCACTGGACTCAATGTTGTGGAAAATGGGAAATGGTTAGTGTAGAGAAAATCAGGGCAGGGTATTAATATCAGCTTCTAAAGGGCTCTGGTTTTGAAGACTAAACTGTTCTGTGTATACAGAACTTCCTCACAGAAGCAAAGACCAGATAGCTGCATATTGGGAGTACTACCAAGAGGACAGAGTGCCAGTTTCTACTCTGAGTCTGTCTATCCTTGAGTTCTTGTACATTTCCAGGGCTAACTAGACAGTAGCAGATAGATGGACACAGCTGGAACGAACACTGCTTCTGGCGTGATGGAGCAATAATGACAGAAGGTGACCCAAAAATACCTTAGTTACTTACTAATTACTAAGTATATTATGATGTTTGCTAGGAAGTGAGGCAGTCTTAAAATGTTATCCCAAGCCTTCAGGTGTTTGAATATAAGATTGTTTGTGACTATCCTATCACCTGTGAATATATACTGTCAGTCTAGATCCCCCCACATCAGTAACTACCTATGTTTATTTAATTCTCCCTGATTTAATTTCCAATCCTGGGGGGAACTTCCCTGTGTAGAATTGAATTTTTTAGGGTACAGTCAAAATGTGTTGAAATGACCTCCTACATAAAGGAAAGCAGAAATGAATCACCTGGTACAAAATAGATTTTTGTATCCTGGGCTCTGAGAACAGAGTGTGATTAGGTTATTGGTGTATCAGAACCTTAATGCTATTTAAACACCCCAGTGGGTGAGTTGTGTGTACTTTGTGTATTTAAAATTGAGATTTCTGTTTGAACACTGTCTTTCTCTGGGTGTTCTTCATGGTGATTTATCATAATAGACTGCTTTAAATCATTTGAAATCGCAAGACATATGAATTTTAACAATAACTTCCCCAAGGCTAGAGAAGTCAGCAGGAGCACAAACTGCTAGGTAGACATTTTTTTTTCCAAATTCATATGCAAGTGTAAAACTTTTACGAGACTGTTTTAATAAGGCCCTTTGGGACTTAGGGTTATTTATCTGAGCTCTTATTAAAAATGAAAACTTTTCTATGTTTAGCTCCATAAAGCAAAACTGATCCTAACAGTATTGTGAGCTGGAAGAAAGCAGTTTTCTACAGATTGACTGCAAGAGTAAGTTTAGGCAACTCTAGGCTAGTGTCTTCAGTGCCAAAATTATGATAATAGGGTGGTGACAGCAGGGCTTCATTTCAAAGTCTGCTTTAATTAACAAAATCGAGCCCTATTGTATTTGTAATTAGGGTTTGACATGAGTTATTCAATGACTTCCAGCCCTGGATCTGAACTCTCTAGATCCCCCTGTCAGAGTCCAGTCACCCTAGGACTGTGTTGCTAGTTCAAGGTCTGTGAGCCCCTATCATTTATGGTCTCCACGCTGAGACTGCACAGGCAAGTGGCTGTTTCTCAGACTAATATTCAGAATCTCTGGTCATGATGCAGCTGAAGAGCTGGGGCTACTGCAGGAAGAATTTTGTGCTCTTGAAACATGTTCAGTTTGAGGAGTCTGGGTCTGGCAGTAAATCTATTTTTAGACAGACTTGGGAGCTAAGGTTATAAATTATCTGTAGCTCGGTAGAGTTGTATAGAGGGGAGACCTTTCAGAGGAGAGGGCATATTAGAAAGTCGGGATCAAGATCAATTGCAGACTCAACGAGCTTTATCTAGGTCAGTTTAGCTCGGTTCTGTCCAGTGAGTTGGCAGGGGTGAGAAGGCAGATGGATAAATAGAAAGAATGGATAAAACAGGCTGTGTGTATATGGCTTAGTGGAGTGTACATACTTAGAAGGCACAAGAGCCTAATGTGTGCACACAAACACACACAAACCATAGGAAGTTTGGGTCAAGAGATGGACATCCAAGAGAAGTTAAATAATCTTACTAATTATTTACATTTTGGGAAAAGTTTCTATGTTGCTGAGTAAAGATAGATAATTTGATGGCGAGTTTGGAAAACTGTATATAGTGATTCAAAATGAGAGCATTTGAGCTGGTCCTTAAACATTTTACCTGTCTTAGGTTTGCTATTACTGTGATTAAATGCCATGATCAAAGCAGCTTGGTGAGGAATGGGTTGATTTGGCTTATACTTCCATCTCACTGTTGATCAGCGAAGGAAGTCAGGACAGGAACTCTAACAAGGCAGGATCCTGGAGGCAGGAGATGATGCCAAGGCTCCTGAGGGGTGCTGCTTATTGGCTTTTTCTCCATGGTTTGCTCAGCCTACTTTCTTATAGAACGCAGGACCACTAGCCCAGAAATGGCAACACCCACAATGGGCTGGTTCCTCTCTTATCAATTGTTAATAGAGAAAAATGCCCCACAGGCTTGCCTATGATCTGGTCTTATGGAGGCGTTTTTCTCAACTGAGCTTCTTTCCTCTCAGCTGACTTGAGCTTGTGTCAAGTTGACATAAAACTCCCCAGCATAATTAACCCTTGGCAACTTGACACAGACATATAACCATTAAGCCACAACCCATTCTTTCTCATTCATCCCCAAGATCTCACATTAAATCAATAAATGACTTTAAATGTCCCAAGGTCTTTAAAAGTTTGAACACATTAAAAGTTGTCTCTTTAAACATAGCCAGTTTCTTTTAAAATCCAGGTTCTTTGTTAAAGTCCTCTCTCTCTCTCTCTCTCTCTCTCTCTCTCTCTCTCTCTCTCTCTC
>JANHMN010000020.1:21798927-21843407 GCA_030674055.1 Rhabdomys pumilio
ACATATATATACATCTATACATGTACATACACACACGTATACATACACATATATACATATATACATGTAGATACACACACACGTATATATACATATATATACATATATACATGTAGATACACACACACGTATGCATATATATATACATATATACATGTAGATACACACACACCTATACATACATATATATACATATATACATGTAGATACACACATATACATACATATATACATATATACATGTAGATACACACACACGTATACATACATATATATACATATATACATATAGATACACACACGTATACATACATATATATACATATATACATGTAGATACACACACGTATACATACATACATACATGTATACATGTACATACACACATGTATACATACATATATATACATATATACATGTACACACACACACACACACACACATATATATACATAGTCATTGTTAGACAGCTTAACTTTAAGTTTTCGTGAATTGATATTAGTGGCATGTGTTATTCATTATTTTGCTTTCAATTGGGGAGGAGAGGTTTGGAAACTGAGCCCAGAGTCTTGTCCATACTAAAGAATTATTATTTATTAATGAATCAAAACATTGTAACTATTTTCCAAATCAGACTGGTCTTGAGTTTAGGAGTTTTATACTTTAAAGTACTGGCTTAATTTTACTCATTTCTAAAACTTGTAAGTAACGGAGACATAGAGACAATTATAGTTTGTATCTTTCCAATAAAAATAGGCTTATTTTTACTAAAGCATCTATCTGTCTACACACACACACACACACACACACAAATGTTGTTCTTATCAAAAACTGAACAATTTGTTTAGTTATAAATTAAATTGTTATTTTAAAAGTAATTGAGCTATTTCATTTGGTTTGTTCTTTTGTATGTTTGGAGTTTAGAGACAGTCATTGGGTATGTAGCATAAGCTGGCCTTGAACACAAGGCAAGGCTCCTGCCTTTGCTTTCTGAATTACAGTGTGTTCTTCTAAACCCAACTGAAACTAGTTTTTTCTGACTGTCACAATCGTTGTTGTTGTTTTAATATTAGGTAAAAACCTTCAGTATTTTCTTATTTTAACACATAAATAAGTTTTCATTGTGGTATGAGTTCAGTCATCGGAGGGTGGTGTTTTCGTGATTAGTAAGTTATATTAACATTGTTGATAAAGCCAGGTGTTTAGTTCCTTCCCTTCTTGCACGAACTTCAGATCCTGTCTGTCCAGAATGCTGACTTCGGACACACCCACGAAGCTACACTCTCCTATACTCTTCAGGGACAGTCATCATTTTAAGTTTCTTTTTCGTGCTTTGGTACAAACTGGTGCAACAACAGTCTCTTCAATGTAAACACAATGCGGAGTAGTGAGAGCCAGTTAGAAAGAGAGATGGGTTCAATGGTGTGGTGGGAAAAAACCCAACAGCAACTGGCCTTTGAGGATCACAATGAAGTGCAAACCGGGCTTCTAAAACCCCCAGTCAGCTATACTTGGTTCTTAATCCACAGTCTTTGAAGCACACTTACCAGTGCTGTCAGAGCTCTCCAAGCTTTGGGTAATGATAAGTCTCAGTTGTAAGGTTGAGGAGGCTTTCTTGGTTGCCTTGGTAAGTCTTACTGTTTGTTCTCATTTGCTTTAGGTATTCAGTTATATGTAAACCAGTTTCTTAAGGAGCAATTGGTACCCAGTGGTAGAAATATTTTCTTTATGCCATATAACTAGGCAATCCTCTTAACTTTTCCAACTTTCTTTTTTTTTTAATTGTTACTTTATTTAATATAATTAGAAGATTTTTCGAGTGAACTCTTTTGTTAAGTTACTCACAGCAGAAACAGCAACAGACAGATTTACAAGTGTGTAGTAGCATGTTGCTTTTAGGGCTTCAAACAGTTGTTAGCATGACTTTCACCAGAAGACCTCTAAGGAGATTTACTTTAAAAATTAACTGGTAATGATTATGTCATTATTTAAGACAATAAGTCCTTCTCCTCATCCGTGTGTGTGTGTGTGTGTGTGTGTGTGTGTGTGTGTGTGTGTGTGTCTATGTGTCTAGCTTGCTTGCAACTTACTATAAGACTGGCCTGGAATTGAGTAAGATCAACTTCACTCTGCATCCTGTTTGCTGGGATTTAAGCACGAGCCAAATATTAAAGAATAAATTTTGTAAAGAACAGAGTAAGCTATTTTTTGTTTAAATATTTGCATTTCTCCATTCATGTGAATGAGTCATGTTTGGATGTCAAAAGTAGAAATGCCCTACTAGAGCACATCATTTGATTCATAACTCTGAAATTGTAGAACTCCGCCATGTACACAGTAGAGAAAGAACACCAAACTCCATTTTCATCCACATGACTGTCTTTTAATTTTAATGTGTGGATTCATACCGGAGCAGCTCCACACATAGCTCTCATTGCTTCCATGTGATGCTTTTTCAACGTGAGCCTACAGCCAGCACTGTCACAGTCCCATTGACTTGTAGCTTCTCAAAAAGGTCTGCAAACTTGCTAAATCAAGGACTCTTGCACGGGGGTTACGATGTTGGCCATTGGATTGTCATCCCTCCTCATGAACAAACAGTGTGTTGGGTTTGTTACTGTGACAAAACACCTGAGCTAATCAGCTTAAAGAGAGGTGGGAAACAGATGTAGCAGAATAAGTTATAGATATTATAATGTTCTGTTTTCCAGCAAACTTTAAAAATTCAGTCTGTTAGTTCATTGTTGGAAATATGAGATAAATACTCTTGGGGATGGTGGCAGAAAGTTGAATTGATATAGGCTTTAGTGCTGATCTCTTTAAATTTGACAGCACAGTTGCCCTTCCACCGATAATTGCTCTCCTGAAACTCGGGTGATTATAGTTTAGTCTGTACATGTTGGGTACCAGATGTAAAGAGATGCAAGCGAAGCATAAGCATCATGGTAGCCTTGCTCATTGCAGGGAGATAGGAAGAAGCAGTGTCCAAGGTGTAACT
The DNA here is from genome assembly GCA_030674055.1 of Rhabdomys pumilio. NCBI lineage: Eukaryota > Metazoa > Chordata > Mammalia > Rodentia > Muridae > Rhabdomys > Rhabdomys pumilio. The sequence goes on from JANHMN010000020.1 coordinate 21,801,926, forward strand.
TGGAGGCTTGCAGCATGAGCCCCTAGGTAGTATTTGTTATAGTACCATAGTAGACCCGCAGGCAGAGGGAGGCCAGTGAGTAATGGCGGTCAGCAATGGTGAGGGAAGAAGGGAGTGTGAGTGGCTGAAGGAGGAGAGGGTACATTAAAATCCCTTAAAATTTCACAAAATATTTCTCAGACTTAAAAAAGTGCTAAACTTAAAGAAAAAAGATGATATATGTTTGACTATATTAAAATTAAGGAAATTACAGCACATGTTTATCATATCATCCGGCCTTCACACAACTGCAGAGCTCCAGAAGGCTTTGTGTTGTAAGGATCCATGACAGGATGTCCTTGAAACAACAGTCATGAAGCTGAAGAGTAGAGTAGTGTTGGCAGGGGTGGGGAGAGGGAGGAAGGGTTGTGGCTGCCTCAAAAAGACCCACAGATCCTTGAAGTGGAGCCTCAGTGTAGTCATGCGGATCTGCACAGGTAATGAAACTGCATGCAGCTGCCTCGCCCCTCAACACGCACAGAGACTATTCTAGTCTCATCAGTTCCTACCACTAAGAGGAGCTGAATCAAAGATAGAATATATAATACTCCCCAAGAGTACTTATATTCCCGACAAGAAGGACCTAACAGTCTGTATGCACTTACCATATAGATATATAGAATATATCAAAGATAGAGGTGTGTGTGTGTTTGTGTGTGTGTGTGTGTGTGTTTGTGTGTGTGTGTGCGCGCACGCGTGCACACATGCGTGCACTTTGTTACACATGCACGTGGAAGCCAGAGAATAACCTTGGGTATTACCCATAGCTTGCTGTCCAGCTCTTTGGAGACAGGGTTGCTCACTGGCCTAGAGCTACCAGTTAGGCTGGTATCCTCCTGTCTCTACCTCCCCACGCCTGGAGTTACAAGTCACAGCACTGTATCTGGCATTTTTTATGTTCTGGTAGCTCAACTGGGGTTTCTGTGCTTGCAGGGCAAGGGCTTTATGAAGGGCCATTCCCTCTGATCCCGTAGCTCTCTGATCTCTTTCAACTATGTGTGAATCTACAGGGTCTTAGGATTTCTATTGCTTCAATGAAATGACCATGACCAAAAAGCAAGTTGGAGAGAAAAGAGTTTATTTGGTTTACACTTCCATATTGCTGTTCATTATTGCAAGAAGTCAGTACAGGCACTCTATCAGGGCAGGCATCTGGAGGCACGAGAAGATGCAGAAGCTCTCACTAGCTTGCTTGCTTCACATAGCTTATTCAGCTTTTTTTTTTTCATTCTTTTTTTTTCAAACATTTCAATTGCGACCCTCCTCCTGTTCCCCCTCACAATGTCCCTTCTCCCTCTCCTTATCTTCTAAAAGGGTGGGGGCTCCCTGGATATCCTCTACCCTGGCTATCAAGCCTCTGCAGGGTTAGGTGCATCCTCTCCCACTGAGGCCAGACAAGGCAGCCCTGTTGGAAAACAGATTCCAGAGTCAGGAATTCCATCCCTGCTCCAGTTGTTGGGGGACCCACATGGAGACTGAGCTGCACATCTGCTACATATGTGCCAGGGGCCTTGTTCCAGCCCATAAATACTCTTTGGTTGATGGCTCAGTCTCTGAGAGTTCCCAAGGGTTCAGGTCATTTGACTGTACTTGTCTTCCTGTGGAGTTCCTATTTCTTTCATGGCCTTCAGTCCCTCCCCCAACTCCTCCATAAGAGTCCCTGACTTCTGTCCAACGTTTGACTGTGGGTACCTGTATCTGTTTCAGTCAGCTTCTGAGTGGAGCCTCTCAGAGGACAGTTATGCTAGGCTCTTGTCTGCAAACATAACAGAATATCTTAATGGTGTCAGGGATTGGTGCTTGCCCATGGGATGGGTCTTAAGTTGGTGCATAAATTAAAAATGAGTTAAGATATGTTTGACAACTAGTTGCAGTATATTTGTTTAGTCTGGATTCAAACTGTAGGCATATTAATACATCAATTGAGGAAATTTAAACAGATTGAATAATAGTGAATTTTTTTTAAAAAGTAGAATAAGTTATATTGTTGGTGTTTTTTCAAAAAAAAAAAAAATGTTGTTTGGGATTTTCTCCGGAATAATCCAGGACATATGGTAGCATGTCGGGATGTTGATGAAACCAAGTTGGTTCTTAGAGAATAATGGTGTAATGTACATTGTGTTGATAATTGTCAAACAGTCTCCTGTCCCAGACTCAGCATGTTTATTTCAGATATTTCCCAGTACTTTCTATCTGGGGCAGGCTTCTCCTTCCACCGAATTCTGTAATAAGAAAACAAAAAATAACCAGTGACTAAAGGGTTTTTTTTTTTTCAGTCTTTTGTTTGTATTACTAATTTATTCTTTCATTCAGTTTCTTTTCCCTCCACCTTGTATCTCCTCCCTCCCCAGCCACTCCTTCTCCTTTCCCTTTAGAAAAGGATGGGCCACCTAGGGATATCACCCAAACATGGCATATCAAGTTGCAATACGATTAGGCGCCTCTCTCATAGTAAGGCTGGACAAGGCAACCAGTAGGAGGACAAGGGTCCCCAAAGCAGGCAAAGTGTCAGTACCCCCTTCCTTCGTTAGGAGTCTCACACAAAGACCATGTTACATACTATAACGTAGAGAGCCTCGGTTAGACCCGCGCAGGCTCCCTGATTGTCAGTTTAGTCTCAGTGAGCCTCTGTGAGTCCAGGTTCCTTCATTCTTCACGTTTTCTTTTGGTGTCCTGTCTCCTACAATCCTTCCCTTCCTCACCCCCTCTTCAGCAGCATTTCCTGAACGCTGCCTAATGTTTGACTGTGGGTTTCTGCGTCTGTTTTCATAAGTTGCTGGATGAAGCCTCTCTGATGACAATTGAGCCAGACACCAATCTGTATGTATAGCAGCAGGACAGCATTAGAAGTCATTTCACTGAGGGTTTTTTTTTTTTTTTTTTTTTTTTTTTTTTGCCTGTCATGTTTGGTTCTATCCTAGGTCTCAGAGCTTTCCAGCCTTTGGTTTCTAGTCCTCCATGCAGTGTCAGAGGTGAGTTCTTTCTTATGACATGGACATAGATATTAAGCTTCACCAGTTATTGGCTGGCCACTCCCACAGTTTCTGTGCCCCCCTTTACCCTAGCACATCACGTTGGCAGGACAAATTGTGGGTCAAAGGTTTTGTGGCTGGATTGGTACCCATAGCCCTCCATAGGGCTTACCTGCTTATAGGAGATAGATAGTTCAGGCTCTATATCCTCCATTGCTAGGAGTCTACACAATAAGAAATACAATGAGCTTTCATAATTACACTAAAAGAGAAATAGGCTTCAGACAAATTTGTGTTCAACGAAAAACATTTAGGTACAAGAATGAAGCCATAGATATGCACTATGATGAAGTGGGGTCTTGTAAAACTGTTGCTTTGAACTTAGAATGAACTTACAGAGTGAACACTGCTTTGAACTTACTATCCATATCCTTCTGGAACTCCCATTTTATGTGACATTTTATCTCAGGTAATTTTCTAAAGTCCTTTTGATATAAGAAGGTATAAAAGGCTAGAGAAAAGAAATAAAGTGGTTGGATGGTTTGGCTTGGAGACTCTGCTCCATCCATCCATCCATCCATCCATCCATCCATCCATCCATCCATCCAGATATGTCTGTTTGTCTGTCTGTGTGCGGGTATATGTGTATTTGTAAGCATGCATGAATACTTGTGTAGTGTGACAGGTGATTGGGCCCAACAAAAATGTGTTGATGTGTAAATGAAAATGTAAATGTGTAAATGAATGTGTATGTTTCTGTGTGACTGAGTAAAAGATTTTAATTCCTTTCCCTTCTCTCTGGTTCACAAAGAGTTAACCAGCCTAGAAATTAAGGCGCTCCTGGCTGCCTGGCCAGGGAAGGGAGCACTGGCAATAAATCCTTTACCTAATCTCCGCACTGTTAGCAACAAATGTCTATAGATCCAGAGGCCTGCACCTTCTGGCCTTAGAGTAACTTAAAATCAAGATAGGTATATGTTAGTATAGAAAGCATGGATCTCCCTGGGAAAGGGGAATAAAATAGATATAACTAAGGGTTTTCAAAACGTTGTCAGGTAAACGTTCCAGCTGAGGTTACTGTTGCTTCTTTGAAACTATAAAAATGTCTACAGTGGGAGAGAGAAGGTAGAAGCTTGGAGAGGATGCAGAACTCTCTGCCTAGGATTCTGTTGAGAACTTAAGTTGCTGCCAACTGGCTCAGCTTCTCCAGTCAGTTTCTGCTGGGTGGTTGGAAATACATTGATGGTGTTATTTAGCTACTGCTATTTGTTCTTTTCCTTGGAAGTCTCATTGGCAAGAATGCTCTGCTCCATCTGGGACATTCTTAATCAGGAACTCTAGCTATTCCCCTGTTGACTTCTGCTGGTTGTCTCTGAGCCCCTGATTTGATGATGTTGCCTTTTGTTTCTCTCTCAGCTCAGCTACTCCATTCCTTTCAGTCCAATGTTTTAAGTACCCATGATGCTGTTATGCTCTCTCTCCCCTGATTCTGTTACTCACTATTTATTCTTTCACATATCCCCTTTATGTATGTAATAGATGGCCTCATACAGGTATTGTGGACCATTTTCTAGACTGTTCAGAACAGATGGTTTGAAGTTGATGATTGGAAATGCTACCAAACCCTGCCTGCTACATAGTGCGTCAATCATTGAAAAAAATAAATTTTACAAATGGAAAGTTTGTAAAGAGAGCACATGCCCAGCTCACCCGTCCAAAAGTAGGGCCTGGGGATCTTTATGGGATGAGGATTGGGGACTGAGAAGAGTGATTGAAGTTTAGAGGAGCACCATTGGTTTGCACACGTGCAAATGAGCTTTCCTGTAGTGACTGCTGCCTGGCAGAGGTGCTCTCAATGCCTGTGAAGTCACTGGTTTTTAGAATCCTCAGAAGACCAGATATTAAGAGCAGATGTAGAGAGTTAGTTTACAGGACTAGCTCAGAGTTTTTCCAGTTTCGTGTGCATGAGCTTGGTAGACCTGTCTCTTTCTTTTGTGTATTTCAAACTTTCTATGACACCAAGGGTTTTTGTTTTTGTTTTTGATCTAAGGGAGCAGCTAGCCTCTTTAAATAGGATTACGATTTTATGTTTTCAGTGACATCACTCCAGTTAGGGAGTTTCGGAGAGGTTGTTTATAGACCAGATTGTCTTTAAAGTAGTTCAATTGGCAGAATGCTTACCCAGCATGCACGATGCCATGAGTCTAATCTCCAGTACCTCACCCCTGTAAACCAAGCACCGTGAGGTGGTAGCAAGAAAATTGCAGTGAGTTTGGAGGCCAGCATGGACTACATTGTAAAGCCTGGTTCTGAATCCCCAAACAAGCAAAACCTATTAATATGCCAAACGAATATTTTGAATGTTCTAGATTTTGTTGTTGTTTTGGGTGATTTTGGTATATTCTTATGCTCCCACCAATTGGTGTCTTACAATAATGCAATCATTTCTAACGAACAAAACCTCAATTCCTGGGAATCTTGCTTTCTAGATAAGAAGTAATATGTTAAGTTTTGAGTCTGTTCTATTGCTAGATTTGTTTACATTCATTTGCTCTACTTTATGTGTATGAATGTTGCACCTTTGTGTAAGTATGTGCATGCAGTGTCCACAGAGATCAGAAGAGGCCATTGTATCCCCTAGAACTAGACTTATGGATGGTTATGAACCACCTCACTATATAGAGATGCTGGGAATCAAACCTTCTGCTCTGCAAGAACAAGCCAGTGCTCTTAACTGCTGAGTCATCTCTCTAACCCATTATTACGTTATTTAAAGCAGAACTGTTTCCCTTGAACATTATTTAAAGACAGTGTTTCATGTAGCCCAGACTGGATGACTGGGAATGACCTGTATATTCTTAGACCTCTATGTGCAGAGTGCTGGGAGTGCAGGGACAATGCTGCTTTCACCTTGTTCTGGGGGCACATCAGGCTTTCATGCGTTCTAGAAAGCACTCTGCTAGCCCAGACTCTCGTCAGCTCTTCCATGAACTTGTTGGTTTGTGGGAGGTTTTCCTTGACAAGTTCGCAGCACAGGTCTTATTAGCAATTTGAAAAGTAGAACTTTCAAGACTCATGTACCCAAATTTTGGCTTTCGAAAGTTCTTTACTTTAGAGAATTAGTATGTTTTTTTTTTAAATCAAGGTTTTTTTTTTCTGTAACTTTTTTGAGAAAAAAATATCATGCAGATTCTGTTTATTACTTAATAAATCATATTTAAATATGTTGGGTCCATTGGTCTGTTTTTATGAGTTAGCTCTCTCTCTCTTTCTCTCTCTCTCTTTCCTTGTTTGTCTCTGTCTCTCCCTCTCCCCTTTCTCTGCTTCATCATAGCCTCACGTAGCCCCAGCAAGGCTTGTCCTCTCATATAGCCAAGGATGACCTTCAGCTACTCTTCCCCCTTCCTCTACCTTCCAAGTGCTAGAGTTATAGGCTACAGCACCTTCTAACACTGGAGATGGGATCTGTCGTGTGGCCATGAACAGCTAGTATGTTGTTGAACTGAGTGTGTAGCAGTGTTAACATGACTTAGCAGAAACACAGCAGCAGTCTATTGAGTTCCAATATTACACTTCTGTGTCCTTGAGAATAGTTCCTTTCGTTTGTTTTCTTGTACAACTTCCATATCAAGCAGGTTTATATTCATGATGCTCTGGCTCCCTTGTGGTCCCTTGCCTGCTTTCTTATTTTCAGAGACTGAATCAGTGGCCTTATTATTATAGTTTTTCAGCTGAGTTTCTGACATCTATAGACTTGAAAAGCATTACATTTAGATATCTTTTATACGCTGTTGTCTTCAGTTCTAGCATTAAAAAGTCCATATTATCTACTAATATGTGAGATCCAAGATCTAAGTTACTACATTTCATCTTAGTTTTCTCATCTTTTCTTCTCAGACAATATGTTGAACAGTTTGAAGATACTTTAATTTTCAGTATTCAGTTCCTATGCCAGTCCTGCCATTCCAATTTACATTGAACTGAATGGCTTCCATGTTTTCACCTTCTATTTTTCTGGGATGTTACCCTGATATCGATTGGCTTGTTCATTCTCAATATCACCATTTTTGTTGGAAGTGAAAGCATGACATTTTTCTCCCCTTTGTATTGTCTTGAAATAGACAGGCCATATAGTGAGTTCTCTGGGGAGTTTTCCTGATGCAAAGGTTTAGAAAATTGGACAGAGCGTCCTCAGTTTGCATTTCAGTCTCCCAGACTCCGGTCACCAACTGACAGTTCTAGCCTCTTAGGAAAATCTTTTTCTTCCCTTGCTTAAAAGTCACGGAAATGACTCCCGATTGATGTTTGGTTCCTTGTTCCCTTTGAAGTATCTTTCCTGTTGATTCTTAGTGGGAGACAACTGATTCCCATCTAATAGCTATGATGCTTTGCAGGAAATACCAGAAGTAAAGCCTGAGTCTGCCCCATGTCTCACAACAGGCTTTGATCATTCTTGTTGTCAGATGTGCACTGATGTTTGAGTCATGGGTGGGTAGGTACAAGTGACATCTCAGCTGTGTCAACATGTATCTTATAACCCATGTTCAAACTGCTGTGTTTTAATGTAAACTGAGTTCTAAGGATGTCCCAACACTTCCCCTTCCTTTCTGCATCTGTCCTGTCTCCTGTCCTCTCCTTTCTTCTCCTCTCCCACCCTCCTACACTGCTTCCTTAATTGAAGAAAGAATGTACAAATATTATGTAAAGATTTAGAGGAACGATACCCAGAGCTCTTATTGTCCTAAACTACCACTTTTATTTTTCAAGTAATACTTTCTTTGTCTATGAATTAATGTGATTGAAATAAGAGGCAGTTTGTAAATTTTAACATTGATAGACAATGTGCCATAGGACCAGTTAGGATTGGTTGAGTATAAGAAACCTGAGGCATCTTAAGTCTGGCTGCTTTGTCTATGTCCACAAAATGTTTATTCAAATCTCTTAAAGTGAGGGTGGGGTGCGGGACACCTGAAAGTTATTGATTGTTGGCTTTTGGGGATACAATCTTTTAGGATGTAAGCAACTAAATAATATCTAGGATACTTTTTTATGGTAGAGCAAAAAGTGTGGGGTTTGGCTGGGAAGGGTCATTCCTGTTTCTTTTCTGTCAGTTCCTGGCTCTGGGGTCAGGACAAACAGGCCTCCCTGTAATGAGCTTCAGTAAGGAAAATTGCTGAATCACAGGATATCTTAAGAGCTGGGCTGAAGCCATGTAGATGTTCATAATCACATGGAGATATGGATAGCTACTTTTCTTTGTAACTTTTAACAAAATTAAAAAATGATTTAAAAATGTCCTTCCATATAAATCATGACGCTGTAACATATTACATGAGTTAAGTATGGGGGTTTTCTGAAGTAACCAGACTACAGTATACTTGGCAAGGATGACTTGCTGGTGAGTGACAAGCCAGTGCTAAAGTGTTTTCATTTTTGGTTGAATGCCCCTTTTGATGCGTCATACCATAGATAGCTATTTAAAAAGTTGAAACCTGAAGCTGGAGAGATGGATCAGTGATTAATTAAGAGCACTGACTGCTCTTCTAGAGGTCCTGAGTTCAATTCCCAGCAATCACATTCTGACTCACAACCATCTGTAATGGGATCTGATGCCATCTTCTTGTTTGTCTGAAGAGAGTGACAGTAGTGTACTAACATAAATAAATAAATAAATAAATAAATAAATAAATAAATAAATCTTTTTTAAAAAAAAATTTGAAACATGCCTTTGTCTGTACCAGAATCAATAACATTATAAAAGTAACTTATTTCTGGACAAGATATAAAAAAGTGTGTGTGTGTGTGTGTGTGTGTGTGTGTGTGTGTAAACAAAGTTATTTCTCTCTAAGGAATATTAGAGATAATAATTTCTCTCTAGCCTTTATTCCAATGGTTCTCAACCTGTGGGTCGCGACCCCTGGGGCTTGAATGACATTTTCATTTTCACAGGGTTAGAATATCATATCCTGTATAAAGATATTTGCAATATGATTCATAATAGTAGCAATTATAGTTACAAAGTAGCACCAAAATAATTGTATGGTTGGGTTTACCACACAAGAAACTATATTAAAGGATCACAGCATTAGGAAGACTGAGAACCACTGTTAAAATGTTTTCTAATCTTTTTTTTTTTTTGGATGATATATAAATATTTTGATTCAACATAAATATTTTCCCATGTGTGTCTTGTTACCTTTTTAATTCAAGCTTTGGAATACTCTATTTAATAAAATAATATCTTGAGACAGATAAAAATAACATAGAAGAATGAAACTCTTCTGAGCTCTCCGTGTACTGTAGATAAAAGATCGCTATAAAGAAATAGAGATTAGCACAACCCGTTGCAAGAGTCTACTTCTTTCTGTTTAGAGAGGACCACCGTGTACACAGCATCCTCAGGTATTCATGTACAGTGATGGGGACAGCATAGTCTTTGGATTCAAGTAAAGCTGACTCCTCTGCTCCCACCATTTCACTTACCTTGTGGTACTGGGCAGTCATGTGACCCTTCTGAATGCTGGAATAAACAGTACCTGCCAGTCAGGGCTCCTCTAATTAATGGGACAACAAATACAGTCAGCATGCCTGTTGTCTGGACTTGTTAGGCACAGGAAAAACGATAGAAGAAACTTAAGATCTGGACTTATAAAATTTAAGCACACATTTTAGAGAAGAGCTTACAACTATAATAAACCCAGACAACTCTTTAAATATTTATTTGTATATTTATTGTTTTCTCTTCTACTTGCAAAAATGTTACTGCCAAAGAGGGGCTGGAAAATGGTGAGACAGCAGTCCTGCCTTGAATGTGTTCTTCCTCAGAATGCAGCAGGGCCCGGCCAATCACAGTGCTCACTTAAGTCAAGATGCCCTTCCCAACGGCCCATGACTAGCCTGGGTTAGGCATTAGCTCACTGGAGAGCTCCAAGGGACACACACAGTCTAAGGAAGTGTCCTGTGGCTTTTTAATGAGATGCAGGTTTGAAGCAAATATTTTTAGTATACATTTAAATTTTTCAGAATGCAGATGGCTTCAGTGAGCCCTATTGTGGTTGGTGGGGTTCAAAGTATGATTTTCTAAACATACAACTGTAAGGGGGGGCATTTCTATTATGTCTTCAATGGCAAGAGTACTGAGTGAGGGATTAGTGGGGTAGTGCTCTGGTCGCATGCTTCCTAAGTGTGCACAGGCCCTGGGTTTGATCCCCAGAACTGAAAAACAAATCTGAAGGTGTCTGTAAAATTGGCAGCTTTGAGGCAACTTTCTAATCTTTATTTCCAAATAAGACTGCAAAGCAAGAGGAATCCACTCAGGTCTAATCCTGAACCTGGGGCCTGTGAGATGGGAGCACATTCTAAGTGAGAGCACTGGAATGGCGGTGTGGTGAGTGCTGGAGTAGAGATACACGTGTTAGTTAGTAAGTAACAAGAAACAGGGTCTCTCCAAAGAGATGGCATTGTGCACCTCTTAGGAGAAGTTCAAGTCCTGGAAGGAATACAAGCTTTCCAGACCCAGAAGCTGCCTCTATGGTCAGAGCACAGAGTTCAGTGCTGTAGAGGACAGGAAGTTAACAGTGTGGCTTGGGGGAGGGTAAAGAGATAGGTGGAGAGTGAGCCCAGAGCCACTGGGTTGAAACTATGTTTCACTTTTTGAAAAGATAGTGTTATTATTTCTATCTTAGAGAAAGGTTGAGAATGTAATATAATGAGTAAAGGCAGAAACAACAGAACCAATCCATATAAAATAATAATCTCCGATGCACAGAATTCATTCAAACACTTCCTTGCTAAGTCCAGTCTTATATAGGAAAATGAGTGCGGTCTGTTCTAGTCCCTGATGTTGGCAGACATTACTCTGCCACACACTGCAGAAATGGATCGGCAGAATTCACCTGCTTGGTGATGGAGCTAACCACAGCTGAACTGTACAGTGTTGATGCTCCCTGATGCTCTCACTCACTGATGCCCCCAAGCTGCAGTTACCACAGATTTGTATACAGTTAGATTTTCAGAGGTTAACTTCATAGAAATGGCTAACGAATGCATATATTTACAAAGTAAATGTATGCATGTTATATATTATATATATATGTCGTTCTCTTTAGAAGAACACTGGCAAGGTGCTCTCTCAGGCATCACGCAAGAAATTCTCAAGAAAACAGAAGCAAAAGCTATACTGTTCATGCATCACCTTCTCAGCCTTGTCGCCTGGGGTTTCTCATTAATTGGGGAACTTGAAAGCCAGGATTCTAGAGGAAGCCTTACCACTGTCTCCACATCTGCCTCATCTCAGACAGGGCCTCTTTCCTTGTCTAGTGTCCAACACTCAGTTTCCTGCTCTGTCACACGAAAGACTTTTCAACTGGGCTCCACAGATCCCACAAAGCCGCTTCAAGGGCCCCTCTGAAGGATGAAGGGCAACATCCTGCCAGTTCAGCCTCTTCAAACAACATCTTTGCTTTTATTTGTGTGGCAGTTGGCCTGTCGCAATACTTTTGAACAAAAGGATCCCAACACTTTAAAAGTGTGAAAGTCACCGACCCAGACATTTCCCAAGTTCCTCTACACTCAGAATGACTCTACACCTATAAAATGAAGGTGATGGCTCTTGCTTAGCTGGATTAAGGGTCATCAAGACATTTTGTGTGAGCAGAGCCTCTGGAACATGGAAGACAGCTAATGTGTTAGCCATTACTGCCCCCACCTCTCCCAACTGATCTCACTCAAATGAGCCTGGACATCCTTTGACCCTTGTACTTTGAATATGAAGTAACTACCTGAAAATGAGTACTCTGTCTGCTTTATGTCAACCACAGCATAAAAATGGCTTGGACCTTTGCCTTGTGAATATAAAAAATGTATTTTGTGGTTGCATGTGTGTGAGTGTGTGTGTGTAAGTGTGTGTGTAAGTGTGTGTGTGTGTGTGTGTGTGTGTGTGTATGCGTGCATGTACCCATGCCAAAGCACACATTGGATGCCACAGGACTCAGTTCTGTCTTTTCCCAATGAGGGTCCTGGGATCAAACTCAAGTCCTCAGGCTTGGCAAAATTACCTTTACCCACCAAACCATATCTTATTTGTGTTTTTACTTTTTATTTATTCTTCTCACATAATAAGCACACAGATGAGTTCTCGTCTATGTCGTTTTTAAAATAATTCTGACCATGCATTTATGAAAGCTAACATATCTTTGTGTTTCAGGCTTGCCAGCTCCTGGGAAGGTGACATCAGCGTCCACCCTCTAACCCTGCCCTCTGCAACCTGTTTGGAGCTGCTCTTGATACTGTCAAGGAACAATGTCTCTCTGCCTCTGTCCCTTCGCCAAATGAATTCCTTTCAGGTAAGAAGCAGCTCCTTAACAAAGATTTTTTTCAAGGATCCAGTCACTCACAGGAGATAGTCCATGGCGAGCCAGTTTCAAATGACGATGATAGTCAGGAGCACAGTGCTCTCTCAGTGAGTGAACACATGAAGCCTCAGAAGTCAGACGTTATCTAGTACTGGCAGCCCTGTAGCTCGACCTCCAGGTCTTTCCCTAACCTCTATCTTCTTGTCCTCCAGAGAAATGGCAAGAAGATCTGGCTAAGAGGCCTGACTGCCTCTTTCTTTCTCCCAGCTTTGCTCTACATCAGTGGTTCTCAACCTTCCTAACGCTGCGAGATATTTTCATACAGCTCCTCATGTTGTAGAGCCCTCTAAGCATAAAATAATTTTCTCGCTACTTCCATAACTGCAGTTTTGCTACTGTTGTGAATTATAATGTAAATATCTGGGACTCAGGGTATTTGTGTACAAACCCTTACAACCCACAGGCTGAGAACCACTGTTGTAGAGCAAAGCCTTTGAGTCATTTTTAGTGGCTTTACTATGGTAAACTTGAAGCCAGATGCTTACTGGATGTTTACTAGGGATGGAGAATCCATGTTCTCAGCACCCTTCTCTCTCCTCAGCCCCTCTCTCAGCCCTTCTCCCCTCCCTGGGTATTTATTTGTATAGTTCCCTGCTGTTCACAGACTGAATGACAGGGAGTACTCCTTCCTCAGCAGCCAGGAAACTGGTACATGAGGTGGCAAATAGAAATTAAGAATGAGAATTAAATAGTGGCTTGTGTCGTGATCTTAAAGCTACTGAGTGAAACTGAATGCATCTCTCTGGCTTACAATAGAATAACATAAGCTCTCAGACACTGGTGAGAGAGACACACGCTGCCAGGAGGTGAGTGCAGGTCGAGTTCCCCCGATATAGTTACTGACATAGTCTAGGACAGTGTCAAGAGAGGTAGGTATGACTTAGTGGTTCTCTGTCACATGGCAACCAGGACAGGGAGAATTCAGGAAATGGAGCAAAAACAGCTGTTCCAGTATAATTTAATCCATATTCTCTTGGGAATTTGTTATATCTGTTGTCTCTGTGAGTCACTTCCTTTGTCTGAACCTTGGGTGCCAACACAAAGTTCAGACTCTGGCTTCTGTATGACTGTCTCTCTATTGTTAGCCAACTTCAAGACTTTTCCAGGGACCTTAAAGTGCACTTTCTCCTTCTGAAGGAGGGAAATTGAGAGCCAGAAGGCTTTTGGTTTGCTGGAGACCAAACTGAAGCTGCGTCATCGTCACACCCCCGCCCCAACCCAACACACACACACACACACACACACACACACACACACACAAACTTGCCTGAGTGCTGGCTGAAATATTGTGAGTTGAGGTGCATGATTGTAGGTAGGTGGATTCTATCTTTTATATCTTTCAGGGTGTCTACATACACTCTGTCATTTTACAATAATATAAAATGTTTTATTTGGATGCCACCTTGAACCAGATGTGATTTAAAATTCTGGAATCAATCCATGTAATGAGTAACACAAACTTTTGATCATGACCACCTCTTTTTATCGAGAGAGGTCCAACTTAGCAGCCATTATTTCAGGGGAGCAACATTCATATTGTATTCCCTTGTCTCCCTCATGGACTATTTGAGATATTAATATCACGTGGTGGTCCCTACTTCTGAGATTTTTATGGCGTATTGGGGGAGATAGGACAGTCTTTCATGTATGATCTAAACTGAGAATAATTTTACGACAAAGCAACTTGAACAGAAATTTTAACAAGCTTACAGGTACAGGAATAATCTAAATAGACGCAGAAGGGTTTGAGAGAAGGGACTGATATTTTTTCTTCGTTCACCCTTTAAGGGTGGCAACTCAGCATCATATAAACAGAGATGCATGGAAGAGCATTCTTTCATCAGTGACATCAGTGTGCTCTCAGCATCCCTAATGACAGGAGCTCCCAGATCTGTCAGAGCATCAGTGGCTGGGTCTCTCCCAGGGCCTCCCTACTTCTGATTTCTCTCTTTTGCTGAGTGATCGTCACAAAACACGAGAAACTTTTCAGAGTCTTAGGAACATCTGCTGAAGTCCATCCCTGTCCTTACCCCAGGAAAAATATGTGATGTATTCTTACCAGGAGCATTCTGGGAATGACTCTTCCAGCAGGCCTCCACATAAAGCATCAGAGAAAATAGAGAAGGCTTCTGGCAGCACTAGAGAGACATAGTCTTCATTTCATCTTTATGACACCTACTTACTCATTTCTGTTTATTGAAAGAAGAGCTGCTAATTCTGCCTGCGTTTGAGATGGGTTTTACTTGGAGACTCACTTGGCCACACATCCTCTTTAAGAGCTCTATTAGCAAGAGCTATAAAGTAATAAAATGACTTGGTTATAATGCCTAAGCTTACCTTTCCAATTCTTTACTTCCCAGGCAGAGGTAGTGACTGTGAGCAGAGTTGAAGTCTCTCTCTGTTTTATAACGTCTCCTTTTTGATGGAAATGTCACAATTCTAACTCCCTTGGCCGTGTGATAACATTTAATCTCCCCAGTGTGGTTATCTGCAAATAAAATGCAGATTTCATTGAGAGTCACTGCCCCAAGAAGAGGATGGGTGTAACCATTCTTTACTCAGAATTTTTTCCTATGGCTTCCTGTTGTGATAAAAGGAAAACCCCAGCTGCCTCTTTGTTCTGCCCTGTGAAGCTGAGCTGCACTGGACCCTGCTGTCCTTTTTTGCTTCACTCCTGTGCTCCCTGGACACAGCATCAGTGTTCTGCTTGTTTTTTCTGCTACTAGGAGAATACTCTGTGCCAGGTCTTTCTGCATGGCTGGTTCTTTCTGGCTTTTGGGTCTCAGATCAGGTGTCGCCTCCCACAAGAGCTTAACCTGACTCCCTCTGTGAGTTCCCTTCTCCTCATCACTGTTATTTTTCAACCCTGCTGCCCTGTGTAATGGTTGCAGTCATTTGTCCTCTTCCTCTAGTAAAATGTGTGCTGTGTGAGAGCAAGGATTGTTATGGTTTGAATCGGAAACAGTCTCATAAGCTTGTGTCTTTAACCTTGGGTCTCCAGCCAGCTTGTGATGCTGTTTCAAGGCCTTTTAGGAGGAGCTGGCTTAACCAAAATGGTCCACTAGAGGCAGGCCTTTGAAGGCTACGCCTGTCCTTAGGTATAACCTGCATTCTGGGCTTCCTGTCTGCTGAGATGTAAACAGTTGCTGCTCCCTCTCCTGCTGCCATGAGCCTAACTTTGCCTCTCTACTGTGAGGGATGGAGACTTCTCAAACAGTGGGCCAAGGGCAATCTTCCCCTATGGTTGCTGTTTCTATTGAGTATTTTGTCCTAGTGTTGAGGAAAGTAACTTATTGTTAAATATGGGTTTGAGATTTGTCAACCAGGATGTGGTACGTCTTCATTGAAACATAAAAATGTGAAGAGTTTACTTCTTAAAAGGAGTTAGTTTAGGGCCAGATTTGGTGGCTCATGCCTTTAATCCCAAGCAGTCAGGGGGCAGAGACAGACAGATCTCTGTGAATTTAAGGGCAGCCAGAGCTACATAGTGAGGCACAGTGTCAAAAACAAAACAAAACAAAACAACAAACAAACAGCAACAACAACAAAAACAAAAAGAAAGAAAAGAAAAAAAGTGCTGGTAAGATTCAGATTAGCAGAGAGACGAGTTTATTGGACTGAGCTCCTATAGGCACTGGAACCACATCCAGGGTAATGAGGACCAAAGCCAATTCTGGGTGGCAGAAGCTGAGACAGTTATTTCTGCTGCTATTATTACTGCTAGCCATCTCACCTTGCATGTTCAGAGCTGGGGAGTGGAGGGGTGTTTACAGCTGCATGGACCACTTCCATGCCCAGACTGATGGGCAGCCCTGACTGATGGGCAGCCCTGACTCCCAGCCTGAAGTCCCGTGTGCTTCAGTGGGACCTGGCTAGTTGAAACCTGAAATTTCCTTAAAATTCTATTATTTATCCATCTTATGATAGTGCATCAGAAAAAAAGATTGCCAAACAGTCCTGGCTCTTATGAGTGTTATATTTACTATCAGGCAGCAATACATTCTCTTTTCTTAACATCTTCCTGAGGCTCAACCCTCCAACACAGGAGCAGGTGAAGGACACCCTCAAGTATTGTGGGCTGTAGTGAACGTTTGTTTCATGTGCATGCCGGATAGTTTACTAAAGTGGGAGAGGGGAGATATGTAGACATGAAGAAACACAAGGGTTTATTTCTTTTTTTCCCTTTATTTTTTAAAATTTTTATTGGATATTTTATTTACATTTCAGATGTAATCCCCTCTCCTCATCCCCCCCCCGGGACCCCCTATCTTGTCCCCCCTTCTCCTGCTTCTGTGCGGATATGCCCCCACCCACCCTTCCACTCCCACCTCCTCACTCACGATTTCTCCCACACTGGGGCATCCAGCCTTCACTGGACCAAGGACCTCCTCTCCCTCCTATGCCTGACAAGGCCATCCTAGGGGTTTATCTCTTATCCCTGAATGCTTAGTTAAGGTTGATCAAGGATGTTTCCTTACCTAATGGAAGATGATGCTGTTGAAGCATTTTGAGTCATCTCAAAATCAGCTGTGTTCAGGGTGCTATGAGCGTCCAAAGCTGAAGCATTTTGAATTTGGGACAACACTCCTCCCCCAAGGTACTGCACAGCAGGAGATATTAGCCCCTGTTTTGCTGTGGTCAATATTGTATGGCCATTCCTACACACCTTTGATCATTTAATTCCCAAATAAAAAACATAAAACCTTTATATTTATAAAAAGACTTAAAACACTAGAGCTGGGCTGATATCAACCCTCTAAGCTATTTCGTCTACTTCCTTATCGATAGCCCCAAGATGTCCTGTGCCATGTCCTGCTTCTACTCCAACAGTCAGGCCTTCATGGCTGTGTCTTCAGGATCTATCTACCCCTGGAGACTTCTTCCTTCTTCCTCTTCTCTCTCTCCTCTTCTCTTTTGAGACCCCAAGCCTTGGAACCTTTGTTCCAGCCTCTTTCTTCAGCCCAGATCAGGCTTTAGGCATCTTTATTAACCAATAACTTTGGGGGGTGGGGGGCAAAGTTTACACAACAAAAGCTGGTATATGTAGTGATCTGCTCTTCTTGGAGCAAACAGATCTTGGGGTGCAGATTTAAATACAATCAGAACAGGGCCAACCTCCTACATATTTTGCTCAGGTATTAGTTTTAAAGTTAAATCTACTGACATTTAAATTAAATCCCATCATTTTCATAATTAAAAAAAGCCACAAATTAAACAGTTTCTCAGAAATTAATCATTTTCAAATAATCCTCACATCCAGCTACCTTTTTACCCGCTATTAATATTTATACAAAGTAACATCTAAAAATCTGTTTCATTAATTTGCCACATATTGCCTTATACTGTTAAAATAGCAGTAACTTGATGGTGAATGGTGAAGTTTAAGCTTAGGGATTGAAACTATGAATAAAAACAAGCATTCTAGAGGTATGTAGACAGAAGCCTTGGAATTTTACAGATAAAGAGCAGCAGTGGGTAAAAGAAGAAGAAAAGTTTTAATCTCGACTTTTAGACATCGTATTCCATAAATGGCCTTATTCATCTGTTCCTTGCCTTGCTCTGTTGTGGGTAAATTTTAGCGGTTATTATTGTGTATTGTGAGTGTGTGACTGTCTGTGTATGTTGGGGGTGGGGAGGTCAGTGTGTGGTCTGTACACACATGTGCATATGGAAACCAATGGAAGACATCAGTTATCCTGCTATTTCACTCTATGTCTTATTGCCTTGAGAGGAGGGCTCTCACTGAACTTGGAGCTAGGCTGACAGCCAGCAAACCCCAGGCATCCTCCAAGACGGCTGCTCCACCACAGTACTGGGGTTCTAGACACATGCATAGCCAGTCACCCTTTTACAAGGCGCATGGGTTTTGAATGTGTGTTTTTCTGGTTATCCAGTAAGCACTGAGCCTTCTCCCTAGCCTGCCATTATTGTTTATAAAGTGCCATTTTCCTCTATTTATAAAATGATTATATTTTGTAATAAAAAAAAGGAAAACAGAAAAAAAATTTCAAGAAAATTAAAGCCACTGGGGTGGGGGATGTTGCCATTTTATTCTCATGTATGTTTTCAGTGTTTCTCACACAGAGATAAATGTTTATTATATAAATTGTCCTCGTCGAAGATGCTGAGGTCAGCGTCAGTTTTCGGTGTTCTCCTCTGCTTGTTTCTGGCATGAAGACAGTCTTCTCAGAGACTAGTAAAGGACCTTAGAAAGGTGATAGTGCAGGGGACAGCTCCACACACCGAGGGCTGCTGCGGGTCAGGTCAGGAGGCAGACCGGGACCAAGAAAGACAGGCACTTGTTCACATTACCACTGAGGGCTTGTAGCCCACGTGCACAGGAGAAGCTGAGGAGGGTGAACTTTTGCCCCCTCAGATCTCCAGGCTTGCTCACCTTCATTCTTCCCTAAATTTTCATCCTCTGAGTCAGAGATAATAAGGACTTGGATGCTTGTCAGTACACTTAGAGACTTTTTATTATTTCTTTTCTTTCTTGAGATCATGATATAAGTACATCATTCCTCCATTCCTTCCATCCCTTTACTCCTTCCAAAGTCTCCATATTCTCCTCCTCGCTCTCTTTCCAATTCAATTCATAGTTCTTTTTATTTCAGTAATTGTTGTTGTTTTGTTGGTGGTGGTGATGGTGGTGGTGTGTTTGTGTGTGTGTGTGTGTGTGTGTGTGTGTGTGTGTGTGTGTGTGTATGTGTGTGTGTTCATTCCTAAATGCATAAATACAACCTGTTTGGTCTGTTACCTCCTGTATATTTTCAGGGCTTGCCATTTGGTACTGGCCAATTTGGTGTGCTCTGCCCTAGGGAAGATTATTTATTCAACTGTGAGCATTCCTTAATTGCCTATAGTTGTAGCATTGAGGTTTATATGGCTTTACCCCACCTACTGTTCCATGTCTGTTGTCTTCAGCTTATGCTTAGGCAGCCATGTTGGTGAGACTTTATGGGTGTAGCTCCTGACATTTCTAGGAAACACAATCACACACCAAACTCCCCGATCATGCGGCTCTCAAATTTTTTCCACCCTTTTCTCCAGTGTGCCCTGAGCCTTAGGTGTGGAAGTTGAATTGTAGATCTGTACACTGGGACTGGGGTCCACCACTCTGCATTTTGCTTGACTGTGGTTATTCTATAATAGTCTCTTGCAAAGAGAAGTTTCCTTGATGAAGTATGAAGGACTACACTTACCGTTGGGTATAAGGACAAATATTTATAGTTAGGGTCTGTGTTGATTTAATAAAGTGGTGATTATAAGTTCTTTTCCTAGATCCATGACTTCAGTAGCCTGAGTAGTTGGATAGGTTTCCATTACTGGGCATGATTTCCCTCTTGAGCAATTCTTAAGTCCAGATAGAAGGTTGCTGATTACTACTGCGGTATGTGTTACCATCGATGTGTGCAGCCACTACTGTACCCTTAGGTATTGTGCTATGCTGGCAGTTGTTATAGCTCAGATCACAGCTGGGGAGGACCAGTGGTTGTTTCTTCTTTTGGGAGCTTGCAGGACACATTCTGGTACCAGGAAAGTCAGTCCTCAGAGAGGGGACTTTCCAGCTCAGGGGCCTCTGGGTCTTATGTCTAAAGTACATAGTGTCTTCAACAATAGGGACTTATCTTCCACCCCTTTGGAGGTGGGAAGAAGGGACAACCAAGGGCAATAGCAATGGCCTGTAATGTTTTGAGAGTCTCTTGGACAACCCTGGCCAACAACTCACAAGAGCAGTTTTCATGCCAGCTGTTGGGAGTTTTGTTAGATGATCTTTGGCTCTTAGAGAAACATTGTTATCCCTGATTACAAAGTTCCATTTAAACTACTTAGGTATATTTTATATACCAACTTTTATTTATTATAGGTATTTTAAGGCAGATAATTCTCTTATGACCTTCTCACTTATACAATTTTCTTAAAGATGGCCATTACTGAAAATTTTCTCCTCAAAGTAAGTTTTTGAGGAATTGTTTTAGCAGTTTGAGTGTAAAAAGGATTTGACATCTTCCTTCCTCTTGTCCTATCAAGTGTTCTGTGGTTTGGGGAGTTAAGCAGGTATTGAGCAAAACACAGAGCTCTTGTCTGAATTGTCCCTTCCTCTGCCTCCTTATTAATGGACTCTTTTTAGCTGCTGTGCAGGCCTGGTGAAACATCTGAAGGTAGTATGTGTACATCTAGCCAGCTAATGCATTTGCCCACAGCTGGCTGTCTTACCTCTCAGGTACTCTTACATCCTCCACTCCTTAAGAAGTGTCTACCTCTAGACAGCAGCCAAGGCTGCAGACAGAGTTGGAATGCCATGGCTTGCAGCTTTGATGTAGATCTGATGGGATGGGGGCTGCTGTACCTTCCTACTGAGGGAAGCATGACTGGAGTAGATACGGTTCACCAAGTTCATACCCATGGCTTTTGCTTTGTTGTTTCTTTGGAGTATGAGTGTGGTTCGTGCATTGAGTATGAGAGTGTTGTGTGTGTGTGTGTGTGTGTGTGTGTGTACACCAAATATCATCTCTATTGTTCTTTGTTGACTTAGAGTCTCTCGTTGAACCTGGAGTGCACCATTTCTGCTGGGCTGGCTAGCCAGTGAGCTTCCAGATCCATCTTTCTTTGTCCTTTAGTGCTGGAGTTATAGGCATATGGAGCAATGCCCAGATTCTTTACATGAGTGCTGGGGATGTGAACTCAAGTCCTCATGCTTGCCCAGCAGGTGCTCTCACTGAGTCATTTCCTCAGCACCCACTGACCTGTTTTTAATAGGGTGGTTCTCAAAGAAATACATACTTGGGATAAAGATATAAATTCCTCCCAACTCCATTAGCAAACACTGCTAATTTTCACCTCAGCTTAAAAATCTTGAATCAGTTATTGCCTAGCCCACTTAATTCTACCTAGTCCTCACGGCATGGTGGGAAGTGGAGGCCTGAGAATGAAATGGGGTGGGCTCCACCACCTTTGTTCTTTGGGGCATTCACTGTATTTGTTGAGAGCTGTCTCTATGACATGGGGAGATGGGGAAGACTAGGAGAATGGGTGATGGCGTGATTGTAGATAGCATTGCTACCTGTATGTCAATGTACCCAGGAAGCTTGCTTAGCATTCAGATTTCCCAGTGGAAGCTGGGAGCTGGATTCCTAACAGGAGCCCTGGTTAGCTACATACCAGCTGGGATCCAACATGTTTCTGATAGAGGTTTCTTAAAACCAAGTTACAGGGACTACTTACATGATACTAGAGTAGACCCCGCTATAGTAGGAAACAGGAAAGGAAAAATTCATTATGTTGACAAACGAACATCCTGTCACTAGGTCACACAGCTTATTTTTCTGCTTGTTTCTTATTAACCTGCACTTAACACAGTCTCTGACTGTCGGATCTTTGTCTTGAAGTTTATAGTTTTCCTTCCACACTTGTCATTAATTCTTGTTTTCTAACGTGCAGGTGCTCATTGCCATAACCCCCCTTTCTGCCTTCTGCTGCGACCACCCAGCAGAACCTCCTTCTTGCCTCTAGGCTTGGCCCCCCACTTGGGGATATGCAGCCTGTGTCTCCTGCTCTCCTCTCAGCAAAGCTGAGGTAACCGACATCCACTTGCACTGATAGAGGACTCTCAAGGTCCAATTGTAGTTCTGCCACCCACTGACTTGTGGCAGTGGTGCAATCAAGTGACCTCTGTGGGTCCCTGTCTCATTGTCTGTGGAGGGAAGAGGTTGGGGTGAGTTCTATTTTAAAGTTCCTTTGAAAAGTAGAAGCACATGGAGTCATTTTGTCTGTTCTCAGATGTTTCTGAGTTATTCACCCAGGCTGCATACTGTGACTCTCATCTTTATAAAGGGACTAGGTCTTACGTCTTCTAAACGTCTTGAAAGCATTTAAAGAAAAGTATAGATACAATTAGATTACACAGTTGTTTTGAGTGTGTACATGTGTATGTGTTTACATGTACAGAGTTCCAGCACATACTTTCAGAGAACAGAGCTGGCGCCATAAGACCATCCCCAAGATGATGAGGTGAAGGTATTGTCTGGCCCTTGGTTCTTCCACGCTTTGCGACCCAGAGCACAGAGTGAAATGGAAGTAGCAAAGAACCCGTCTTAAATGGATGGCCTATCAGAGCAAAGGCAGGGAGCCCTTGATTTCGCTCCTTCTTAGTGCTGTTTTCTCGTTGGCTTCTTCCACACTGGGTTTCATAGTTTTGACTCTAGATCCTGGGCCACACAGAAGCATACATGACTTTCAAACTTCCTAGTAGTTTTTGTGTTTGTACTTTATTTATAAGAATTGCTACTCCAAGGAAGTTTCCTTCATGTGAGTCTCTTCCCCTGGTTGGAGCTACTAACCTGAGGCCTCATTTTACCTCTACACTCGTCCGGCCATGCTCACCATGCAGCTTCCTGGGGATGGTCCTTACTTCCTTTAGAAAGGATGCTGAAGACATATTGCTGCTTTTAGAAACAACACAACCTCAACGTGAAGTCGAAGTGACTGACTGAGCTCCCTTTGCTCATGGAAGGAGCTGCTTTATTGTTCTCACCAGTTTTTCTGGCTAGAGGGGGAAACAGCCTGGGAAGGTCGCCAGCCATCTAAGGGAATGACTGATGGGAAGGTGAGCCTGTTCTAAGCCCCAGTCGAGAAGCTCTCGTGAGCCCTTCTGGTGATGACTGATTGCTCCAGCAAAGCAAGCAGATTTAGAAAATGCTCTGAGGACTGAGGCTGTAGGGTTTATGAGGAACAAGAACAAGTTATAGTGTCCTCTCGTCCCTCACGCCTATAGATCTCCTCCTGGTGCAGTGGAGGTGGGAGCTGGCTCTGGTCCTGGTTGTGTCATTGCCCCATCTGGATCTTACTGGATTTTATCCTTTTAGCTCGAAATCCACCTGGTTCTGAGTTCCAGGAGTAGTATTCATAAAAGAACTGTGGCTTACAGAGGCTTGGCTTTCACCTAGACATCAACACCATGCTCCTTTAGAGGTTAGATGTCTGGAGTGACTGTCGCAAAGGACTGATGCTCTGTGGGCAGCCTGGAAGTTATTTCTGTCGCATCATCCAGGGTTTTCATGCTGTTAGCACAATAGTGAGATTTCTAGAATTTCAGACAGTGTGACAGATCTGTGGGATACAATGGGATGTCACTGTATGGTCAGAAGCTGTGATCACACAGCACACATTAAGCTGCAGCTGAGAGTCATTTCAGGAGCTAGGACTTTTTCTTGTCACTCTGGAGCTTAAAGCAGTTTTTATTTTTTAAAAAATTGCATTTATCTAGTCCTAGTGTTTCTGGCTCTTTTCATTGCTTTTAAATGATTCCATTTCTTTCTCATTTGACAAACTTGAAAGTCATTTGTGAAGGCAGTAAACACCTGAGACACTGTCTCTCTAAAGCATCAGCTGCTTTGTAATCAGGTCCCCAAATATAGTAATGATCGTAGAAGAAATTAGACCATAGAAAACAGAAGATTTGATTATTGGGATTTTCTGATTACAATTACTGTGATTAGCAAGATAATTGGGCTTTTTCCTGCCACCATTGGGGAGCATAAGGGAGGACATATATGGTTTGGGTTATCAAATTATATTCTTCTTTTTCTTCTTATACATCTGTTAGAAAGTTGTGGGTTGCTTTTTTTTTCTTTTAATTTAAAAACTAGACTGAAATGAAAGCAATAACTTGCAGTTCTTAGACATAAAAGAAGATTTTTTTCTAGCAAAGATAGAATTGTTCAGCATCTTTACCTGTGTCACCAGGATAAGACCTTATAACAGCAGTTCACAACCAATGGACTGAGACCTCTTTGGTGTTAGAACAACCCTTTCACAGGGGTTTCCCAAGACCATCAGAAAACACAGATGTTTATATTATGAATCACAACACTAGCAAAATTCTAGTCATGAAGTAGCAACAAAAATAATTTTATGGTTTACGGGGGGTGGGGGGGGGAGTGTCACCATAACATGAGGAACTATATTAAAGGGCCATGCCACAACATTTCAAAGGTCAGGAACCACTATTGCCTTGCAGTTTTTCAGTTATCCAATAGGCACAATGTGTGCTATTACTCCACAGCCCCATTCCTTCTATCCATTGATGGTGTCTGTCTCTTGAAAGCACAGTCATTGTTAGTTTTAAATATTTTAATATAGAGCTCATATATATCAGTCATCTGGTGTCCTGTTTTTGTGTTCTATTTTTGATTTGTTTGCATCCCATATCCTTTAATGTTTTTATACAGATAGTCTGTGAATGATAGACTCTTGGTCTTTGTATGTCTGCAAATGTCTCCATCTCGTTCAGCTCTGCATCATGGTTAACTAGCTTGTAGATCCTGTACCTTCTTCAGTGTGAGGCTCTATCACAAATCTATCACAAGTTGCATTATGCCATCGAATTTTGTTGATACGTCAGCTGCTGTAAGACTACTTGCTGTTCCTCTGATGATAAATCATTTCTCTATTCCTGCTGGCCTCTAGAATGTCATCTGCTGCTTTGTGTGATACAGTTTTAGTAATGTCTCTGTGCAGGCTTATGCTACTTCACTCTCTAAGACTAGTTCCTCTGAGGACGTCAGTCTTTACATTAGTTCTGAAAAATTGTCAGTGATTACACCTTCCTATGATCAGCTTGCTCTCATTTTCTTTGTGTATTCCATTAGCATATAGTGAAGTCTTTTCCATTTATTCTTCTTGTTTATTGCTTTGTGTGTATGATTTATAATTTACATCCACACACAGATAGTTATATCTCAGGATAACTCCTTAGGACTAAACAATACAGTTCATACATTTGTTTTCAACCCCACCAATAAGTGTTGCCTCTAATAACTTGTCTAGGGACATTAAATATATTTGCTTTAAAATTTTTGTGACTTACTCTGTTTTCTAATTATTTTGTCTGGTTAATTAGCCTTCTACTTGATGATTTGGGGACTTAAGATTGGGTTTCTCCATGTTTTGGAATTTTCAGGTTGCGAGCTTACCTTGTTTTAAGTTTGATTTCTCTGCCCTGTTCCTTCCATCAGTGTGGCCCAGATTTGTAGCCAGTTTATAACCTGCCTCTCCACTCTTCTAGCACAAAGCCCATAATGTGTATGTCTGTGATGATGCTAGGTTTCTGATAGATCATTCATTGAGCTATCAGGAATATTGACAAAAGCTTGATTCTGTATCTTTCCAGTTCTCTGAATGTAGAGGTTCCACCTAAGTCATAATCCCCAGAAACTGTCAGTAGCAGTTTCTAGACATCTTGTAAGAGAATCACATAGTTTGGGCTCTGTCACTTTTACATGTCACAGAGTCTGTCCTTGACCCAACCCTGTGTCTTCATCTCTGCCCTACTTCTCCACTCATATTGTCAAATCCATGGCAGCAGTTAGCATTTTCAATGCAACTGTGACTTGGAATTCTCTCATGTCCATTTTATCTGCCATCACCTTTATATGAACTATCCAAGGCAGTGACATTAGTGTCATCTCTGGGTCTCTATGAGTCAATTGACTTTCATGTATATGTGACAGCCACCCTCCCTGTCTGTATAAGTATTTGGCAGAAGCCATTTAGGAAAGGCTAAGGGCATGCAGGTGACTTTTCTGGAGAAGACCCACCATTTTGCGTGGCCTGCAATGGATGACCTCTGAGGCAGGGTCCCCAGAGACTTCATCCCAGGATTGCTTCTTTCTACTGATATGCCTTTCCTATCACTATTACATAGTCTAATGATTCTTGGGCATTAGCCCGGCCTATTGGTCAGATTTCCCGTAGATTTACATGAAGATGGACTTTTATATAGTAATGCTATTAGTTGAACTGATAATTTCATAATTCCTAATATATTATAGAATTCCTCAAGCCTTCTATAGTATGAATGCTGCAAATAGAGCTCTGTAAACCCTCATGTTAATTGCACTTGTAGAAGAAAGCAGGCTTGGAAACAATCTACAATCAAGGAAATCATTCCTTCTAGGCTAGAAACAAGACTACTATCTGGTAACTAAAGGTCTTAAACTGGGAATAGACAATTTATTGTAGGCAAAAGGACAACAAATAAAATATTGGCTGGTTTTTATACAAAACTTCAAAACTAATGAGACAAAACTAATGATTTGTCTCTTGACAAAACCATGCTAACTTATGCCATAAGAATTATTGTTTTAAACTTATAATGAACTCATGGAGCTCATGATTGTCAACAGATAATCAATGTTTAGTTAGGTACTAGTCTTAATGGAAAGATGTATGAACATTTCTGCTGTACCTCTTTATTGATTTATGACATGAACTTTTGCCTTAAACTTACTATGAACTTATAGAATATAAAGATGCTTAGAAAAAACATGTGATCAATTATCCTAATAGAGTATAAGAACTAAGGACCAAAACTAAATGCAAGTGTAGCTTTCTTCAGCTACATCCAGAATGAGTGCATGTTTTCTGCGTGGGTGAATTTTCTTTTACTTCTTTCATTCCTTCTTTCTCTTCTTTTCTTTTCTCTCTGGGTCATGAAGAGTTAATGAGTCTCAAACCTCTGCCTGGCCAGAGAGAAAAGATCCTTAGCAATTAAGTCATTTTTTCTTCTTAATCCCCACCCCCTGCTGCCAGCAGGGATTAATTATCAAAAGCCAACTTCTTTTGGCCTTAGAATAGCAAATAGTTATAAACAGAAAAATTGCCAAGAACAAAAAAGCTTTGGCCTCAACTGCTGACTCCATACCTCATTGCTGCCTTCCCCAGGAAATCCTAGGATGCCATGGCTGACCTCTGGAGGGTACTTAAGCAAATGATAAAGGCAACATATAGCCACATCTAAGGTTAATGCAAATGGTATCATACTTTTTGATTCTGTCTTCAGAGTAGGTATGTACACAGTGGTAGAGGAATGAGAAGTCATGGCTCATGCTGCAAGTAAACCTTCCTGGGGCCTTAGCTACCCGGTAATTTTTGTCAGTGGATCCAGTCACAAATTGCATAGTGATCTCTAGAGGTATGTGGGTTGTGGCTGTTTTGACTTGACTTTTAGAGCTACCTCCCCATTTGCTAGGTATTTTGTTTTTCCTTTACTTTTTTTTTTTTTTTTTTAAACCTAGTGCTGCCATATCAAACCTAACTTTCCACTTTGCACACATCAGGTACCGTGTCAAATCTACCAAATCCAAGCTTACTCTGGTAAAAAGGCTTTTACTAAATTGTATCCATCGTTGGTTGGGTAGCTATCATTGCCTAAAGGCCTAAACCAGTATTTCTCAAACTGTGGGTCACGATGCCTTTGGGGATTGAATGTTCCTTTCACAGTGGTTGCCTAAGACCATTGGAAAACACAGATATTTACACTATGATTCATAACAGTAGCAAAATTGTAGTTATGAGGTAGCAATGAAAATAATTTTATGGGTTGGGGGTCACCATAACATGAGGAACTGTATTAAGGGGCCACCATTGGCCTAGACAGTTATGCTATAAGTTGCTGCTTTTATCTTCATGGCAAACCATTCTGTGTCCTCAGAACAGAAGTTATGCTTCTTCAGGTAGCAAGAATCAAAACACTGCAGCTATAAATTTGAAGGTGACTCACAGTGAAAGGTTTTCCTGACTCATGTGACCACATTGTCAGCAACTGTCTTCAGGAGCCCTTCTTTGCTTCTTTAGCTAACTCCCCCTCCCTTTTTTTAATTGAACAGTCATGTTTCTCTCTACTTCCTCGGTGACACACTAGAGCCAAAAAAAATGTTTCACACACACTTGTAGGTGGCATATATTCTACAATCAGCTTCCACAACTGAAATCAACAAGTGACAACACCTATAAAAAGCCTGCAGAGAACCACTCCACAGCAGTTAATGTCAAAACTACAAATACCTGTGGGTCAGTAGGAAAAAAAAAATCCAAGAAATTCCACTACATAATTTCTCATCTTTCTATGCCAACTCCACTTCCAGGCTTCATGGAGAGAGCCAAGGCTGACCAAGATAACTGGTGGTAGAAGCCAGGCTGCTGAGGTGCCTGAGGGGGACCTGGACAGGCCACTAGGAAGCTCAAGTCCAGTTTCATATTTTAAAACACCTAGAACAATTGTCAGGCAGATGAGAAGTCAGGAATCCATAAAAGGAATTTTAAAATCATGTCATTTAGAGAGGTGGAGACATACAGCATTCAAAGAAACAGACACTGGTGAAGCATAGTTTGAAAAGATAGGCATCATTCATTGGGGCAGCCTTCTAAAACCTTAAGTTCTCTTGAAACTACCCTATTGATAGTGTAATGGTGGACACATGCTATATATGTTTTTAAACATGCAGAATTCACAGTATTAATAATGAATCCTGATATAAAATGTGGATTTTGGGTACTGACATGTGTCAATGACAATCCACTAATTGTAACAGACAATGCTTCTTTAGTGGAATGTGGCATAATGGGGGAGATTATAGATGTGGAGGTACAGGGATTACATAGGAAAGGAATATAGGCAGGAATTGAAGAAGGAAAGAAGGGAGAGAGGGAAGTGTGTGTGTGTGTGTGTGTGTGTGTGTGTGTATGTGTGTGTGTGTGTGTATAATTGTAAAAGTTAGCCAACAAAACAAAAAACCAAACTTTTCAAAATCAGTATACAAGTCTCCTATGTAGAGAAACATTGGGAATATTTAAAAATTTATAGTTATAAAATATCATATATTAGTGATTAAGCATGGCAAGCGTGCCAGTAAGTGTGGATGGATTTACTTTACCTACCAAAAGATGTATAACTATGTCTGCAACATGAAATTTAAGTATTATATGCTCCGTGTGAGTGGTCTAACCAACAGAGATCCACGTGTACTAGAAGTCAATGAGGGAACAGCCTACGGGTCAAACAAAGACAAGTCACAGCCATCCCGGTATACATAATGCAACACTAACTCTGAAGCATTAAACATGGCAAAGAAGGAGGCACCTTTTAGTGTTAAAAGCCACACTGTACCAACAAAAATTAAAAGAGAAACCTCAGGAACTAAATATTTTACAGATTTGCTTACTGAACAACTAGGTGACAAAAGGTGACATATAAATGGAAGTACAGAGATGTTGGGTTTTTACATGGTGGCAGTGGGGAGGAGGGTGAGAGGCTTTTTTATTTAGCTTATTGTCAGGTTTCACCCATGTTATCAATGTTTCACTCCTTATTACTGAATAAGTGTTCTATTGTATGGATGTACCACATTTTATTTATGCAGCCATTGTTTGATGGACATATGGTTGTTCTGTGCTGAACAGCGCTGCACTGAATAATCATGTCAGCTTGTGAGACAAATTGGCTCCACACATGACAGGATACATAAGCTCCGAATGGCTTAAAGATTCAAACAAGTACTAGAAAAGCATCACATTTTAAGAATCTGTAGTTTACTAAGTGATATTGAACTAATTTTCTAATTTTGCTAGTTGTCTTGTGGTTGTATGAGGTGTTAGGGCCATGCAAGTGGGGGAAATGTGAGCACACACCACTACCTTCCTAACCCTTCTCTGAGTCTACAGTTATTCCAGAATTAATGTTTTTTATTTTATTTGTTTCATGTGTATGTGTTTGCCTGAGTCTTATGTTTTGGTACCTTGTGCATGCTGTGTCTGTGGAGACCAGAAAAGGGCATTGGATCTCTTGAGTTACAGATATTTGTGAGCCACCATGTGGGTGTTCTCTGAAGAGCAGACAGTGCTCTTAATTGTTGAGCTATCTCTTGAGACCCTGGATAAAGTTTTAAAACATCAGTACCTTTTGACATGTCAAACCATTATATGGTAACACTATGGAAAAACAAAATCAATTTAATGCTTCTAACCTACTTAGCAACACAGCACATTATGGGATCTCAGCTGATTCCTAGCACCTTGTGACCTCAGCAGAGAAAAGTAGCCTCCTGTGGCCTCTAGCCTACAGGAGTGTTATAGCTCACATCACCGGCCCAACAGAAGTTAACCCTGAACGTGTTTTGTTTTTACACCATCTTAAAGACAGACCATCTGAGTGCATCTGTCATACATTGAAGATCATCAATATTAGCTAGCATACCAAGACAATAAAAATAGAAAGTGGGGGACCCCACCAAAGCTGACTGTCAGAGACCCACAAAAGGGGATATGCTCTCTATAACTAAGGAAGAGAAATAGGAAGGGACAGCTCAGTTCCAACTGAGAATGAGGGCCAGGAAGCAGCAGGAGTATAAATCCAGAAGTCATCACACGGATTGCCTTTCTTTTGAATATATATATATATATGCGCATATGTATATGTGTGTATATATGTGTATCTTTGTATATATTATATTGATTAAATTTATATATAAATTTATGTGTTGATTAAATATATTTACATATATAAACTTAATATATAAAGTTATATATAAGCTTTAGTATATATATGGTTTTTATTATGAATAATGTTATGAATAAAATTTATTACGAATAAAATTTTTTATTATGAATGAAATTTCATAGCTTTGAAGTTGTGGTGCAAATGCAGCCTAAAGGCAGAAGAGAAGATTGGAATGCAGAATAAATAAGTTTTGTTTTAGCATTAAAGTTTAGTAAGAAGTTGGAATTGTAAGAAAGCAAAGTATCTGTCTTGGTAACCATGTCTAGTGCCTTAATTGTGGGGAAAGCTTAGCAAAAATGATAATTGTTTTCAAAAGATAGTTAAGTGACCCTTTCCTGTCACAAGTCTTAATCTCATGATGAGACAGAATCTGATAGGTCACGATTAATGTCAATCAGATGTGTTTGTAGCCCAAGGTCATGCAAGACAAATATGTCAATTGAAGAACCATTTCTATGATATAGAAAAAGTCTTTAGTCTTCAAGAAAGGGTGCCTTGACAAATGGGCTAGACAGCAGTTTATATTTACCTGAGGAAAGTCTTGTTATTTCTCTTATTTGATAGAACCATGTCTTCATTCTCAGGTTTTTAATCATAAAATTAAGCAAGAGCCATAGTTGGCATATACAGTGTCTTAGATTCCCCCTTCCCCTGTAGTGGGTGATATTTAAAATGGCAGCATTCAGTCTGGCTTTTCTTAATCAGCTGCCATGTTCCCAACTAGCCTAGGCCTGTGGCTACAAGCAGTACCAGGCATACGGCCTCTGCTCAGCTCGGGCAGACTGCTCTCTGCTCAGCTCGGGCAGTCTGCTTAGGTAGTCAGAGACTCCGGCCCTGCCACCCACAAGATGCCAGCGTGGGAGATAGCTCTGCCAATCTTCCACGCTGTCTCCACAAGTCTTGGCTAAGCCCAAACCATTCCACCATCCATGTGGAACCCGGTAGAAAATGAGACTCTAATGCTTTAAGATTATCCAAAGGTTTTATATGTTTGGTAATACTCAATAACAAGATACCTACACAATCAGAGGTGTAACCCAATACCTAACCTAGATATATCAACTACCTTTTACTGCTAGAGACACGTGCAAGTCCGCTGCTATTTTCTCTCCTCTCTCCTCTAGCTCCTCCTCTTCCTTCCCCTCTTCCTCTCCTTACTCCTTTCTTCCTCTTCTTACTCCTCCCACCTTAGCTCCTCCTACACTCCATATCCCTCCATAAATTGGGAACTTCATTTGTAATTAAAATGATGAAGGGTGGGAACAATTTAATAGGTGACAAGGCCATGAGTATTAATATCAATACTCTAGGAATTGGTTTCTGATTTAAAGAAATGAATTAGGCCCCCTTCCCTCTCTTTCCAGCCATATGATATCTTTGGCTGTGTTAGACTATGTTAGCAAGAAGACCCTAAGTCTTGGATTCCCCAGTTTCATGAACTGAAATAAATAAGTAAATAATGCTTTATATGTTATAGAATTCCATGTATTCAAACAGAATAAGACAGCATAATTTATTATTTTGATTTCTATATTTTTTCTATTGGAATTATATTTTAAATAATTCAAAATTGTGATTAAATGGAATATTTATAATTATATATAAGTTAGGACTTGAGTTAGTTATATGAACCTTCGTTATAACAGTGTTTCCCTAAGATGATCAAATTCATGTTACATCATCCAATTTATGGCTTGTTTCCCCCAACAACATAATTTAGTATGTATACAAGGGCTGCTTCTATCTGTATTCCCATGGGTATCTTTATCAGCCCTTTGTCAGATGGGAGATTGCTTTCTGCATAATCGGAAGTAATTGAAATAATTGGAACTATAATGAGAACCAACATTTAGATGCTCCCTTGTGCTTTTCTCTACTTGGTAAAATAAAATAATCATGAAATGCATCCACATTTTAAAGTTTAGGAGGGTTTGTATGTGAACCTTGCTTTATAAATGTTCAAGAGGCTACTCAGTGCCACAGGAGTATTTTGCCACATGTTTCTAGGCTGAGAGAAGAAAAAAATGATGACATTCAAAGTAAGGTTTCCAGGGAATGTGTATTATGGAGGTTGGTGTCCTGAGGACAGGTATCAAAAGATTCCTTTAGGCTTCCTAACACATCTGTTAATTTCCCAT
Source organism: Rhabdomys pumilio (assembly GCA_030674055.1). NCBI lineage: Eukaryota > Metazoa > Chordata > Mammalia > Rodentia > Muridae > Rhabdomys > Rhabdomys pumilio. The sequence continues at coordinate 21,834,825 of JANHMN010000020.1, forward strand.
GTTGCAGTGTCAGTTTGCAATGTAAAGCTGATTACAAAAATCAAAACACAGTTAAAATGTATTTTTCAAAATTCCTATTACTGCCTGTTCTGCTTCTTTTAATATATGTAACGTCATTAATAATACTGTCATATGTCCCTGAGAGATTTGTTAGCTTGTTTTTAATGGTTGATAGGTATCAGTTTTGAAAGAGTCATTCATTTCTGGCATCTGGCCAGATTCTACATTCTGATTCTCCTTTCTAAACAGTAGGCTCTATTTTGGTTGCAGCTTTAGGCTCATAAAGGAAACTGAAGAGCAGAGATAGAGTTTTGTCATAGACCTTAGCTCCCCCACACCATGGCGTTCCCCATCAGAGTGGCGTGTTCTACAGCTGATGAACCACTTTGACTTAGTGACACCACCCAATTCCATAGTTTCATTTGAGTTCAGTTGCTGTTGCATATTCTGTAAATTTGAATAAATGACAAATATACTGTATTATAGTATAATCTGTAGTAGTTTTACTGCTCTGCACGTAGCCCTGCGTTCTGTCTGTCTGGTACTCCCTCCCTGACACCAGGTCCTGGCAATTGCTGATCTTTTCCACTTCCACGCTCTGACCTTTCTCCTTTTCCAGAATGCCATTTGTTTTTGTTTGCAGTTACCATCATTGTCTATGCAGAGAATCAGAAAGAGGCAGCAAATAAGCAATTACAGCAGGGTTGCGAGATACAAGATTAATACACAAAAGCTAATTGCTTTCCTTTCTACTAGCAATGAACAGTGGGAGTTGAAATTAAAAGCACAGTACCATTGACACTGGCAAATGGAATTTTCAATTTGAAGTATCCCAAATGGAATACATCAGTATAAATATAGCAAAATATGTTCACAGTCTATTTGAAGAGGACATAAAACTCAAGTTTAAAACCCTGAAAAAGAGGGAGCAAGAGAGATCTCTGTTCTAGAAGATTGTCAAGGTCCCATTTGCCCCAAATAATCTTGAGTCGATGTAGTATCAGCTAAAATCTTAGGAAATAATTGTGTTGCTATCAGCAATTCTTTCTGATGTGACAGAGAAGTAAGAGACCCAGAGTGGCCCATGCAATACTGAAGGACAACAGAGTCAAAGGATGAATACTGCCCTACTTCAAAATGTCCTTCGTAGACTTCAAAATGTCCTACATAGCAACAGTAGTCTGAGCAACACAGAATTGGAGAGAAAAATCAGTGGCACATAGTCAGGAGCCTGGAGGCCAGCCTACATCAGAATGGCTAACTGATCCTTGACGAGTACCAGAGGCAGTGCAGTGACATCAAAAAATTAATATAGACCTAAACCTTATGACCTTCACAGTATTAATTCAGACTGCATCACAAACATGAATATAAAATGACAAACCTTCAAACTCCTAGAAGTCTACCAGTAGTACTGTGACCAAAACTAGGGTTTAGTAATGTCCTTCAGATATAATGTTGGAGACATGATCTATAAAAGAAAGGATTCATAATCTGGACTTCATTAAATTGCTTTTACTCTCTGTAAAAGACACTATAAAGACTGAAGAGAAAAGCTACAGAATAGGAAATAATATATGCAAAGTACACATCTTGCATTCGCAAGAGAATGGATAGACCTGGAAAGTATAATATTAAGCAAAGTGACCCAAACTCCGACAGACAAAACCTGGTCTCACTCATATGTGGAATTTAACCTGTAACCTATGCATCTATTATTATAAATAAAATGTCTTTATATGTATAATATATAATATATTGTTACAATATATAATAATATATAGCACGACATGCAATGATATATTTTATATGCGTGTATGTTACATACATATAACAAGTACTGTGTGGAGGGGAGGGTAAATATGGGTAAAGCCTCAAATCCAGACTGGAGACCATGAAATGGTAGAAGTAGGTGGTAAGGAAGAATAAGAATGGGCAAAAGGACACAGGAAACACAAGAGGAAAGAGAATGGGTTGCGTGGTTACATGGAGGGTAACAGGGAAAAGGAGGAAGAAGGAGAAAAATCTATTAACACAACTTCCTTCAAAATGCCATAATGATACCTAATATATTAGATATTGTGATGGTTTGTAGATTCTTGGCCCAGAAAGTGGCACAATTAGAAGGTGTGTCACTGTGGGTGTCGGCTATAAGACCCTCATCCTAGCTGCCTGGAAGCCAGTATTCCACTAGCAGCCTTCAGATGAAGAGGAAGAACTCTCAGCTCCCCCTGCACCATGCCTGTCTGGATGCTGCCATGCTCCCGCCTTGATAATACTAGACTGAACCTCTGAACCTGTAAGCCAGCCCCAACTAAATGTTGTCCTTATAAGAGTTTCCTTGGTCATGGTGTCTGTTCACAGCAGTGAGACACTAAGACAGATCTAATATCTTGCATGCCACTTTAGCATTTTTAAAATAAAATTTCTTACATCCCAGCAGTATAGAAACAACCCAATTAAGCATAAGCCAAATAACTTAACAGATAGCTCACCAAAGAAGGTAGATAGGTTACACATAAGTACAAAAGATGTCCCAGGTGACATGTCATTAGGGAAATGCAAAGTAAAAAAATTGGAAAGTTCAGCTTCATGCCTATGAGAGTCGGCAAAGTCTAAGGACGCCAGCTATGAAGGCGTGTGCGGTGAGGGGAAGTCAAATGGTATGGTCATTTTGGAAGGCAGGTCATCAATTTTTCTCAAAGTGGTGTAGTGTATCATATGATCCAGCAACTGAGGTCCTTGGTGTTCGTCAGTAGGGACTGTAAGCAGGCTACTCCAAAACTGTGCACGGGGATAGTGGGTAGCTGGATTATTCATAAGGTCTGAATCTTGGAAGCCACCAAGATATCTTATCAATAAGTGAAAAGATAAACCTTGGTCTGTCTTAGACAGTGGAGTAATATTCAACACTTAAAAGACATGAGTTGTTACATCAGAAAAATATACAGAAGAAATAGGGATGCATATTACTAGGTAAAAACCTGACAGCCTGGAAAGACTAAGTTGTATGATTCCAACAATATTATGATAGTCATAACTTGACCGTGATTATACGTTTTGTGTTCACATGTGGAAGTCACACTGCGGTGAACTGGAAAGGCTGGGGAGGGGGAAACGTACGTAAGCAAGCTTACTTTCCTTCTGTAGGAGCTAGTTTTAAAGGTCATTAAACTTGTTTTATCCTCTACCAGGCAGAAGTTGGTGTTAATTATGAGATTTTTGATTCTAGGTTGTAAATAATGTAAGCTCCACAGTGACCAGGCATATAACTGTGGGAGGATTTCCCCATCTGTAAAGGGGAATTTAGTCTCTGGTTAGTAAGGGCAAAGCAAAGGACCCGTCACTGAAGGATTGAATGTTTTTTCTAACTTTGCAGAATATTTATTGTGGTTCCTACTTAGAAGCCAAATGTGAGGAATTGATCTGATCATGTTATTCAGAATTCCTCTAAACAACAGAATTTCTCACTAGTTTGAGGAGAAGCAAAATTTATTAAATGATCTTGGGTTGCTAAATGTGAGCCATGAATTGGGCCTAGTAATCCATCAGTGGTGACAAATATCACTGTATTATGTGTACAAGTCACTACTATGGTTCACCCTCTATGGTGACCACAGATAAGATGACTCTTCCATGATTCCTTCTCAATTCATGATATCTGGGGCTTAACTCCTGAGCTACGTGTCCAGTTAGAACCTATTTACACGATGCTAGCTTTCTTAGAAGGCTGGAGAACCACGTCTTCCAGTCGCTGAGTTTGGAAGTGGGATCAGTAAGGGAGGGAATTCTTCAGACATTTCAAGGGTATGGTTGAAAAGATGCTGAGGGGGCAGAAAATATGACACTCTGGGGATGTTTTTGTTGCTGTAGACTGTTTCATAATGACAGAGATATTTTCAAATTAAAAGAAAAGGCACTTTGCTTTATTATTCTTTCTTCAAGTTGTTTCTTTTAAAAATAGATTTCATTCATAGACACATTTGTGTCATTTGCCTTTTTCACTGAGATTTTTGTCTGTCTTCTCTTGTATGTGCATACATAAGGGTTCCATACAGAGGTGGGGTACGAAGAACGTTTTACCACTAACAAGCAAATTAAACTTCAGGGGGAAAGACATTTTCCCTTTATGAAACTCAGGCTAATGTTTATCCTGTGACACTGCTCCCCGACCCAAGCTGCTTTTCTGCATGCAAATGCTGAGATTATTTTCTTCTATCTTGATGGAATTCTGCACATTTTCCTTCTGGCCTTTTTCTTTAGGAATTCTCCTGCTATTTCTGCTATTTTCCCTTTAGTTGTCCCTTATTTCACTCAGAAGCCACGTGGCTCATCTGTATGTGGGTAGAAAATTAGCATGAAGATATGGCTACAAAGAACAGGGACTCTTAAAAATAGTATTTTTTTAATTATTAAAACAGTATCTGGTGATCATTAGAAACTTAAAAGACAACAGTCTAAGAGTATTTTCTCTTCAATTCTAATATTTTGTTTATTTTCTTCCAGTGTTTTCTCTCTTGTGCATGACTGGCAGGTGGGAGATGATTTAAAAAGATACAGGGCAGTTCTTGTCTTTACAAAGCTGGGTCCTTCCTTTTGAATAAATGTAATGTTGAAGTCTGCTTTCTTCATTTACACCATAAGTAGTTTTTCATGCCGTTCCTATTCATAGCCAGTATTTATTGTGTTTACTGTGATAGTTGTTCTCTGAAATACCTTGTGTATAAATGCCCTAAGTCTTTTCAGAAGACCCCAATATAAAAACTGTTATTATCCTCCTTTGGTACATGAGGAAATGAATTTTAGGATTATTTTAAAACTTGCCCGTGTTCTCAAAGCTGATAGAGCTGGTATATGAACCGGGATCCAACTCTGGGATATGTGCATATTAACTTCTTTTAATTCTTGTGATAATTCATAATACAGACCCTCAAATCAGAAGCTGGCACAGATGAAACTGTTGTGTGTTCAGCCAGTGTGATGCCATGAAGCTAAACTGTGCTGTAAGCACATGGCCAGGAAGCCGTGAGCTGTATGATTGGGTCCTCTCTCCGCAGATCTGCAGAGCACAACAAGCCAGAAGGCTCCTGGAGAGCCCCAAACTCGGGACTGAGTCAGTAACATCAGAGCTGAGGGAGGGATCTCATTTGTTGACAGTCTCTATTTTCCAAGCTCTGTTAATCATAATCGTGCTTCATGTGCCATTCACATGGCTTTAGGGACAAGTATTGCTGGAATTTTTATCAGGTCATTTCGGTGTGATTCAGAACTACTTCAGGCAGACATTACAGTGGGACCATGTCTTGAGAATAGCTCATTTTGAAAATTCGCCAGGACAGGTTTTCACCTCATTGCTGTTAACAACATGGAAAAGATAGATCTGTAGGGGCATATGCGACTCAGGCAAGCTCATCGAGGTGTTTCCGGTACCAGGAACAATAAAGAGGAAGCTCTTTATTTGAGGAACTTACTGGGAGGGTTTTTTGTTAGATTCTGTCCAATCAAGGATAATGTTTACTTTATATGCATGGAATTTCAATATTCTGCTTTAAATCGGAAAGCTGAACTATAAAATACTGTTCATTTGATGAATGAAAATCTTTTAGAGAAAACCAATGATGATTTAAACATGCCCAGCAAGATGAGAATATCTTTATTCTTTTCCCCCAATTTATGCAAAGAGTCAGTGTGTTTAAAGACAAGCATTAATATCCTGGTTGGCAAGGACTAAGAGATATAAGAGGCATTATAAATAGCATGCAGTACTTTACAAATTACCAAGTGACTTTGTAGTGTGTGTAATTGGGTTGAAAGGGTAAAAGAGAAGAAAGTATTCTGAATTTGATGCCATATAAACTGTGAACAAATTAAAAGTAACTTTGCAATTGCCTGTATACACATGCATATGAACAAGTGTACATAACATCCTTACACAAAACAATACTGTGCAGTTATCATTAACCTTTGGAACCAAAAATAAATTATACTGTAGCAGTGATATCTCACTTAGTTGTAAATAACTGTGAAATTTGCAGGAAAACAGATAGATCTGGAAACTATGATATTAAGTGAAGTGGCCCAAGCTTATGAAGATTAAATGCACACGATCGCTCTCATTTGCAGATTCTGTCTTGTTAATGCATATATATAGATAGATGAGTGTTAATATGGTTAAAACTGGAAAAACTAATAAGGGGTTCAAGAGGCAGGGTGGGCAAAGGGGCACGCACACGGAACATGAATGTGGAAACAAGACTGGCTGTTCAAGGGTTTGTTTTGTTCATCTCTTTCCCAGCACCATTTATCTCTGTTCCTTTTGATATTATCCCATTGTGTTTTTGAATGGCATCCCTGGTGATGCATGATGCTGAATGTCTTCCTTTACTAGTAGACACTTGTTTGACTGTTGTTTGTTGTCTGTCTTTTGCAAAATGTCTATTTTGATCTAACGCCCACCTTAAAGCCAAATTATTTTGTTGTTAAGTTTGAGGAGTTCATGATATATTCCGGATACCACACCCTTATTGTATGTGTGCATTGTCCATGTTTTTCTTCTGTTCTGTGGGTTATCCCTGCACTCTGTCAGCTATTTCCTTTGCTGGCCAGAGAGTTTTAGTTTCATATTAACCCACTTGTTTTTGCTTTTGGTTTTTGTGTTTTGAGGTTTTTGCTTTAAAAATTCCTTGCCCATCTCAATGTTCTGAAGCATTCAAGTTTTAGATCTTGCATTTAAATATTTACTCCATTTTTTTAGGTTGGGCATTGCTTGTTTTCTGTTGAATCTGATCTGTGTAAGTTGTTAGAGGTGGGGACCAAGGTTCTTGCATTTGAGTGTAGATAGCTTCTCCAACACTTGTTATAAAGCGTGTCTCTTCTGCACGTCTTTTCGCTGGCTACAGAGGTGTAGTACTTTTTACTTGTTGGCCTCGTGTGGTGTTCCCTGCCCACGTGTCTGTTTTCATGCCAGTAATGTGCTGTTTTACTTACATCAGCTTTGTAGTGTGCTTCAAATTTGGCTAGTGTATTACCTCTTGCTTAATTCATTTTGCTCAAGATTTTTTGGCTATTGGTCTTTCAGTGGTTCTGTATTGATTTTAGAATTGCATCTTCAAGTTCTACACTGAATTCCATTGATGTTTTGATGGGGCTTGCTTTATAGGTAGGAAATCTGAGAACAAGGTTTTTTTTTTTTTCCCTTTTAGTTTTTCTTACCAATGTTATAATTTCACTGTATATTTCTTTTGCCTCTTTTATTAAATCTGTTCCTAGATCTTTTAATTCTTGTATCGTGAATGAGATAAGCTCTTTATTCCTATTTAAGATAATTCATAATTAGCATGTAGCAATGTTACTGATTTTTTTGCATATATACTTTATCTCCTAGAATTTTGTTTAATTCAGTTATTAGCTATAATGGCAGTGTCACAGAGTTTTGAGGTATTTCTTCCTAAAAATTCATCTTGTTTACAAACAGTGACAATTTGATAGCTTCCTCTCTAGTTTGCCTGCCCTTTGTTTCATTTAATTCCATAATTTGCTCTTGCTCAGACTTCCAGCTGTGCACTGGCTGGAGGCGATAAAGAAGTTCAGCTTGGTCTTGTTTCAGATCTTAAAGAAAACAATTTTCTACTTTTCTCCATTCAATATGATATTAATTGTTGGCTGACTGTAAATATTTTATTTTGACGTGTATTCCTTATACGTCTGATTTGTTCAGCATTGGCCCTAAAAGGCGACGGTCACCTGTATTCAGTGTGTTGCTGCTGCAACTCAGATGGCCACGCACCCAGCTTTTTATCCTTCATTCTGTCAGTACAGTATGCCATGGTGATTGGTGTACAAGGATTGAACCATCCTTGTATCTCTGGAATGAGTCTTTTTCAATCATGCCGAGTATTTTTTTATTGTGCTTTTGGATGCAGTTTGCTAGTATTTTTGTTGAGAATTTTTAAATGCATAAATAAATTAAAATGATATTAGTCTTTATTATTTTTTTGTTTTGTTTTGTTTTGCCCTTACCTAGTTTTAGTATTAGGGTAATGATGGCCTCAAATGATGTATTCAAAATAATTCTTTTTTTCTTCTTTCTTTTAACTTAAGGAGTGTTTATATTAGATCTTTAAATGAGCGCTAGAGTTAATCAATGAAGCCCTCTGGTCCTGCGATTTCTTTGATAAGAATAACTGCTTCAAGACAAATTTTAATTTTCTTTTTTTATTTCTTCCTTAATTCATTTCTCAAAAGTAAGCTGTAATTTTTATGTGTCTGTATAACTCCTAAAGTTTTTCTTGATGTTAATTTCTAGTCTTATATTATGGTTGGAAAACATATCCAATATGGTGTTTGTTTTTAAAACTGGTTGAAATTTGTAGCCCACAGTATCCACCCTGGAGAGTATTCCATGTGCTGAATGAAGAGGTTCTGTGTTCAGCAGCTCTGGGATGGAATAGTCTATAGACACGTGAGATAGGATAGTCTATAGACATGTGTGGGATGGGGTAGTCTATAGACACATGTGGGATAGGATAGTCTATAAACACATGTGGGATGGGGTAGTCTATAGACACATGTGGGATGGGGTAG
>JANHMN010000020.1:21843417-21882011 GCA_030674055.1 Rhabdomys pumilio
GTGGGATGGGGTAGTCTATAGACACATGTGGGATGGGGTAGTTTATAGACACATGTGGGATGGGATAGTGTAGACACATGTGGGATGGGATAGTCTATAGACACATGTGGGATGCAGTAGGCTATAGAAACATGTTGGGTGCATTTGGTCTAACATGTAGCTCAACAGTGCTTGTTTTCTGCTGACTTTCTGTTTGGATGATCTATCTATTGCTGAGAATGGGGTGTTACAGTCTCCACCTCTTATAGATGCAGTTTGTCTTTTTAGAGTTGTTAATACTTGCCTTATACTTGGGTGCTGTGACACTGAATGAATATTCATTTACAACTATCATTTTCTCCTTCTAAACTGACCTCTTCCTCATTAGATGACTTTCTCTTTTTCCTTGCTGCATTGGAAGACAATTTTATCTGATAGTCCATGATGCTCCCCAAGTTTTTTGGCTTTCATTTGCATGGGATAGCTTATTTCACGTCTTTACTTTCAGCCTATGTGTTCATCAGAGTGAGTTCTTATGAGCAATATATAACTGTGCCTTATAATCCAGCTTGTCATTTCATATCTTTTAATTAGAGAATTTAATTCATTTGCAGTAAAGGAAGTTATTAGGAAGCAAAGTCGTCCCACCCCTCATATATCTTGTTTTCCAGTATCTAGATTTGCTATGGCTCCTTTCTTTCCTAATGCCTGGTGCATTTTAATTCTTGGCCTATTATCTTTCATTTGTCCTATACAGATGTTTGCTTTATGTTCACCATGAAGCTCACCCAAACCATTTTTATATTATAAGAAACTATTGTGAAATGATAGCAACTTAACATGGTCATAAGGATAAGAAGAAAAACAGAAGCAAAAGAACAAGAAAAAAAATACTAAGAAAACTCTCCAATGCTACCTTCTTACCCCCATGTTTGTAGATGATTTTGTGTTTTTCTGTGTTGTTATGACTTAATATCTTAATGTTGTTATTATTTTTGTCCTTTTGGCTTTTATTCATAATAGAGGCGTGATGGTTTGTACACCACACTTACAATATCAAGGCATTTTGAATTGATTTGTATAATTAGCAATACAATCTATAACTTACTCACCAATGTCTTTCTTTCAGCTTGGAGAAGTTCTGTTAGCATTCTCTGTAAGTCTCGTGGAGATGTAGACTGTCTCTCTCTCTCTCTCTCTCTCTCTCTCTCTCTCTGAAGCATTTTTCCTCTTTCACTTTGTAAAAGTAATAGAATTTATTTAGGTCGCAGTATGGAGTGAGTGTGTGTGTGTGCGTGTGTGTGCGTGTGCGTGTGTGTGTAAGGGGAGATCTTAAATTTAAGAGGGAATGGGGAATATGGGAGGAGTTGGATAGAGAGGAAGAGGGAAGAAATGGTGAAAACCCATGTATGAAATTCTCAAGAAAAAAATTAAAAATATTTTTTAAAGAAGTGGATATGCTGGAGAGTTTTCTTAGGGGTATAGTTTTCTTCATTTATTTCTGCTCTCATCCTTATGATCATTTCAAAATAGTTTTAATCCAAAATATTGCTGTGCTGGTGCTGTAGTGTCTATCCATTGACAATTTCTCCAGCGCTGGGGGTGGGGTGTGGAGTCCCATGCCACTCCCTTCTAGCCTATCAGGTTTCCATCTGGAGGTTGGTGCCTGTGTTATTTCTCTTTGCACCCAGCCTTAAGCACCTCTCTTCATCTTTGGTTATAAGAGACCTTAGGATAGATGGAGTTGTGTTAAATTGCCCTGGTGACCTTTCACCATCCTCTACCAGGATTTTTGTATCCTTGTGTTAATTGGGGGTGGGAGGAGTCTATGATTACTTCTTTGAATAAGCCTTCTATACCTTTGCCATTGGCAAGTCATCCTCAAACCCTGATCAAGCCCTCACTGCTCTAACATTGTCTGGCCCCCTCCAGGTTTCCTAGGCCCCTGCCATTCACTTTGCTCTTCCTGCTGTGTGTATGAGCTCGGTGTGCTTGTTCTATCCTGTTCTTTATCTTTGTTTCTTTTTGTTTAATGCTTTCTATCTGTTTTAATGCCACTTACTGTGGTGTTTGTTTGTTTGTGTATTGAAACATCCCTATTTTCTGCAAGCAGTTCTGGCAGCGTGATACTGCTCCATGGCAGGTGAAGACCCAGTTGATGGGTCTGTGTGCTTTTGTCCAACCCTGGATTTCACCATGGCAGGCCTAATATGGCAGGTCTCAGAGCTAAGGGCAGGGATTAATGCTTTCACCCTCTCTTTCACAGGTGGGAGATGTCTCTCTCAGCTTTGAGCTTGATATGTGGAAAGGAGTGTGTCAGTCCCCTGATGACCCTCTGCCCTTTTCCAGCCCCTCTGTTGTTTTCGTTGTATTAACATTAGGCTCTTTGGTGTCTCTCCGAAGCCCTCGTTTTCTCTGGTTGTCATTATTTGCCGTGTGAAACTGGATACCCTTCTGAGAGATTAGTATCTCCTTACCAGTCACCACATTCCTCCACCCTCTTCCTTCCCTGAAGGTTTCAGATGATTCACTCTTTCTATAGGTTTCATAATTTATATTTCCGGGAACTTGTCCATTTCATCTACATCTTGAGAATTTTGACAACTGTTTAGAATGTATCTTCTGTACTTCCTGTTGCTATTGTCTAGTCTTAATTGCTCAACTTCATATAGGTCTATCCAGTATCCTGTTCGCTTCGCTTATCCATGATACTTCTGAGATCAATCTGTATCATTTCTTTCCTTTAAGAAATATGCTTGTGCCCCTTTCAAGTCTTCCTGTACATTCTGAATGTCACCTGTTCCCTGCGCATACTTTGATTCTTTAAATAAACTCATTATATAATCGTCCGTAATGAAACTACCTTCAGGTTTACAAGCTTGGTTCTGTAAGCTGTTTGTGTTCAGTCATTTGTGGACTGGATGATTTTATGACGAGGGGTCCATGGTCTTTGTAGAACTTGGTGGGAGTTCTTTGAGGCCCCAGGCTAAAAGTGTATTAGTAACTGCAGAGAGGATTATTTGTGAAGAACTATGGGTAGTGGGGGTTACGACTCAAGAGTGAGTTGTAATTAGGCCATCATAGTTGCTTCTGTCTATCTCCGTCCCTTTATGTTAGACTGAGCTGAGCCAAGCAGGCAATTAATTTTACCCAGTATCTTCCTTTACAGGGCAAAAAAATTTTTTTTTCAGCTTAATTTCTATGAGGGAATGACTGGGAAGGAGGCAAGATCTTAGGGATGGCTGACACAGCCTTCTGCAGGGCCTTAGACTTGTCCCTTCTCCTAGTCTTTCCTGAATTAAAGCATAAGCATTTGTGTAGACCTTCAAAATGGGCAAGGCTTTAAGGGAAATGATTTACCCAGCCCTAGCTAACTAAGAGACTTAGTTAAAATTGTGTTTCTGTGTGTGTGTGATTTTTAGTCTTCTTTGTGAGATTTCTTCTGACATGTATTCTACCTCATTTTAGAAGAAATAGGAGTTAGAGTTTTCTTTCCTTAAGAAAAAAAAAAAGAAAGAAATTTAGTTTTAAATATAGTGTAATGTCTTCAGCATTTACAGTTATAGGTCAGCCTTTGTACTTTAGGTCACAGTCAAAGACTGGGAAATGAGTGAAAAGAGGCAGCGACTACCATTTTGGGTTAGTTTTTGATAACCCATGCGTGAGGCTGCGGTTCCTGATCTTATCGCTATTCCGAGAGAGATTCTGTCATTCCTGCAGTAAATATAAGGTCCCTGAAGCTTTGCAGCTGCTCAGGAGGCTTACCCAAGGCTACATAATGACCAGTCATTCATAATGCTGACCTTGGGTCATCGAGGAAAAAGCCATGCTTGATGAAATCTCTTTGTGCTCAGTGCATTGCTATTTTATAAGTCAGCAAAAATGTATAATCTGTCTTACATTTCCACTTAAATTGTGTTGTAGATCAGCATGGTATTACCATATTAAAACGATAAGTATGTCAATGGAACATTGAAGGCCTTCTGTCTATGCTACCTTACCTTACTAAGAAAAATTACTTTCAGAAAGTCTGCCAAGGGTTTCATTTCTCTCTCTTTCTCTCTTTCTCTCTTTCTCTTTCTTTCTTTCTTTCTTTCTTTCTTTCTTTCTTTCTTTCTTTCTTCCTTTTTTTGGATATCAAGTCTCAAAATATATTTGTCAGCCTAAATGAGAAGGTAAACTTTAGCCAAGGACTTTAAAAGATAAAATAGTAGGTCTGGGATTCCCCTGTGATCTATAGTGCACCCCAAATTCAACCTACTGGGTGGTATTTGGTCAAAGTGTTACTAGATACTTCTGTCTGTGAAAGTAGCATTTTTATTTTCTAAGTAGTTTTTAATATACATTTCCTAGTTAGACCCTAAGGTTAAAATCAGACTCCAGAATGGGACCATTCTCTATGCTCTCCTTGTACAGAGAATGCTTGGAATGCTGCCAAACTCATTAATACTCAGCCAGCCTTCTTCTCTTTGTGACATTGTACCCTGTTTAACAGATTGGGGGTAGATATTCGAATTGCAACGACTGAGAGTTTTTCTCCAGTAAGTTTCATTTCATTTGTATAAAACAACCAGAGCTGTTTGCCCAGAAAACCAGGAACAGAAGCACTGGGAAGATGCCCTTACTCAAAGCAGGAAAAAAGCTGTTCCCTGATGGGTGTAACTGAGATCTGTTTAACCACTGGGAGCCTATTCTGGAAAGTGTGTTGGTTTTTTGTTTAATTTTCAATTTTTTTTCCATTTAGTAAACTTGGATATAACTTGGATATGCTTCTTAGTATATGACACTAACATTGTCCCACTTGGAAAGTGGTTTTAAAGGTATTACCTTTATGGTAAGTTACACATATAATTCAGTTTGGTGAAGGATTCAGGCCAGTACTGAAATCTAGGATGCAAAAATTTTTACTTATTCTTGATCCATTGAGCATCAGAAATTAATTAATTGATTGATGTGAAGTTACTCATAAAGTGGACAAGGTAACGTTAACTCATTTCCATCCTGTCTGTCCTGCTTCCACTGGTCTTACGTGTCTACCCACATCCCTCCCTCCTACTCCCAGTTCAGCTTTGGAATCTCCAGAACGAATGGACTTTAACGACCGTTGGGGAATTGGTTTGTATGTTGAGAATAATAATCAGGGAAGTTTTCCCACTTCAAGCTATTATTTTGCCCACATCCTTTAGAAAAGAAGGATAAAGCAGGGCTCTTGGCAGAACCCTAGCCTTTCCCAGTGCTCCAACTGATCCCGCGTGTCTCCTCACCACCATCAGCATTCATTTTCAAAGCATGGATAGAAAGCCTTTTAATAATGTCAGTGACTTGTAGAAGGCTGTGAAGGCAAGTCTGAGTAGAAAAAATGGAAGGCTTCTTCTCTACCATATAACAGTTGTACCTCAGTGCGGGTGTAGACCAGAGTCCAAGGATCCTCAAACCCCTTGTTTGAAATTCCACGCTGATTTGCATATAGTCTGCACGCACTCTCCCCTATTCTCTAAATCCCGACTACTTCTCATATCTACTATGTAAGTCGTGGTTCTGCCATATATCTGAGGGAAGGACAGAACAAAAAGGTCTGTACATGTGTAATACAGACACCGCTTTTCCACTGGAGCTTTTTTTATCTATAGTTAGTTATATCCACATATGTGGAACCTACGGCTACAGAGGGCTGACCGTGAGCTAACACTGGGCGGAGTTGCCACCGGGATCAGACTGAGTGTGTGCAGGTGTTAGCACACAGTTTTGCTGACTTGTCTGCAACGTGTAGAAAGAAGTGAATGTCCCTTTAACTGACTCTAAATAGCAGATGGTGCCTGGCACTTGAGATTTTTCTGTTTACTGGAGGTTAAGTACAATTCTTATCTATTTTAATTACATTGCATTGAGAGAGTGGGGGGGCGGTGAGTGTAGTGTCTGGGTACACACCTGCCACAATGCATATATGGGGGTCAGAGGATAACTTCCTCCTTCCACCATGTGGGACATGTGGATTGAACTCAGATGATCCACAACTACTTTTACCTACCAAGCCATCTCTCTAGCCTTGCGTTTGTTTTTCTGATGTAAAAGTTCCACTTGAAATCTATGATGCTTTCTTTCGAAAGATACAAATCTGATCAAGATGTAATGATCGAGTTACATGGAGATAATTATTGATAAGTAACATATTAGCAATACCCAGAATATTTTGGACTTTGGCCCAGCTGTTAAATGTGAGCATAATAAGTGATAATTCTAAAGGAGCCTTTTGACAAGGAGATGCCATTTGTCGATAGGCAATGACTAGGGAGGTAAAACTGAGCCATTTATTGATCCCCACCTCTCCTGCCAAGACTGCCACCTCTTGGGACACACTGAGCCCATAAGCAAGTACTAAACATCAGACCTCACTCATATATGGAAGGATTGTGGGGTGGTCGTTTGTCAGTATAGTACCTATTTGTGGATTCCAGTGTTTGTACTCCCATTGTGTGCCATCCACACAGGCTCAGCCTGGAATCCTGAAGCTTTTAACTGAATCTGTAAGAGTGATTGCTTGCCACACTCTCCTGCTAGCTGCTGCTAATGCTATGACTGGTCTCTGTGATCTCTAGTAATCTACTTTGGCCATATTATAGCTCAAAGTTAATGCAGCACAAACAACATTATTTAGCTTGTGTCTTAGGGGCATGAAGCTCTAATTTGGGGTGAAAATGACCCAGTATATTGTTTTCAAAGCTTTATTGCTTTTTGCTAGTTCTCATTTTTCCCCACCCCGAGTTATTGACATTCTCTAAAACTTAGAACTTCTTGCTTCTAAAAATATGCCCTCAACTCTTTATTGTCAGGCAAAAAAAAAAAGAAAAAAAAAAGAAAGAGAGAGAGAGAAAGAAAGAAAGAAAGACTTCCCAAGTTATAAGGTGGCAGGGTGTGGGGGTAGAAAGACAGACAAAAAGGTATGGTTTCAGACACCTAGCAGCAGTAAGGCCTTTGGGACAAAGGTCATCCTACAAGAAAATAGAGGGACTGAAATTTGACAGCGTCTTGTGAAGAGCTAGAAGGATGCAGCTTCTTTTTTCTTCTGACTTTTCTCACTTCTTGATAATCATTTTTTGTTGTTGTTGTTGTTTTTTAACCTCCACAGGTATTCACTATTATGCTGAAAATTAAGAGGTAGCAGCTAGCTCTTAGTTGCTGAGCAGGAAGTTACAGAAGAGCAATGCAGTCAAGAGAAAAGGCTATTGGCGGAACAGTTATCTTTGTTAAAACAGGCAGACTTCGTTTCTCAGCAGTCTTTGATTGCCTGTAGTTCTCGACTAGGGGTGGAACTCCTGTGAGATCTTCCCCTTCCATGTTAACAGGCTTATTCATATTGTTATTGCTCAGGTCTTGTTTGGGCAGTTATATCACTGAGGTAGCATGGTTATAGTATCCCTGCCATTTCTAGGAGATCCAATCTTACAGCAGGCTTCCTGGTCCTCTGGCCCTTCCTGTCTTTCTGCACCTTCTTCCTTGATGTTCCCTGAGCCTTAGGTGAAGGTCAGCTGTGAAATTATACACGAACAACATAGGCATAGTTGGTTTGGGTCTGAAGTGATGACACAGGACCCACTGTAGGGCGTGCCCCCTGAGTATCCACTTGACACCTGGTGAAGCTACCATGGACTTTTGCATGGTCCCATAGACTGTAGGCATACATTTTTTTTGCAACCTACTTTTAATAAGGATTCAACTTCTCCTCTAGCCCTCCACCCTAAAGGTAGTAGAAGAGAAAAGTTTTATGATATTGGGGTTAGTGGACCTGTTCAACAATAGTTCTTTAAAGGCGTGCTTGATTGTCTTCAGCAGAAGTCCAGTCTTGTAGCAAACACCAATTATGACTTAACAGCTGCAGACCAGTCCTATAGGCAGGCAGACAGCACGGACTGGCAGCTATCATCAGGCCCACACCAGACACCAGGCACGAACCAGCAGCTGCTGTCCAGTCCTGAAGGAACAATTAGGCTTGCCAACTAGCCTGAGGTGAGGCCCAGGAAGTGGCAAACTGCTTCAGGAACCTCATGAGCAGTTCTTGGGCAAACTTCTCTCAATGGCAGTATTACTACAAGTTGAGCTAAACAAAGCACGTAAGGTGAACCAGTGTGTGCATGTCATTAGCAAAGAATAGCAAGGCAGAGCAAACCAAACCAATGCTTAGTGCCTGTCTCCCACGTCAGTGGGGTCATATTTATACTTCATTAAGTGTCCTTTGACGTGTCTGCTTTAGCAAGACATTCCTTCACTTGTGTGCCCCCAACAAAGCATCATTTGACAAAAATAACTTTCCAAAGAAACTAGAAGTTGCCACTTCAATATACTGTCTGCCTTTGTGAGGCAGCCTTCAGGTGGGTTTACTGTAACCTATTCACCCTCATTTCTGCCACTAGGTACAGTTTGTGAGTGTGTTTTTAAAGTTAGTGATACATCTAGAACAGAGAGTGACTTACTCATCATACTGAATGAGGGTTAAAATAAAAAACAATCACCGGTTATATGTTTGGTGCCGTATTTGATTTCCTTTAATTCATCACTTGGGCACACTGGAGGGACCTAGTGAGTGAATGACTGCATCAATATGTATCGATGAGACGCAGTTCATTCTACAGTGAGTAAATGAACTCATTTAGCAGGAGTGAAGACAGAAAACACAAGTGCCCCATTCCACACCATGTGACTTCATTGTCTGTATCTTAAGAGCAATGTGTCTATTGACTTTGCAACTCTGAAACTCTTGATAAGGTTTTTATAGTCCGTCTTGTGAGTCCCTTTGTGTACTTGAGTATTCATTACATCACTTCCATTGGGAAAAGCTAATTTTATGTTGTAGTGATTTTACCTGCTATTGCAGAACCATTGTAGTTGATTTTTATTATATAAATGTCCCTAGGGAAGACACAGTTTCATAGTTTACTTCTTATACAACTGCCCTCCGGTGCTAAGGTGGAAAAGCAAAAGGATGAGTGTAGAAGGAAGAAGCAAAGAATAACTAAGCTTTAAGGTCATTAAAGACGCTAAGAGTAAGGACAGTAAAGAGACCGACTGCAAAGGGAGCCACTTTCAGTGAAAGATGGCATTGCTCTTAGCAAGAAGGATGCAAAGAAAAAATAAACAGGAAGACCTTTTTTGGAACACTTGGTGGCAAGGAGGAAGGGCTGTACCAGGTCATCCAGCTGGAGCCAGAGAATGGGCTGCAGCCTTTATCAAACTTCAGAACAAATTTCTAGAAAATGAGGTTCAGTAAAAGCCCATCATTAGGAGTCAAGCATGGGACACATTTTCTTGGCCCCAAGAAGAAAGTGAAGCGTCAATCATTTGGAGCTGAGTGGCTGATCTAGGGCACATTAATTAAAGGAGCTGCTGGGTACGTATTGAGCTTTTCTGACCCATGACTACAGACAGCTTCCAGCGGGGTGGGCTTCAGCCCCTCTGACAGCCTTTCTGGAGATGACAGAGTTAGTGGGAAAGACACAATTCCCTTTCCTGATTATCCTTTTTCTTCTGCACACCCAGAGCCTCGCGGGGGAAGCCATTTGTTATTCAGAGGCAGTGACTCTAATGAGGTGCACAGGACTCAGTTCATTTTCACAAGATCCAGCCTTGTTTAAACAAGTGGCTCAGTAGACGTACAGTGGCCTCCCCATGTGGGCCATTTACTGAGGTTGCTGTGGGACACCTCTAGCCAGCCTTTTAGTCTGACTCTTAGTAGATGCTCTCATGTGTTAATGGGTCTCATTTTCATGTCATTGAAATCAAACAACAAAAACCATTTGCTGTTTGAAATGTGAGAACCTTTCCTTATTCAATTTAAAGATGATGTTTTGATAACCAGCTTTTTGTTTTGTCCTCAAATATATGAATCTGGCCCTCGACCTTGTTGGAGGATGCTGAGAAAATACAAAAAGGACT
Organism: Rhabdomys pumilio; assembly: GCA_030674055.1. Lineage (NCBI taxonomy): Eukaryota > Metazoa > Chordata > Mammalia > Rodentia > Muridae > Rhabdomys > Rhabdomys pumilio. Next base: position 21,853,324 of record JANHMN010000020.1, read on the forward strand.
CATGTTCATTTTCTGCTTTAGGTAATAAGCACAAAGACTGTCATTAAATCCATTCATGTCCACTCTGGGGTGGGTTTGAGTGTTTTTTTTCCCCAAATGTTCTTGCTATGACCTAGTTCTGCAGCTAAGAAAAATGACTTTTCCGTCTTCCTGTGACATTATGGCTCCAGTGAACCGTTCCCGTGTGTCTTGGCATAGATGGCCTCACGAGGATAAGCATTAATTATACTCAGGCTGCTGATGCATCACCTCTGTGGTATCCATATTTGTCTTCTCAGAATGTCTCATCACTTTAATTATAGATGCTCTTGTGGGATTGGATCTTGTGAGTTGTTAGCTGGGATGACATATTACATGCAGAAAGGAACCACCTGAAAAACTGGTGAGTTGAGCGGAGGGTCAAGATCGAAAGTAGCCAAGGTGTTCAGAGTCACACTCAAAACAGTGTTCACGCTGCCAATGGCGTCACCTACCTGATTCCACATTTTCAATCACTAGTCGAGGGTGTCTTTAAATCTATGTTTCCAGCAGGAAAACTTATTACTTAATTTGGGTTTATTTGCATGTATGTGTGTGGTGTATGCATTATGTATATGTGAGTGTGTGTTTGGAAGTGGATGGGGGTACCTTCACCTGTATGTACATGTTGGGGCCACAGGTGATTTTTGACTATCTTCTATGTTTCTCCACCTCAATTTTTAAGAGGGTATCTCACACTGAACCTAAAATACACCAGGTAGCTAAGCTAGCTGGCCAGAGTCCCCGTGATCCACATGTCTTTTCATTCCCTCAGTGCTCAGGCTAGAGGCACACATCACCATGCCTGACTTTATATGGATGCTGGGTATCTAAATTCATGTCTGAACTTACTTGTTACGTTTGTATAGCAAGTGAGATGAGAGAGCTACCCTTATACTCTGGTACCATCTCCCCATTATCTCTGATTCCATGACTCTTAATATGTCTATGTAGTAGATATCTTTTGTATAATATAACATTTTTCAGAATCCCTGGGAATCCTCCATGATAGCTGCTTCCAGAACTAGGGAAAAGGTTCAGAGCTATTCCTTTGGCCTCTGGTGACTTGGACAATGGTGTAGACTAAAGCTGTGTAATGTAAAGATCAGATTGTGGGGCAGGGGACAATTTAACATGAAAATGTTCTAGTCCCATGGTTGAAAATAGCAAAGTTCCTAATTCTTCAAACAGACAAACAAACAAACAAACAACCTTTGCCTTACAAAGATAATTTAATTTGTTTGACACCCCCTGCATGAAAACAGCAATTCCAGATTCATTTATATAAGTATTTATTCATTCCAGGCAACAGATATTTGCTAAAAACTTGCTGTGTGTAGGACCATGTGTGGATCTGTGCAAATACATGGATATGCTGTTTTACTCATGTGTGTTTGGGGTGCTGGGCAGGTGAGAAAATAAGAATAGGATTTATTAGGTAACGATTGCTCCCGGGCAGAGGCATCTTTTTTGTTCTCATTTCTATGCCTGGGCCAAGGGTAGTATTGCTGTGCATAACTGAAGGATTTGACGTAGCAAAGAGGGGTTCCTGACGTTGCCCAGCACCAGCACCGAGCCTGTCCTTCAGCCCTATTCTGAACAGCGGTTCTGTGGAATTGACAGCCAGAGTATCTGATGCGGGGGAAGATAGGGCTGGACCGTTTGAAGCTGCTGAGGACTGGCACCAGAGTGTAAGGGCGCTTTCGTCATCCTCCGCCCACCACTTCTGAAAGTCAGTGGAGTTGGGAAGTAGGAAAGGATCACATCCAATTTCCCTCTCCTCCTGAGCAGCAGATGTGCCCACAGGAACAACTGCTCAGTTTGAGGTTGTCAGGCTTCCAACAGAATTTAGCTAATGGGCCTCATTCCTCATGGAGCTCGAATCCTGGAGAATCAACGTGAAAGTTAGAGACAAGTACAGAACCAGAGGCTTCCGAGGCTGAGAGGAGGCTTTCGAGGGCAGTGTTTCTAACTTGGGAGTTCTCATCTGCCCCACTCACAGTATTAAGCAGCTACCTTTGCATTAAAGAGGAAGAAAGCAGGTCAGAATACTGTACTAAGGCCAGTTAGTTTAAACTTAAGGACAAAGTTCTTGGTTGGAGAGGAGGCCAAAACATTGAAGGAGTCACTGCGGTGTGCTTTCCAAAGGCGTTTCTGAATAATAGCTCAGTTGAATGGCTTAGGTGTACAGATAATGGGAAAAGCTGACTCAAGGCTGCCTTCGGGCTCAACAGAGAATGTATTCTGGGTATCACTGTGAGCATCAGGAAAGGCTTAAAAACCACTAGCAGAAGGGCTTATGTTATACAGTGCAGATTCCCCCAAGGACAAAATGTTTACAAAATTCAACTTTAGGAGCCCAAACCCCAGGCTGTTTGTCTTCTACAAGCGTCAGAGTTAGTAGCTCAGACAGCTTTTAACCTTGCAACCCAAAATTTCTCATAGATTCAGAGAGAACCAAGTTCTGTCCCAGCACTGTTTTTACTGTGACCTATGCATGGGCTGGGTTGGAAGTCCCCACATAGCTCCGTGGCTGATGCTTGCAGTGGCCGCCTCAACTCTGCATTCAGTGGTGCAGAGATAGGCCCAGGAAGACTGTTACACTCCCCAGGGCACAAGAACAATGACAGACACTTTCCAGGACACTGAGGCTGACTTACCTGGAGCCTGTGCAGACCTTACTCCATACCCCCACTGGTTAATTACTGCAGAGCAGTCTTTGTGCATTGGTTTTTAAACACCTCCTCTGAGGCCGACAATGGATTCCTCCTCAAGAGGTTTGAGCACATTAGTTCGGGCATAAATTCTGTAAGCGGAAGGAAAGATGGAATGGAGAATGCGGGAGAAGAGTTATGCAAGGCTCACATTCTTCTTGTCTCCAGCGTTTTTCATTTTAATGAAAACTGAGCATAATTTTGAGGTATAATGTGTTTACTTTTTCAGTCTTTTCCTTCAGCCACATTTTGGGGCCGGAAGCATTGGGCTGTTGGGGTCTCCCCTTCCCCCACACCCCCATCCTACTTTTTAAAAGCTTGTGGCTGGGGCATAGCTCAGTTCATGGAGTACTTGCTGGGCACGCATAGAGCAGAGTTCTGTCCCAACACTGCATGAAAACAGACGTGCACCTACAGTCCCAGCAAGGTGAGGCAGGGGGATCAGAAACTTACGGTCATCCTTAGGTACACAGCCTGAGCTATATGAGACCCTGTCAGAAAAAAAAAAAAGTACGAATGGAGACATTTGGCAATTATCAAGTGTTTTTACTCCTGGTGATATTTTTTTTTTCTTTTACTAGTTACATTTTAGTGTGGGCAAGGTTTTCCCCCTTCCCGTTAGAGAGAGTGATGTTTGTTTTATTTTGTTTTGTGTAAAGAGCGTCCCTGTTTCCTCTTGGGCTTTTGTCAGTTGGCTTTTGTCTTCTGCTTGGGACTATTTTGAATAAAGCTATAAGTATGTTGTTAAAAATCTTTCTTGTGAATGCGTTTGCATTTCCACTGGGTAAATACTCGAATGAGAGAGTGCTAGGTAGCACAGCAGATGCTTGTTTAACTTGCCACGGGAGCCTGCGGTGTGGGGCCATGACCACCACTGCATTGTTTGTGTTATCATAGGTGAAGCCATTATCAGGCGAAACCATTATCCATGCCAGCTTTGAAGTTGCTGGTCTTTCTTTCTTTTGTGATTCTGAATACCCCATTTTGAGTTTCATTTTCATTTCCAGCCCAGAGATTCTTAGTTCTTTCCAGGTTCTATTTGGTCCTTTTGTTTTGTTTTGTTTTGTTTTGTTTTGTTTTGTTTTGTTTTGTTTTTCCTCTTACTTTGCAAGGTGTCTGTTTAAGGGTGTTGTGGGACTGTAGGATCCCTCCATCCACCACCATCAGGTATATGCCTCAAGTCTGAGTGTCATTGGAGTCTTGGAACTGAGACACCTGCCGTCTGCATAAATTTGATCTATATCACAGAAACATGAAATGTGTCCCTACGTTTTTCTAATTTTTTTTTCTTCCCGGTAGCTGAAACACTGTGATGCTCAGAGTGTTTTCCGACGCTGGTAATTAGCAGTTTCAGAACTTTCTCCGTTTTCTTTGGGATAGCTTTCCAGTGCTTTCAGCTTTCCCCTGGGTGAGGCCAGTGCTTTTTTTCTGGTGTTGATGCAGGAACCTGGAATTCCTGAGTCACCTTTTCAATCCATACCCAGGGACATTTCCAGATGAGACTTCTAAATACAGTCTTTTTTTTCCTCCTACTTTTTTTTTTTTGTTTGTTTGGGGCTTTTTTGTTTTTGTTTTGTTTTTACTTTGCTCCACAAAACAGTATCTTCACTTACTTTTTAAATTAAATGTTCTCTACAGAAATATTGCTTTCCTCTTCTGGCCTTCCGATCATGGAACTTTGTATTTCCTTTTAGTTGCAGTGGAAAGTGAGGGATTCGGGCACTTTCATTTTAGAATCAAGAGAGTTTTGTTTGCTAAGGTGCTGTTTTCTTGCCTATCCCACTCAGGAAAGCAGGCAAGATATAGCTCTGGGAGTCTGGGATCTGCTTCCTGACCAAGGAACAAGAACAGTGGTAGCCAGGTGTTTTCTTCTGTGCATTGACACAGGGACACAGTGGTTCCTCCCCAGATGGAGAGAGGCAGCAGCCTGTGCGCAGATCTGTGCTCAAAGTGCCTTAGAGACAGTAACAGCCTTTGGGGAGGCCACAGACAGAGTACCGCCTCCCTAGGATGGAGCACAGCCATTTTGGAACAGGGCCATTCCACTCTAGGCTAGAATCACACATGAGACTGAGTTATGTTCTACCAAAAGGCAAACATCACAGCCACCACATTTTTGTACAGTACCGGAATTTTGTGTATCAGACCTGGAGTCTGAGTTGCAATGGTTCTCACTTCAAAGAGGGACCAGTTTGAGCTGTGATGAGCATAACTGCAGGGAATTAAAGCATTTTACATGCATAAATTCCTAATGACACTAAAGATAAAAACAAAACAGATAACACATTCCAGTCAATGGAAAACTCTACAAAGCAAAAGTCTGTCTAAAATAGAAATCACAAAGCAGAAGAAGTGGGGGTGGGAGTTGTTTGAGGAATTTAGAATAAAAAGAAACTCAAAACATATGTGAATCCATCCGTTATTATACTTGGGCCAACTGTGGAATCTGACAAATATCAGTTGTTAAAACACTATATGAGTAGCCGAGAAGCTTGAGTTACTAACTGAATATTTGATGATAGTGACTATTGATTAATACTTTAAGTATTCTCATGGTGTTGTGGGTTAATTCTTAGGAGATATGTTAATTGACATATCTGAAAAACATTTGAAATAACAAGAATGGATTTACTCCAGAACTGACCTGTGGCAGGAATTTGAATAAAAACAATAATGACTGTGTTGACAGGTTGTTGTGATTTTGAGCTGGGGGTTGATGGAGTGATTGAGTCAGGGGCTTCATGAGTGGTAAGCAAATGTAACTACATCCCCAGTTGAGTTAGCCATTTTTAGTTATGAATAATAAATGCATGTTAGTTACACTGTTCTCTCTACTATCAGATGTGTAATATTGGAATCTTCCATAAGTAAGAAGCAGAAACCAGGCTATTTCAGTGCCCTGCTCGGATAACTGAATCTGAGTCAGGATCTGTGTCTGCTGCTTGGCTTACAGGTGCATGCTGAAAAGATTGGTAATCACTCATCCCCTCCCCTGCTATTTTTGTCTCCACATTTGTTTATTAGCATCATATTAGTGTTGTGAACATAAGATCCTTGAGAAAAAGGAGGTTATTGTGCACGTTTATTTAATAGTTGGTATTGGTGGTCCAAAGATCCCGCCTAAGGAATGCTACTAAGAATATTTCCCAAAGAAAATATTGGGAAAGGAACTATAATTTGTTTCAGGGGAATGTTTTATGTCTAAATTAGTGGAGAAATAGAGGAGAATGTGTAATCAGCATGTTTAAAGGCTTTACTGTTATTGTTATTGCTGTTTCTGTATTGGATACTACATATGCTAGGCAACCACTCAGCCACTAGTCTCTGATCTCTGTCCCATCATTTTTTTTTTTTTTGAGACAGTGTCACACTGAGCTGGCCTGAACTCAACTTCCAGCTTAGGATAGGCCTCGTGCTTGTAATCCTCCTGCCTCATCCTCTGAAAGTACTGGAGTTGCAAGCCTGTATCACCAGAGCTTTTGGATATCGCTTTAAATATACCAAATAGAATAGATCTGGAGACAAAGCAGCCTCAATGGAGCAATTGTTTATGTTCTGTCTTTTAGCACTTTGGATGTGTTGACAAAGTCTAACACACGACTTTCATGTGCTCCCAATCAAAACAGTGATTCTTCCCCATGGCTCCATCCCTTAACCCTTAAGTTACATCCCTTGCATCCCTCCGTCCCTTTAGTTACAGTCACTATATGCAGGAGCTAAAAGCATTTGTTTCTGTGCCTCCTCCAGCTTCAGTCCTGAGGGCATCTTCCCCAGTCTGACATTGAGGACGTCTGTATATTTAATATTACATTGGCAGCTCTCCAGGCGTGAATTTCAGGTTCTCCTGAAGCAGGTTGAGGAAGGAAGGCTTTTGGCAAAATATGCTTTCCCAGACTGTGGGAAGGAAGTATGTTGGGGGGACCTCTCAAAGAAATTGCATTATATGATGCAGTTCTTGGCCAACCAACCAGAAGAGGGACGCTCAGTTACAGGAGAAGAAGCCAAGGCAGTAAGGTAATCTCATGCTGTTGTCTCTGGAAGATAATAGATGCTTTCTCCTGAGCCAGATGGCCTGTCAGCTCTACATGAGGCAGCTTTGGGTTACATTGTGTTCTGTAGTCCCTCTCAATCATAATGAGGACAGTTCACAGAATTTGCATCTCTGTGGGAAGATAGCGACATGCAGGACCCCTGGTGAATGAGAATCAAATAGACTGTGGTCAACAGCTGACTGTCAAAGATCCTGGTATTCTCCAGCAAAGTGTGGTTAAGCGTTGGTGGCTTCCAAGCATCCAGTCCCACATAAGCTGGAGCCCAGTGGGGGTGTACTTCACTAATGACTGAGTTATGCATAAATCACACATTTGTCCCTCCCTACCACTGTCATATATAAGTCTGATGAATAAACATCTTGACTCTCTTTTCTAGTTAATCCTATGGCATGAATTGGATATAATTGCAAAAGGCCTACTTATTATAAGTTCAATCAGAGTTTCATGTGTTAAAGATCCTTGGCTTGATAATCCCAGACTCTGTTGAGTTTCTCATGAGTGCGTTATGCCAATAGTAAAGATGGATTGATTGAATTCCCCCACTCAGCAGTCCTGCCTGCTGCACACTTTCAGAAGCCCTGCACAATCTAGTCAGTGACTTCACGACTCAACCTATTTTGTAAGCAGATGGTAATATAGGCCACCTACATGTCTGTATCTGCAAATTCGAATCATGTGTGTGTGTGTGTGTTTTTTCTTCAGACATAATACATGCCAATTTTAGTATATGTCACTGGTAGGTGTGATATTACTTAGGTAGTGTTAAAAATGGGGGAAGTTCCGGTTAAGTCTTCTATGTTTTATATCTACCACCAGCCCTTTTGTACATTTTCCTTTAAAAATAACTAAGAAAATAGAAACAAGAATTCATTCACAAATAGCAGACAGAAAAATAAAGGTGCATCCCTCGTGATATGAAAACCGTTTAAGCATAATAACACTTGTGATGAATACAAACTCTTCTCCTCACTGAGGGACTCATGAGCCAGGGTCTGTTGGGCTATTTGGATCTTTTTCCAGTCATCCCGTAGTCACTGGTGGGCAGAGCTGGAAGGAGCTGAGGCTTGAAACTGCTGTGAAGCCAGTAGGTGTTTGGGTGGCAGGGAGCTGAACTCAGCTTTTTCAGGGTCCAGAGCCTGGGTCTTTTCTGCTCACCTATGACTCATGCTGGCTAGGAAGCCATGTCATTGTACTGATTAGTTTGTATTTCTCTTGGCTTCATGTACTTTATTTCTGACTCTCTAGTCCTTTCAGTGCAACTATAATCAACCTTTTGCACCCCCGTAGGCTCACCTGACACTCCCACTTCTGAAGAGCTTAGATGCTAGGTGTAAGCTTATTCTTTAAACACTAACTCTTTGGGTACTATGCACCTCCTTGACTTTGTGAAGGGCAGTTCCATGTGGAGATTGCCCTTGGCTTTCCTTGGACTTGGGGTAAAACTCCAGAGCTCTTGGACTATGTATGTGACATATCACATATTGCCTAGCCAGAGACTTTGTCCTTGTTTCCTCTTATGTCTACAAAATCACCAAAGTCATTCTGTAGTCTTCCTTTTATTTTAAAATTATCAGGTTAAGTACAATTTTATGATCTATATGTGATCCCTACATATTTTCAGTCAGTTTAAATAATAGACATAAGGAAAATATGATATTTACTTCAGTATGGATATTGTGGTTTGAATGAGAATGGATCCCATAGGCTCAGATGTTTAAATGCTTGGTCCCTAATTGGTGAAACTATTTCAGAAAGATTACAAGGCGTGGCCTTGTTGAAGGATGGATATCGCTAGAGGTGGGCTTTCGGGTTTTAAAAGCTCCCTCCCCCTCCCCCTCTGAGACACACACACACACACACACACACACACACACACACACACACACAAACACACACACCTCTGCCTGTGGATCAGGATGTAAGCTCTCTACTACTGTTTCAGTGTCATGACTGTCTACCACTGTGCTTCCTGCCATAATGGCCTCTGAAAGTGTAAGCTGGCCTCCAATTACATTCTTTCTTCTATAAGTTACCTTGGTCATGGTGTCTCCTCACAGCAATAGAAAAGTAGCCAAGACAATGGTTGTTTCAGCATACTTTCTTTTCTAAAAGATTTTCTTGCAGGGCTTATTTTTGTGTTATAATTGTTTTGAAAATTTTATACATCACTGCAGTGTATTTATAGCATTCCCACTTTCTCCTCTCCCCGCTCTAATCCCTCCTGTGTTTCCATCACTCTACCTCAAGAGTTCATGACCTCTCCTATATGAGAGAGGGGGAGAGAGAGAGAGGGTGGGGGAGAGAGAGAGAGAGAAAGAGAGAGAGAGAGAGAGAGAGAGAGAGAGAGAGAGAGAGAGAGAGTAATTCATGTACATGTGTTTAGGGTGAGAAAAACCTTCAGGGGACTTGTCCCTGAAGACACTGATTCTCCCTCCCTCAGCAGCCATTGGTGACCATCTAGGGACAGAGTTTTGTGAAATTTACCCCCAGCCATGTTGGTTTGTCAACAGGCATGGTCTTGCATAAACAATCACATTGTTGGAAGTTCATGAATACAGCATCCCTGTCATGTCTGGAAGACACTATCACAGCCTGCATCTTGGTCCTCTAGCTCTTACAATCTTTCTGTCCCCTCTTCCATAATGTTCTCTGACCCCTGAGGTTTAGTGGTTGCACTGAAATGTTCCAGCTGTGGCTGGGTTCGCTACAGTCCTTTGTTATCTGGATTCTGACAGTTATGGATCTCTATAAGAGAGATAAGATCCATCTATAAGAGAGTCTGCACACAGGAGACATATATTTTAAAGAATATCTGAATAGTAAGGCCGCCTCTACCTGCAGAGCTTTGGATTGACCTAACTAGGGTGACAGAAAATAAAGAAATAGACACACAGAAAAGCTGGGATTGTGTAAGTCATGCACTCTAATGGAGATGCACCAGCAGCCTAGAAACTCAGCTAAATGGCAGAATGAGGAGGCAGGTTAGCTAATTTGGGTCCCCGTAGGGTAGCAGTCTTAGGCTGTGGTTATCTTGCAGAAGCAAGTTGTATTGACAAGTTCAGTAAATACTTTTAACATCCATCCTAGGACCAAGGGAAAACCTTGCCATCCCCGTGAGTTGATGTGCTTGATGCTTATACATACAGAGGTATGCTCACCCTCCACAGTTGGCTAAAGAAAATAAGCATCTGGTTTCAATTTGATCCCTCTCTTGTCAGTCTTTACTGACAGTCATGTTTACTGAACTGACTAAAGGATGCCAGCATAATACTCTGCTCTCCAAAAATAGAGAAAATGGTTCCACCCTGAGACTCCAGCCCATCTTCCCAATGTCTGGTTGGCGCTCATCATGTAAGGGGGCTTTCTCCACTAATTAAAAAGCCATTTCTTTCTCTTCACAAGTGGGGCTTTGGTTTCCCATGTAGGCTCTGCCTTCTGTATAATTAATCCAAAGATGGAATCAACTTTCTTCTTAACTAGATAGGGAGGCTGCCTCATTCCAGCTATTAAATCTGGCTTAAATGAGAATATTATAGATGCTTTCGTTAAATAAAGTTACCATAGCAATTATCTCTCACTGTAATTAGAAGGGAAAGAGCTTTTATGATGAAATGAATACAAGGCTCAGAAACAAAGACTTGATCACACACCAGCCATGTTACCAACTCGTAGCCATGAGTAAAAGCTACTTAATTTCTCTGGATCTTGGTCCTCCATGTATAATTTGGACAAAATTAAATTAGATGCTTAATCCAACTGCATTTTGTATGGATTTATGAGACCATGTGCTGAACTTAATTCCTCCAATGAAAAAAAATAACATTTGCAAAGGGCTTATATGAACCATTTTTTAAAAGTTTTAAGTATCCCATGTGCCACCAAGATGGCTCAGCAGGTAAAAAGGCTTGTTGTACAAACCTAATAACCTGAGATCAGTGCCCAGAACCCATGGTGTAAGGAGACTAGCTCTGAAATGTTGTACACACACACACACAAACACACACACACACACACACACACACACACAAAATGAGCTAACACTCACATGTACATATGCATCAAACACAACAGAAGGATAGAAAATAAGATTTAAAGAAAATTAAGTAACCTGTAATAGGTAAAGGAAAATGACTTGAACTCACAGTTCATCAAGAAAGAAAACAATTGTTTAAAAAAAAAAGTGAGAATCTCTGTTTATAGTAATTAGGTAAACGCAAAACCATGAGACAGCATTTCCCTTTTACTAAAATAACACTAATTTAAAGAGATAACATGGTGCCAGTTTGTATATCCCACAGGGAAAAATCCATCAAATTATAGTAATTTCCATAACTTTCAGTCTAGCAGTTTAATTTCTAGGCCTGTATTCCTAAGGAACTATTCCAAAGTACGGGAAAACAAATCTATAAACATGACAATAACTACTTCAGTATTACTTTTGACTTAATAAGTTTGGAAAAAGTTCAAAATTCAAAATTGATGAAACAAATTATGATGAACTGTTGTACAGATGTTAAAATAAGAATAAAGACTTCTAAGTTGCTTCTGAAATATATAAAAATGTCACACGTGAAAATATTGAAATACCTTTTAGGGCAGCAGAGATGGCTCAGTAACTAAGAGCTTTCCATGTTTCAGGGCACAAAGCTCAGTTCCCAACACCCATCTCAGACCGCTCACAGCTACTTGTAACTTAAGCTCCAGGGGACCTGAAACCCTCTTCTAGCCTCTGCTGGCATATTCACTCATGTGTACAAATGTGTACACACATACATCTTTTAAAACTACATGAGAAAATATATGTGTGTATGTATGTATATGTATATAAAACCTTTTTTAAAATGCCTTTTTAAGGTATATAAGAAAGTAGGCCAAAATTGTAATTACATTAGTGTTATAGTATGTTTCTTTCCTGTTTTCCCAGACATTTTTTTTAAGGTAATACTACTTTTAAGATTAAAATTAAAGCTTTAACTTTAAGTGAATACAATCTGATTCTTTTTAAAATGAGAAGTCCATTCTATGCTTGTGAAGTCGGCTGTGGCATTTTGAGTTCCGGAGAATGATGAAGTGAGGCAGCAAGAAGGAACGCGTGCCTTGATGGACTTCTCACGGCACACACTCTGAGACATAAGGGGGAGCTGTATCATTAGCATTAATCCCAAGCTGTACACCCAACCCTGTTCATTATAATAGCATTGTCACCTGCATTTCAAAATTTACGTACTAATCGCTAGGGTCATTCCACAGAGGAAATGGGATCTCATTGATATGTTGACCCAAGCATCAGTGTAAGGCTTTGGAAAATACATCCTAGGGCTACGTGCAAAGGCATTGGATTGAAGGAAACTACAAAACCATTTGCTACATACCATGGGATTGGTTTAGTTGGAAATTTTATTGATGTATTTTTGTATATCCCTGTGTAGTTGTTATGAATAGTATAGAAAGACTTTGTACCCTTTGCTGCCAGCGATAACATTTTATAAAACATCATGTAGCCAGACCAATGGTGGCGTTCATATGAATATAACCCTTCTGGTGTTACTCAGTTACTCAGTGTTGTCATTTGGGTGTGTGTTCATGTTTACAGTGTTATCTGTACGTGTTATCATCAACATGTGTTCATGTATCTTCTGCACAGTCAAGACACTGACAGTTCCTTCACTGTGGGGATCCGTCCTGTTATTCTTCTAGGATCATATTCACTCTCCCCTCTGCATCATCCCTCACCCCTGACAACCACTAGTCTGTCTCTTCTTGTAAAATGTTATCATTTTATTTTGGTACATGGATGCAGTTATACAGGATGTAACCTTTTGAGGTGGAGTTTTTAAACTCAGCATAATTCCTAGGAGAATTGTCAGTGATTTGTAGATTTTTGCTGCTGATTATTAATACTCCACGGAATGCTTGTATGACTATTAAAACATTTACCTAGGCTCGTTTCAGTTTTTTACTATTAAGATTGTATAAGATTTTCTGTGCACATAAGTTTCTGTTTGAAGACCGTAGCTGGTGGATTACATAGTCTTTACATAGTCTTTTTTTGTTTAATGATGAGGCATCATACAACCTAGATTGGCTTCAAATTTGCTATATAGCCCTGCTGGTCTTGACCTTGCCATCCTCTTGAATGCTTGGATTAAAGGCCAGTGCCACAATGCCCAGCTTTGAAGGAAATTATTTTGGAGAATAGCTATGCAATTTTACATATTACCTGGCAAAATATAACAGGTTCAGTTTCCTCACCAGCTTTGGTAGGGCTTTTGGGACTTTATTTTAAAGTCACATCTGTGGTAGTCTTCTTCATCTAAACTAGCCGAAGAATTTTACTGAAGAGACTCTTGGGTGTGCATTTGCATGTGCCCACATTCACTCACTCATGAGCATAGGAGTGGGACCGACTGGGGTGGGGATAGATAGATCAGGGTTTTTATATCAGAAGCTGCTGCCTCCTTCCCACCTCCACCAAAACCTCATTTATTTAATTCTTACCTGGCTTTATGTGGTAAACCTGTGTGTCCTTTGAGCCTTCAGCAGCTAAAATAAGGGGCTTGATTATACTTGATAGTCAACACTCAACCCAACTTCCCTTATCATCGTCACCATTTACAAAGTCAGCCCCAAACAGATCAGTGACCTAAATGAAAGACCTTAAGTTCAGAAAACACTAGAAGAAAACACAGGGACACTCTTAAAGACATCATCACAAGCAGAGATTTATGGATAAGACTCCAAAAGCACAGGAAACAAAAATGGACAAACCAGATTATATCACTGTAGAAAGCTTCTGCAAAAAGGAATAGTAAAGAGAAGAGACGGCCTAAAGAATGGGAGGAGAGAGATGCCACTGTTCATCAGACAGTTACTGTCCAGAATATGGGAGAAAAAAAAACCACTAATAGAACACAAGTAATCTAGCTCTTAATTATGGACAAATGGGGGCCAATGAGATGATTCAATATGTAAACGCAATTGCCACTGAATTTGAAGACCGAGTTCTATCTCTGGACCTCACGTGATGGACAGAGAGAACTGACTCCCGCAGGGGGTTCTCTGTCTACCACTCAGATGCCTTGGCTTGCCTGTGTGTGCACAAACACATCCATGCACAGATAAATGTTTAATTAATTAATTAATTAATTAATTAATTAATAGTTTTTAAATGTAATGAAAGCCAAGCAAACGATCTTCAACTTTTTCAGAAGATGAAAGATACCCAATAATACGTTTTGAAACTACAGAGTAACATCTGTTATATTGAATGTTGGACACTTGTTCACTGTCAGTGGGAATGTGCTCACACAGATGTATGGAAAACAGAATGAAGCTGATACAAAATCCACTGGGTCCAGAGTAAGGCAGGGTATCTCTCCTTTAACCAGTTCTTGGGTGGTGAAGATGATGCTGATACAGAGACAGCACCCCAGAGGTGAGGATGATGGTGGTTCAGAGGCAGCACCAGAGATAACGATGATGGAAAGTCCAGAGACAGCATCCAAGAACCACCATGCTCAGCACCACCTCATTCTATATCCCCAAATTTTGCTTCTGGCAAAAAGAAAGAAAGAGAGAGAGAGAAAAAGACAGAGAGAGAGAGAGAGAGAGAGAGAGAGAGAGAGAGAGAGAAAAAGAGAGAGAGAGAAAGAGTTATGTGTTTATACTTCTTTTCCTCCTTAAGTGACACAGATATATAGTAAAATATAATGTTACCATTAAAATTTATCATAAAGAATATTACTAGTATAGCTTGTGAAAACTGCCACAATACATCAGTAGGTTTAATAGAAGCAATATATTATTTCTAAACAGCTTATATAGAAGTGACTGGGTATACATGGTAAATGAAAATTTGGAAAGAAAAACAAAACATTATTTAATGTCTCTGAGTAATGGAAGTACGAAAATTATAGTTTCCTTTTTCCATGTGTACTTTTATGCATTTTCTAGTTTGAACTATGTTTCATTTAAAATTACAAATAAATTATTAAAGCAGATCGAAGAAGCCAAGCTGCTCAAGTGTGGCCGGGGCGTGGCTAGCCTGTCCCTGAAGACAATGGCAGATCACTGGAGTCGCCTGTCCTGCCTAAAAGAGTTCTACTGTCACGCACCCAAACGGTGTTGACCCGAAGACCGCTAATTATGGCGTCTAGTTTCTGCTTGCACATAACACTCAAGGCATTTTCTCCGTGTTAACCAGTGGGATTCCCCAACTGCATCCTCACAGGCTGGTCCTGCCTCTGCCCTTGACAGTGGCTCAGAAGTTTTTTCCAGGGGAAAGTTTTGCCTTGCTTGCATGTCTATTGGAATTACTGTTTCAAGCCAAATCGGAACTTAAAAACTGTTGCTGAGGTCAGTTTCAGTGATTTTGGCGGCTACAGAAAGCTCAGTTCCCTGGTATGAAGGTTCGACATCCCAGCTCCATGTCCTCAGTACTCACACTTCTGAACCTTCAACGAAAGAGGCATTCTATTCCTTTAATAGAATTTTTTTTTAAAGTCTTATTTTCTGTTAAAGACACCTTTCTGGAGAAACAGAAACTGTTTCAATTCATTGATACTGTAGAAAAGACTCTGGCTTCCAGGAACTCTGCTCTGACTGTTTAGGGTCTGGTATCAATGGGACAGAATTTCCAAGCACCCTGGTGCTACCCTGTGCTCGCTTGATGAACACCCTCACATCTCCTCCAGAGAAAAGAGAAACTAGGACTTCTGAATGTCTGAGTGATAAGAGACCTATTTGAGTTAGCCCTGTGTTATATCTGGCATTTTTAGCACCTGCCCACATGAATATCATTATTTTCTAACAAATACAGTGTGCTTGAAGCAGTAGATATTTATGAAACACTATATTCCCATGTAAGTTTTTTGCCCTGTGGGTTTTCTGTCCTTAGCAAAGTGACTGCATTTGCTTTATGTAACCAGTGTTTCAGAACTGGCTGTTCACTCCAGTGTCACAGTAGCTCTGCCCAGCTATGACAGTGCCTTCCGTAATCCACACATTCGGAAAGAAGTGATGATAGGTGTGTGCCCTGAGCTTGCTTCCTTTGTTGAAGGCTGGAGCTCAGACAAGTGGCTTTGCACTTTCTGGCCCCTCTTCACATGGAGCCTCTGGTTACCATGCTCCTGGTAGCTTAGCTTCCCTATTCTCCTGGTACATGAGCACCACTGGTTTTTGAGTTATATGCCAGTCATCATAGTGTATACTATGGCTGAAGGTTTACATCAATCCCCAGATCCCGTCTCACTCTGCCCCACAGTTTGAAAATCTCTGCCACATCTGTGCAGAAGCTCTGGGTTTCCGGGACTGTGTTTTTGCTGCTTAGTCTAGTTAAATGCGCCTGTAGCAACTGCCTGTTGCCATGGCAGGGACTCCTCCTCCTTGAACCATTTTCCAGAATTCCTTTAGCAAACCAGCATCTTTCAGTGTGAAACTAGCGTGCACCAAACTCTTTGTCTTGCCAACTTTTACTGTCTTTTTTTTTTTTTTTTGCCAGTACAAAATTCATAATTAGAGTAATAATTACTTGTGAACTATGTTAGAAGTCTATCTTCTTTTCGTGACTCAGGCGGTGAGTTTCCCTCCAGCAGGTGTTAGGTATCCATCTTAAACCTATCCGTCTTATTAGGTCACCTCATTGCTTGGCTGGCCCCTACTCCTGTCTTAGCACCATGAAGGAATCTTTTCTTGTAAGTGTGGTTGTTATGGGGACAAATGGTGAAATAAGCCAGACTGGACCAATGGGCAAATGAAGTCAGCCTACCAGCCCTGAGGGAGGAATATCCCATACTGTATTCAGCTCAAAAGCCAGGTGCAGGTGCTTTCAACAGCTTCTTGATAAATACTGAGCTAGGGAGTCAGGAAAATCATTTAATCACAGTGTTACTATCAAACATATTTGATTAATGCTAAAAGAAAAAAAGATTTATCTTGCATTCACAATTACATCTTATTTTGTAAATGAAGTTTGGGTCTTAGAAACCATATTATTATATAAGGTTTATTTTACATACAAAGCATACCTATAAAATCGCCTTGTCTTACTATAAAGCTAATCTATTTCCTGTTAACAGCACTATTTCATGTGAAAAGGGACATCTGTGTATAGCTATAACTTCTTACGGTAGAATTCTTTTGAAAGCCTGTAGTTTTGAGGGCCGGAGAGATGGCCCAGTGTTAAGAGCACTGGCTGGTTTTTTTAAAGGACCCAGATTTGATTCCCACTGTGCACATGGAGGCTCACAACTGTCTTTAATTCCAATTCCAGGACATTGTACAACCTCTTTTGGCCTCTTCAGACACCAGGCATGTGCACAGATATACATGCAGGCAAAATACTATCAACATGAAATATTTTTTAATTAAGAAATTTTGAAGTCAATTGTTTTAACTTTTGATTTTTATAAGAAAATCAAAACCCGTCATTATGAAATTCAAATTTTTCAGTATTTTACAGTCTTATTGGATTTGTTTAACATATCCTGAAGCACTTAGATAGCTTTTGAAAATGAAAGTTGTATCTCCTTTGGTTTGCTTTGACAACATATCTTTCTATTGGTTGGAATTTCTATTAACAATATAGCTTTGTTAACTAAGATTAAAGGATGTTTTTAAGTGTTGAACATGGCGCTCAAATGTAACTGAAGCATTATAGACTTAGCCCTGGCTCGCCACTCTATCAGTCTAGTAATGTTCATTGTCATTTAAGATGGTTGCTTTCAGATGACCCAAAGCAGGGACATCCTCATTAGATCTCTTGGCTCTTCTTCTTCCTCTCCAAGTGTGCATATTGTGTGCATAGAACACGGAGTCACATCTTATGGTCACAGGAAAGAGTCCTCTCTCCCAATGTCTCAACTCACTGTTTATGCTTTGCCAATGTATATTTCAGAAATTCAAGAGCCAGCAAAGCCTAGAGGTTCAGCTGTAGTCCTGTGGCCTAAAAACTTTGGAACAGGATTCTCTCGTCATTGTACAAGCAAAAAGAAAGAGAGAAAGAAAGAAAGAAAGAAAGAATAAAATAGAACAAAACAAAACAAATCCCAACCAACAACTTTTTTTAAAATAAATTGGAAACAGATTTTCCTGTCACAGATAAAAGCTAGAGAACACAACTCAGCTTTTGAAATAGTTAACTCACAGTGATTTAAATAAATAAATAAATAAATAAATAAATAAATAAATAAATAGACTTCAATGCATTGTGTAATACCTGCTCCCAAGGTTGTGTATATATTTTTGTTATTGAAACTTAAAAAGTACATAATGTGTACTTAGTAGGGAAAGCTAACAAAACTAGAGAGAGAGAGAGAGAGAGAGAGAGAGAGAGAGACCTGTGTAGGTCAAAATTTCAGATTTTCCTTACTTGGTGGTGTTGTGGGGTGGGAGGGTCTTTGCATTATTTGGTTAGTGTAGCCTCTTGTTCTCCATGTTTAAAGCATGGGAAAACAAAGCTGTGTTTTGATGTCAAGGCAATAGTGAAGATTCAAGAATCCTGTGCCTCTAGCTTTTTCTCATTTATCTGCAAGGTTACTGTGAGAAAAGTAGGGTTGCATCAGTTTCTGAGTCCACCATTGCCACTTGTCCTGTGTCTCTAGCTTTTTCTCATTTATCTGCAAGGTTACTGTGAGAAAAGTAGGGTTGCATCAGTTTCTCTCTGAGTCCACCATTGCCACTTGTCAGGCCTTGTGTGCTCAGTAAGCCATTTATTTTCTGCGTTTGTTTTCTCGTCGGTAAGCCAGTGTTTCAAATGCTGTTCTGCCTTAATCTTAGGGCTCTGCCCAGGGCAAGTAGAATCATAACTAGCTTACTACACTATAAAATGCTTTACAGGTTTCAGGTGGGCCTTTTACAATTTCCATTTTGCAGGTAGGGAAAGATGGAAAGATGTTAACCAGCCTATTAAAGGTCACAAAACTAGTCAATGAGAGATCTGGCCCAGCAAAAAAATCCTGTAATTACAGCGTTTTCAGCACTGCATTGTTGACATTTGGGATCACTGTGGGGAAGCCGCCCTATGATTTTAGGACTCTCTGCAACATCTCTGCCTCTCCCTGTTAGATGTCAGTCAACAGCCCCTCCCAGTTGTTGACAACCAAGACTGTCTCAAAGACTAGTCAGATGTCTGACTTCAGAGCAAATTTCCTAACCATTTTCTCTATGGCAAGGATTGGAGTTAGATGCTCCTTTAACTAACCTGTGCCACAGTAATCTGCAGAATTAAAAGCAGTAACTGATTGTGTCTCTATAAGGTGATGTGTTTTCTCTCCCAGCAGACTGTTTGCATAGAAGCAGAATACCACCGCCCTCAGTGGACCCTGTGTTAAGACTCAAGACCTATAGTCTCCTGTTCAATCTAATTCTAAACTGTTCCTTAATCCCTAAAGGGACACACACAAGTCTCCCTTAAACACCCTAACCCATCTAGTAATGGTGGAGAAATGGGAGATAGAGAGGGGAAAAAAACATGTGGGTTTATATAGCATAGTATCTCTTCATAACCATTGTATTTTTATTATTTGTTCATATATTTTGAGACAGGGCCTTACTGTGTGGCTCAGGCTAGCTTACACACACTATAGAGCCACGCTTGGTCCAGGCTGGCCTAAAACACATTCCCCCCACTCTCACTCAGCCTATTATCGTATTTGATATTTGCAGAAAGCCCTGGAAGTTTATAAGCTGTAACTGTCCCATGGCTAGATGATGCTTAGGAAGTGTAACCCTTCTTCTTTGCCTGTTTTCTCAACTTCAGTGCTCTCATTGCAAAACTTGATGTAGGAGCTCAGCAGGAAGTTGATGTGGAAACTCAGCAGGTGTGTTCTTTGCAGCACCATATGAAGAGTGACATCCTCCGAAGCACTCTCTACAAAGCCTCCTGTGCTGTAACTTCTGCCTTCTTCCTTTCCTTGTAACAGGGATCATTAACTACCTGCCCCTTTCACTGCAACGGGGACTTAGGCACCAACTTCCCTGATGCCAGTTGATACTTCTCTAAGAATGGGATGAATTTACTTCTGTTTGGCCACAGGAGCTTCCCAAACCCACTCTGGTTAGCATTATCTCTGCGTTTCCCCCTCTTTCTGGTGTTAACACAGTTTCCCAGCTTTACTCTCACCTCCAGACGGAAAGCTTCATAAACATTTTTTACTACTCTATTATCAGAACTTCTGGGAAGCTACAGGCATTTGTTTGATCTGGGCCTTGTTGATAGTTCAAAACTATTTTGCACGTATGCCTGTATGAATTAAGTTTTCTTTTAAACACTAGGTTAAGATGAATTGCTGCTGGCAAACACAACAAGTATAATTGCATATGATTAAAAGTATCAGCATGACCTAAGGAGAAGAAGGGGTACTTACCAACAGTGTTAAGGACATAAAATTGCCTAGTCTTTTAGACAGAATTCTGCTAACAGAATGTCTAAAAAGAGTAGTTTGAACCAATGGGAACATGAACTGGGCTACTTCATAAATATATAACTTTACTGTCAATTAAAACTTTTTTAAAAGTGGATATGAATCATTCTAATTACCTGATGGTTCATTTAAAAAAGATTGATTAGTTCTTGCTGTAAAATGCAATGTCTGCGTCGCCTGAGTCACTTCTGAGGTTGCTCTGTATCCTGTTGACCAGATTTGGCCCTATCCCTCTCAGATCTGACATGCAGCCAGCCATTCCATCATGTTCTATCATTAAAGCATTGTGGATTTTTTTTTTTTTCCAGGTGGCCTTTTTGAAGATGTAACTGTTGAAACTGCGGCTTTCTGGTCTACCAGCCGATAGCTCTCCAGCACAGACCACAGCCGAGGACAGCAGTTAGCTCTGTGAGCACAGCCTGCTGAGATGAACAAGAACTAAGCTGCAGAGTGGGGGCCTTGTGCTGAAATATCCAGTTCTTCTTGTTTGCATTTATTCTTTAAGAGTCGACTTTAGATCCCTGAAACCCTATGGGGAAAGTTGTAGTAGCAGGTTGTCGAAGGTTAAGTATAGAAATTGCATCTCTACTTCCCACAGAGAGGAATATTCAAGTCTGTGCTGTGTCAGCACCACCTGGAAGCATATGAGCTAATGGAAACCCATCTGTCCTGTGTGAATACAATGAGGAAATTCATTGGGGAGCTGAATGTTACCTGCTCTAAATCCTGGGAAATAAACTTTTAAAGAACTCCCAAGTTTGTTTAAAACACATCTTTAAAAACTAAAATGTACAAGTTTTCATATCTTATTCAAAGGAGATGCTTGTTGGTTGTTTGTTGAATGAGTGATTATCCAATTAGAATTTTCCTGAGGGTATAAAACTGCATGTGTCCCCTTTGTTCTTTATTTCCTTTACCACATGCAATTGCAAATTAATAAATGTACAATGCTGGCATCTGAGTATAGAGTTATCTCAATTTTTATGTGCCCAAGCAAGAAAACATTGAAAATGGCTAGAGGTGAGCCCAATCCTGCCATGCCCAGGCCAGCTCCTCATTTTAGGAAGAAGGCTTGAGATTCGCCTAGAATCACACAGCTCGGTTCAAGGGCTAGAACTGGAGTTGGGGCTCTGGCCAGGTTGATTGATCTCCCTTGCTGGCGATCCATCCATGCTCTTCTCTCCCTGCTACACATTCAGAAGGACAGTCCCGGCATCTGCAGCCATCTCTGCTGTGGATTTCACATGGTGGTGTTGATCCTAGGTTGTGGGCCACCTAATAATACCTCTTAATTCCAAACAACTAAGTTTTCTGTCCCCTCATTTCCTAACACTTTTAGTTGTAAGTATCACTTGGCATCTTCTTCCTTGGAGTTTACCCAGCAGAACAGTGGGATTAGGAATTAGAGCAGAATCCGATGTCCTGACACTGGAGCCAGTGGACTGACATCTGCTGTATCCTGTAGTGTCACTTTATTAAACCCAGTTTGAAACACTGGTGTTCTTGGTGTTATGTCCAAGACTCCAGCCACAGAGAATTAGTTTGGCTTCACTTAAGCTGCTAGGTTCCCAACACCATGCTGACTTTTCATGCTTTTAATTTCTGGCAGTAGAGAACAAGATTCTGTGACCTCAGTACTTTGTCCATGGATGATTCTTAGCTGTGGGAGAATGCCCTGTACCTATATGTTTTGCAGCCTTTCTGACCACTGCCTACAGTAACAGGCAGTATGTTCTCCTCTTCTGTTCCCAGCTCTACTCTCCAAACTGTGGGCACACGACTTACAGAATTGACTGTTTTTTTTTTTTTTTTTTTTTTTTTGAATCATTGCTACAAGAGAAGTGACCAGAGAAATAAGACTTAGTGACTAGCTGCAGTTATATATCAATAATTGTAGAAGTCTGCAAGATTCTGACTCTCTGGCATGTGGCCTAGACTAAAGGTATCTTTGTGTGTGACTGTCAGAGTTCAGCTTGTATTAATTTGGTGTGGCAACTGGGATAAATCAGTTGTACTCACATTTAACCTGTGTTTACCTCTGTTTTGCTCCACGAGAGGAACGAGAACTTATGAGCACACTGGTGCATGTTTATGGTGAAGGTGCTCATCTTATAAGGATATAACTGAGAGATTGAGAGATGACTTGTTTGGTAAAATGATACAGCGTAAGCATGAGAACCTGCATTTGATCCCTGGCATGCATGGGAAAACATGGGTGTGCTAGTGTCTCAGGGTTTTACTGTTGTGATCAGACGCCATGACCAAGTCAACTCTTATAAAGGACAACATTTAATTGGCGCTGACTTTCAGGTTCAGAGGTTCAGTCCATTAATCATCAAGGTGGGAGCATGGCAGCATCCAGACAGGCATGGTGCAAGAAGAGTTGAGAGTGCTACCTCTTCATCTGAAGGCTGCTAGCAGAATACTGGCTTCCAGTCACCTAGGACTAGAATATTAAAGTCCACATCCACTGTGACACACTTACTCTAACAAGGCCATACCTGGTCCAACAAGGCCACACTTCCAAATAATACCACTCCCTGAGCCAAGCTTATACAAACCATCACTACTGGCATATGCCTATAGTCCCAGTGTTAGAGAGGCAGAGAGATGGGGCTCTGGGGCTCTGTGTAGTCTAGTCTAGTTCGTGAGCCCAAGTTCCTAAAAGCAAGATAACTCCTGGGGAACAATAACCGAAGATGGTCTCTGGCCTACAAACATACACACAAACTTACACAAATGTGAGCAGGCACTAGCAGAAATGTGTGCACACACACACAAACTACTCAGAAACAAAAAGCCAGCTAGAATATTATTCTGATTTACTAACCTTGTCTTGCTATGCTATTTCGAGTCAAATGTGGCAAGAATCCCCACTTTCACCAATGGCCTAACAAAGAATCAAGTCAAATTCATCTCTGGTGATCTGTGGTCTTGTAGGGAGGACAGGGGACAATGAATGGGAAAGGTCAGTTAATCTCTTACTGTGCTTTTAATTTCATCTGCCAAACAGCTTAAGATCTCAGGCTTATTTGTTGCCACTGATCCTTGCGTGGTTGGGAAAGGAGAGCTAACAGTGCACAGCAGATATTCAAAATCAACTGTTAAATGTCTACACAGTGGGACAGTTCCAGTCTCTACGGGTTCTTTAGAACCAGACAGGAGGGAAGAAAAAGAAATAGAACTTTTTTTTTTTTTGGTTTTTCGAGGCAGGGTTTCTCTGTGTAGCCCTGGCTGTCCTGGAACTCACTCTGTAGACCAGGCTGGCCTCAAACCCAGAAATCCGCCTGCCTCTGCCTCCCAAGTGCTGGGATTTAAGGCGTGCCGGGCCACTGCCGGGCCAAAATAGAACATTTCTAAGTGGAGTTATTTCTGTCTAAATAGAAGAGCCTTGTTCTCTGTGTGTATGACAATGGGCAGAAGATAGTCACACACAGGAAACCACTATTAAAAAGATTTAAATTCAGTTAAACCCTGCTAGAAGGACTTGGAAAGATGTACACAGGCTATACAATGAACACTGGCCCTAAGAACATATTCTATAATCACTTCCTGTTTCTTGTGACTATATAGTTACAATCCCAGAATCTACCCAGTGTCACTCTTAAATAACAGAACTACAGAGTTTGGGCACACCATTAAGGGGACCAGAGTCATGCATTGTAAAGATCATTTGCAGTCTATTTTCTAATCTGGTGATTAGAAACTGCTTTAAGTGGTTCTGGGAACTTACTCTCACAGAGTATAAAATTAGAATAGATAAAGCTTTTATTTTGACGAATCAATGCATGTTTACTAACTACTTTTTGTTAAACATAGTGATAGGTTCTGGGGATGAGACAATTAGTTTGGTCTCATGGAGGGAACAGACAAAAAGCATGATACTGTATTAAAAAATTCCATGCTATCATTTGAGAAAATAATGAAACTGAGCAAAGGAAGTAAGGTAGGAGGTACTATTGTAGACAGGAAGTAAGGTAAGAGGTGCTACTGTAGACAGGAAGTAAGATAAGAGGTGCTACTGTAGACAGGAAGTAAGGTAGGAGGTGCTACTGTAGACAGGAAGTAAGGTAGGAGGTGCTACTGTAGACAGGAAGTAAGGTAAGAGGTGCTACTGTAGACAGGAAGATCTACGTTGAGCTTCAGGTGTTTATAAATCTTAGGTGCCATATTTGATCAAAATATGTAAGTTCTCCCAGGGACAAATCTGAGTCAGGAGCACTACAAGTTCAAGATCACCAGCGTGAGTTACCGTAGTGAGACCCCATCTCACATAGGCTCTATGAGTGACTTTGGCAATGAATCATAACATGGATAGATTTTACACAAACTGCAGTCTTAATTTCACTTTGCCAGAAAGTAACTTGGCCAAATAAGGCTGCACTAATATTAGCAAAACCTGATTCCACCTATTCCAGATAAAGGGCTCGACTAGAACCAGAGAGAACTGGCCCTAATTAAGCTTGCTCGGTGCCACTGCAGGAAAAAAAGGCTGATAGCACCGAATAGTTTTCCATGACAGGTAAATGCACTTCATTGTCCTCTCTCTCTCTCTCTCTCTCTCTCTCTCTCTCTATATATATATATATATATATATATATATATATATATATATGTATGTATGTGCATGTACATGCATATTCTTAATGTAAATCAAGATGTTGGAATCTGCATTATGCTGTAATTTAGGACTGTAGTTTGACTGCTATATTCTTATCTATAGTTAGAATAACCAGTTATTTTTCAAATCTGGGGCAGGGGGCTTTCCAAAAATCTACAAATTCTACGCACTTCAAAGCATATAGTCAGGACCACTCAGTATGCCACAATTTCTCCGTTTCCACCCTGAGAAGCTCAAGACATCATCTTCCAGATCAGCCCATTAGCTCTGATCTCAGGGGGAAGTAGGAGAGCCCCGTGGAGATTAGCTATTATAAGTGTGTGCTCTAGTTTTAAGAATGACAGACACAAACCTGCTTGAAACATTTTAAAATGCATTGGATCTGCACTATTAATTTTTTTAAGGAGCTCCATTTTCATGGAGGAATAAAATAAACCAGCTAACTCTCAGTCTTGTTATAAATTTAAAACCCCACTTTCAGGGCCCAAATGTATCCTCTCTCATGCCCCCCCACCCCCCATGTATATAAGGTGCAAGAAGTCCCACTGGTTAGTTCTGCTTCCAGTAGACCCACCAAAAGCCTTCCTCACCCTTCTGGTTGGAATGGGTGCTGCTCATGGGATGATCCTGTCTCTTAGTTTGCTTTTCATTGTTGTGATAAAACCATGACCCAAAGCAACTTGGGGAGAAAGTTTATTTGGCTTATCCATCCTCACCATACATAGACCTTTGTTAAACCAAGGCTGGAATGGGAGAATGGGCCATGAAGGAATACTGTTTACTGGCTTGCTTTCTATGGTTGCTCAGCCTGTTCTCTCTCTGTCTCTCTCTGTCTCTCTCTGTCTCTCTCTCTCTCTCTCTCTCTCTCTCTCTCTCTCTCTTTTACTGGATATTTTATTTATTTAGATTTTATTTATTTACATTGTTATCCCCTTTCCTGGTTTCCCCTCCGGAAACCCCCTATCCCATCCTCCCTCCTATCAATGGGAGGAGAGGCCCTTGGTCCTGTGAAGGCTCAATGCCCCAGTGTAGGGCAATGCCAGGGTGGGGAGGGACTTTTCAACAAGTCGTATAATAGAAACATTTTCACAACTGAGGTTTCTCATCCCAGATAACTCTAGTGTGTGTCAAGTTGAAAAAAACAAAAACAAAAAAGCAAGCAGGAGACCTTGTCTTCTGTACTCAACTTTCTTTTCCACAGTATACAGCCTCATTAAGTTTACCATATAAATCTTTCCGTATTTTAACATTATTATGTATTAAACTTTTATCGCTTGTTTTGGAGGCAGAAATTGAGAACAGTTGAGAACAGTTTTATTGTCATAATTTGTTCCTTCACATTATTTGTATTTGTTGCCAATTTCCATACAACTGCTAGGAATACTCCAGCCATGAATTCCATCAGTGGATAATCTAAAATAATCACAGCGGTAGGCTACCCATTTAAAGGTTCTGGTGCAGACTCCTAGACTCAAGGAATGCAGAGCTTTTTACTGTTGTGGGTACGGCACAGTTGTTGCTTAAGCAACCAAGGTACCATCATGCTGAGATCACTGCACCTGTGGCCAGAATAAGACATTCGGCTTCCCTCTTTCTGGTAGTCTCCTGCCTGTTACTTTAAAAAACAGGCTGTTGAGGCATTTGCTCCAACTTAGCTCTCTGTGAGTTAGTCTGTTTGTCTAGTTGCCTCACCTCTTGGTTCTGGTTAGTTTTTGTAACTTGACAGAATCTGGAAAGGGGACATCTCAGTTGAGGAGTTGTCTCCATCAGATTCTCTGTGGCATGTCTGTAGGGTATTTTCTTCATTAATGATTAATATGGGCCCACTGTGAATAGTGTCATTTCTTGGCAGGTGGTGCTGTGTTGTATTTAATTAAAAAGAAAGAAAGAAAGAAAGAGAGAGAGAGAGAGAGAGAGAGAGAGAGAGAGAGAGAGAGACAAAGAAAGAGAAACAAAGAAAGAAAGAAAGAAACAAAGAAAGAAAGAAACAAAGAAAGAAAGGAAAAGCATGCCACAGGGAGCAAGGCAGTAAGCAACATTTCTCTGTTGTCTTTGTTTCATTCAGTTCCTGCCTCCAGATTCCTGCTTAAGCCCCTGTCCTGGTTTCCTTTGATGACTGACTGTAACCTGCAAGCCAAATAAACCCTTTTCTCCTCAAGTTGCTTGTGGTTATGGTGTCTATCACAACATCAGAAACCAAACTAGAGCATATGCTTTACTTTATCTCTTCCTCCAATGACCCTGGGCAACACCGGGATCCTTATTGTAGGGACTCATCCAGGATCTCTACAAGATAACTTGGAAAATCCTCACCTGTTTATTCTCTCCCAGATAAAGTCTGGAGCATTGGTCACTGTAGTTCCCTCACTAGAGACTGTTATTTTGGAATGGTGACATAAGAATCAAAATTAGACATCATTAATTGTATATTACTTAACAGTATGTATTGTACTTGAAAGGATGCTTGTAAATCCACCACACTTTCTGAGAAGAAATTACTCCACTACAGTTCCCCTTCCCCCAAACACACATTCTGAAGAATAAACTCTAGAAAGGACACTGTAAATGTTATGAATATTCATGGGGTTAAATCTTAGTGCCAATATTATGAATTAGTTTAATAATCTTTATTATTTTGTTAGAGACGGGATCTTGCTAGGTAGCCCAGCCTGTCTTGAAAGTTGCGACCCTTCTTTGTGAGCCCCCAGAGTACTGAGATTCTAGCTACAATTCCATACATCCTAGAGACAAATTGTGAAAGGGGCCCAGAAATACAATTCCAAAGTTTAATCCTTCCAATTTGAGAAGTCAAGAAGAAAAGAAAAAGCGACTGGGCCCAGACTCTCAAAAAGAAGATGTTGCTTATTGTTGATTCAGAGAGAAAATGAGGGCACGCTTGATAAACTAGCAAAGAATTTCTGCATGAGTTTTAAATGTGAGTTAAAAGTTCCTAGAGAAGTCTGTGAGGCACGTTCCCTGTGATAGTTGCTAAAGGCAAATTTAGATCTGGCTCCAACATGTGTGTGGATGTATTCCTCTGTTTCATTCCTTCAATATAAACATAACATAAACAAAGGCCGTCGGTGGTGGGACAGCTAGTAGATAAGTTCTACATGCACCTAATGGTGTTTCTGAAATGCCTATCGTCAGGCCTTGCTTTAGATAGGATTAAGTGTCAGAACGAAGATGACAAGAAAACTTTGCACATCGCGGAGTGACAGTGCTGAGTGTGCGCCTCACAGCGCAGGGGTGCAAAGAGCTCCCCATGGGCAGAAGAGAATGCTCAGAGAACACATTGTTGACTGGCTGAGACAGGATTGTAAGTGGGTCTTAAGAGCTGGTAAGGTTTGGAAACACAGAAGAGCAGATGCACTCAGGGAAAGTGACAGTTTGAAATAGTAAGGAGGTCTAGCTGAATGGGGGACTGAGATGGAGCAGGGAATGACACGGTAGGAGACAGCCTCTTTAGATGGCAAAGTGGATGAGAAAAAACGATGGCTGATGGCTTTGCAGGAAACGAACACAACACGAGCGGGAGACAGTCTTCTTTTAGGACTGTAGGATCTCTGAGAGCTCTGGGTTTGAATGCTGTGAGAAGGCTCTAGGACATAAATTGAAAAGTCATCTGAGTAATCTTGAGATCTTATGTGAGTTCTTCAATGGGATTAAAAAATCTCTCTCAAACACTGAGTGTGATGGCATATGGCTTTAATCCCAGCGCTCGGGAAACAGAGGCAGGCGGATCTCTGTAAGTCTTAGGCCAGCCTATTCTACAAAGCAAGTCCAGGTCACTCTCCCTCCCTCTGCCTTTCTCCTCTCTCTCTCTCTCTCTCTCTCTCTCTCTCTCTCTCTCTCTCTCTCT
>JANHMN010000020.1:21883920-21897602 GCA_030674055.1 Rhabdomys pumilio
CTCTCTCTCTCTCTCTCTCTCTCTCTCTCTCTCTCTCTCTCTCTCTCCCTCTCCCTCTCTCTGTTCATATTTAAAAACAGATTTTTCATTCAATATATTCTCATTATGGTTTCTACTCCCCCAGTTCCTGCAAGATCCTTCCCTAAAAATAAAGTGGACTAAAGCCCCAGGCAACAGCCAACTTTATTCAGAGCATCAGACAATTTATACTCTGTGGGTTAAGAAGAGTCACACGTGAGTCACGTGTACAATCCCAACCAAGAATGAGCTGCACATGGCAAAAACATGGTTTTCCATAGAGACATGTAAACAAATAACAGCCAGTTGTAATGAATAATCTGAAGTAAACTCTCCTATCCATTACACCTGGGAGGGGCATAAAGCACATTCCAAGAATGATTCTATATTTTTAGGACGGCTGCTTGAAAAACAAAACAAAGCAAAGCAAAACAAAGCAAAGCAAAGCAAAGAAACGGAGGTTTCAAGACTTGTCTTGTTTTCTTGGAGTTTTCTCATAAGCACTCAGAATTCTCCTTGCATAACTTCATTCTCGGACTATGTTCTGACAGAAAATTAGTGTTTGGTTTTCTCCAAAGTCCTTGGCCTATCTAGTTCCATGTTTTTGGCCACCCAAACAGTGTCAGGCATGGATTCACCCCCTGGAGCGGGCCTTAAATCTAATCAGATAGTGGATTTAAAATCCACTCCCACAACCTTTGTGTCGATATTGAACCAGTACATCTTGCAAGCAAGTCCTCACTGTAGATCGAAGGGTTTGTAGCTGGGCTGGTGCTTACCTTTTTCCTTTCAAAGTGCATAGAGTGCTTTCCAGTACTATAAACACTAGTCAGTAGAAGAAGAGGCTCTAGCTAGGCACCAGATTCATGTCTCTGTGCTCAGTGAGAATTCTCTTTTAAAGTGAGTTTCTCCCAAGAGGTCTCTCAGTCCTGCATGTAAATACACTGGAGCCAGAAAACTCACATACTACATAGTTTGGATTCAAGCTGAGACTTCAAAGCTAACTACATAGCTTTCCTGGCTTTGCAGATGTACTATAAAGACATTAACCTTTTATTTTCTTTAGAATTACTAAGTGTGTGGCTCTGCTTATGGTAAAAGTTTATTCAATTTTCTGTTTTTTTTTTTCTTTCAAATAAGTTCTATCTTGAAAACCCTGTCTTCTCTGTGTGTCAGGCCATTGCTGTGAAACAAAACTCTCCTGTAAAGCTTTCAACTAAGCTTTAGAATCAATTTATACTGATCCTTGTGTATTAGTTTGTGTAATGCAATTAAACAAGTTGAACATTTTGTTGGCGAGCGTTCCCTGGGGGCACATCTAGTATTGTATTCATCTGCTTACCCTAATGCTCAGTTTAATACCTTATACTGGAGTGAATTTGATAAATACTTCATTAATTCCCCTACTGGAGACAGAGTTATTGGAAAATTAGAAATGCTGGGTCAATAGGTTCTAACGGATAGACTTGATCCATCTTCACAAAGTGTTTACATGTCCATTAAAAATTTCTATGTCCGTCAGGGTTTGTTGTCTATATTGTTTCCTCTAAGCAACATTCCTGGCATAAAAATATTTACTTGTTCATTCAAAAACATGTTTCCAAAAGATAAAATGATTAAGTCTTTGGTCCTATAGGAAATAGGCTGCAGACATTTATTCATGAGTATGAAATGCAAATGAACTTTCAAACTTGGTTAATTATAAGGTCTTAGAGGAGTCTAAGAACCAGGCTTACAAATTCATTCCTGGGCCTGACTCTTTGCTGACATGCCATGGGGACTTTATAGAAAGTGGGTGTCCATATCACTTATGAGTTCCAGAGATGATACATGCAGGGTCTATGGTCTAGGTAGCAGAGGCTGCCTTCTCTGATTGGTTGTCTTGTTCTTATTCAAACTGATTTAACAGGGCAGAGCAAGTACTGGCTTTTGTAAATGCCAAAAGAAACTCACAGGAAGAACAACTTGTAGCTCTTTTCTTTGTGACCAAAAAATAATGATAATGGCTACAGTTTCATTACTTTACATAGGAACTGTTCTAAAACAGATACTGAAAAAAAAAGTAAACTGGAAAAATTACTCATAGCTACTGTTTCAGTTTCAAATTTTGTTAAAATCATATTGTAAGGCGAAGTGGCCCTTTTGAACTCTTATCTTAATTTTCAGGAGAACAGTGTCTTTTCCATGCTCACATCAGAGCCCTGTCTGCTGCTTTCAGGCAAGTTACATTTGCCAAAACAAAGTGTGGGTGTCTGGGTAACAAGAAAGAGCTGGTTAGTAGCACTTTCTACCTGGGAAAAATGATGTCAGAAAGAACTCAGAGGAGAGGTACCAAGGAAAACACACTCAACTGTTCACAGAAACAAAGTGGCAGCAAGTATTACCTCACATGTTTAAGTTACCCAAAGTATGGAACTACCATTTTCTTCTTTTTATGTACTCAGAAAGCCCTGCATTTTGACGAGGCAGTTTGCTACACGATCTTCATTAAAACCTACCAGGAAAGCTGTGTGTGATCTGAGCTAGCCACAGTTGTCTTAGAACAGCGAGTGTGCAAATACTTCCAATCCTTGTTCCATGTTCAAACCGTGGCGCTTTGTGTCAAGAGTAAGTAGGATTTCAGGACTAGTGTCAGAAATAAGGATTAATGGCAGGGATTGTTAATTCCATGGGTGGATGGGTTAGGTTGAAGGGAGGAGATACCTCTGCAAATAACAGGAGACAGGAATTTTCCAGATGAGTTTGTGGGTAGTTAGTGATCTTACTAGCAGGAATTAATGTAGTTATTCTTAGAAACAGCTTTCAATCAGATACACTCTTCCTATCACCTTTTATTTTGCTTTATGTTTTACATTTATTTGTTTATTTGAGGGGAAGTGCATGCCACCGTGAATGTGGAGGTCAGAGGACAACTTGCTGGGAATCTGTATCTTCGTTCTACCATGTGGGCCTTAGGGTTCTCAGGTTCTGAGACTTGACAGCAAGTGCCTTTACCTCTGAAGGACCTCACTAGCCTCCTCGCCCTCTTTTATAGATGAAGAAAAATGAGGCTTCCCAAGGCAACAGAGCCAGAGAGAAGCAGAACTAATCTGTGGCTGAGTTCTGTAAGAGGTCTTAGCCATGCTGTTAGTTATAACCTTTCAGATGTGACCTAAGAGGGCCTCTTTAGAGGAAGAGAGGTCAGAGGAGGGCTGACACACTCAAACACAGTGGAGCTCTAGCCCTGCTTCCCAAATGACTGGAGAGCTTCATATGGGTGTGTTATCATCTCCTCAAATACAACTGGCTGAAATACTAAGCTTATTACTGCCTCATCTTCCTGGATAGCTCTCTCCAAGAAACTGGTATCCAGGTAACAGAATCACTATGGCATCCTTGCAGTTGCATACCCAGACAGGAGCCTCTGAGTGTGCTTTCTGCTCCCCAGCCTCTCTTGTGGGTCTTGCTCTACCCTCTTGGTCAAGCCCAGGAACTGCAGCTCAGTCAGTTCTCACTCTTGGGTGAAAACTATCATGTGCAAGCAACTATCAGCAAATGGAAGTATTTTTCTCACCATATCCCCTGAGTGGATCCTGCAAATACCAGAGAGCAACATTTTCCCGTGCTACGGATCATGTGTCAGTCTAATACACATTTCATGGTTCCTTATTGCCTGCACGTTTCTGTCCGTGCTTTAACCTGCTTTCAGGGATCCTGTAATGGACTGGATGTATGTGCCCATTCCATCATGAACATATTAAAATCCTATGTCCTATGGGGTGACATCAGTATGGTTGTTGGGAGGCAATGAAGCAGAAGGTCTGAGAAATGGAGTTTGCTTCTTCATTAGAAATGCCCCTAACATTCTCCCTCACTGTCCCCACCGCTATGAAGACACAACCAGAAGTCGGAAGCCTGTGATCCAGAAATGAGTTCTTGTAAGAATTCACCTCTCTGCCATTGTGACTTGAGACTTTCAGCATCCATGGCTGGAAATGATAACTTCCCGTTGTTTGTAGCCACCTCATCTGTGAAACTGTATACAATACCCTAAGCTATAGCGAATCCACACTTACCTTTCCATCACACTTCATCCATATCACACCTCCTCTAAGACTCTCCTAAGACCTTTGCTAGCCTCTTCTTACCCTGTGGTGAAGCACCATTGCCTGAACACCCTGTCTAAGCTCGTCTTCCTGTAGCCTTTCCTATTTTCCATGTACAATTGCTTTCTCCCACAGCACTGGGTTCATATCTCACCCTGTCCTTTGCATTCTGTGATTACATTTGCATATCTATACCATAGCCCCATGGTTTGAGACTCTATCCTAAATTACCTACTAGACCTATATGAAGAAGAATACCATTAGTGATCAGTAGATTCTATTAGTATAAGTCCACTGAAACAATCTGAAATGAACCTAGAGCATTTGGTCCAATGGGGGGGAGGGGGGACACCATACCAAAAAGCAAGTTGAGGAGGAAAGGGTTTAATTGGCTTACACTTCCACAACACTGTTCATCTTTGGGAGAAGTCAGTAACCTCCGCCCCCACCTCTCACTGCCTGCAGCAGGCGGGGGAGGGGTGGGTCCTGCACCTTGCCTGGATAACAGAGCTGGCCCTGGTGGCAAGCTGTCTCCGAGGACATAAGAGCAAGAGAGCTGACCTCACCCTTTGCCAGCTGCGGCATTGGGTGAACTAGCCAGGGCAGTACTGGAGAACTGGCCCTCGTGGTGCTGGTGCTGGTGCAGGTGCAGGTGCAGGTGCAGGTGCAGGTGCAGGTGCAGGTGCAGGTGCAGGTGCAGGTGCAGGTGCAGGTGCAGGTGCAGGTGCAGGTGCAGGTGCAGGTGCAGGTGCAAACATTTAAGAACTTTTAAAACCATGGAAGAGCTGACAAGATAAAACAATTATTCATATATATATATATATGTTTTATATATATATATATGTATATATATGTTATATATATATATATATATATATATATATGTTTTATATATATATTATACATATTTATGCCCAGAGAGGTGAACAGAGAAAGCCTTAAACTTGGAGAAAATGGTCAGTCCTGGCGGGTTTGTCACTTTCTCACTGAATTATATCCCTTAAAATCAAGTTGAATTGAATGTGTATTAAGTACATGGTCTTGGAAAAATTATTATTATCTGTAGAATGAGAATCACAATAGCATTGATTTCTCCTCTTCCAGGTTTTAATTTGCAACCTTTTGCCTTAATTAGCCACACTGTGAGTATTATAGCTTTCAACGAGTTCTCTGTCCTTCCAACAAGTTGCAAACATGCGGGTAGCTTTGGGAAACCCCATCCTGTAACTCTGTCAGAACTCAGGGTGGTCTTGGAGACTTTTTCCCTTCTGTAATCATTTGACTTTACAGGAGTATCATGAGGAAAAATTTCTCAATACATGTGAAATGTTTTATACATCTGGTTGATACAAGTGGTTACTCCATGATGACTCACTTTAAGAAAAAAAAATGTGCTCAAACGAGAATTAATTATGAGCAATGACTCAACTCCATGTTCTTCTGAACAGTGGTATGTATCAAATTGTCATTGATTAAGCCATTCTTTTGATCCTGGGTGGATATGTCTATTGGAGGAGGAACAGTCCAGGAACCCTGGTTTCCAGTTACCCTGTCAGACCATCACAGTCTTCCAGCTCCATTCTGTCCTGCATCTTTCCTCCCTTCCAGTTGATTCCTCTTTCTACTCGGTGAGCAAATGAACAGACATCCTTTCAGAAAAGAACACTTCCTCCTCTC
This sequence comes from Rhabdomys pumilio, assembly GCA_030674055.1. Classification (NCBI taxonomy): domain Eukaryota; kingdom Metazoa; phylum Chordata; class Mammalia; order Rodentia; family Muridae; genus Rhabdomys; species Rhabdomys pumilio. The sequence continues at coordinate 21,889,701 of JANHMN010000020.1, forward strand.
CAGAGCTGACCACTTCCCATTATGTCCTGGCTCTTCCCCTCCTGGGGGACTCCCTCACCAGGATTCTAGTTCCCTCTCATTCGCCAAGTTATTACTTTGCACACTGCCTGCTATTTTCTTTCATGGCACACATCTCACTTGGATATTGTTTATACTTGTTTATTTGCGCCCTTAAGGCCTCTTTCCCGTGCCTTGTCTGTGAGGTACGTCAGTAAGGGACAATATCTACCTAGTTTACCACTCTGTCCCCAAAGCCTGGCACATAATTAATGCTCAGTAATTAATTGATGAATAAATAAATGGACAAAGAAGTGACAGATTTGCGTGTATAATGAACTTCTTTTATTTTGCATTACAGATATTCTCCTTAATTATAATGCTTTGCTTTGAGAATACTTGGTGTATTTTCTCCCCTTTGCTCCAAATTATCAAGGTCATGCTGTATTTAATTTTTTTCTCTCTTGTGTGGTAATTTCTCTCCCAGCTTGATGCCATTTGCAAACTTAATGAATACTGTTTGGTTATTTATGGTGTAAGAAACAGAATGAAGAAGACATGTTGCCTGACTGCTCTGTCCCACGTGCTCCAGTCCAGCAACAGTGGCATTGCATCTTCACAGAGACAGCATTAGCTCATTCCTGAAGGAGGCACTGGAAATAGTCTATTAGAATATTAATGAATCCCTTGTAAATTGCATCATGTTTGTTTCTGGGATATTTGTATGTTGATGCCAGTATATATTTTGATTTCTAGCAAAGCATCCCCATAAGCCAAAATTGATTACACTTATAAAGTACTCTCTAATTACAAAACAATTTCCTTTAAAAACTGTCTGTAGTAAATGCCTCTTCAAAGGAAAATGAGCTTCAGCAGAGAAAATGAAAACTCTTATGAGTATGCCAATCATAGCCTCAATTAAACTGTGGCTCTGTTTGCAGCTATGGCTGGGCTGACATGGAAGCTGGGCTGCAGTGTGCAGCTCCTTGTCCACCATTTCATTAGGCCAGTCCCTAGGCAACCCACTGCACCCTACCCTTTCTCAACTCTATGCACAGGAACTAGAATTTACAGAAGACGGATAGGAGCATCAGGGCTCAGAATGTGGCTCCAGACCAGCAGCTGGAGCAGCACTGGAAGCTAGTTACAAATGCAAACACCAACACACATGCGAATGTGGAAGGGGGAAGCTCTTGGACCTCAACCCCAGACAAAGAACAAAAGGCAACGACTGAATGCTGAGAGTTGGAGAAACCGTCTTTCCCAAGGAAGAGTATGACAGTCCATTATCCAACACCAAATGCTCAATTCTGAAGACAGAAATGTAAGTACATCAAATGGACTGAGCAGGTTGTGTGTGTGAGTGTGAGTGTGTGTGTATCTATATATAATCTATATCTATATAAATATGCAAATGAGCATATTTGTGTGTGTTGTGTGACAAATCTTTTCCTGAGAGACACAACACAGTCTACTCAAACTGATGGGGACCCACAACCCCTCTGACTGACATAATGAGTACCGCTAAAGTTCAACTTGGTGAACCAATGAGTTTTATTGTAATTATTTATAGGAGCAGAAATGACTCAAAGACAGCTGCATCATTAAAACCCACCCCAGCATGACTGACAGATCACAAAATCAGAGAACCTGGAGCACACTGCATACAGGCCACAGGCATGTCAAAGCGTTTGAAAGTGTCCTTTTCAGGTGGTTCAGTTGGTTTAAATCTCTTTGTAGAGGGTTTTTAATCAGTCAACATGGCTACTCGGGCTGGAATACAGACACACCCTTTGCACACACCTTTAATCCCAAGCAAGGCTAAGTTAGTTTGTAGAAGGAATCACCCATATTTGAAAGAGATGTCTAATTGAGTGGCAGACAAAGTGACGAATCAGAGAAAGATTAGACAGAATAAGATATGCCCAACTTTCTTGAGGAGAGGAAAGGGAACCTACTTGAGTAGTGCAGATAGGAATGGAGGCAGTTTTACTGGGAGAGTTATAGAGACACTTTACAGAGAGAGAACAAGCTAGCCACAGGTGAAGACAGAATGAGCCAGAGAATGGAGAAGGAGCCAGAAGATTAGAATATATTGCAAAAGTTAGTATGAGACCAAGCAGAGCAATTCAGTCAGAGGCCAAGAGAAGCCAGATTGTATCCCTTAGCATGGAGAGGAGTTTGAGCTTGAACAGCTGAGTTGAACTAACCAGCAGAGTTCAGAAAGAACAAGAAGGGTGAGCTTATTCAGCAGTAAGCCTTCAGTGCCCCTTCAGTAAGGCTGAAATTCTAGGCCTAGATAAGATTGTACAGAGGCTAGAAGCTTCTAGGACTAAGCCTAGTTTAGCAGACTGAGGCAGTAAACCAAGATGACAATTACATCAGGAGAATAAAAGTTACTGTTATACTTCTTCTAGGCAGCTTGGCTAGCTTCTTCCAGACAACTGGTCTGGTGTCACAGTCTTCTTTGCAGCTTGTCTTGTGTGAGTGTGACTCTCAACAGCTTTAGAGCTTACCCTGGTATGGAAGGACCCAATGAATCTGGTCAGTTTCAGGGACTTCCTAAACCAAAATTGAATTGTTTACCTTTCCTTTTAAGGAGCTTTGCTGTAGGATGGAGTAATTCTGTCTAGGAGGAGGAAACTGTTGCACAACAATGTAACAACATTTAAAGACAAAGAGTCTATAAATTTGAGAAAGAGCAAGAGGCAGGACACATGGGAAGGATTGCTGGGAGAAAAGGAATAAAATGATGCAATTATAATCTCAAAAAAAATACATGTAATTTTAAAAATGCAGAATTATCAGTTCAGCCTGGCCCTGACCAATCAGGAGCCTTATGAGATGTGAGAGAAGAAACATTATTCATGAGCTTTGTCAAAGAGAGTAATATTTATTCCTAGGAAGGTTACCACAGGATGGGCTTTGTTATTGGGGAGGAGGGATTGGGTTCAACTCTTGAATACAAGAGCAAGTGGAAATTGAAAGCCTAGGAATTGGGTGCAGATCAGAGAGAAGCTGAGAGGAAGGGTTTGGATTAAATAGGTGGGACAAGACTGTGCAATGCAGGCTGGAGTGGTAAGACATCTCCTTGGGATCAGTGCAAGCAGAGGAGCCTGACCACATATGGATAAGGAGTGGGGAGTCTTTGAACTGAACCCACCTGACAGGAGTCTAACTAAAATAGCCAATGAAAACATAAACATGGAGGCCTCAGATTCAGACAGCTTTTTGAAATTCCAGGGGAGCTGGACTACAGTTCTGTGAAGGGCAGAATCTTTGTCAGGTGGAAGGGGATAGGCAGTGTGTCTTAACAAATGCTTCAACAGGATCTGACTCACTAGAATCCTGAAGGAGAAAAAGGTCCCGGCTGGTGTTTTAACTCAGCATTAATGCATAGCTCCTTTAGAGTCGGAGTGAAGTTTTTCCAATAAGGCCCATTTTCTCCCGCTGCTAAAAGGTTTCTTCTGGGAAACGTCTCAGAGTCAAGAGTTTCTTGTGTTTTAGGTAGGTTATGAATACCTTTCCTAATTCAGATGTGAGTAACACCTGGACCAGAATGTTCTTTTCTGTAGCCAGCAGGACAGACTGCCTTGCTGCGACATTGTTTCCTGCCCGGTCCTACCTTTACAGCTGACCTTGGATTTCCTTGTTAGATCTACGTTTACTTAGTGAGCTGAAATGGAAGCAAGATATTGGCAACTGAACAATATCAAATACGCCTGTTGCTTTCCACCCAGAAATATTACTCAGTAATAGTTAAGTTAAAAGAGTTAATTATAGAGGAAACCAAAATTATGTCAACACAATTCTGTCCTAAACTGACTGCCTCTGAGGTACCTAGCACTCTGACAGACACCATTCGTAAGTGCCTCCTTTTATGTCTTCCATCTTCCTAGTCTGTGGAGCTTGCTCTGCCTGGAGACGGCAGAAGACTGTTTCAGGAGGAATGCAGTCATGAGGAAGGGATGGAATGAGATAAGGAATAAAAGATAAGAAGAAACACTAACAGGGATGGAAGCCAGGAAGTTTTAAGTTTGCTCCTGAAGTCTAAATAGAACTTTCCAACATTTCCAGGCATGTGTAACTCTTTAATGAAGAGCTAACTCTATGGCTGAAGGCTGTGGACACAGCTTGGTCAGGGCCAGAACAGCCATATTTACAGAATTCAGTAGTTCTGCACAATTGGGAGATTCTAGGGTGGGGCCCCAGCCTGAGAGGCTGCAAAGGAACAGCCCAGCCAGGGTACCAGACTCTGTCAGAGCTAAAAGACAGAACTATAAGAATGGCCACCACGCTTTGACCTACTTTTCCACACGATACATAGAACCAAGGCATTAGAGCACAATTTTCCTCATGACTTTTTTTTGAAAGGCTGGAGATGGTATTTGAACTTAACAAGTGCTAAAATCAGTGTCCCCCTCCACACCCCCCATCCCCTGGACTTTGACAGGAATTGTGTGCTTCGAAGATAAATAACTGAAAGTTTAGAGGTCAATGATATTTAAGATCTAGCTAGTATGGTGGAAAGGGGAGTTGAGAGAAATCCCAGGATGCACCATCAGAGGGGAGCACACTGTTTGCTCATCATGTGCAGAAGAGAAGGCACCGCCCATGTCAAACAAGACATCTGCCTTCCTGTAACGAGGCAAGGAAGGGAAGCAGTACTCCAGCTTACTTAAGCATAAAGGTTTGTGGGAGCCGCTGGCCCTCTCTCATCCCTTAACCTGTCAGGCCCCTCCACTCTGGGTGAGCAATATTCAGAGATGAGAGAGCTGCTGGGGATATGGGGGTGGGGAGAGTAAATGTTCTGGAACATTGATTCTTCTGTTAAAGAAAAAGTTTGCATAGAGTCTGAGGGTGGAGGGGGCCGAAGGAACCTAGGAGAACGATTCAAAGAGGAGATGACAGACATCCTGAGTGAAGTCTGACAGAACTGTTAGGAGCTAGAGCACACATCTAGGCCGTGAAAGTTGACAGCAGCCGGAATTTTGTTTGTCCTGTTTATTTAAAAAAAAAAAAAAAAAAAAAGCTTATGCTCTTGGAAGAGATGATATTGGGTAGACGCCCAAATGTGGCAGCTGTTTATTCTGTGCTACACTGGGATAATTTGTCATGTGACATGGCCCTGAAATATAACAACAACAACAACAAAAGTGGCCTTGATTAAACTTTTAAACCAAATATTTGCGACTTGAACAATAGTGGACCAGCACCTGGTATTTTGCAGATGGCATTTCAAGAAAATGGATAGTCCCGGGCTCACTGACATTTGTTGAACCCTGTTACCCCATTGAAACAGTAACCTAACCTCCCTTAGTTGACTGAAATGTGAAGGCAGAAGGAGGGTAAACTGTCTGCCCTGAACTAGAGACTCTGAGTGGCCTGGTTAGATGAGAACACCGTGTACTGGGACATCTGACCTTCGAGGCATTGCCACAGCCTGCCTTCAAATGTCAACCCCTGTTTGCCGTGATTAATACTGGGGAAAATCTGTGACTATCAGGATGTGGTGTTGCTTTCACAAATACTATTTACCACATAATTTATTCAAGGGTGTTACATTGTACATAGGTTATAATTGAGAATGAAACTCCTGGACCTGACTGTGCTGGAGCAATTAATGTGTGGGATGAAGGAATAATCACGGTCAAAATTGTTAACAGAAGATAGATAACTAATGTGGAAGCACCAGCTAACTGTGGGGGCTTCTAGAAATGAGAAGATTTGCCAGTCTTCTACTGTATGTCTTCTGGTATAGGAGGGCAGCTTGAGGACACAGGAAGAAAGGGCACAAAGCAGGCCAGTTTACAAAGAGACTCAATCTCTCATTTGTAGGAGAAGAACACATTAGAAGGGTTTGAGAGAGAACCTGGTATGCAGACTCGGTGCTTATGTAAATCTTTCCTCGTGCATTTGAACATCATATCAAAACCTTTGCAGAGAACACCTTCACTGTTTTCTCCCATCCACCTATGGAGAAAACCTGTATGCATTATCACTTCAATGGTAATTTTCTCTTATGTAACACATAAAGGAATTTATTGGCAAAACAGCTCACAGGGGTGTTCTGTCAGAACAATGAAGGCCATCTGTGCTGGCTTCTTCCTTTCCTCTTTTGTTCTGGAAAATTGCTCTGCTTCGTACTCTCCAACTTGCAGCGAGAAAAGCAATTTTGTAAATGGTACACTCAAATGCTCTGATGAAGTTATAGCTGATATAGCTGCCAAGATGAAGAAAAATGGGGCACATCAAAGAAAACTGATTCGTAATCATAAAATGCGGACAAGGTGGAATGAAGTGGTGTGTGCGTCGGAGGCTCTACCTGCCACTTGCAGGCTTGTCCGCAGCCTGAGGGGACCCTGGCTTGTCAGAAGTGCTTGGGGATATGAATATGTCAACTGCTTGTTCAATGTCAAATTTAGTCAGAAGGCGTAGTTTCTGTTTAAACTTCAAGCATTGACTCTTAGCTCTATCACATCTTCCTTGGTAAGATGAACTTTCATTTTAAGCTACATGGGCTGGTTTTTTTCCCCCTTGTGTCTCTTTCCCTAGGGAGCTGGACCTGAACTGAGTCTTAAAGCTGTATATACTGTTGCTTTAAAAGCAACGAGATAGAGATCTTTAATATAAAATTCTTATCACTTTTCAGATAACACTACCAAGCAGGATTTGGGCCTGGCTTCTGTGCCCCATTATCTCACAGTCCTCCCTGACAGGGACAGTGATTATCTCCCTAGTCAGCTAAGCAACTGCTTCTTCTTTCTTGTTGGGGATTCTTCACAGGTATGACTCATGGGCCAGAAGTGCCGTTCCCCTCAGTGCAGCAAATGAAGTCCCTTTCCTAAGATTAGCTAGCACAGCTTCCTAATATATTATCACACTAGAATGCCTTTTCCAGCTGCCATTTAAAGGAGGTACCTGCAAATCTTCCCATGACAACATGTTTAGCAGTATTAGATGGACACCTAATCTAGATAATCCCTCACATGTGTTCCATAGGTGCTTGTCTTCTAGGTGTTTCTAGATCCATTCAAGTTGACAATAATTAATAGCTGAGGCCTCTTTCCTCTTTGTGGTGACAAAATACCGGATAAGAAATAAAGAAGGAAAAAAAACCCGCATGTCTTTTGGCTCCTAGAGGATACAGCCCATCACGGCAGGTAAATTATGGCAGCCGGAACTTGAGGTCATTGAATGTCTGCGTTCAGGAAGCAGAGAGATGATCCTGCTTCATTCATTTTCTCCGTTTCCTGCAGTCTGGGGTCCTAATCCACAAAAGAGTGTCACCCACACTGAAGGTACATCTTCCCTGCTCAGTTAAAGCTTTTGGGAATCACCCCCATAGACGTACTCAGAGGTATGTTTCCATGGCAATTTTAAACCCTAGCAAATTGACAATAAGAATGAACTGTCACAACTCTGTCCTTGTCAATTTGACCCTGAAAGCCATCATTTTAAATAATAGCATTCTACTCCTGTCCTTGTGAAAGCCTCATTTTCTTCTTGTAATGCAAAGTGTATTTAATCCATTTCTAAAGCTCCTTTAAAGTCTTTAACAGTACCAACAACTCTCAAAAATCAAAATGTTGCTTCCAGAGTTCCAGGCATCTCTTAACTGTGAGCTTCTGTAAAATAATAAAAAAGTTAATACTTTTAATACATAATTATGAAGATTAAACATATTTGTGAGTCTTATTCAAATTAGGTGAGTTTTATGCTCCCAAATAATCTCTCTTTTTTCTTCTCTTTCCTCTCCTCTTCTCTTTCTGTCTCTCTGTCTCTCTGTCTCTCTCTGTCTCTCTCTCTCTGCCACACACACACACACACACACACACACACACACACACACACACACAGAGAGAGAGAGAGAGAGAGAGAGAGAGAGAGAGAGAGAGAGAGAGA
>JANHMN010000020.1:21897612-21913763 GCA_030674055.1 Rhabdomys pumilio
AGAGAGAGAGAGAGAGAGAGAGAGAGAGAGAGAGAGAGAGAGAGAGAGAGAGGAGACTCTCCAAAAAGCAAAGATTTCATCAAGAACTGTATATTAGAAGATGTTAGCTCTCTCCCTGCTGTCAACCCTGCAGCTGCCACAGTGGTTCTCTATTGCACTGAAGGTATTGTAGCTTTTTTCTTTTTAAATCTTGATCCAGGTTTGCTTCTTGAGCCAGGATACTATCTGCTATAAAATTCACTGAGGCTATGACGTTGATCCCATGAACTCAGGAGAATATAGGTCCCATCTTTTGGCTCACCTCCAACTAATGTGTCCCTTTATGCAAACTACATTTTGCTCTTTGGTTTACACTACTGTCATCAACGGAATGAGCTAGTGAGATGTCTCCCAGAATATTCTGAGAAGTAAACCACTGCACAGGTTGGGGTATCAGTGTATTGTTGGAAGCTAATAGTGGTTGGGGGGTTTTCTGTTTGTCAGTATTGGGACAGCTCTTTGACTAGATAGCCTGTTATCGGGTGTTAGTAGCTTTCCTAAGTTACTCCACTCAAAAGCTTACATCTGGAACAACAGTTTTGTTGCTGTCATCAACAAACACAAGTTACAAAAATTCACTATTACCACTCAAGAATCATTAATGCATGTTAGAATCACAATCCTACCGTTTTCTAGCTTTTGATGGGAACAGTCACCTGTGCCTTTCCCAGGGGAATAGTGTCGTTCATGGTTTACTTTTCTGTATGAAGAGACACACAGGAATAGCTTAAGCTCTTTTGAAAAATATAGCTCTTCCTTGATGAACTAATGGATTTCCTAGATATTAGAATATATTTAAACATTGTTAAAACCTGGGGAAGTAAGCATGGCATAGCCAGCTATATGAGACTCTGTTGAAGATTTTCTTCTTAACTCTGCTTCTGGATAGAAAAATGAATTAAATAATACATGTTATGGTTTCAGAAAGGGGATCCTTTATTTGGAAAAATAATACATCATAAAACATAGTATGCTTTTATTTATTTGAATTGACTTTTGGTACATAAAACATAACAAAAATTCATATTATTGGGATATCTTATCATGCTTCTGTACATGTATACATTGTGAAATGTTAAAATTAAGTTAAACATATCCCTCTTTCCAAATATTTATCTTTTGTTTATGGTGAAAGCTTTTCAAGTCTGACATAAATGGTAGACTTGTGAAGTGTAGATGACATATAAAAAAACTCTGAAGAGCCAATAAAAGAGAATAAATGCAAGGGAAAGGGAAGAGGTAAAGAAAAGCAGTGAGAATTTGAACAAACAATAAGTGATGAACACAGAAAAAAGGAGTAGTTCAGGAAAGGGAGACCAAAAATCAAAAGTATGGCAAACCCACCCAGAGAACACAGGCAGCGATGGGAACCATGAGAGACCCTGGAGGAGCTGGAGAACAAACATGTGTACACTGACACTACCTCTTAAGAAGAAGCAGCAGAGGAGGGGGGGAGGAGGAGGGAGAGGAAGAGTACAGGAGGATGAGGAGGGGAATAACAGATATTCTTAGGAATTTCTGAAGGTTGAATTTAAGAGAAAAAAGAAAGGGAAGATTATACTTTTTATTTCTTTGAAAAAAAAATTGAAACAGTTTCATTGTGATGGAAGGTGTATTCAAGCTGTCAGTCTTCCTTCCTCAGCCTCCTGAGTGCTAGAGTAGCCGGATGAATTAGCTCCTCCTCCCAAAAAGATCATTCTGCAAGCAAGGCCTGAAAATGAACAATGGAAGGGAGAAGCTTGAACATAGGTCTCAGCCTGGAGATATGGCTCCCTTGTTAACTGATTTACACAACGAGGACATGCGCTTAGATCCCAGCACCCAAGTAACAAGCTGGGCCTCCACATGCATGAAAAGTTTCATGTAACAACACTTGAGTGTGTGAGTGTGTGTACGTGTATGCGTGCCTGAACACGCATGCATGTGTATAGGCACATATGTGTGTGCAAATAAATCTTTTGAAAAAGAGATCATATGAAGTTGATAGGAAAGAGAAACTGGTAGAGAGACAGGAAGGATTGTGGGGAATGATGGCAGATTTGATTCAAACACATTATATGTATGTATGAATATTGAATAGAAAAATTTAAAGTATAAACTAACATTCTTTGCACAAAATGTATTTATATTGTGAAAGAAATTAAAACTATGTAGAGAATTAAAATACTTGAAATCCAATATGATGTGTTTTTGGAGGAATGTTATATTTCAGACTAAAGTGTTTTCAGATCCTTGTATCATCTGCTGAATACAGAACCTGCACTATCCAGGTGTATGTGGTAAAATTTCAGAATAACTTTTCAAACAATAGAATTTAGTATATCTCTTTGAAGGAAGTGTAAGTACCTGAAATAGTAGATATTGACAGTTTTATTTTACAATAAGATTCCATAGTACATTCAAATGCAGCCAGTGCAAAACCTTGGCATTTGACAGAGACTGTCATCAATTAAATAATTAAAATAATTAAATAATTAAATTAAAATAATTGTTTTTTACAGCCAGAAATTATTTATTGTTCTAATTCCTAATTAAAGCTAGATTTTGCTCTTTCTTCCAAAGTGATAACAATTCCATTCCTTCCCTCATAGTTCTTTTCATAAAATTATAATTATAAATTAAAACTAATTCTTATTCCTTATATAAGAAAATTGCCAGTTGGTTTTATTAAATTTTGTTTAGTTGTCAGTATATTTTTATAACAAAATAGATCAAAAGAACAGTTATATTACACATCTTAATACAATTAAGCATAAAATTAAATTTTTATTGCAAATTCATCACTTACTGCGAGTTAGTGCTGCTTTCTTTAATTAGTTTAAATGTTTCTAGAGAAACAAGATCCAGCAGTAACTGTACTTCTGGCATTTTAAAAATGATGATAATTCCCAGGACATTTTTCACACAAGTAGATGGGGGGTGGAAGGCCATCCCTGGCGAAGCTTCCTTTCACTCACTGGATGGTGGATTCCAAGCCAGCAACTCTCTTTTAGAGAATGAGGGGAAATATGGGAAACATTAACTTCCTGTTCTAACAATTTTATAAAAGATTTAATTTCCTTTAACATTATTCATATATGTATATGCCTGTGGGTGGGTATATGCAAAAAGAGACCAGAAGTTTCAGATATCGCAGAGCTGGGATCACAGGCAGCTTTAAGCAACCTGATACAGGTTCTGGGAATTAGGCGTGAATCCTATGAATTCATTCATGCTCTTAACCACTGAGCCACCTCTTTAGTCCCCCTCACTAATAGAAATATACACAACATAAATTGTCCATTATAGCTATTTTAAGTGCACAGTTCAGTTCCAGTAAGAGTTTTTATGCTGTGCAACCATCACCACCATCCATCCAGAACTTTCTATTTTGCCAAACTGACACTGCATATCCTTAATTCCTTCTTCCCCATCTTAAGCCCTAAAAACTGTCATTGGGTTTTCTATCTCTTGATCTGACTACTCTATTCACCTCACACACATAGAGTCATATAATAACGACCACTTTGTGACTAGCTTATTTCACTTAGGTTTTCTTTTTTTTTTTTTCTGTTTTTTTTTTTTTTTTTTTTTTGAGACAGGGTTTCTCTGTATAGCCCTGGTTATCCTGGATCTCACTCTGTAGACCAGGCTGGCCTCGAACTCAGAAATCCTCCTGCCTCTGCCTCCCAAGTGCTGGGATTAAAGGCGTGCACCACCACTGCCTGGGTTTATTTAACTTAGCATGATGTCTTTCAGCATAATATAATCTGTGCTGTAGCGTGTGTCAAGATTTCTTTCCTTGTATGTATGTATGTATGTATGTGTGTGTGTGTATGTATGTATGTATGTGTGTGTGTGTATGTATGTATGTGTGTGTTTGTATGTATGTATGTGTGTGTGTATGTATGTATGTGTGAATTTGTATGTATGTATGTGTGTGTGTTTGTATGTATGTATGTGTGTTTATATGTATGTATGAATGTATGTGTGTGTATGTATGTATGTATGTATGTATGTGTGTATGTATGTATGAAGAGCTCTGTCATTGGATAGAGAAGAGGTAGGCAAAGCTAGGAGTGGGGAGGAGGAAGGAACGAGGAGGGAGAAGAAGAGAAGATGGCAGTGGATGTCCACATGTCTCTAGCAGTCTAAGGTAGTTATAAATATCAAGATTAGATAATTGGGTTAACAATTCTAATTGTGTGGGCATCTTGTCTATTGAGTATTTGCTGACATATATAAATCCACTAGATAATCTTTAAGCATTAAGAGTCTTCATTCTACCAGGTACCATGAGGATGGCGGATAAATATTGTCTGGAGTCAACACTATGAGGGTGGTGGACTTGACACAAGGGCCATGCTTAGAGCCATAGAGTCCACGGAGCTGACTAGTGGAGGCAGCAGCCATACCAGTGTCTCCTGGGTCCGGGGCTGGCGCTCCATGCCAGTGGGTGATGTGCTTAGTGCAGGAACTTAGAATAGGAACATGGTGGCCGGGAACTAGCCACCCTGCTTTTTCAAATACCTCCTGTTACTTATGTATGTATATATGTGTATATGTGATGCACTAATATTAGTCTTTAAAATACATACACAGATATATACAGATATGCAACACACACACACACACACACACACACACACACACACGCATTGTTATCCATTGATGAATCTTGTGTGGTTTCTCCCTTTGAGCTACTGTGAATAATTTAACCTGTCTTTAATAGAATAAATGGTATTTATAATATTCAACTCCAAACTTCTGGTTTTTGTTTGATACCCACCCGAGTGAGTTTCCTTTAGTTCTTAGAGGGAAAAATTTGTAAAGTAGCAAGCAAGTATGATTCCTGTTGTTTAAAAGCAACTTATTAAAAATTTCAAACTCCTATCTTCTTTTATTTTCTATTCCTTGTTGAATGTTTATAAAGTATCTGTAGGGAGAAAAATTAAATGGCCATACCTTTAAGATGCTGTATTATAACCTAATGGATAGTCAAGTAAAGCCCACCATCTACCAAATGATGGGAGAGTTTCACATAGCTAAAAAGTTCCTTGGCTAGCAACACATGGGTTTTGAAGGATCTTGGGTTTTTAAGGATCTTCTCACATTTCCAGGCTAGCCAGAGCACATATTAAAACAAACAAATAAATATTTATTAATTCACAGTTCTCTAGGAGAAAAAGTCTTGGAAGATTCAGCCCCTTAGTTCCTGTTTAAGGTCTTATGGATCTGTGGTCGGGAAATAGTGAGTCTGATGTTCTCTGGAAGCTGTGTGAAACACTCTACTAGAAGAGTGGAGTCTATTGCAGATGCAGCACAGATGTTGCCATTGCTTGTTGATGTCAGTAAGGGACCACTCCTTGATAGCTCTCTCTGTCTTCAAACTGGCAACAGTACAGTGAGTCCTAACTGTGATTTAAATGTACATGTTTTACTCTTCGCTATTGGTTGGAGAAAGTGTCCAGCCCAGCTTTTGAGGGCTTGTGTGCTTCCTTCAATCCCCTCTCCCAGATCAGTTTTTAATCTTAAGATCAATTAGGCAATAAAACACAACGGAATCCTACGAATGATGGCTAATATATGATTAATTATATATAATCTTAATATATAATTAAGATCTCTGATAGACAGGAGTAGAGCAGAAAGTTCCACCTACTTTATGGACTCACTACCTTCAACCTATTCACGTCCCTATGTAGTATGAAATAGATCCATTCAAAATTTCCAAAGACCGGAGAGCAGCAATATAAAGCTGAGGAATCAGCTAACTTGGTGGTTAGTGTGGAGCGGCCCTGGCTTTGTGAGCACTGGAGTAGAACAATTAGAACCGTTTTTCAGACCAGGCTTACTGAAGTTTTTCCTACTCACAGCCAAAACAGGTTTGTGTAACACCAGATACACAGACGCACAAAATAAGTACACGCATCAAACACTGACTGAAAAATAAATCATAAATAAATATATTTTAATGCAATTCATTGGTATACATGTACTATGTATTGAAGACAAAGGGAAACTTGCATACTGTGCTGGTTAATTTTTGTCAATTTGACACAAATTAGATCACCTGGGAGAAGCGAACCTCAGTTGCAAAACTGCCTAATTAATTAATTTAGTTAATTGATTTAAAATAGATTAATTTAAAATTAATTACACTAGATTAACTTTAACTTTAATTAAATTCAATAATTAAGAATATTAAAGTTAATAAGTTGTTTTTTTTAGATGGCAGGTCTTCTTTAGAGCAACCTTCTGAAGAACTCCAGACCTTAGATTGGCCTGTGGGCAGGTCTGGGGGGCATTTTCTTATTTGTTAATTGATAAGGAAGGGCCTAGTCCATTGTGGTGGTGCCAGCCCTGGACAGGTAGTTCTAGGTTGTATGAGAAAACAGGCTGAGCAAGCCATGAGGTGTGGGACGTAAATCCATGCCAGGAAGTTTGGTAAGGTTGGGACCTGGAGACTTGAAGGGCACACACCTGAGGCTTAGGTGACTCCCAGCTCCCCGCCAGACCCCTGACTTGGAACACGCGTGCCATGCTACTCACATAAAAGAGACATGACCACGGGTCACGTGAGTCACATAAGCTTAAGACAGAGGTCTCCATGCTAATGAGGTACCTAGAGGTCTAGAGGGCAATATGCTTTCCTTCCCAGACATTCCCCCCTGCAAAAGGTATTTAATCTCAGGCCCAACCTGAGGTTTCTACCATGGCAATAAACGATTTAGAACCATGGACTGTCTCTTTTGATGGAGATCTGCTTTGGGGAGCCATGGAGGCCTTTGCCTACAGAGCTGCTGTCTGATCTCCCTTAGGCAGCCTCTCTGCACTCCCAGCCACAACTGCCATCAAGTCTGCCGCAGTCAAGTCAAGGACTTTTCCTGTGGGACCAGCTGGAGCTCCCCCAAACCCCCATCCTCGGGGCCCAGACTTCGTTCTCAGCTCTTTCAAAACTCCCAGTGGTGCCAGGGTGTCCAAGGGTCTGAGAACCCCACAGCCCTGGCTTCTTTGCAGGCCTGGGACCCAGAGCCAGCTTCGTCTTCCCCATGTCTCAGGCTGTGCTTTCCCATCCTCCAGTGGTGTGGTGTCCAAGGGCTTCACTATGGCCCAACACCGACCAGGCGACAGCATGGGGTAAGCACACTTTAACTCCCTGCGTTCCACCTTCCCAAGTGGCCTTGTCTTGTGGCTGAGCAGCTGTGGGACCCACAGCCCTACAATGAGGAGAAAGCCAGTAGGGAGTACTCCTCCATGGCCTCTGCTTCAGTTCCTGACTGTAAGTGCCTTTCTTCAGCTCCTGCCCTGGCTTCCCTTGATGATGGATGCACTGTGACACACAGTGTAAGTGTAAGCCAGTTAAACTCTTTCTTCCCCAAAGTTGGTTTGGACAGTGTTTTATCACAGCAGCGGGCAGCAAACTGGAGCACCTGCCAACGAGATAGATGTGCTTGCCAGTTCGAGGATGTGTGTGGCTAAGGCAGGAAAAATAATCAATGATTACTAATTGATATGGGACTTACTTGGATGTAATAAAAATATTTTAGTAAATAATGGGAAATAATTGTCCAAATGTAAAAATAAGAAAATCTTTGAATGGTACGTTTTTAAGAGTGAGATTTGTAAAATGTGAGTGATGTCTAAATAAAGTTTATGAAAATAAAAACGAAGTGGGTAGTATAGGCGAGGGCATGGTGATGACAATGAAAACCCTAGGAGTGCAGCTAAGCTACCCTGTGACAGCACCGCGCCACATCATGGCGGGGGAGGAGGGGAGGGGGGCGGAGCCTCAATAAACTGCTCTCACACAGCCCAGAGAATGGCAGTGAATGGAAGAATGAGAGGCTGGCAGGGTTGGAGATGGCCAATGTGATATTTTGGGAGTGGAGACCTGAGTGGAAGGAAAAAGCACAGAAACTGGGGGTGCCTAAAGGGCCCTGAGAGAGAGCCTTAGCTTAGAATAACAGCATTTCCATGGCTCTCTATAAGTACCTCCAACTAGACATCACTAGTATCACAGTGACTACCAGCATATGTCATTTTGTAAACAGTATCCTAAGTCACCACTATTCTTTATTGATAGTCTGTTTACCAAATACAAACAAATGTTCATGAAGTACACACACACACACACACACACACACACACACACACACAGACACACACACTATACTTCATTTATGAAATTGGACTCTAGCCGGGCGGTGGTGGCGCATGCCTTTAATCCCAGCACTTGGGAGGCAGAGGCAGGTGGATTTCAGAGTTCGAGGCCAGCCTGGTCTACAGAGTGAGTTCCAGGACAGCCAAGACTACACAGAGAAACCCTGTCTCAAAAAACAAAAAAACAAAAATAAAAACAAACAAAACAAAACAAAACAAAAAACCAAAAAAACAAAAACAAAACAAAACAAAAAAAAAAACAAAAAAGAAAAAAAAGAAAAAAGAAAAAAAGAAATTGGACTCTATCTGAAAATGAAATGCAGTCAGTCACCTCAATGGCAAGTCAACTTGCTGTCACTATAGGTTGTCACTTCAGGGCAATGCGAAAGGCAAATTCCCTAGGGCTTCTTGTGACAGACAACACTGAAAGGATGTTTCCCCCTCCTGCTTGCTGTTCTGCTGTTTGCAGTGATGGTGCTCTGTTCTGTACTCTGACTTTTGCAGCACAGGTGGAGGATTGTCTTTCCGGAGAGCGCCTTGCTACTGAGCATTGTTTACTGAACCATGGCCTTTCTCAGATGATTTGTACAGCTTCACTTGCCAAAGAAACTAGCAAAGCCTTCTAAATTTCCCTGATCTTTAAAATGACTCCCCTCTGTCATTCATTTTGACATAAATGTTTTCTTCACTCTTTTTTTTTTTTTTTTTTTTTTTTTTACAAAAGGAGATTGCAGAGCTGGAATTGTGCTCAGTGGTAGAGCACATACATAGGATGTCAGAACACATACATAGGGTGTCAGAACACATACATAGGGTGTCAGAACACATACATAGGGTGTCAGAGGCCCTGAATTCCATCTTCAGCACTGTAGCAAACAAACATACAAGCGACCAAGTGTATGATCTATGTTCCCATGGATGAGAGTCCCAGGGAGAGGGAGTCATGAGCACGGGCCTGGTGTGTTTGCATGAATGTGCCTAGATCCAGGCACATTTCATTACATGGAGTAAGGAGACTTCATGAACTGTTGTCTGTCTTGGGAGTTTCCTTTCTTGTTCATAGTAAGCTTTGTTCCTCTCAAGGTATGTGCATAATATGACACCTAACCAATCTACAGTTTTCTCTGTCCCTCCTGGCAAAGGAATGACTTCCTTCCTCTGCAGGGTGGACAGGGACCCTGTGTTGCTATGGGGCGATGCCACCACTAAAGCCAGGCCTACTCGGCTTCTAGATGTGAGAAAAGTACTATTTTGTCCAGTGCCCATGAATTGTGACTTTCCTGATCACCCTGGCCTGTAAATCATGTGTTATGGAGGTCACAGTCTAGAAAAGTTGTTTCGAGGGCACAATTCAAACTTTGTGTTAGTATCCCTCTGGTGGAAACATTTTCTTGACCTTATTTCTCTAACGCTTCTAAAGACCACGTGCTCCAATTATGAGTTTAATGTCAAACTTCCGAGAGCTCAAACCCAATATACAATAGTATTAATTTACAACAGTGATAAGCAAAATGAAATTGCTTATAATCCAACCACTAAAGCAATCTGTGGTAAAATTTTAGGAGTAACATGTTTCTAGATGTTCCTTTTATTTTTCAACATACCTTATTTTATTCAAAAGAACAACTTAAAGGCTTACAAGCTTCAAAGATAAAGACGGTAAAGATAATGTGGGAATTCCTGAACCAGGGTTTTCTGTTGGCATTCCAGAAATAGACCGTGCTCATTACAGAGGATGCTGGTGCGTCAGTATCAGGTAAATTTGCTCCCTCACCTGGTCCTTAGTCTGATGTGCTGGCTCCAGGGGTTCCTTTGAGGATCACATTATGTTTAGTTGTCTCTCCTTCAGTCCCACTTGTCCGTGGCATTTTCTAATACTGTCCTTGTTTTTATAACATTGACAGGCTTGCAGACTACTGGCCAGGAGTTTTGTAGAACAGCCTTTGTCTGGGATTTGTCATGGTGGATTGAGTTTGAGGTTGGGAATGCAGGACATACAAGTAGAATTCAAGTATGGTCACTGTCTATCTTGAGCATTTACTGTACACATAACTCCTCATGCCAGGGTTTGCAGGATCACTTGAATAAAGTTGTGATTGTTCGACATAAAGTGATTCCCTCACCCCCTGCTCCTCTTGAAAGGAAGACTCTACATATAGCCCATGGGGTGGGGAGGCATACTCTACCTCTTGATATCGGAATATCTACAAAAATTATCTGGTGTCTTTTTGCATAGTGTTTTCATGCATTCACCTAATTATTTATATAAGTATATACTCATTGATATATATTTTATAGTTTTGGTTATATCTAAAACCATTTTATATTTTCTTGTTCATATTGTTCCAATTTGACTCTTCTATCACTACCCTTTGGCTTACCCTCATAAACATGAGATTTTAGGGTTCCTATTATTAATAAGATTTTTACTTAACATATAAAGTAAAAAGGTTTCATTATGACATTTTGATAGTTTTCGACCATTGTGCTTGCACTCTCTACTAAAGTTTTCCATTCATCCTCTCCTGCTCTTGTTGAACCCTCTCTTTCCCACAAATGGCACTCTCAAGTATGTATGCATACACACACACACACACACACACACACACACACACACACACATACACATACACATACATACATATGCATCATGTACATATGCATTCCCCATGTGAGAGGGAATGTGACATTTTGCCTTTCTTCTCCCTTTTTGTTCTGCTCTTTGCTGTTGGGGTTCTGCTGTTTGGGGCCAGGTTTTGAGTACTTACTTTCTGGACTGATACAGAAAGGTGGTTTGGGGCTCATCTTCATGACCCTTGTTCTAGAATCCATTACTTTGTCAAGGGATCTTGGTCTATTTACTGAAGAATGGTATCAGAAAGGAAGAGCTGGATGTTAGGTATGTACGTCAGCAACACAGCAAGGAAACATATATATATATATATGTATAATACATTTATACACACATATACGCTAACTTGTATAATGTGTAAATGTCTATGTACATTTAAAATATTTAAGTAGGTAACCACATTTATCTATTTTATGCTAAATATGAGTTTGTATGGATATATTTGATGCGTACTCATGATCATATTAAACACTCTAGCTTCTTCCCCTTGTTTGTCTGTGAGCTCCCACTTAAACAGCAAGAATCCTGGCTCACATTGCCTGCCACCCACTTACGCAGTGGCTAGTCCCACTGTACATAATAGCAGAGTGAGAACTGTTGGCCCATATTCTCCTGGAAACAACACTGAGTAGAGCATAGCTGTTCTAGAAAATATATTTTACATTTGGTTTTCTTTTACACCCTCATTTTTCAACTTAGCTAGCACTGTTAGTGCCCCTTCCTTTTGGTTATCATACAATATCCACTTGTAAAGCCATGAGATTCTATTCTACCCAATGGCCCAACAGCAGGCTCACACACAGGAGAGGAATTTTTACACAACAGGAAAACAGTGGTCTCAGAGGTGGCATAAATGGTTTTAAAACAATACTGACTCTCTTCCTAACCCTCTATTCCCGAATTAAAAATAAAAAATGAGCTGCAACTGTTTCCTGGAGCCTGTTAAATTTAGAGAGCACAATTTTAGAGGGGATAAGTGTTAGCTGGGGTGAACAGTGGGAACAACTCTCAGAATATCTAGCAAAGCTTGTTTAACAAGTTTCAGTGGACAACCTTGGAAAGGAGAAGACAGTGAATCTTGACTCTTGGCATGGGAAGAGGAATCAGACAGTCATACGGGTGCATGGGTAGAGGTCCCAAGTGATAAAGGCGGCTTCTGTCTTTGGCTAGGGCTAGGGGAAAAGGTTCTCAAGGCTTGAACAGAACTCTGGGATAAAGTGCCAGTGTGCTGGCGCAGTTAAGAGCTGTAAATTCATGGCTAGCATCTGCTGTGGGAGAAAAGCTGTACCAGGTCAAGTAGATGCCACTCTTGGCAGGACTGTAAAGGAAAGTATAACAGTATAGTAGAGAAAGGTGTCTTGGTAGTTAAAAACAATACCGTTCTTGCAGAGGACCTGGGTTTAGTTCCCAAAACACATGTCAGGGAGCTCAACAGTGCCCCAAACTGCAGCTCTAGGGGCATCCTGTGCCTCTGCAGTCATCTGCACTCCTGTGCTCACATCCGTTTGCAAACACAAGCACATAATTAAAAAGAAAAGAAATCTTTAGGGCAAAAAGCTAGAATAGAGTAATGAATGATACAAGCAAAACTATAGGCCGAATATATTTATAAAGAGTACCCGTAAGCTGTTCATAAACACCCACTTATCTAAAATGATAGATTTTATTAATAAGAATTATATTAATCACTATTCTTGTGGCTATGACAAAATTCACGAAAAAAGAAACAAGGAAAGAAGTGTTTATTTTGGCTCACAGTTTGAGGGTAAAGTCTATCACAGTGGAGAAGGCATGGCAGCTGGAGCATGAGGTGGCTTGTCATATTGCATCTGTAGCAGGAAACAGAGAGATAAATACTGGTGCTTGGCTTGTTTTAGCCTTTATAGCCAGTCTAGTGCCTCAGCCTGTGGAATGATACCACTCATCTAGATTAACTCAAAGTGACCGCAGAATGAAACCTCTGAAACCATGAGCCAAAATAGACCTTTCCTCCTTTGAAGTTGGTTATCTGGTTTGTTTGTTATCATGAGAGTGTGTGGACTAATGAATATGATTAGTAACTAATAGACCACTTTGGCCATTTTCTCTGAAATAGAGTGTCCCTACAAACTTCCCTCATGATGCTTTGGCATTTGATAAAAATAAAAGCAATTTTCACATTCCATGCCTCCCATTCATGCTTATCTGTTTCATCTCCCTTCTTCCAATGGCTCTGTTGATACAGGCAGGATGAGGCAGAAATGGTTAACTTCACATTCATCACAAGTCTTTTTTTTTCCTGGTGCTTAGTCCAGGTGCTTACATGGAGACACATGGATAATCTTCGCTGAATAGAAAGTCTGTATTGTTGGTAGGCAGCTGCATGGGAATTTGCCCAAATCACATAAGCCTGGAGTTTCACTGTTTTTTTTGTTTTTTATGCACAAAATTCATATCCCGATGAACACACAAGAACAGTTAGCAGGAAGTGAAAATTACAGAAGCCAAAAAGCAAGGTTAGTACAGAATGGTGCCTCCAACATGGAATCAGTTGTGCTAAGGGCTTGGCCCCCTCAGACTTATGAAGGAGTTCAGTCACCAACATCTCATGTTTATAGTATTAAAAAGATAGAAAATCTCACTATAGTGTTTAACATTGGGAATCCTAGAAATGATTAGATTTGATTAGATTGTTGGAGTGGGGCTCTGATGATTGTATACCAATAGTTGTAACTGAGAGACTGCTCTCTCTCTCTCTCTCTCTCTCTCTCCTGCCATGATATGATGAAGCATGTGGGATAGGAAGGACCCTGTGAAATGCTTTTTGTGTGATTTGGCTCTTGGACTTCCAGCACCATGAGCTAAAATAAATCTTTTTCCTTTATAAAGTAGTCTGCCATGACATTTTCTTATAGTCATGAAAGGGTGACTAATACACTCATTAAATGCTACTCCAGATCAGGAAAAGGACAGATTTTACACGTGTTTATCCTATTATATGGGGAAAGTTTCTTACCTAGAAGAACCAGGATTTAAATGTTTAGGCTATGCACACAATATAGGTTACTATATATGATTAATTAATATCAATTGTCAACTTGACAAGATCTATAGTCATCTGGAAGACAAATCTCTGGGCATCATCATGAGGAATTATCTAGACCAGGTTAACAGAGATGAGAAGACACAGTTTAACTGTGGATGACACTATCTGTGTTGACTAAAGAGGAGAAAGTACCCGAGGACCAGTGTTCTTCCCTCTCTGTGTACTGACTTTGGATGAGTCGTGAGCAGCTGCCTCAAGCTCCTGCTGATGTGACCTCCCTGTTGTGATGGACTGCACCTTTAAGCTGTGAGCTGAAACAAACATTTTCTTCCTTCTTTGCCTTGGTCAGATGTTCTGTCACGGCAATGAAACAATAAGGAAAGATTGCATCAAAGACTTAGGTTCTCTGGGGAGTTATATTAGAATATATCATTAAGTCCAAACATATAACAAAGAAAAGAATTTTAGACAGATGAGTATGTATAACTAGATTTAAATTCCTTTCTCTCTTTCTTTCTTTCTTTCTTTCTTTCTTTCTTTCTTTCTTTCTTTTCTCTTTCTTCCTTTTTTCTTTTTAAAGACAGTATCTCTCCTGCAGTTCTGGCTGTCCTGGACCTTGCTTTGTACACCAAGCTGGCCTTGAACTTAGGGATCCGCCTGCCTTCGTGCCTGCCATTAAGTGCTGCAATTAAAGTTGTGCATGGCAAGATTTAAAGTTTTTTTTTTTTTTTAAAGTTAAAAATATTCAGGTTATAGAGATGGCTCAGTGGCGAGGAGTATGTGTAGCTTTTGCAGAGGACCTGAGTTTGGATCACAGCACCCACCTCAGTTAGCTCCAGGCTACCTGCAACTCCAGCTGCAGGGGCTCTGATACCGTCTGATCTCTGCATGCCCTGTAGGCATGTGCAAGAATCTCCATATACAGACATACATAACCGCAAGATAAAAACAATTACTGTCAAGATGCATTGCTTTTATTTGAGACTTTAATTCATCAGTACGTATTTGTACCATTTCCACTCCCCCACCTCACCCCAGTTTCAACTCCTCTCCTGTCTTTCCGACCACCTCCTCTCAAATTCATGCCCTAAGCATGGGGCCTTGGAAGAGGAAACCTGAACTTTTGCCTCCTTCTTGCTCCCTTTTGTGTGATGGTACAAGATTATATTTGTCTGCAAACCACCAAAGGGATTCTCATTAGATAATAGATCTACTTGTGCCCTGCTCTTGAACTCTTCGACCTTTACAATTGTAAAGAACAAATGTTTGTTGTGCAAGCCAATTTGTCTCTGGCACTTTGTTATAGCACCACAAGTGGATTAAGACAATAAACATAGAGGGCCATTCACAAATTGTCTAGAATGGAGGGTTGACTGTGTACTGTAAGGACAATGTCCAGTTCCTTCAATCACCGTTCATGTCCAGCGACAAACACAGAGTGGATGAATATGGACAAACAGCAGTAATGATACTTCGTCTTCAACTGTGACTTCCATGGAAGTTCAAATATGAACGGGTTTATCCTATCATAAAAAGAATGGAGGACAATAGATTCTAGCTTCATAGAGAGGTTGTACAGATGCTGTAGGTTCAAGGACATTGTACCTTCAGGTCAAAGAGACATTATACATATAAATGTTTGTAGAGGACAGGAGGCCCTTACATTCACAGATGAGCACCAGGGAAAGCAGGAATGTTAAACATTTATCTCCTCAATGGTATCTTCTCAAAGAAGAAAAGAAAATGCCTACATTCCACCCAGGAAGCCGTGAGTCAATATTGTTAACAACCTGGTGACCTTTTGCTATCTGCAGAGCCAGGTGTCACCCAAATCCCCCAGAATGATTATCCCAGCCTCTCCTAACCTAGACCTTTATCTTTAGCTCCCAGATAATAGAACCTATCCTCAGGGGGAGATGTCACATGTACTTTATAGCCTGCTGACCTCTGTGCTATCTCAGCGACCACACTAGATTTGAGCTACAGAACCCATCTTCCTGGTCACGTGTACATTGCAAAGGAGTTTCTACGTAGTCACACTTTAAGCTTTATTCTGCACCTTGGATTGGAATGATTGTTGTCTGGAAACTTTTCCCCCAAATTCTACTGTGTTCAAATAGTCTTACAATAAACTACCTGATATCAGATCTGCAAAATTTGATTCAGCCTGTCTAGTTGGACTAAACTGAGTTTTCATTCTCATCTCTTCGTGGATTGATTCTCTGCTGACTAGGAAGCCTATAGGGACATGCCCCACAAACATATGTGTGTGTGTGTGTGTGTGTGTGTGTGTGTGTGTGTGTGTGTGTGTGT
>JANHMN010000020.1:21913773-21952078 GCA_030674055.1 Rhabdomys pumilio
TGTGTGTGTGTGTGTGTGTGTGTGTGTGTGTGTGTGTGTGTGTGTGTATACCTCTGCTCTGTAGCCAGGAATTATGTTACTTGCCTTCTCACCCCAGAGGAATCAAAGAACTTTTAAGATATCAGGAAACAGGAACTTTCCAGTAATCTGTAGCTGGTATAGAAGAGGGTGGGAGAGTTAGGACAGGAGAGATGATGATTCGGGACCACTGAGGTCAGCAGAAGAGGGTATTGATGTGTTACTATGTGATTAATTGATGTCACAGATCCTTGCTAACCACAGATCTTGTCATTAGTCTTTGTCCGTGGACTCCGGCACAGAGCTGTCCGCATCCTCTTTCTTGCTAGGCTCTTGCTGCTGGTAGATTATCAGCATTCTGTAGCCATGGTGATGGTGAGGGGTCAAGGGATGGTAGGCAATGTTTTTCCTTTGGTTTAATAGATGATTTGCAAATTGGAGTTGAAAGTTGGCCCACTATTTGCTGGCATGTCCTCTGTCCCATCTCTAAATCTTCACTACTTGTGCTTCAGGAATGGTGCAGGTGCACTTCTGTTTAACCATCCAATGCCTGATGTCATGTGGATTGCACCGGCCTTGACCTGGGACACTCTAGGCTGGCATCTCTTTTTTACTCAGATTCTGATCTTCTTTGGGGATCTGCGGCAATTTTGAGAATTCTGTTCTAACTGGCTGAATATCTTGAGGTGCTTACCCAGATTTAATACTTGGACGCATTCATAAAATTATTAGTAACAAGGGATAAGATGCTTGCTGCAAGTTTGTGAAACACTTTAATGATATTAAAAAACAGGCTCCTTCTGGTGCCATATTTCCAGGGTCTTTAATACACAGATGTCCACAGGGAAAAAAGGAGATGGTACAGCATTTGATGTCTTATAAGTTTTTTTTAAAACTAGTTCTTAACAGTATTTTTATAGTCATTTCTCAAATAAGTCTTATAATTTTCCAGACAATACTTTTGCAAGGAGTATCATCTGTGATGTATTATTTTACAGAAATTAAAATTCCATAACATAGCTTTGTGAGTTCCTATCAATCCCTGTCAGAGCTGAGCTATTTTTTCTAAGTGAAATTATTACTTCAGGTTCATTAATGAGACTATATTAGCCAAATTACTTCTCTGGGACAATGGGGACAATTTGTCATCTCCCAATCTAAACTTCTAGTGTTACCTTTGAGAATTCATATCTAATCCACTGCAAGAAAGAAAATGTTTTCCCAGTAGAAGGATTAAGATTGCTCTGTTTTATAGTTTTCCTAGTTTCAATAAAAAGCAAATCACTCAAAGAAAAATGGCGTGCCGACCAAGTCTTACTGCTAAGCCTTAGAAATGAATTTTGTAATGAGCTGGTAGAACAAAATAGTAATTTTCCAAAGAATAATGATTTGATGCAGATGTCTCTTCTGGGCAAACAGAGGAACAGCTCAGATGAGTATTATTCTTGTTTGAGAAGGAGCTTTACAAAAGAAGGCCTTTGAGTGTGAAGTTCAGATGGGGATAGGAGTTTGCTTGAGCTCTTTCTCTTAGGAAAACATGCAATGCATTTTGATCATCTTCCTCCACTTGCCAGCTCCTTCCATGTTCGCCTGACCTCCTTGTGCACCCAGTTTTGTGCCCATAGATGCCTGGGAAGTAGCTGGGATTGTGGGTCTCTAGTGATTAGCAATCTTATGGCCCCTAGGACCTTGAGTACTTGTGACTGTAGACCAGTAAATTTGCAAAAATCTATGAGTGATGATTACGTAAACAAAGGAATATAGTTTCCAGTAGACAGAAAAACAAAAAGCCCCCCTGCCCCTGCCTCTGCCCCTGCCAGTGCCCGTGTGTGTGTGTGTGTGTGTGTGTGTGTGTGTGTGTGTGTGTGATTTTTGTGAATGTGAAGGCCCTTGCCACTGTGTTTGCATATGGAGGTAAGTGCAGAATGTTTGATGTCCTTTTCTATCACTCCCAGCCTTGTCCTCCTGAGATGGGATCCTTTAGTGAACCTGAAATTTGCCATTTCAGTTAGGCTGGCCAGTCATTGAGCTCTTAGAATCCACCAGCCTCCCCTCAATACCGTGTTCCAGGTATGTGCTGCTCTGTATTTTTCATGGGTGTTGGTGATTTAAAATTAGGTCCTCAAGCATTTTCTGATGTACAAGAGGGGTAATGTTTGTGAACCTAAATTGTGAGAATTAAGACTATTTCCCTTTAGCTATCAACATAGCACATCATAGATAAAAAAAAATATATAATGATAATTTTTTAATGCAAGACTCCATTTCATCATCTGTTACATAGGAAAAATAATACCAATTTAATAAGATTTTTGACAACAGGAATTTGAAAACTTAACTCATGTTAATGTCCTCCTCTGTGTCATAAACATATACTCATATTATTCTTTTATTGATTTACCCTCTAATACCATCTCTTGCCCTCTCCTCTCTCCTTTCTCCTCAGCTTTCTTTCCCCTTCCCTATTAGTTTCTCTTCTACTTTAAAGTCATTTATTTCCTCCCTTCTCTTTTTTTCTTTAGTTTCCATATGTGATAGAAATTGTAACTTTTTATTTTGGTCTGTGCTTAGCTTCTGGGACTTAACATGGCGATCTCGAGTTCTGTCCATTTTTTTCCCCCCCAGAGGACATGATTTCATTTTCCTTTATGTCTAAATAAAACTTTATTGTGTCTAAACATTTTATTTTGTTAATCCAGCCACCTGCTGATAACACCTAGGCTCTTTTTACAACATGGCTTTTGTGGTTAGAGACACAGTGGACGGATTTGCGGGCATCTCTGGGGTATGCTGATTTGAATTCTTAGGCATATAGCCAGGCCATATGGTCATTAGATTTTTAGTTTATTAATGGGACTTCATACTGATTTCTGTATCTCAGGTGCTCTAATCTATGTTCCCACCAGCAGTGGCTAGGTATCCTTTTACTCCTACAACCTAACTAGCATTAGAAACAACAACAGCAACAACAACAAAAACAACAACAACAACAACAACAAAAACAA
Organism: Rhabdomys pumilio; assembly: GCA_030674055.1. Taxonomy (NCBI): domain Eukaryota; kingdom Metazoa; phylum Chordata; class Mammalia; order Rodentia; family Muridae; genus Rhabdomys; species Rhabdomys pumilio. The sequence continues at coordinate 21,916,797 of JANHMN010000020.1, forward strand.
TAGCCAATAGAATCTCATTGTTGTTTTGACTGACACTTCTCTGATGGCTAAAGATTTTAAGCATTTTTTTTGACACCTGTTGGCCATTTGCCTTTCCTTTGAAGTGTCTACTCAGACCATTTGCCTATTTCCTGACTGGATTATTTGTTATCTTATGGACTTCTTTAACTGTTTATATTTTATGAACAGCAATCAGATGAATAAGTGCAGCTCTTGTTTCCCATGCCATAGGCTATGTCTTCTCTTTGTTGACCATTTTTTTTTTCTTTGCTGTGTGGAACTTTTTAATTTGATATAATCCCGATGATTAATTCATGCTTTCACTTTTTGAGTTATTAGACTCTGAGTCAGGAAATATTTGCATGTGCTACTGTAGGCTTAGAGTTTTCAAAATATACTTTAATAAGGGCTTTCAAACGCTTCGACACCCCCACCCCTTTCTATCCCACCATCCAAAGATAGAGAAAAGATGGTAACTAGGACAAGGGGATGTGGACCTGTTTAGAAGTACTTCTTTGATGAAATTCCAGTCTCTGCTGTCAAGATACTAGTTTGATAGTGTCAGAATACTAACAGTCCAGTTCAAAAGTGTCACCAAACACGAATCAGCAATGGTGCATGATCCAACCGAAACTGCCAGGCCTCTGCCAAATCAGCAGGAGTGACCAGGATCAGCTGGAATGCCAAGAGTTCCTTGCTGTGCCTCTCTCAACAAAGTGAAGATCAGTGAAGGCCAACAGAGACCTGCACAGGTAGCCCCATCACTGTCCAGTGAGTCTCACATTTCTCCAACATCACGCTCTCTCCCACAGGTCTTGCCTCAGGAAGCATCACATGAGTCTGACTCAGAAAAGCACCATGTGAGTCTGTATCACACGACACAACCAGAAACTTCCACTTTCTGCTACTATCTAGAAGTGTTGCCCTCTAGTTTCAGGTCTTGAATTAAGGTCTTTGATCCTCTCTGAATTGATTCATTTTACAGAGTGAGAGGCAGGCAGCTGCTTTCAGTCCTCCTATGCACAAAGGCAACACTAGAGGTATCACAATACTTGATTTCAAAATACCCTGCAGAGTGTTAGTTACACAGTCAGTACATCAGCATAAGACCAGACATAGATTAGTGGCCCAGAAGAAACCTATTCAGCCACAGCCACCAGGTTCTACAGAAAGATGCTCAGAACAAGGAACTCAAAAACCCAGGTCCTTTGTGAGAGCAGCAAGTGCTTTTAAATACTGAGCCATTTCTGCAGCCCCCTCGAAAATTTAAAAGTATACAGTTAAAATGTTTAACTCCCAAAAGAAAGCTTTGAGTTTGAAGATAGGACAGATTTCAATTTAGGGCAACCATCAAGACCAGGAAATTAAAATCAATAAAGTGTTACAATCTAATCATCAGACACTATTCACAAAATGTCCTTAAAATGTCTATAGAAAAATTTATCCAGTCCAGAATTAAAGGTTGCTTTCATTGGTTTTTCTTTTGCTTGCTTTCCTTCCTTCCTTCCTTCCTTCCTTCCTTCCTTCCTTCCTTCCTTCCTTCCTTCCTTTCCTTCTTTCTTTCTTTCTTTCTTTCTTTCTTTCTTTCTTTCTTTCTTTCTTTCTTTCTTTCTTTTTGATTTTGTTTTTTTTTTGTTTTTTTTTGTTTTGTTTTGTTTTGTTTTCGAGACAGGGTTTCTCTGTGTAGCCCTGGCTGTCCTGGAACTCATTCTGTAGACCAGGCTGGCCTCCAACTCAGAAATCCGCCTGCCTCTGCCTCCCAAGTGCTGGGATTAAAGGCGTGCACCACCACCGCCCGGTTTGGTTTCAATTTCATTTGACATAATCTCAAAATGTTCCCTTAACATTTTCAATATTGTTATTTTTAAAGTTGCAAGTCTGTGCTTTATAGTATACATATGAATTTGGTTTTGCCTAACAGTTCCTCATGAATAATTACAGATTATATGTCTTTTTAAAAAAAGATTTATTCATTTTTAAATTTTATACGTATGGGTACTTTGCCTACATGTGTATCAGTGCACAATGCTCATGTCTGATGCACGTGGAGGCCAGAAGAGAAGATTACGTCCTCTGGGAAAGGAGTTATGGATAGATTTGAGCTGCCAGGTGGCTCCTGGAAATAAAATCAGTATCTTCAAAAAGATTGTTCAGTGTTCTTCTTAAACGCCCAGCCAGTTCTCCAGCTCTAGACTATATGCCTCTTTCAGAACCATCAGAGATGCAATTATGTCTTTTCTCATTGCATCTTATCAAACGCTGCTAATTCTGATCTGTCTCCTGCTGTTAATATTCATATTCGTTACAACTCAGTATCCGGCGAGCTTCCCACATTCTAATTTCTCTGTTTTTTAATTTACAAACATTTTGTGAAGAGATTCTGTGAATCTAAAACACCTTCTCATCAGACTTTAAGTTTATTTGTATCTTTATGGCTGTTTCCTCTGGGTTTTCTAGGTCAATGCATTCTAACCAGTTATTGCCATGATGCATTTTGATGATCTAATTGTTCCAACTGTGGCCAGAGAGAGGCTCCTCAAATTACTTCTGTGCTTTTGAAACACTCTCATTCATTCTGTGAGCACTGCTTGTTTCCTTCCACAGCAGGATTCTCCAGGGCCACCTTATGTTTGTCCCATTCCATCTACTTTTCCTAGGAGTTCTCTTAGGAGACAGTGGCATTTAGTTCTGAGTACTCATGTGGCTATTGCTGTCAATCTTAGTGGACAGAGAATATATGTGCGTGTGTTCATACAAGTCCATATGTATACATGTTAGTACATTTACTTGTTTTTGAGTGAAACACACACACACACACACACACACACACACACACACTGGTTTCCACAGAGACTTCCAAGTCCAATGAAATCCCAGAGTTCATTTCAGTTGTCTCTGTTTAAATTTTTGCATTTCCCTTAGATGCATTAATAAGCAAATGTTTAAATATATCTTCCTAAATGTCTCCAACCTCCCATCACAGTTGCTACTCTCTCCCACCTCAGGCTCTGACATCTGTCAGCATGTCCTTTCTACATCTCCTTGCTCTCCTTAGATTCTGACAATAGCTGTGGATCACTGTGGCTCTTGTGAGTTTCCTGGCTTGAACATTTACCTCACTCTGCCCTCCCTGGTTGTTTTCACTGTTAAATTAATGTGTGAGGGAAGGAAGGCAAGAGAAAAGGAGGAAGCGGGAAGAGGATGGCTTTAGATTTGGACTGTGAAGGATTTGAGAGTATCATAGGCTCCGGAGATTGCATTGTTTTGAACATTCCTGGTTATGGTATTTTTGTATTATGTATTTATCATCAGTGCTTGCTTCTGAATCTGTCAAAGAAGGTGAGAGTTGCATATACCCGCTACATAATACCAGTTACCTGGGAGATACCCAAAAGGAGGAGGCATGAAGAGTTGCCAAGCCAGGTTTCTGTCTCTCTGTCTGCACTGAAAAATGCCTTGATTTTCTTGAGAAAGCAGAGTATTTTCAGATAAGTGTAGCTCTCATTCCACAACTCGCCAAAATACAGAGAGAAAGCGACCAAGAACTTGGGTTGCCCAACCCCTATTGAAACTGCTACAATGCCACCCGATACCTAAAGCTCAAGGAAAATCGCAAAAGAAGGGGAGAAAATATTTAAGCGCTAAAAGACCAGGATGTTTTCTAGACATGACAAGAAAGCTGCACCAAGAAATTGCAACAAAATAGTTACCTAAATAAGACAAGCCTAAATAACACCAGTTGGCATCCTAAGATGGATGGGAAAAGTTCACAAGAAAAAAAGAGTGTGTGTGTGTGTGTGTGTGTGTGTGTGTGTGTGTGTGTGTGTGCTGGGGATCAAACCAGGCTCTTGTATGTAATAGGCCAGTCCTGTGTTGCTGAGCCTCACCCCAGTCCAGCTGTCTTAATGATGTCCTCTGTAACTATCCAGTTATCTCCTATTGTTAGCTTCTGTGGAAATGGTGATCTGGAAAGACAAACACCAAGCTTTGCTTGCACTTGTTCATCTTAAAGTTTTTGTGGGAGAACATACAGATATAATATTGGAGATAAAGAAAACGAATATGGTCATTTATCTGCACAGACACCAACAGAGATGAATTTAAATTCAAAGATTTACTCCTGCCAAAGAAATGAATATCATTTCTTTCAAAAAGGGCAAATTAGATGAGAAATCCAATTAGTTTCCCCAACCCTGTCTTCTTGCCTTCTGTCACCTTATCAGAGGTGCTGCTGTGCCACTGTGGCCTTGGTCTGACAGGGTCTGTCAAGTGGGTGGCAGGCCTGGGTAGCCAATTTTTGAAATTAAAATAGGAAATGAGCCTATATTTACAATGTATTTTCAAAGCATTTGCCTAACATATTCCCTTCTCGCATCATATACAGTTTTCAGTTCAGAATCTTCAGTTTTAGAGATGCCCCTGTTGGTTTACTTATCACAATTCACTGAAAACATATTCCTGATATTCCTGAATTTTCTTTATGTCCTAAGCAGTTCGATGATAACACAGACTTGTACTATGGCTGCTTTGGAAATTGTGCTCTTCTTACTTTTCCTTCCTGTATTTCATGTCTTCCTTTGTGCTTTTCCTTCCTCGCCTGTCTCAGTTTTGTTAGCTCATATCCTCACTTATAGGATCAGAATCCCTCAGAGGTGGAAAAATGTGACTGCCAGCAAGTCTACCTTTATATTAATTTTTTTTAATTGAAATAGATTCTTCCCTCATACAATGTATCCCTACCACAGTTCCCTTCCCCTACTTCTCTCAGCGATCCCCGCCTTCCTAAGAGCCACTCCCCCTCCTTGCTTCCATTTCCTTTTCAGAAAAGAGCAGGCCTCTAACGGACAGTGAAACAAGACAGTCTGACATATCCAGAGGCAGATGCTCGCAGCTCCCCATTGATCTGATCAAGGGTTCCCAATGGAGAAGCTAGAGGACTGAAGGAGCTGAAAGGGTTGATGGCCCCAAGAGGAGAGCAACAGTGCCAACCAACCAGAGCTCCCCACGGTCTAAGCCACCAGCCTGGGAGCACAAAGGGAGGCACCCATGTCTTCAGCTGTATACTGAGGGGAGGATGACCTTGTCAGGCATGGATGGGAGAGGAGATCCTTGATCCCATGAAGGCTGAACACTGAGCGGGGAGGAATTCGAGGGTAGGGAGGGGAGAGGGGAGAGGGGGGTAGGTGGGGGCACACCCTTGTGGAGCAGGAGGGGGGATGGGATAGGGAGTTCCTGGGTGGTGTGGGGAATGGGGTGAGGGGATAAAATCTGAAATGTAAACATAATATCAGGTAAAAAAGAAAGAAAGAAAAAAAGAATAAAAAAAAAAGACAAAACAAGATACAGATACAATGCTAAGATGAGGCAAAAGCCCTTATATCGAGGCTGGACAAGGCAACCCAATAGGAGGAAAGGAGTCCCAAGAGCAGGCAAAAGAACTTTTCAGGTTATACCCTTGTCAGGGAGCTCCAGGGAGATATTTAACTCTGTAGAACAGTGAAGATAAAACCCAGAAACCTCTTATTGGGAAAATCTGTTTTAAAACAGTAAACACCATTTACAGTGTTGCTCTTTATGACCCATAGCCATAACCATCCAGATATGCATTTTTTTTGAGAATACATGTTTAGCCCATATAGAAAGGGTGTATCCTGGCAACTGACCACTTAGCAAAGGCATAGAAGTTTTCAGATCTATGAAAGTGAACTTTTAAACTCTCCAAATTCCAATAACTATAGACAGACTTTTCAGAATCTACCACAATAAACGATGCTATATGAACTAATTTAAGAAGATCAGTTATGAGACTAGCTACGGCTCAGTCAGTTAAGAGCGCTGGCTGCTGTTTCTAAGGACCCAGGTAAAAGTCCCAGCATCCACTTGGTAGCTCACAACCGTCTATAACTCCAGTTGCAGAGGATCTGATAGCCTCTTCTGACCTCCTTGGTCATTGCTTGGATGTGGTAAATATGTGTAAACAAAACACCCCACACAGAATAATTTACTTAACGATCACCTTTTAGGTTAACTTTCCACTCCTGCAACTCTCTAGTTTCTGACTCAGGAATAATCTGTCTCTTGATAAATTTTGAGGTGTATGGCATAGTGTGACTCTTTGCAATTATCTAGAGAGAGGTGTAAAGGAACATTAAAAGTATACACAGCTTAACTTAAAGATCGTTGGACATGTAATACCCAAATATACAAAGCAGAAAGAAGCAGCCAGTCAAAGTACATTCCCCTTATTTTATATCCTTTTTCACTTCACAGATCAGCTCTAGTGAACAGGTGTTTACAGGCTAATGTTTATCTGCTGTTAGTGGTTATACACACATGACCCTTTGACATGTTTACGAAGAGGGTTAGGGAGATAGCTGGTTAAAGAGCTTTCCAGGCAAGCATGACAACCTGAGTTCTATCTCCAGCACTTGGTCAAAAAGCTGAGAATGAACCTGGGTGCTTGTAATCCCAGGGCCAGGGAGATAGAGACAGGAAGATCTTTGGAACTCCTTAGCCAGCCAGTCCAGTCTAAGGGGCCAGGTTCAGGCCAGAAAAAAAGACATTGCATTAAAACATACAAACAAAAAACCCAAACAAACAAAAATTAAAAATAATAAATGAACAAAACTAAAAAGTAACACTAAAGTTGATGATATCTGAGGAATAACACCTGAAATATATACCTCTTCTGGCCTCTGCATGCATTTACAAATACATGCATGAACCCATATCAACATACACATGCATAAACACACACCAATTTTTTTTAAAAAGCTATTTGAAAATTACATTCTTTTGACAAGTTGCCTTTGATTTTTATCATTTCTAGGAAGGCTGAACGATAGCACTCAATTATGTTTCTACTTATTTATTCTACATTCTTACACACACACACACACACACACACACACACACAGAGAGAGAGAGAGAGAGAGAGAGAGAGAGAGAGAGAGAGAGAGAGAATAGAATGCTTGTGACAACTATAATCATATGACTTTATGTTAGTTAGTTTTTTGTAACTATGACAAAATTCCCAAGAAACAGAGCTTGAATAACAAGATTTTCTTTGGGTCATGGTCTCAGTCTGTCATCAGAGCTGACTAGGTGACCTCGGACCCGTCCACGTTAAGGAAGAGCATCGTGATGTGGAACATCTGGTGGAGCAAAGCAGTTCACATAAGAGGAATCAGGTAGAAGAAAGGGGAAGCAATGGGCAGAGGCACCCATTCCCTTCTGTGCCCTACTTCCTCCTACTCAGCCCCAACTGCCAATAGCATCGACAAATGCGGAAACAAGCCTTCAGTACACAAGTCTTTGGCATCGTATCCCAGATCCAAACAAACCAAGCAGACTTTGACAATGTAGCTCAGTGAACATCGTTTCCTCATTACCGATGGATAGAAAACAGCAGCGTGTCAGTGAAGCTCAGTCTCTCTGACTGAAACATTGATAAACTTACCACGTCCGCATTGAAAGCTTCAGTGTGCCCGGACAAAGTGATCTGTTTAGAGTCCACATATTAAATCCTGAACCAATGTTTTAAGTTGGAAGACAGAGCTCAGGAGTAGAGCATGCACTTAGCATGTCCAAGGCCCTGGTGTTAATCCCAGCACCACAAAGCACTACAAACCCAAACCCTAAAACTGACCCAACAAACCAGCCAAAGAATCACTAACACTGCCCTCCATCATGATCACAAGAAATTGAAGCTAAATATATGAGTGCCATACAGATTCAGTATAATAGCTAAGTGATCCGTGCTCTGATGTAGTTTCTACTAGGAAATGCTGTGAAATAATACATCAGACTATTGGCATTCTAATTGGACACAGTCCCATTATACAAACGTTACACGAGACGATGGCTGAAAGGTTTGCACCTTGATGGAGTTTCTGTTGTTTGGTTTGTCTTCATTGGTTTTCTCATTTCCTGAGTCCTGTGATATTTGTTTGGCGATTGCACATTCAACATGGGATGCAAATTATTTAAAAATGATTTCTTTGAACTCTAAAAATTGAAATCAAAGAGTCTGTTTATTCCCAATACCTTTCCATCGTCTTTTCCTTTCAGCAAGAGCACAATTGGTAGAGAACAAAGCTCTCACATTTCTGCAGCTTTGGAGACCGAGAAATTGTTCTCTCTTTGTGTTTGTATTTCTATACTCTGTACCAGGGGCTACCAAAAGCCAGCAGGAAGCATGCTTGAAACAGGATGAATGTTTTCTGTTTCAAGTGGATGGTGGAGGATCCTAGAGGCAAAAACAGCCTAGAAGAGCCCACTTCAGGCTGTAACAAGACTCTGCATCTCGATATCACATCCTGCTGGAATCTGGGTTAGCTTTGGAAACCCAGCTCGTTACCTAGAGATGTGAAAAGACTTGATTGACCTGTCCTTCTCCTCCAGCTAATAGAACTGTCAGCTCTCCTGTCACTCAACCATCACCAGGCCTTGAATATAACAAAGACCTTGAAGGCAACACAGGAAGTGGGCATCCCAGGGGCATAACATACTCAAACTGAGTCTGCTTGTGAACAAAAAAAAAATTCTATTTCAAATGTTCAAACTCGCAGCAAAGGAAGGTGAACATGATATAAACTTTTCACAAAATGAGCATAATTTCCTTTTCAATGTGTGTATATTATTTAAATCCGTGACTGTTCTAAATGTAGTAAGGCTGAGCCTGGTGTGGTCAGAAGACAACTCAAAAGAGGCCATCATGGATGTGTGTGTGTGTGTGTGTGTGTGTGTGTGTGTGTTATGGTTAGTTGTAAGAGGTTCTTTCTTAAAGGAAAATGAAAAGCCAGATTTCAGCTGTAATCATTAAATTATATCTAATTTTTTGAAACAGATAGTGTATCGGGTTTTTGATCTTGACTAATGGATTTTTTTCTCGTATTAGAGTTGGAAAATGCTCTAGAAGCAATTTTTAAAGCTTTTAAAATGTCCAGAGCTTCCTTTGCATTTCCCAGATTCCCTTATAGTTTTGTTTGAGTAATGTACATACATTCTCACAATGAGCAGAGATAACGTGAACATATCCTGATCCCGAGAACATGTCATGTCATTCTCCAGGTCGCTCTTCCTTTGTCATGTGACATTCCACACAGCATCCCTGTGCTATTAGAGCAACTTAGACTCTTGGGCTTGTAAGAGGATTCTCCCGAAGGCTCACTATGATGACTAACTACACTGTCAAACTCACCGTCACACCATATCTGGAGTTAACTAAAGCCCAAGCATCTGTGCACACCCAAGAGAGTTTTTTTAAAATGAGTAATTTGAAGTTTGAAGTCCCATTTTTTTTTTTTTTTTTTTTTGGAGTGAGAAGATCCACCTTTAATCTGGGCCACATCTTCTCTTGGCATCCTCTAAAGAGACACGGAGGAAAACCACTTCCACTCTGCCTGCTTTGCCTTCATTTTCCTTGGCAAGCTCATTCCTTCATTGGCACTAGAGCCTATGTCTACAGGATGTTGGAGTAGACTGAAGACCAGAGACATCCAGTCTGGTCGACTGAACAACTGCTGGGTTCTTGGGCTTTCTGTTGGTAGACAGCTATTTTAGACTATTTGGACCACAGCCTGTAAGCCACTCTAATAAATCCTCTCTCTTTATCTATATATAGATTCAATCAGCTCTGTTCCTTTAGAGAACCCTGTCTAATACAGCTACCAAACCAAGTTAGGCCTGAGCTTCTAAGGTCTTAGAAATTGTGTTCACAGCATGTATTATTTCAGGAATCCTTAAAGTAAAAGTTTAATCTAGCAGTGCCAACACCTCCTGGGAATAGGTCAGAAATGCATATTTTTAAAATTTATTCTTCTTTCATAATTTACATTCTGACCTCAGTTTCTCCTCTCTCCATTCCTGCCAGTCTCACCCTCATCACCTCTCCTCTCTCCAAGATCCACCCTTCCTCCGTTTTCTTATAGAAAAGATCAGGGCTAAACTCACCTCTGTCTGCTGAATCACTAAGTCATTCTGAAGTTGAGATGTAGCCATCAGATTCTTCCTTTCCTCAGTGCTTCTGGTGATTCTAATACAGGCACTTCCGTGTGGAGAGAATACATCTTGTGGCCATCTCAACGTGATGCTACTCACTCTTGCAGCACTCATGTGCCAGCCCCATGGCGGTTGATGAAATCAGTGTGCTTGAACTTCAACACTCTTCTGACTTCTCAATCTCGAAGTGCCATGCTAGTCAGCTCCGTTTCTTGGTATTCCCTCTCTTTCTCGGTTAATGCCATCTTATAGCCATGACTTGGACATCTGCATCAGGGTTTTACTTCCACTGAAAGTTTAGATTGACTCTATGCACATTTATACTTGTACGAGCTAAAGTAAAATTTTATTCTTTGTAAGTTGATTATCTCAGGCAATTCGTTATTAGGAAATACACATCCCTGAGTTTTCACATACAACCATTATGTTATTTTTTTTCTCTTTACTCACCCAAATCCATACCATCCTTCACTTTCTTCTAGACAACAATGGACTCTCAAATTGGATACTTTTTACATACATTTTAAAACTTCAACAATTCAAACATAATATATTGTCATCTTGAGATGCAAAAAATACACATGAAGGACGACTGAGAAAATAACTTCTATTTCTGCTTTCCATGATAGAACAAGACTCCTCCCACCTTACCCTCCCCAGCCCCCCTCCCCCCCACCAGGGTTTGTCTTGTGCACTCCTAGATGTTCTGGAACACGCTCTGTAAACCTCTGTCAAACTCTGGCCACAAACTCAGAGATCTGCCTACCTTTGTTCCCTGAGTGCTGGAATTAAAGGTGTGCACCACCACTGCCTGGCAGAACAAGACTTTTAAAAGCTCTTATGAAGTAGAAATTTCTGGTTTCTTTGGAGACTCAGTTGTGTCCTGTGAGATGTTTTGCTGAAAACAGACACGTGGTGTTTTTCTGGGAGCTGTTTGGAAAAGGGACATGTGATATTTTGCTAGAGTAGATGCTTAAGAGGACACTCGATATTTGGAGAAGATGTAAGTATAACTCAGCGGACAATGGGCAATCCTGTGGCATTGGTTCACCTTGGCACTCTTTGCTGTTTTTGTTGGGCTTTGCTGAAGCTGGCCTTTGCTGATGATGTTGTAGCATTGGTTTGCCTTGCCTTCTTTACTGATCGCCATTTGCTGTGACTTCCTAGAGAGAAGCACACCAAAGAACTTTTCCTTATATTCAGTGAAATATCTGGTAGCTTCTGCAGATTCGAGCCGCTTGGCAGAGCCTTGCAGTTTCTTCTGGATCAAACGGCTGTTGCTGATTCATGAATGGTGTTTACAAGTGGATCAAGCTACTTCTGCTGATTCCTGTGAACTGAACTGCTGATATCCTGACACAGACTGGAATCACCCCAAAGAACTATTTCTAAACAGGTCCACATCCTCCTTTGCCCTTTTAACCTTTCCTTTCCACTACCTCTGGTGGATGTTGGGCTACAAAGGGAAGTTAAAGCATTTAAGAATCCTTATTAAAGTAGGTTTTGAAAAATCTAAGCCTACACTCCTGGGTGCAACATTATCATGAGGATTAAGTCAGAAAGAGAATGGTAGCTTTTGAAAATCTCAGCCTTAAGCAAAGCCTAGGGGTTGAGGCTCAAAAATTTTACCTAGTGAGGAAGGTCAAAGCAGAAGATCACAAGTTCAAGGCTAGCTGGAGCAATATAGTGAGTTCAAGGTCACCTTGTACAGTTTGGTAATATATATGTATCTTAAATAGGAAGAATGACAAAAAGACTGCAAATACAGTTCAGTCATAGGGCTTGCCTGCTTTGTATAAGTCCATATGCTGAATCCATCAAGGGGACATTTTTGATTAGATTCTACAGAAGAGAAGAACACCAAGGCAGTTAACTGAAAATAAGGTCATCTCTCTATGTAACCTACATTTCACTTGTGTGTGTTTGGTCATGAGAGCTAAAAGGCATGTGACACAGACTCTGTGGAATCTAAAGCTAAGATATCACATCACAGCCTACTTTAGTTAAGGCAGAAGAAACTGGCAACAGTCTGTTATCAGAATGGAACTATATTACCAACCACAATGACATCCTTCTGCCTGTTTATGGCCATCCTTTCTGAGGTTGACCTGAGGGAGGATTACATGCTTAATGAGTGCTGTGGCTTGTCTCTGGAATGTACCTCAAATGCTTATGGGTTGGGATTGATCCCCAACTTGACACTGTTGGAAGGTAGAGGGACCTAGTAGGAGCTTTTAAGCCATCGGTGACATATCCTTTAAAGTGGTTGTAGAACAGTGATGTCTCAGGTTTGGGCCATGAAGAAATGCCTTGGCCCCGCCATACCATAATACACTGTCTGGAAATAAAACTAGAAGCCAAAATAAAACTATATTCTTTTTTAAAAGTATTGAATAGAATTTATTCAGGGTATAGGAAGGGGAGTTAAGAGGGTAGTAGAGACAGAGAAAGAGAAAGAGAGAGAGAGAGAGAGAGAGAGAGAGAGAGAGAGAGAGAGAGAAAGAGAGAGAGAAGGAGTAGAGGCCAGCCATGAGCATGTGGAGAGAGGGGAAGGGAAATGGGGAGAGAGGGGGAAGGGGTGAGAGGACAGAGGGAGCAAGAAGGCAAGAGCAAGAACAACTATATTCTTTTTAAAAGGTCTATAATTATTTTCATTTACGTGTATATTGGTTCTCCTGAAACTAGAGTCACAGGTAGTTGTGACTCTCCTGATATGGCTGCTAGGAATCAAACCCTAATCTTCTGCAAGAACATAATGGTCCTTGACATCTGAGCCATCTCTTCAGCCCTGAAGCTTTCTTCTGTTTAAGTTGAATATCTCAGGTGTTTTTTTTTTTCAAAGTAATAAAACACTAACTTAGTGAGGAATTAGTATTCAGGCTTTTAAATCGATAGTGTTTCTATTATTAACCTGACTTGCATACCTAGCTTTTAATGGCTGTAATTCAAAATTGTTTCCATGAATATTTTAGATGTTATTAAAAGTTATCAAGTTATAAATTAAATTTGCAATTTTGAATTCAGTGTCAGTTAGAGTAAAAAAATGAAGACTTAGCAATTAAAAAGCCTAGAGTGGTGTTGTAGAGAATTGTGCACAGGAAGCATGGAGGCTCAGTCAATTTATTGAAGTAATCAGCAAGTGGGGAAAGTTAGAACCAACTGTTTATATATTTTTATATATATGTTTAGATATATAAACAAACTGTTTATATATCTTCAACTTGACCAGACACTAACAGCTAACAGGAGAGTGTACCTGATGAAGAGAGAGACTACTGGTCTTCTGTAAGAGAGGTGCATGTGCAAGCCACTTGCCACCCCCTTCCTTATCCCCTCTAGCTATGAGAACAGATGATAGAGTGACAGCCTTGCACCAGGTTGCACAGTGATAGCTTTATCCTCCAAAGGTTGGTGATGTGAATTTGGTGATGTCCAAATTCACAACCTCAACCTTTGTGAAGGTTGGTGATGTGCTGGTTTGGTGATGTCCTCAAAGACTGGCACTCATGTTTTGCTCTAGGGATTCAGGGATGCAATCACTCCCTGACAAAAATCCCCGTGTTAGGAACTTTATACTTTTCAACATTTTAATCTGACATATAGGGAACTTTCTGTCAGGGCACAGGGTGACTAAGAGCAGACAAAGAAGGGGAATTTGAGTCACTACACATCACAAGGAAATATAGAATTTGTAAATAAAAAATGCAGTCCTGAATAAAGAAGAACAAATGAACAAGCAAATCTACCCTATATCTAAACCACAACCATCTAGTTAACACACTATGTGACACTGAAAATAACCCAGTTTGCAGCCAAAAACCAAACCAAACCAAAAACAACTCCCCCAAAAGAAACAAAACAAAAAGCATACAAACACATAGGAAAGCATGCCCTTTTCACAGGATAAACGTATTTGGGAGAAATGAAGACACTGGAATCCATACTCAAACACGTGAAATCAGATGCTTTACATCTGCTCAGAGAGCTAAGGAAAACATTGGACAGAGTTAAAGGAACTCAGGGTGGTATGGGAACAAACAGGGAATAATCAAAAGAAGAGAAACGTTATGGAAAGGAATCAAATTGAGACTGTATGACTGAAACCGGAAGTTCAGCAGAGGGACTCTGCAGCATAGCGGAGCCGTGGAAGTAACCTAGAACATTGAAACTGTCAAGAATGAGAAACAAAACGAAAAAGCAAAGACAAACAGCCCCAGGGTCCTGTGGGACACCGCCAAACACACAAACACGCATCATGCGAAATTCAGAAAGAAAAGAGGGGAGGTGGGGAGATTATAAAAAAAAAAAAAAAGACTTTTGAAGAAACAGAGATTGAAAACTTCCCCAATTTGGTAAAAGAAACCCCTATGAATCAACACATTCAAAAAGCTCCAACAAACTAAGCTGAGAGATACCAATGCAGCTGCACGGTAAGTAAGTGACATAAATTCCCCAAAAGAAAACCTTGCAGGAAGTGAGAGAAGCAGCTTGCCTAATGTTAAACACATCCTGCCTTGGCGAACAGGTGGTTTTCAGCCAGAAACCATGGAAACAAGGAGGCAGTGGATGTTGAAAAAAGCCTGCCAACCAAAAGTACTTCTGCAAAATATATATTTTTTTATTCTTCTCTCATATAATGCATCCTGACCACAGCCTTCCCTTTCCCCTCTCCTCCAGTTTTTCTGCCCCTCACTTCCCCGGTTCCCTAGATCCAGTGCTCCTGTGTTTCCTTTCAGAAAAGAGCAGGCTTCCCAGTGATACCAGTTGAACGTGGCATAATGAGATGGAGTAAGAGTAAGCACAAACCCTCATATCAAGGCTGGATGAAGATCAGCCAGGAGCCTGGAGTAACACAGGAGGAAGAAAAGGGTCTCAAGAACAAGCAAGAGAATCAGAGGCACCCTTCCCTCTTTTAGGAGTCCTGCAAATATCCCAAGCTAAATAGCCACAGCATGTATGCACAGTACCTACTGCAGAGCCATACCGGCTCCATGATTGCTGCTTCAGTCTCTGTGAGCCCCTGTGAGCCCCTATGAGCCCTGCTTAGTTGATTCTGTGGGTTGTGTTCTCATGGTGTCCTAGATCCCTCTGACTCCAGTGATTCCTCTTCCCCCTCTTGTGTGGAGTTAGCCTAACTCTGCCTGATAATTTGGGTGTGGGTCTCTGTATATGCTCCTATAGCTGCCCGAGGAAGCCTCTGGTGATGATTGGCCTAGACTCTGATCTAAGCTATGAGTATAAGAATATCATTAGGAATCATTTCGTCGACTTTCTTTTTTTTTTTCAAATTGTGTTTGGTTGGCTTGGGCCTCCATTTAAACCAGTCATTGGTTGGCTACTCTCATAAGCTCTGAGCCACCATTGTCCCAGCACATCTTGCAGGCAGACAGGTGTAGATTTGTAGTTGTGTTGATGTTCCAGTTGTACCAGTGGAAGCCTTACCTGGATGCAGAAGATGGCTGGTCCAGGCTCTGTCTCCTCCATTATTAGGAGTCCTCACTAGAGTTACCCTCATAGATTCCAGGGAGTTTCCACTGCGGTAGGTTTATACATCACTTTCTAAATGCTCTCCTATTCCAGCTTCCTCTCCCTGTACTCTCTCCCTCTATCCTCTCTCCCCAACCTATTCCCTCCTGCTCTCATTCCCAGGCACCCCTAGTACATCTGCAAAATCTCTTTTATTATCTGCCCTTTGCAGGGAGACCCATGTATCTCCATAGAAGCCTCTGTCTTAGTTTGCCTTTTGAGCCTTGTGGACTACAAAACTATTCTTAAGATATTCTCAGACATTCTGGTAATGAGATTGCTGGTGACTGTCTGGTGATGTTAGCACTCTGGTATGTAATAGGTGAGAAATATCTGTCTATGGACCATCTCAAATTAACTTTTTATGCATAATAGGATATAAAGTTTGAGACATTCCCCATATTTAAACTAAGTTGTCCTGACACCATTGATTGAAATGGCTAAATTTTCTCTGTTGAGTTAACATTGTACTTACTACATAGCAGAGACTCACATATCCGCATGAGTCTGCTTGTGGACTTTATATCCAGGTTTACTGATCTCTATATTACCGCATAGTAGCATCATGCTATTTTAATTACTGTGGCCTTAGAGTTGGTCTTGAAATCATAAAGTGCAAAGCCTCCAACTGCTGGAGGGTCTATATATTTCTACATAGATTTAAGAATTGAGTTACTAATTTCTAAAAAAAAAAAAAAAAAAAAAAAGATATCAGAGATTCTTTGAATCTAATCTAAACTCAAATCAGAAAAGTGGGTATATATGAAAAATATGTATATTTGTGTACATATATGTAGGTGTGTTGCATGTATACCTGGTGACTCAGAGGCCGTCTTTCCCCCGGAACTAAGGTTGGGGAGGGTTGTAAGCTCTTAGTGGGTGCTGGAAATGAGTGATGAGCCATCTCTCCAACCTAGTATGGATATTTTGAAGATAGTTTTCCAACCCAGGCACACATGCTCGCCCTACATCTAATTTAGACTGTATTCATTTCTCTCAGAAATTTTGTGTCGTTTTAAGTGTCTAGAGATAAAGGCAGCCTTTCACTGAGTTCATTTCTAAGTATATTTTGGTGCTCTGTGGAACCGAATTTTAAAGTGTCAATTTCAAAAGTTTATCTAAAAGTTGTCCAAAGTGATTTTGTACTCATTCAGTGACCTTTTTGCATGTGTATATAGAAAAGTTTCTATATATACATCTGTGAATCAAGACAATTTCATTTCTTATTAATCTGTACAGCTTTTAAAACCTTATGGTACTAGGTGGGACTTCCTGTTCAATCACTGTAACTATGGGATTCTGCTTGGGTTTTTATTTCTTAAACTTTAAAAGTGCTTTTAGCTTAGTAACAAACAGTGTAGGGCTTTCTCCTTATTTATTTTTCTTTGAGGGATGATAGCTCTACATCTAAGATCTGAAATAGTTTCTTCTTACATTTTGTCTGGATTTTTAGTTGCTATGCTGGAACACCTATTCTTGTAAAGCTAACATCTGAAGGACAGAGTGAAGATTCCATCCAAGGAACATTTTTAAAATTAAATGTAATTAATTAATTAATTAATTAATTTTTACGAATTCACCTTGCATCCCACTCACTGTCCCTCTCCTAGTCATCCCTCCCACAATCTTTTCTCCATCTCCCCTTCATTCTCCTCTGAGCCGGTGGGGGGCTCCTCCTGGGTATCCTTCTCTCCTGACACAGCAAGTCTCTGCTTCCTCTCCCACTGAGGTCACACAAGGCATCCCAGCTAGAAGAGCATATCCCACATGTAGGCAACAGCTTTTGGGATAGCCCCCGCTCCAGATATTAAGAACCCATGTGAAGACCAAGTTGCACATCTGCTACATATGTGCAGGGAGGCCTAGGTCCAGCCTGTGTATATTCTTTCATTGGCAGGTCAGACTAAGAGCCCCAAGGGTCCAGGTTAGTTGACTCTGTTGTTCTTCCTGTAGAGTTCCTATTTCCTCCAGGGGCCATAATCCTTCCTCTTATTCTCCCATAAGAGTCCCCAAGCTCCATCCATTGTTTGGCTGTGAATGTCTGAATCTGTCTGAATCAGCTGTTGGGTGGAGCCTCTCAGAGGACAAGTACTCTTGTGTGCAAGAATAACAGAGTGCTATTAATAGTGCTAGGGATTGGTCCTTGCCCATGGGGTGTGTCTCAAGTAGGGCTGGTTATTGGTTGGCCATCCCATCAGTCTCTGCCCCATCCCCCGAGCCCATTTCTTATAGACAGGAAAAATTTTGGGTTCAAAGTTTTGTGGGTGGGTTGGTGTCCTTATTGCTCCACTGGGGTTGCTGCCTGGCTACAGGAAGTGGCCTCTTCAGGTTCCATATCCCCAGTGTAGTGAGTCACAGCTAAGGTCACCCTCACTGTTTCTTGGGTACCTCCCTTATCCCAGGTCTCTGTCTTGTCCCAGGGATACGTTAAACACTCAATGTAAGCTGCATCACACCAGATTCCTAACAAGCATTAAAGCTAGAACAAAACAAAACAAAAAAGTACCAACAGAAATTCTTCTATGTAATTGTGACTTAGTATTACATCTCTTGTGGCTTTTTCTGTTTTATAAATTTGTTTTTGAGACAGGATCTCACTATTGTAACTCTGGCTGGCCTACAGTTTACTGCACAGATCAAGTTGGCCTCAAATTCCCCGCCCGTTTCTGCTGAGATTAAAGGTAGGTCCCATCATGCTTAGCCCTTCTGTGGGTCTGAGGACTGATCTTAGCACTGGTCATGAAAAGATTATTCATTCTTTGTAAATTTGCGTAAGGAAGGAATTTGCTTCAAAGCCTGATCCTGAGTCATGAAGCCCGACCTTGTGCAAATCGTTGCTTTTATTTTTCTTTTTTTTAAATAAGGAAGTTATTCTGATACTCTCTTTTTCTCTGAAGGTTACCTGGGAAATCATATTCTAATTATTTCCATTGTCTTAATTATCTCCCTTCTTTAAATACTTTTCATCTGTCATTAATTTAGTGATTGTATTATATTTGATTATTCAGTTGGGAGTCTCCTCAAGTCCCTGTGACAGAACGTGAATAAGAAAAAGAATGAGTGAATGAGGTTGCATAGAATGCATCTGGAGATCGGGAAGGCAGTGGCTTGGATCCCTGTTTTATCTGCCTTCGGTAGTGTGACTTGTTACATGTTACTGAACGTCATTGCTCTCCCATGGCCTTACCTGCTAGATGGTGACAGATCAATATCACCTTCGTTGGGCTGTGAAGATGAATTCAGCATCATTTGAATTCTATCTTAAAATTTTCATTCCTAATGGATAAAGGGGAAGGAAAATTTGTTTGAAGAGAGACAAATTCATTTGCATCTCATATTTAGTGACCTTTTAGGGCTTCACACTTTAGTTGGATGTCTATTGAAGACCTTAGCATGATGGCTCTTGACTCCCATCCCAGTCCTTGGAATCAGAGGCAAGTGGATTAGGAGCTCAGGGTTACCCTTGGCTACATATTAAGTTTGAGACCAGAATGTGACACAAGAGACTGAATTCCACACAAAAAGAGGTATATTGAGGGTTAAGATAGTATCCCATGAATGGTAGTAGAAGTCGTTAATTATTAGAGAATTGCAGCAATCCTAACTCAGACTGAAATGAAATATCAGATCAAATGAATTGTTCAGTGCAGCTCACAGAATCATGTTCTAGGAGACCCATTGATGGTAAGAAATCTAATTTCTGGGGTATTCTGAGTGGATCTTTGACACTTCTGATACCTTCCAGCCTTGAAAACAACCTACGAGACAAATGTACAGGGTGTGTTGTTGCTGCTGTAACTTCTCCCTTGTCATTTAGCTGACAATGGAAACTTTTAAGTGACTAATTCTTTTGGGTTTCAACTTGGTCTATGATCAGTGATGGATGACGAGAACCTGAAAATTTAGGATAATTCTTTAAGGGCAGTGTGGCTGCTTCATCTGGGGAGGTAATTACCTTCTTTGAGGTACCTAACTATGTTCTGATCATAGTTCCCTTTCCCAGCTCTCTCCAGACCTTCCCCACCTCCCCACCCGCCCAAATCTAACCCCTCCCCCATTAGAACTGTAAGACAAAAGAGAACAAACAAATCTGAATAGGACAAAGCAAACAAATGAGCAGAAAAATAATGAACCAAAGAAAAAGCATAAGAAACACATATGGATCCAGAGGCACACATATTTACACACAGAGAAATCCCGTAAAGACACAGAGTCAGAAACCATAACACATAAGCAAAAGACTGGTAAGGGGCCAGGGAAGCCAAGACAAAGCATTATGAGACAAAATAAAAACTCAAAAGTACCACTGAGTTCATTTTGTGTTGGTTATCTACTTGTGTTGGCTTGCCCTTAAGTGTAGTTTCTATGCTCAGTGAGACTCTGTTAGAGAAAACCAATTTTTTCTTTATGAGCAGATACCAGTTGTGTACAACTTCTGGATTAGTTCTGGGGATTTGTGTCCACTTCCCTCCTCAGCACTGGGTCCCCATCTGGCTTGGTCCTATGCAGGCCTTGTGCATGACTAGGTAAGTTCTTATGTATATCAGTCCTGTTGTGTCTCAAAGGCCTTGTTTTCTTGGTGTCTTCCACTCCATTGGTTTTTACAGTCTTTCTGCCTCCTCTTCTGCCGGGTTCCCTGAGCGTCTGTGTGGGTGGGTGGATGGGTGGGAGTGCATTTGATGGAGACATCCTTTTTAGAATTGAATGTTCCAAGGTCTTCTGCCTATTGTCTAGCTGGGGGTCTCTGTATTTGCTCCCATCTACTACAGGGGGAATCTTCTATATGGTGGCCTAGTGAGACATTGATCTATGAGTATAGGAGAGCATTAGGAGTCATTTCATTGCTGTCACTTTAATGGGGCAGTAGTATTCGCTTCCCAGCTGGATCCATTGTCTGTCTAGTCTCAGGTACTTTTCAGCCCTAGCAGTGTCAGGCATGGATTCCATCTCATTGAATTGCTTTAAATCCAATCGAGCAGTGGTTCCCACAACTTTGGTGCCATAATTTCACCAGTGTATCTCCCAGGCAGGTCACCACCGTAGATTGGAAGGTTTGTAGCTGGATTTGTCTGTGTGTTTCCTTTCTGGTAGTGTGCAGAGTGCTTTACAGTAGGCATGAACACCAGTCCCTAGGGGTGAAGAATCTACATAGACACCAGATAGACTCCTGTGTGTTCAATGAGTATGCAGGTGCTGTCTTCTCACTAGGGCCTTACCTTTAGACAGTGGAGAGCAGGTGCTGTCTTCTCACTAGGGCCTTACCTTTAGACAGTGGAGAGCAGGTGCTGTCTTCTCACTAGGGCCTTACCTTTAGACAGTGGAGAGAAGGTGCTGTCTTCTCACTAGGGCCTTACCTTTAGACAGTGGAGAGCAGCCAACAGCTCTAGCAATAGGCTGAGATGTTTGGAGGTTTTCATGGGACCTATTTGTCCAATAACTCAATTAGATATAATTCATTTCTAGTAATAGCAGTTTCATTTAGTGGTAAGAGATGTCTAGTTGGGACTTTGTCTTCCCCTATATTTGATGACCCAGTTTAGGTTTCTTTCATATATGTATATGTTTTAAGAAGCTTCTATGGTAGTAGGGTCTCATATGACCCCTCAAATGGTTAGTTAGTTAGTTAGTTAGTTAGTTAGTTAGTTAGTTTTAATGGTTCCTTCCTTTATTCCTTCCCTCTTCTTTACCTCTCCCCATTTGATCCTCCCTTTCCAGGCTCCACTCCCAGCCCCATCCACCAATAACTGCCTATCTATTCTGTCTTCCCTGCCTATGAAGATCTCTGAAGGCAATTATAAAGGTGATATTAATTTTACGCTGTTTAAATTGTTTTCATCTTGAAAAGACATCATCTCTGGATCTCAGATTTACGCAGTGTTTAACCCAAGTTAATATTTTGGATAATACTTGTTTATAAAACTTGATTAAGTATATTGCCCTAAATGACCATTGAATATAGAATACCAAACAAAATGTACCTTTACTTCTAAAGAAAAGCTTTGGTCCTTTATCATGTAAGCCTACACAGTTAAGAAATAATTAGAAAAGATTAGATAGCATCATGAAGAGCCAATAAGGGTGAGTAAGCCGTGCTTGGTGATTGTCATCACCCAGTGACACAACCCAGTTCAGTCCTTAGGGACAAACCTCATGTACACCTCGCAGGAACAGGAGGGCATGCTGATTTTCATGATGTGAAAGGCTCCTTTATTAGCATGGATTTAACACATTAGTGATTAACTCAAAGTCACCAATAATGCACTGGTGACACATTAAGGAAAGAAATCAAAGCCCTTTCTCTTGGTGCCATTTGACCAACAGCCACCCCATATTTGTATTTTCTAATTCCCTCTCCATGTGTCTTCCATCTTTGTCTGTCTGTTGTATGAGTCTGGATATGTGCCTGCTTGAAGGCTGTCTTGCCCATCTGCCCCTTTATGTGTGTCTAACTATGTCTGTGTGTGACTATGTATTGGTTACTAACAAAGTCTTTGTTCTTTCTCTGTCTCTCTGTTTTACTGTCTCTTTGTCTCTGTTTCTCTCTGTCTGTCTCTCTGTGTCTCTCTATGTCTGCTGATGTCTCTCTCAAGCATCACAAGAGGAAGGAATGAGCTACTTTATAGAACTCTCCCACAGAATTTCACATCGATTAATTCAGAGACCACAACTGACCCCAGCTGATCTGAGCAACAAACAGTACTACAAACATCACTGTTTATCAAGCAGTGTGCATGGTGGATAATCATGTTATAAGATTCCTTTAGACATCTATGTTTGCTGTTTTCAGCAAATGACAGACATGCATTGTTCTGTGTTAAGTGCAGGGAGGCATACATAATTTAAGATTAAAGTTATGCATTAGCTTAGGTTGTAAAAACTGATTATGTGGGAAATCCAAGAAAAGTAAGGTTGATCTCCGCACTGTTCTGTTTAGAGCAGGTTAAATAGTTGGAGTACATAGTAGGGTAGCTATCTTAAGTCATAGATGACCTCGAGGTATATTATTAACTCTGGCTGTGGGATCCAGCAAAAGTTCCAGTCTCTTAGAATGCAAGAGATGTTTTTTTTTTTTTTTTTTTGTACTGTTGCTTTGCCACATTCATTGACTATATATTGCTGTTTTTTGGAATCTGACAGAAGCAACTCGAAATTATAAAACCATTTTCATGTGTAAAAGTGTCTGTGACAATAATGCAACAAGTTCTTTATTTATTACTTACTGGAGTGGTGAATGGAAAATGACTCTATAAGGGTGGAAAATGAGCATCAGACATAACCAAACAGACTCATTACAACAAAATGGGAAATACAGCTATTAATTATTTACTACCATGTGCCTATCTGTGTGACACAGATTAATGAAGCAGGGAGAATTCTTAGTACAGAAAATTCTACTGAGTCTGCTCAACAAAGTTATACTGTAAAATCCATGAAGAAGGTGTATGTGAAACATTTTGAGAGACCTATCTAATCAAAGTCATTAAGAGTTTTCTGGAAGATTTGGTCATCAGGTGGTTTAAGGGTCACCTTGGCAACTGGTGACTATTTTGTTGCTAAGACTTTCCCAGCGTTGTTGGTTGGTGGAATGTCATCGCGACCTTCATAACTTGTAAAAACCACACTAAAGCCTACAAGTTTGTACCTGGTACTGACTATGTGCTTAGTTTTATGTCAGAAACTGAGGAAGATGAAGTCAAGCAGTCAGGTGTGGCGATATGACATGTGATAACCAAATAGGAGGAGAAGATCATGGATGGTTTTCTAATTCAATGATGTACATATTATATGTTCTCTGGGAACTCAGTGAGGAAAGATGGTGAGATATGGAACTTGGGGAACAAGTTAACGCGTGACGTAATTCTTGAACTCTGTCTTGGAGAAAAAATAGACAAGAGAAGAAACTTCTTGTTGAGTAGGAGGCAAGAAGTGGAAGAGAGATATCTTGGTAGAAATCAGTTTGAACGAAATCACTATGATTAAGGAGAATAAATCAAAATCTCTAAGACAAGAGAATAGTCACCTCAATGTGAGGAACTCACATTTACGATGAGTGAGAGGAAAAGATTTTGAATTTTTTTGCCAAGAATATGTCATTAGGAACTATATGACAAGAGAGATATAGAGCTTCCCTCTCAATTTTGAGCTCCTGGCCATGTGTGCTTCTTGCTTTAGAATGTATTCTTCCTGACTTCTCCTGTCCTGATAATTCATCTTGTCCTAAAACTAGTCCAATTATGCTTTCTCTGCATCTCTGCTCACATTGCTCTGTGCTGATGCAAGTCTCTATTAGTACGTCTCCTTAGCTTAGCTTATGCTAAGCTTGGGCTCTTATGCAAGCACTGTCTACAATAGCCAAAGATGACCCCTTACGGGATGCAAAAGTTGTTTGCATTTAGCTGTTTCTTGAGTGTTACTAGTAATCTTTTAGGATAAACATTTGTATGAGTTATGTCATCTCAGTACCCGACACCAAGAAACTATGAAGGCGTTATGTAATGCTTACAACCCATACAAAATGGTTCTTGCACAGTAAAGCTGGGCAATGTACACATTAAAAATAGGAGAGTGAATGGATGAACAACTGTTTTGTGGCATCTTTACAAACATTGGTTCTTCTAGGAGGGGTGGCATGTGCTGATGTCACTGCAGATTGCAGAGTGGATAACTCCCCCTTCCCCCTAGGATGTGTGCTCAGCAACTGTTGTTTGTGACAAGACTTCTGCGGTAGCCTGGAATGGTTTACTAAACTACCTACCCACCTCAGTGCAGAACGGGATTACTTTGTGTGACCTCTGACTCTCTTCCGATCAAGTTCTGTGATGACATACATTACTTATAATGTGGGCTTTCTGGTTGACTGACAGTTCATGTTGCTTTTGACATTGGGAACTTTGAATCAAACTCACAACCCATAACAATTTGTTTCTTGTCTGTTTTTTTTTTTTTTTTTTGGAGGGGGTGCATGTCACTGGAAGAAAACAGGACAAAACCATTTCTAAATAAGTGCACCTGGTTAAATTCTATTAAACATGTAATATGAATGTAAAGATAATCCAGAAAGGTCACTGAAGGAATACCCAGAGAGGAAGACTGGCTCAGCAGGAGGTGGAGGTTGGGAGGGTTGGCCCAAACATCTCCTGTTCTGGAGGGAAGAAGTCCTTTCCTATCTTCTCTTATCCATCTCATCCACTCAGTCCTGCCAGAAACTGACAAGATGTCTAGGGGAAAGGGTTTAAACTCAGTAGTTGTTGGTATCAGGCTCTGAAAGCAGTGACATCACATCTAGGAGACTCCCACACTGTTGCCAAGGCAACAGCCATACATTCCCAGAATCCACGTGGCTACCTTCTACCTTTACCTGGGAGATGCTATGTCACCAGCCATTTAAACAGGCAGAACCCCTGACCTCTCTCTCTTCTTCTATTTTCTTTCTCTTCTCCCCCCTTCTCTGCCCATCTCCTGAATAAACCCCACTTGAAACAGTTTGGTCTGGTGTGGTCTGTTCTAAGCTATGAGTGGACATACATCACTGGAGTCACAGCACCAGTGATGTGTTTATAAAAAGATAAAGAGATAAAGAGAATGTGTTCTGTGGGTGTGTGGAGAGGTATGGGGAAGGGGACGTCTCAGTGGGCCCATGCAGAGGCATCTCTTCCCCTGAGGGACCAGTCACACACCGGTATAGTATAGAATAGAGTTTATTCAGGGCATGGGGAGGGGAGCCAGGAGGGTAGTTGAGGGAGAGAGAGAGAGAGAGAGAGAGAGAGAGAGAGAGAGAGAGAGAGAGAGAAGAAGAAGGAGAAGGAAGGAGAAGGAGAAAAGGAGAAGGAGAAAAGGAGAAGGAAGGAATGAGAAGGAAGGAGAAGGAAGAGGGGGAAGAGGAGAAGGAGAAGGAGGAGGAGGAGGAAGAGAAAGAGGAAGAGGAGGAGGAGGAGGAGGAGGAGGAGGAGGAGAAGGAGAAGGAGAAAGAGAAGGAGAAGGAGAAGGAGAAGGAGAAGGAGAAGGAGAAGGAAGGAGAAAAGGAGAAGGAGAAAAGAGTAGAGGCTGGCCATGAGCACATGGAGAGGGTGGGGAGAGGGGAGAAGGGGTGAGGAGACAGGGAGAAGCAAGAGGCAAGAGAGAGAAAGAGATTAAGAGAGAAAGGAAGGGGGCAAGCAGCCCTTTTTATAGTGGGCCAGGCCTACCTGGCTGTTGCCAGGTAACTATGGAGGTGGAGTTTAGACAGAATGCTAACAGCAGTCACACTATCTCCAAATGCAGAAGATAACAACACAGCTGCTGTAGCCATAGTCCAGGGAGTACTGAGACTCTGAATAAAAAATTAAGAACAGCTTACATATCATTGCTTGTTATACGCCCTTTTGTTATTAGGCTTTTAAAATGCATTTCTCTCTCTCCTTCTCCACACTCCCTCTGTGTATGTGTGTATAAAAGGCCACAAGTTCTCTCACAAAGGTGAAACATGGGACCCGGCATTTTCAGAACAAACCCTGGTTACTTATTGCTTATTCTTGTTAGTCAGAACTTGATTGATACAGTGAAGAAAACATTGATGCCTAGGGGAAATTGTTAAACCTCCTCTCTTATTTCTCACCCCGTTTTAAATGTAGATCAACTCAACAAGATAACCTGCTACGCAGATACAACAAAAAAACTCTTATAGGATCTCGAAATTAGAAAGAACTCAAGAATATCTATTATAGCTTTGATGTTGTTTTATTAACTCCAAATTTCTTCCATAGACCACGTTTCAGTAGTAGTAAGTCCGAGTTTCAAAGAAGTAAATGAAGTCTGTGCTCAAATGACATAACCTTATCCAAATTGAATAAGCTTACCGAGTAGTAGTAGTTGTGAGATGTTTCAACATCATGCATGTGCGGGAGGAAATGCCCACTTAGCATAGTCCTCAATGAAATAATAAAAATTACTAATATTACTAAACTTGCTTATGGGACACGTAAGTAAGAGGGAAGTGCACAAAGAACACTACACTACCTCTGCGTGTGCATCACAGGATCATCATGAAACAGAAAGTACCTGCGGAGTTGAGATCCAGCCAAGCTATGCACGTTCGTTCCCCACTAGAGAACCCCATTGTTTTTCAAGGTGGAAGTGTGACTAACAAAAACAATTTGTTGATATTGAAACAAGAATATTTGGCTAATAGAAAAAAAAAAAACCCAAACCACTGCTCTTGTCAACTCCAGGAAAACAGCTGGCAGTCTTTATTGCAATGGTAAGGGTTGAATTTTCAAGTAAAAATTTGAATCTTGGAAAATTTATTTGTGCCACTGTGTGTTTGATAGCTTTCCAAAACCACGTGAAGAAGGCTTTCCTGATGAGATTCGTGGGGATGCTAACAAATGTGTGGTGGTGGTGGTGGTGTGTGTATATATATATATATATATCTTGTAATGAAAATACACCAGCATTTGGAAAACGTTCATAACTATGGAATATGTCCTAAATATAACAAAAATATGCATGAGGGGGCTGGAGAGATGGCTCCGTGGTTAAGAACGTGTAATGTTTTGCGGAGGAACCACATTCTGTTTCCAGCACCTACCAGGGTACTCACGATCGATTGTTACTCCATGACTCTGTAACTGTTCAGGCCTCCAAGGGGCCTGTGGGACGCATGTGGTGCGCATATAGATATGCAAACAAATACGCACATGTAACACAAAGAAAGAAAAAGCCCTTTAAAGAGCAAAGCAGACCAATGGAATTTAATGTTAAGGAAAATAAAGGTAATTAAAATGGGTCCTCAGTCTACCTTGAGGCTCAGTTTCCTTGAAGGAGCTCATGTTGAGCTTTGGTGTAATATCAAATAAGAGTAACCACATTTTTCTTCTGAGAAGAATATTCAAATACTCTTCCTTCCCAGGATATAGATCTAGAGATGCCCAAACTTCTTTTTACAAATTTAACACCACCACTTATCACCGAATGCTGAAGCAGAGGTAGGCTTTAGCAGCTGTCCGTGAAGACAGATTCAAAAGTTTTATTTTTTTTTTTAAAAAAAATTGCAAGATGATACTTTTCATTATTTTTTTCAGAATACATGCCTTTAATAAAATACATTATTTATGGTAACATGTAATGGATTTGCTGTGATTTTTAAACAATAAATAAATAATATGACATTTTCTTTTATATCTTAGGAATAAATATCGTGGGATTTAAGGAAGTGACCGCATAGGTGAAGCGCTTGCCAAACAGCCATGCGTACTTGAGCTTGGGTTCCCTAGAGCAACAGAAAGTCAGACCTGTGAGGGTCCATTTACAATCCCAGCACTACTACAGCTGGTTAGAAAGTCTCATGTCCACAGCTTCAAACAAGAAGGGAGAAGGTTTCCATCAAGGTGGAAACCTCTCAGGTCATATTTGTGCATCTTTATTCATTCTAATAGAAATTAAAATTAGTACACATAATATTTCTATTTTAACTTAAAAAGCAAAAACCCAAGCATTACAAAAACAAAACAAAACAAAACAAAACAAAGCAAAGCAAAACAAAACAAAACCAACCAACCAACCAAACAAAAAACCCAACCCAACCAACCAACCAAATGAGAATCTTTGTAATGTTATCCTGTCACTTGCAAGTCACTTCTGGCCATTTCTAGCTAGCAGCATTTATGGAGGATAGAAATTCTGAAATGATACCTGTTTATTTTACTAAAATACTTCATGTTTGTGTGTCAAATAGGAATTCCCTCCAAAGCTTAATGATATTACTATTAGTGTGGGGTTATACAGCCAGAAGATGAGGCTTATAAGAGCATAGGACAAGCACAATTCAACAGTAGAGAGCACATTTATTAAGCTTTCCCAGGGGCTGCTTATCTGTGGCTTTATGACATGTGACAAATGTCTGGCAGGAAGTGTGCCAGATGAGTTTTGCTGTTGTCTGTTGCTTATCCAGGGCAGCTTGGTGCAATGCAGAAAACCAAATTGAATACTTCTATCTCACTCCAGACTGCCTTCTCTCATAAAGGGAAGTGGTCCTCTCCCCATCTCTGCAATGACCAGCTTAGTGCACAGTGGCAGAGATTAGTAGGGTTGCACTTATGTGAACAGCTTATGGAAAGAAAGCACAACAGTGTGCCAATCATTGACTTTCCCACAAAGTGACCCCACACTAACTCAAGCTAAAGAAGCATTGTCTATGTTCTCAATAGCGTCCCTTTTCTTACAAATCACCTCTTTTGGGTTTTCTGCTGAAATCAATGGCATCCTTATATAAGGTTATCGATAGGAGTCTTAATGTTCCAGGTCTTTCTGGAACATCAAGAAGCCCCAGATTTACTTTATATTAAGAAGCCCCTGATTTACTTTATAAATGTAAACTCTTGGGCCCCTTTTCAGAATTCTCAATCAGAATCTGGATTTAAACAGCAGTCTTATGTCATCTGTAGGCTTATTCCTGTTGGAAAGGCATTGATATTGATTAGGTGATTACAACCATGTCTATCACTGAGGCTGGCTTAAGCCACTAATGCTAGTGTGTGTGTGTGTGTGTGTGTGTGTGTGTGTACACACATGTGTGCATTCAAGTACACACGGAGACCAGAGATCAGTTTCAGGGAGTGATACTCAGGCAGTGTCTATCTTGGTATTCGGTGAAACAGGGTCTCTTAGTATTCTAAAGCTGGTAAAGTAAACCAGGCTGTCCTTCTACCTGTCTGCCTCAGGGCAAAATGGGTGCCACCAAACCTGGACTTATTATTAGTAGTATTGGAGACAGGCTCTCACTGTGTAGCCCTCGCTGGCCTGAAACTGGTTATGTAAACCAGGCTGGACTCCAACTCATAGAGATCTGCCTGCCTCTGACTCCCAAGTACTGTGACTAAGTTTTCTTTTTTATCTGGGTTCTCAGGATTGAACTCAAGTACACAGGACTGTAACCGTTTGGACTTTCTATAACCCGTCAGCTTCCCAATAACTACATGGAGACCTTTTATTAATTATGGAAGCTTTGAGCCTTAGCTTGTTCTTGTTCCCAACTAGCTCTTATAGTCTAATTAAGCCATTTATATTAATCTATGTTCTGCCACATGGCTCGTTACCTCTCCTCAGTTTCATACATCCGAGTTCCTCCACTTCTTGCTGGCAAATGTCTCTCCTCAGTGGTGTCTGACTGGAGAATCATCCCATGTCTGACCCTTTTCCAGAGTCCTATCTCTCCCCTGAAACTCCTGCCTTTCCTCTCCTGCCTCAGCTATTGGCTGTTCAGCTCTTTATTAAACCAATCAGAAGGTGTTGAGGGAGTGTTTATAAAACACTAAGACAAGTAATGCTTCACAATGCCAAAGTCCGTCCTGCAGGAAAGTCAGCATTTGAATGATACGTAGACAATCTTTACACAGTGCACAGAAAGACCACTCCAACACAGACACATTATTGATTGACCTATCTTCCCAGCCTTTTGAAACTTTTGACACTTGTGCTATCTCTCAGAGTGCTCAGAATTTCTTTGAAATTGAAGAACAGAATATTCCAAGCACTTCCATTTCCCAATCCATTCACCACAGATCTACAATGGAAGCCAGCAGGAAACATCCGACCTTCCAATGGAGTGCGGTGTTGCAGTCCAAGAATGGGTGTTGGCAAAATGAACGCAAACAAAGGAAGATGAAAGAGCTAGCTACAGGACTAACAGGGCACAGAATGATGGGATTTAAGGACTATGGTTTCTTGCAAAGAAACATTTCTATGGAGGGGAATTCACATCTCAGTGAGTCTTGTCATTGCTCTTGGGGCACATGAAGTACTAAGAGTACATGCATGGGCCACTGAAGGAGTACAGCATGGAATCCTTTGCATGAGAGGATGTTTTGTCCAAGAATACTGAATACTGTTTGGATCCTTCCTCTATATGAAGCACATTGGGAGCTCTGGTTACTATTTAGTGGTTTAAACTTCAGCCTACCAAGCTAGGCATCCACACGTGTTACTTACTCAATGATACACCAAAGTATCCCCAGTCTCTCCCAATGGTTAAGGGTTCTGAGATATCCTATGGAAGTCTGTATTCGTGAAGTTGTTTCCTTGAGACCTGACATGAGACTGAGCTAATGCTGGGCTAAAAAGTCTCCCTTGGAAGGGAAGACTTTCTGGTGGTGTAGTTAGAGTTTCTATGTTGTGATAAAACACCATGATCAAAAACAACTTGGGGAGGAAAGGATTTACTTCTTGTAACTCTCAGGTCACAGTCCATCACTGACTCCATCACTGAGAGGAGCTGGGGCAGAAACTCAAGGCAGGAGCCTGCAGGGAAGAACTGAAGCAGGGGCCATGGAGGAGAGCTGCTTACTGGCTTGCCCTTCATGCTTGCTTTTTTTGTATAGCACACAGGCCTACTTTCCCAGGGATGGCCCCTCCCACAGTGGTCTGGCCCTCCCCACATCAGTCATTCATGGAGAAAATGCCTGGCAGACTTGCCCAAAGACCAGTCTTTTGGAGATATTTTCTCAGTTGAGAATCCTTCTTTCCCAATGACTTCAGTTTGTGTCAAGTTGATGAAAACAAACAAACCCCAAAACAAAAACCCCAAAACCTAATAAATACAGGGCCATTTCAGAAATTGCTGGAAATTCTGCCCTAATTCAGAGCTAAAATTAATTGAATAGTTTTAAAATAAAACTTAAATCAATAATCTAAGCAGTAATTTTTAAAATCAAATATTCTAACACACTAAAATCCAAAAACATAGTAACTTGATATTTACATAGGATGATGGTAGAAAAATTCTAAAAATAGTTGTTTGCTTTAATTAAACCATTTGTTTTGTTCTATAAAAACAAAAACCTGTGTGATATTAAAAATTCTGCAATTCATAAAGATGCCCAATTTCAATCCCTAGAAATACCCAGGATATTTTAGCAGCAGTTGTTAGCTTTACATGGCTGATGACGTATGCCATCAAAGTGCCTCTGTTGCTGGTTCAGGGCCAAGGCTGCAGGGAAGGTGCACGCTACCACATAGACAAGCGTTCCCTCAAGTATCTAAGTTTATCACATATCTGATTTTGTATTAATACTTGGTAACTGTACATTCAGAAATCTTTTACTCTTACCAAATTTTTTCATGACCCAACACTCAATTATATGACCTTTTTTGAAGCTTGGACCCATAGTTGAAGAAACTAGGCTCTAGAATTTTCTGCATGTATGGTCCTAAGAAAATAAGATCGCTGTACAAAGTCATCATATTTGTTATCATATGTATTTGGTGAAAATATTTTTTGCTGGAAACATGATATAAGTACCAAGAGACTGACAAATATTTTGGAAATTCATAAATTTAAGTACTTTTATTGGTATAGATTTTTTGTATTAAAATGTATATTGTGAAATCAATGCCTCTGAATCACAATGCCTGTCCTCTGAGCAATGGGAAATGAAATCTATGTTAAGCAAAATCAGGAGTTGGCTGAGTCTTCAGTTTGAATCTGGTTTTATAGGCAGTCTTAACTTAGGCAGCTATTGAAATTAAATGCACTTGAAAGGTAACACTTTGAAATAGATATAAATTTTCTGTATGCCTGTAAGTATTGTGACCCGCGCAATCGTCTCGCTGGCAAGAACGCACGCGGGCACCAGGATCCTTCTGCAGCAACCGTTTATTACCATGTGAGGAGGAAGAGAGAGAGAGCCAAGATGGCGCTGCTTTATATACACCCTAGAGTGGCGTGGACATATTTGATTGGCTGCTTGCTCAAAACCCCGTATGACGCCCCGTGTTGGGTGTTGACTTGGCGGGCCTTCACCACTGCACATGCGCAATTTTACTTGTTTACCCACGAGTGCCAGGTGCCAGCGCCATGTTCCAATGGCGAATGCTGTCACCGTTTACCGCGGCTCTTCTCAGAGTATTCCAAAGATCTGTTTTGAATAGGAACAAGGAACTCAGTTGTGACCCTCCATGTCACAACTCAGCAGCCATGTGTGAACTTGAAACTTACTTGGCTAGGTTTTAATTGTATCTGCCATTGACTAAAGAGGGCTGGAGTAATTACTGGTGTTTATTTTGTATTGGGAAACACTAGGCAACAAACCCCCTCACACCAAACCCCAGGTTGGAGGCTTCATACCAATCTTCAAATTTTCCAATCATCTAAGCATGGAGTTATTGGAAAGCAAATGCAGATAGAACTGATGGGGAGTGAAATATGTGAAATACTTCAGAAGAGAGAATGGGAAAACCCATTTCTTGTGTAACAATTTCCAAAGAACGGTCAGACCTTCCACACTTCAGTGCTTTGAGAAGTCATCTTGTGGCCTTTGTTAAAGGGCACATCCACGAGTTCTCAGTAGTTCTGTAGTAGAGCCTAGGAATCAGCACTTAAGTGTGTTTCCCGTTAGAATTTGAGGTGGGCAGCCTATGGGCTACAACCTGAGAAATGCTTTGTCAGTGAATGAGTTTTCTATCATGGACGTCTCTATTACTTTTAAAATGGTGTGTGTGGTAGGGGTGGGTGGGCAAGGGCTACATACCGCACCCTTGAGTAAAGAACATAAATTTGAAAACAGACCAATCCATGGGTTTTAGGGGACAAATTTAGGGAAAATGCACCGTCTTTTTGAATTTGTTTAGTTTTAACTTAGATATTGAGTATAGTACCTCTGCCACTTTAAAAATTAACACCTGGGAGTCTTTCTGAAGCAATCCACCTATAAATATAACTTAGGTAAGGAAACAAACAAAGTAGACACAAACAGAAAACAGAAGCAACCTTTATATTTGTTGATAAAGCAGTTATTAGGGCAAACAGGTATAAGAGAGAAAGACCAGTAGCCAGATGTAGAAAACGCTCTGGATATGAACCCACGATGAGCAAGAGAGTAGGAGACATCCTGAAATTCCGTGGTGATCCACTGCAGGGCCCAGTGACCAGAGCTCCCTTCTGATCTGCCATCCTACCACTGCTACCCTCTTCACAAGGTGACTCTCTCCAGTTCTTTTAAAGCACAGTCAACAAGTTGCCACTCTCTTATGTATGTGTCAGTGCCAGACTTTCTGTTTGTCAAAAATCATCCTGAAATGATCATTATGGGGACTTAGCGTCTGCCTGGTACAGTCTCCTATCATTGTAGACTGACTTTGCCTTAGACTACTGTTTTGTCCATGTCCTAACTTTATGTGTTAGATACATACAATCCACAGACTATTAAACTCTCTAGAGTAGCAACACTCGATATTTAATTATTTGAACTTATATCATATACTCGAACCCCATTTCCATTGTAATGAAAAGCTTTTGGGAATCCCCTGGAAATATTTGTCTAGGCTTTGGGAAAAAAATCTCACTTTAAGATTTCATGTTTACCTAAAGGAAAGAAATCTTCTATTCTGAAACTAAAAGAACATTGGCAACATTGCCTGCTGGTTCACTAAGATGGTGAAGCACACTAGTGTATTTCTTAGACTCTAGACTGTTGTCTAAGGTTAATGACTGCGTACATTTTCTTTACATGTCTAGCTCAGAACATGTGAGGCTCACAACTCTAATGAGCGCATATTCAAGGTCAGTTAATTTCCAATCAACTAAATAAACTTTATAGATCCTATTGATGACACTAAGGATATTCTGATTAGTAACTGGACAAATGGCA
Source organism: Rhabdomys pumilio (assembly GCA_030674055.1). Classification (NCBI taxonomy): domain Eukaryota; kingdom Metazoa; phylum Chordata; class Mammalia; order Rodentia; family Muridae; genus Rhabdomys; species Rhabdomys pumilio. Next base: position 21,950,945 of record JANHMN010000020.1, read on the forward strand.
AATATGTATATGTATATGATGTATATGTATATGTATATGATATATATGTATATGATGTATATGTATATGATGTATATGTATGTGTGTGTGTGTGTATGTGTATGTGTATGTGTATGTGTATGTGTATGTGTATGTGTATGTGTATGTGTATGTGTATGTGTATGTGTATGTGTATGTGTATATGTATATGTATATATATATATGAAGTGATTGTGTCAAGGTTCTCTTCCTTGTTGGGCCAGGACATTGATTCCAATCATTTCAAGCAGTGTTTCCCGAGAGCCCATACTGGCAGCCAGAATGGGGAAGCTGGTAAAAAAAGAAGGAAACCTTTTCCTCTGTCACTTTATTAGCAAGGCTTAAGTAAATACTTTCCACTGCCAGGAGCATAAAAGTCCCCAGAGATTGTCCACAAATCTCACCTTCCTTCTGTGCCTACTCTTATTAACTGGTGGTAGCTGTTTCTTGCCCAATTTGAAGATTTGCAGATAAGAGTCTTAAAACCATGCGGATGATCTTTGTCCTGGACAAATGAGAGGAGTGTAACAAGACTCCGGTTGGCACTTCTTATCTACCAGAGAACCAGCACCAGGAATATAAATCACGGAAGCGGATTTATTAGTCTAGTTTATACAATAAAAGCCAGGTAGTCAGACAATGGCTGTCTATGCACTGCACAAGCAAAATCACCTTTATTTTTCCCTGGAACCCTGTATGAGCCATTTCCACTGTGGCAGACAGTCACCACCCCTCTCCCCCTCTCCATGTTAATACTGGCTGGATTTATCCTCACAGACCCTCACAGACCCTCACAGAGGCATGCTCTTAGTTGACTCCAGATCCGGTCAAGTTGACAATCAACATCACGATTCTCGATCAGCAGTACACTTAGATTCTGGAACCACCTGAGCACAAGTGGGGAGTTTGAAACAGCAAAGCAGGCAAGGAAGAGAGGTAACACCGCAGAACTACAGGAGGGGGCGGGGTGAGGGCGTGAGTCAGAAACAGTAAGAGCATGTCTGCAATGTGCAGTGTGGGAATGTATCAACAACACCAGTGCCATCTGGTGCCACTTGATAACATTAGGGCCGTACACTGCCGTACACTGCCGTACACTGCCGTACACTGCCGTAC
>JANHMN010000020.1:21952088-21989130 GCA_030674055.1 Rhabdomys pumilio
GCCGTACACTGCCGTACACTGCCGTACACTGCCGTACACTGCCGTACACTGCCGTACACTGCCGTACACTGCCGTACACTGCCGTACACTGCCGCACACTGCTGCACTGAGCTGTCTCGGATCCCAGCTGCCATTCTGTACAGCAGCTGCCACATTCAGATGAGAGTGATATTGTAAATCTAGGAGTCATGAAAGCATTGGAATTGAAGCCGGGAAAGACCTAAAAATGTTGTGGGGTTCTTTGAGTCCAACTGAGCCTATCATGGCTCTTTGTAGAGTAAGCTTGGGGCCCTACTGTCCCAGAAATTCAAGGGCCACCAAAGCCACCTCAAGCCAGTGGCTTTAGCTTATTATGAACAGGAAGGGCAGTAGAATAAGGGTGAGACAGAAAAGGGTTGGGTCGGCTTCATTTGGTCCTTTGAGGGTTCCTTACAATGTATTTTGACCATCTCCTGACGCCCCCTGGACACATCTCACTTTCCCTACCCACTCAACTTCGTATCTTCCTTTTCTTTTTTTAAATTTTTTTCTTCAGGAAAAGTTTTGATACAGAGAAAATTGGCACCCCTTTGCATATTATTAGACTCATTAATAAAATAATTTAAGAATAAGCCCAAGTAAAAACTCAAGGATAATTTTATTAGAGTTTAGAAGGAAAACTGCAGGGCGGGCAAACTGTGAAACTGCAGCAGCTGCCTGGAGGCAAGAAGGAAAAACAGCTCTGTTTAAGCTTCATGGAGACATATGGCCGGTAGGTAACCACCCGGTCAGGAGCGGGGCTTTAGATAAAGAATGAAGAAGCCTAAAATATTGGGAGGGAAACCCCAAAGAGTTAAGGAAAGCATACGGGAATTTTAGCTCTATGTCTTTGTCTAGGAACCGACTTGGCAAGGCTGGTCTGACACAGGAGCCAGTGCCACAGAGGAATCAAAGTTTCAGCTTCCGGGGACCCAACTCTTCTCCCTGGGCTGTGGTTATCAGTCCTAAGGCTACTGTGTCTGAGGTATCCTGTGTTCTTCTTGCTGACATTGGCTAACCTCTATGCTGACCTTGCTATCTGTTCCTAGCCCTGCTAATTAGTATATAAGATGCTATAGTTCTTCATAAATTTTCCTGGCATAAGTCACTAGCTTATGCAAGACCTTCTGGTCCCAGTTATTGCTCAGCCCTTCCTTATATCGTCTGTTTCTTGTCCCCATTCCTCCCACTCAATACCTCACTATTCTAGACTCTTTTTTCCTTATGGTTCAGGTTGGAACAGTAAAATTGCAGATTTTACAGCCTGATATGGCTGTGGTCAGTAAGCTTCTGATGTAAGAGCAAGGATTCTGGGAAAGAAAAGTACACTATTTTATTAAAGGACTGATCATTCCACCTATCTCTTCAGCATGGTTTAAAGTGAGCCCACCTTCCCAGGGCTTCTCCTTAGCCCAACTGGAACTTTAAGCCTCTATTCAGACCATAGGTTCTATTCTTAGGAACCTGGACATTTTTTAGACTCACAGTTTGATTGATAGGTAGCGTAGATTACTCCTTGTAGCAGGGATGGGGAGCAGAATGTCTCTGAAGTAAGTTGTCAGTTAGGTTTGTTTGTGTTTTTCTGAAGCTTGATACACACACACACACACACACACACACACACACACACCTTGGGAACAGGCCAATGTAGTCCTACACACAGGGAAACTAGGCATCAAGTTAGAGCAAATCTGGTTAGTTAGCTTGAACACATTTGGGAAATTATAATTGTGTGCTGGGATGGGTAAACATGTCCAAGCTAAGGAAAGCCCCTCGTGGAGAAAAGACCTACCCAAATATTCCATGAGGAGGAAGTGGGAAAAAAAGAACGAGAGCTGTTGCTTACCTTACAATATGAGTTATGGCCTTCCGGACTTCAGTTTGTTAGTCCACAGATGTACATACTGTATACTATACAGTTTAACGTAAAACCTTGGTGTTCTTGGAACTGACTGCATTCCACTAGGACATAGAGACATTTTTGGTCATTTTGGGCCTGGAACTCTTAGTTACAACCTGCAAAGTAGGGGTGTTGTGTTCCCAACTCCTAACAGTGCTTTAGAACTGAGAGAGGGTCTGCAGGAGTTCTCACATCTCCAGCACCCTGTCCCACTGCTTTGACATTCCTGTTACTATGGAGATTTATATGGGGGGGGGGGTTAGAATACAAGCTTGTGGCTGCAAGCTTTCACAATCTATTCATTTATAGTGTAGGCATCCCCAAAAGTCACTGGGACTCATTTAGAGATGAATAAAACCTGCTCCCATCCTCCAGCAGGTCCCAATCAGGTGGGAATAAAAGATCCATCAATAATTATTGACATATGTGAGATGCACCAAGGTATACATGTGAACAAAGGGCTGTTCATTCTGCCTAAGGGAGCTGGGGAATTTTAAGTATGAAAAATATTTAATAATACTGTACCTTAGGAGATATTTACTTTGATAAATTGCCAAAAGATAAATATCTTTCCTTGAAAGAGATTCTAATCCAATATAAAACTGCAGCATAGAAACAGTATACTCATTGTATCTGTGGATTTATTAAGAAGAGTCGGTAATACTTAAGCTTGCTTTTCTTCTTAATAATGTATAAAATATGAGCATTCACTTTGATGAAGCAAATCAAAAGTCATGGATAAATGTCCAGGCCAGTAAACAGTAAAAGACTTTGTCCGTAAAATGAACCTTGGCTCCCCGGGGTCAAGCAGAGTGGTATTTGCCAACACGTACAAGGCTCTGGGTTTAATCTCAACTCCACAAAATAAAAGTTACATTGCTTAAAGTAAAAGCTAATTTTTCAAGGAAACCGTAGGATGTATATATGATCACAGCTTTGCAGTGATTCCTAAAGAGAATAAACTAATCCTATTTGTATGAAGTCATCTGCCACTTTAGAGGGTGTCACTGGACCATCTTACCTAGACAGAGGCACCAATAAAAGGATTATTTTTTTTTAAATTGCAGATCCACTGCCCATTGGAAATTTTCATTATGTAGACTTTCGGTGGACAGCTCTGTTTCACACGCCCTGTTGTTACTCTATTTATCCTCTCAAGGTCTTGGTGGGAGTCTCATAGCTTAGGATTCCTGAACCATTTAGAAGGAATGTTTAATTTCAGCACTGCTGCCTTTGCCCATTCTGTTAAAGTCACAACACGGCTCTTTAAGAAGCTTATACTAATTAAAGGGCAAGGTTCAGGACACAAGTTCTTATTTCCCCTGAAGGCTTTCTCTATGAAATAATGACCCAGAGTACAGAGGTGGGTGGTGTAATGCCCACTCCGGGTAATTTCAGCTTTAGGATGAAAAGCTGAAGTTTTCTTTGGGGAAGAAAAAGATCATTGTGCTGATAGGATTCACACTGGGACTTTTAGATGTGACGCTAAAATGCAGCTTGAAATAGGAGTTACCCGTTTGGCCAAAACCCATTTCAGATTTAATTGGAGGAGAGATGTATTCAAGAACTTGTGTGGCTTGGCTATATAAACAATTCACAGAGTTCGAAAAGCCTTCAAATCTCATAGTTTGAACCATTCAGGGGCTTACAAAGGAGATTTGACTCTACTCAGCAGTTTGGGGAAAGAATCAAGTTTTTGTTTGTTTGTTTTGTTTTTCTAAGTCTGCCTTTTTTTTTTCCTTTGGGGATTTTGCTTTCGTGATTCCTTTTCTATCTTTCGTTTGGTTATTTACCACTTACCAACTTTTATGTTTTGAAGCTTTCCCAAATTTGAACAAATGTTTATGTTTCTCTTGAGAAATAAATAGAGAAACATCAATTTTTATTCTATTCTCTTTTTGGTCTCCTTTTTGAGTTTTCAACAGAAAAGATTAATTTTTTTTTCAGTCTGAGTGAATAAATCTTCATTACCGGGCTGAGTTGGTGGGCTAACTTCTGTGGGATTTGCTCTGCAATTGAATATCTTCCATGATGTAGTAAAATATTTATTCCTGTGGGCTCAAAATTAAGGCCATTAGTAGTTACAGCATATCATAATAATTATTATAAAAGGATAAAGTTTACTGGTCAATGCACATATATGGGATACATATAAATTTATATACAAAGTAAGTCATTTTTGATAAAAGTGATGACTTTTGGTTTAATGAAAGAACTCTAAACCAGAAGACCATAGGCCACATACAGCCTATACCCTCAAAACTAGATTTCTTTTTATTGAAAACATGCCTTTGAGCCACACAGGTGCAGTAGAAAGAAAATCGTTCACCATTTCCTAGCTGAGAAACTGATGCGTTTCCTATGTATCCTTCCAGAAGTAGCACATACTAATGTATATACAAGCACACGTGGGCTCATTCCTCAACAGCACACTCTATATGCTCCTCTCCTGCAGACCAGTCACTCCTCCTTTTTCTTTCTCCTTTTCTTTCTTCTTGTTTGTCCATGTCTCCATCCAGGCTTTCTTTTCCAGTATATTCCACTGATACAGATTCTTATTCTTTCTGTTTTTATTTCATAGACAATCAGAATGTAGCCCTTTTCCTATGAATGACTATTTTGGTTATTGGTGAATGTTCACTATTTTAGTTTACTCTGTGCAAACAAAACGTGAGCCATACGAATATATGCATTAACAGAATAACATTTTGGGAAAGAGAGTTGCAAGGCACGAAGGCGATTATGATAGCTACTATTGAATAGTAGCCCTTCACATATACAAGTTACACCCTGTGTCTATATGTAATGCCTTTTCATGTGTTCATATTCCCCTTTGCTTTGTTTGATAACAGGTTAAAAATCTCTTTAAAAGGCTTTTGCCCTGTTCTACTTGGCTTTCATTGCTATGTTATATGATTATGAGATATCTTTTCCTATTCTGTTTTCTACCATTCAGTTATAAATCTATAATGCTGTTGACTGCAGCGTCTGTACCTCACTCTCTTACTGTTTGTAGCTATATCACAGCAACAGCAGTGACTGTGGAATGATACAAATATAACTTCTGTGAAAATGCCTCTGGACCATCCACACTGATCACTCATTTTGTCAGTTAGCTTTGGAACCATGAAGCTTGTTGAGGCAATATCTAAATGTTTCCCAAGTTATAGCTATTCACACAAAATAGATGTTTAATGTTTATTCTCATAAAACCTTGTTTATTATTGAATTATTTTTATAATATGCTAACAGATTTTGCTGACAAAATCTTTTTAAAAGATTTATTTATTTTATTCATGTTTTATCATCACTCATGTCTGTATCATGCACATGCCCAGTATACTTGATGCCCAGTATGGATTCCCTGGAACTGGAGTTACAGAGGGTTAGATGCTACCATGTGGTCGCCGGGAATCAAATCTGGGTTCTCTGGAAGAACAGTCAATGTTTTAACCACTATATCATCTTTCCAGCCCCTGTAAGTATTTTATTTATAAATTTTGCATTGACAATCATAAGTGAGATTTCTTTGTAGCATTTATACTTTCAAAATTTAATTTTAAATAGCTTTATGTATACGGGTATTTTGCCTGCATGTGTATCTGTGCACTATGTATATTTCTGGTGCCCTAGAGGCCAGAAGAGTGCATTGAATCCCTGCAGACCAACATGGGCTCTGAAATGTGTAACAGGTACTTAAGATGCAGAGGAAGCCTGGTACACCAATAGGTACTAAGGATAGCCATTTGTCCCCTTTGCCAGTGATAAGGAAATGGCTCCTTTGGCAGAGGAGAACTGACTTCACAATTTCCCGAGGAATGCTGGATTTTTGTCTAACCACCAGAATTTGGAGCTTACAGTTATGAGCTGCCATGTGAGGGTTGGGACTCAAACCTGGGACCTCTTCAGGAGCAGCAATGCTCTTAACCACTGAGCCACCTCTTCAGTCCCTGTAGCATTCATTTTTGATCTTAGCTTTCCAGGCTTTTCCTTTTCTACTATTCTGGCTTTACAAAAATAATTCCAATTCCCTACCAATATGTAGATATAATTTGAATGCCTTAAGTAACATGGGAATTTATCCCTTCTTAATGCTCTATTAGGATTATCACATAACGAACTAGAAGGAGCGTTTTGTTTATTACTATTTTAAAGATATTGTCATTTATTCTTTGAAAATCATGTGTGTAGTGCATTTTTTTATACTTGTGTCATCTCTTCTACATCATTTCCACATCTCCCCTTCCTCCTCCGACTCTCACCCTCTTATGTAGCCCAGGCTGTCATCAACTCAAGGCATGCCTCAGTCTCCCTCATATTGAAATTAGAGGCACAGAACATGCCTCACGCTCACGTGTAGATTTTTTTTGTTATCATTTTTTTGTGCTTTGTATCTGAAGTTTTTTTTTAAAATTTTTCCTACTGATAAATTAGCTAGTTATTTCATTAGTCAAAAGAGTTTTGTATGTGTTTATGTAAAATGTTATTCATTGTAAAAGTTATTAATTGCCATAATATTGTCTTTATTAATTCCCAATGGGTCCCTCTGTTGGTTTAATTAATTAATTTACACCTAACAATCTTGTTATATGTGTGTGCCTTTTTTTTCCATATTCAAATAGCTAGTTGAAAGCTAACATACAGGGAAATCACCACACTAGACCATCCATGGGTAGAAAGAGAAGTTTACTGGGGAATCAAACAATCAAGCCTATCAGTGGGGAGCAGAGAAAAAAGAAAGATGATAGAAAACAAAGCAGGTTTTGTTTTACAGTCAGCAGGGTGGGGTCTTTGAGCAGATACAGGCTGTTAGGACTGAACTAGATGCCCTTGCCCAACATAGTTGACAGCATGGTTGAGGTGGATTAAGGAAAGGTCCTGGTAAACAGAAACCACCTTAAGAGATTTGCTTATTTAGCAAACAGAAATCAACCTTTGGGTTTATTTACCTGGTCAAAGTTCTTCTGTTTAGAATGGTCTCACCAGCACTGACATTTTGGGGTGATCCTTTGGCTACAACACTAGTAAAAATATTTTTTTTTCTGAGTATTATGCTGGCTACATCTTATTCACCATATAGACTAACATAGTTGTGATTATTGTGTCTTAGAAATTTGGAAATTTTTCCAGACTTTTGTGTACTCAAGAGTTCTGTAAGGGAGGGGGACTTTATTTCTTTTATTAGATGAATCTCTGTTTTATAGCCTTGCTATTTCCTCCTGCTTAAATTTATAAAGGTATCTTTGGGGTTTAATACCTTGTTGTTTTTGTGAATGTCTATGTATCTGTGAAATGAATTTATAACCTAATTTTCAGACCATAGAATTTGTTTATCGTTTAGATCTCTGATGAGTGTTTATTTTATTTCCCTCCCTCCCTCCCTCCCTCCCTCCTTTCCTCCCTCCCTCTCTCTCCCTCCCTCTGTTTCTTCCTTTATGCCACAGCACTCTTTTATCACCCAGGCTGTTCTGGAACTCACTATACTTTCCAGACCGGCCTTACACCCATGGCAATGAGTCCCCGCACCAGGCTAATTAATGCTCTTTGTCTTACTCCTTTACACTGCTACTTACAGTTTTCAATACAATTTGTCACGGGCTCGGAGATAACGGAAACTCATTTATTACTGATATTTCTAAATATTGTCTTTGAAATGCAGAATTGTCTCTTAATGATGCTTCTCTTCACTACATAAATGTTTGTAGCTATTTCTTACTTGTTGTAAGTTTTATGTTTTTTCCTATAAATTATGTTTCTTGGTCTCATCTAATGTTCTTTATTCTGAAGCCCACTATGCCACAGTTAAAATCACAACTCTGACTTTATTTATTTATTTGTTTATTTATTTATTTACTTATTTTACAGTGCTGTCTTCATTTTTGCTTTCTGAATCATGTTGCTTTAAATTGAGTTCTTCTTTGATTTCGTCTTTCAGTTGCTGTCAGAAATTCTAATCTATTGCTATTATAATATGTTTGGTCTTGAGCCTACGTTAATTTATGTTTTTTTTTTAAAGTTTGTCATTTTGGTCAGTTTTCATTTATGCAGGCTTCATGTAGTTCTTCTGATATTTAGAAGTTATACTTCTGTTTTAGTTGCCTTTAAATCATACCTCCATGTAATACCCTGGACACGTTAGTCTGCTAATATACACAGCAACCAATCTAGCACACCTCATCTTCTTTCCCTACCTTTATAAATCCACAGTGTTCGATGATATTAGCATTGCTGGTGTCTCTCTTCAGCTGAATATTTTAATTTATATTAGTCTCATTACTTGGAAAGCCTTTGGTTTTTAGGTTTGAAAGATGAGTCAACGAGAGAACTTTATATATCCTGTTTATCAAGTTTAAATGATCTTTCTTAGTTTTACAATTAAACATAGTTACCAGCTATCATCATATCATCAGTTTTGTTGCTTTCTTTTCTCCCCCTCCTCTCTTTCTTTCTCTCTCTCTTTATTATATATATTATATGTATTATGTAAATATATATATATATACATATATATTATATAATTCCTGCATGTATATATATGTACCACATGTATGCCTGCTATGCCTGCTGCTTGTAGGGTTCAGAAGAGGGCATGGAATCCCCTGGAATTGTACTTATGGATAGTTGTGAGCTATTACGTGGTTGCTGGGACTCATTCCCAAGTCTTCCGGAAGAAGAAGAAGTGCTCTTAAGCACTGAGCCACCTCTCCAGGCCTTCCAGGCTAGGTTTCAGTTAGCTAGAGCTTGTCAGGTTGTCTGGAGATGTGGCTCAGTTGGTTAGTTGCTTGCGTAGCATACATCTTACCCTAGGTTACCCTAGGTCCAGTACCACACAGAACTGGACATGGCGTATCTTAACAGGATTCAGGAGGTAGAGACACGAGGATGAGAAGTTCAAAATCATCCCTGACTACAAATGACTTGCGGCTAGCCTGCATGATACGCCATGTCCAAAACATGTCATACAGATTTTTTCAAAGATCAATCTTGGTAGGTAATAATGCTCCTTGAATTTTTGGATATTTAAGCTATTTAACTAAATCTTTATAAAACCTAGAGACACAATATCTCCACATAGGCAGTCCTTAGCTCCAAGTTCTTTCTTTGGAAATATTACGAGTATTTATTTACTGGGTTTTGGCCTGGGTTTACATAGAGATATCTAAGGTCAGTCTTAGATCTCCCTTCACATATTACATATTTTTCATCTGAATCACTCCAGATTTGGGGTTTGAACATTAAAACCATTCAAAGATATGTCAGTTTTGAGCATTCTGGACTCAGCATTCCTGAGTCTGTGAGTGTCCTTGTTAACTCTAAAGAAAAAAAACCAGGAAGTGAGACAGGTAGTTATAAAAGTATGTCAAAGGTAAGGAATACTTTCCCCCACACATCAGGAATGCTTGGACTTTCATTAGTACACAGTTAGTTTTTCACTTGTAATACCTACATGAAAATGCATTGCAGGTCTAGCCTATCCAGTTTCACAAAGATGTGAATGTACTGATGATGTTTTTGTTTTAACAGATGCCATCCATGACCCTTCTTTGCTTTAGCTTAGATCTCCAGAAAAACTCTCTTGGTCAGTTCTGTTGTCCCATCTTGTAGAGGAAAAGATCAAGTGTTATAGAGGTTAACCGACAAACTCAGATTTAGGAAACGACAGATCCAGGATTTAAGTCTAAGCCTCCTGTCTCCACAGCCAAAGCCTGAAACCACCCACCACCCACTTCTCTGGCTAGAGGGTAGTCCCTTTAGATAGGGGTAGAGGGGTAGTCCCCTCTTGATGCCAGCTGTTATTCAATCTACCAATGCACTCCTCTCATGAAAGCTACATTTATGATTTTCTTTTCAAAGCTTAATTTGGATCTTTCAGCTAACCAGTTGTTCTCAAATGGAGGTAATTTTGTCCATCAGGACATATTTGGTAATTTCTGAAACAATTTGGTTACAGCTGGGGCAAGGAGTTGTATCCCTGACCTCTGTCCAGGATGGGAAGTGAGGAGCGACCGATGACACTGAAAATCTCATGAAGTGAGGGCAGCCTTACAACAAACAATTGTCCAGTCCTGGAGTCTGTGATGGCAGTGCTGAGTAAACACGGTTAGATGGTAACTGTATTAAGGGAGGAAGTCTCTGTTTTCACCTTCATCACTTCCTGTCACCGGACTCAGCACTATAATAGAACATGTGACTATAGCCATCGGGTAGTATTTTAAACAAAAAGAACACTTAAGCTTGTTCTCCAAGTTTCTCCTGTTCTCTAGAATTTTATCATTTTGGTGCCCAAAAGGGATAGGTAACCAGCTAGACTTTATTGATAATCTGACCTTTCAACGTTTTGCTTTTTTTTTTCTTTCCCTGATCTAATTTTATAGTAGTAGACATTTCTGTAATAGCTACCTCATTGTTGAATAAAGGGAATCTAGTCTGCTCATTAGGAAACTTCATTCTCATTCATGATGAAGAGATCTAACTTAATTATCTCCTGATTACTAACCACAGTATTTATGAAAATCAGTAATAAATAGCCCATTTTTTCTCTCAGGCTGGAGAGAGAAGGTACTAGAATAATGGAATTGGACAGAATTCTCTGTTTCCATTTAAAAGATCATTTTATTAATTAGTCTTTCTTTCCCCTGAGAACCAGATCGACAGTGATTATAATCTGCCTAAGACCTGTTTCCTTTACAGAAGGGGATCTTTCTATTCTATGCTATGCTTTGGAGCAAATTTGAACAGTAGTAATCCAGGTCCGGCTAGTTCAAACAAAAGGTCTGATGCCAAAAGAATAATAATGTAAGAATGACTGGCTACATCCCCCTGCCTTCCCTAGGGATCACATGTGTTCAAGGCAAACAGAAATTGACTGTGTGTAGGGGGTCACAGTAGGCTAGTATAGTATCTTTTAGAAAGTGAATTAGTGATACATTCAAAAAGGAAGTGCCTGCCTTCTAGTTTCAGTATTTTAAAGCTTTGGGTTAAAATTCCCTTAAAACTTCATACTAGTTAATACTAGTTAACTGTTTGGGAAGTTTAAAAACCATCTCAGGGGAGTGATTACTATTGAAGATGTTCCTGAGACGACAGGATGGCTTTTTAAAATTGATGATAAATCATTGTTATCTTAATGAGCTCTGTGTGGAATTGAAGGAAACAGATTTGAGGGCAATGAATTGTGCATTTTGGAAGAAAAATAAGTCAGTAGGTAAGGTGTTATGTGTTGGAATTCCTCTGGGAGCTGGCAAATGCTCCTTACAGGCTCACCAGCTAAAGGTTCCTATTACCAGCTGTTTGGTTGTTAATTGTCATTTTTCAACAAGTAGTTTCATGGTGTTGGAGTTGTTTCTGGATACCCTCCACTCAAACTCAAAGACATTATTGGAACATCTGGAGGACAGTGTGACAGATAGCCAGTCCTTTTGGTGCTGTACTTGTGCAAGACTCTCCATGTCTTCTTAATTAGGATGCAAAGTAAAAGTGACAGAGCCACCATACAGGCAGCAGCTGGCACCTCCAGGAAGGGACACACTTAGCATTCAGGCTGTAGCATCATCATTCACATGTGATAGGCAGGAGCTCTTTAAAAATGGAGTGCTGCAGGCTCATTGCTAGTCAGATGTATATTTGCAGTTTTGCATGACGAGGGTAAGAGAGGCAGCTGAGTTTCTTCCGATCTCTGCTTCTGACGATTGTGGAGTTGTACCATGGAAGCTGAGTTTCCAAAGGGATAGTGGGGAGAAAAGAGACAGTTCTTGGAAACTTGAAAATGTAACTTGAGGAGCTGGAGAGATGGCTCAGTAGTTAAGTGCACTTGTTGCTTTTCTGAAGTGCTTGAGTTAGGTTCCCAGCACCCATATCAGTTAGGTCACAACCACCCGGAACTCCAGCTCCAGGGCCATCGGATTCCCTCATCTGGCTTCTGCAAGCACTTACACTCATGTGGATACACCCCACACCCACACACCCCACACACTAAAATACATGAACAAATCTCAAAACAACAGCAACAACAACAACAAACCCAAAACAGATAACCTGAATACAAAGGAATAAAAACATTGTCAAGTTGGTGTAGTGGTCCTTGCTGATAGATTTTATTGCATGTGTTAACTAATTTGAATTTTAATAGATAAAGGACAGAGAGGTAGACAAAACACATGTTTTGGGGTCAGAAGACTGTCAATTTTAAGATATAATCATATAGGGCAATAGTCTGAAAACTTCTATCCCTTCTATTATTAGAAGGCTATCAATAGAAAAAGGAAATGTCATCTCGTGCCATGTTCATTGAACTCTAATCTACTATATGTAACTAATGTGTAACTAGCCTGCCTTGTCAGCTGGCGGAAGTTCAATTAACAGTGCATATATAACTTAATAAAACCTTCAACTCAGCCATTTCATTTGCACGGGGCAGACTGAACAATCTGACCTTTGCTATATTACAGTGGGTTACATTTTAAAATTACAAACGACTTATTTTGAAATGAGATGCTTCAGTAGATAGAAGATGGGTTTGGTTATTCTATACTAGTGGTCCCTCATTAGCTATCTGGGTGTGATCTGGGAAAAGACTGCAACCCCCGTGTATTGACTTTATTCACCTGTATGATGGGATAACAATATGTTCTAGGATATGAGGCCCCAGCTCCCAGAATTGCATCAGGCTCATGGTTAACACACCATCACTGAAGCTAGCTCAGTGATGATGATTGATGGGGATGGTAATTGCATTAGTTACTTTTCTAGTTCTGCAATAAAGCATCATGGCCAGAACAACTTCTATAAGCAATCACTTAATTGGCTTATAGTACCAGAGGATTAGAGTCTGTGATGGTGGAACAAAGGCATTGTGAGTGGAACAGTTAAGACCTTACATTTGGAGTATCATTTATATCTCCTGGGCAGAGAGCATACTGGGAATAGCATTCCATGGGCAGAGAGTCCTTTCCTGTGGGCTGCCACCTGAAAGCACGATTTAGGGCAGGTCTTCCTGCTTCAAATACTCTGATGAAGAATACCTTCACAGAGTACCCTGGGGAATGATGTCTTATTTGTCAGGATGACAACCAAGATTAGCCATCATATCTTCTAACTGGTCCCCTCTCAGAAACTGTCCTTAAATAATCCTAGTGCTTATAAGCAGTGTGAATATCCTGATGGGGTCCTTTGCTTTGCTCCAGAAAGTACTACCAGTGCCTCTCAATTTCCACTAGACCCCAAGTCTGAAGGCAGCTTAGTTCTTAGCCACTGGTAAAGATGAGCAGACCCAGTCTTGTGGATCCTTTATCTCCTTTCTCAGCTTGAACAGAGCTTTTCTTTCTTATCATCTGCCGAGCTTTGCCCTGTCCCTGATCCTGGAGCCACTGTGTGCTGAAGGGCTTCAGCCACAGAAGAAGACAAATGAAGGTTGTTTTTTCTTTCTTCTCTGTAAAATCCAACTTTATTCAGAACATCAGACAATTTATATTCTGAGAGTTAAGAGGAGTCACATGACTAAAGTCACATGATTGTGCAATCATGAGGGGAAGCCACATGTGGGAGAAAAGCATAACAGGGCAAAACCAAGTTTTTCCACAGAGGCATATAAACAAACAAAACTAGCCAGTGGTAATGAATAATCTTATCCACTACACCTGGGAGGGGCATAGAAATATAATCCAAGAACAATTCTACCTTTTGAAGAAACTGTCACAGAACTCTTGTCTTGTGCTCCAGTGAATATGCTTGTACAAATTTTTGTGTGATTGTATGTTTCCAATTCTTGACCCAAACATATGTACTTCTAATCACCTACTAGGCAAATGTAGTTTTTAAACAACTGCAGCTTGCAAATCCATGTTCTGGCAAGGCGAAGTGTCTTCATTCCATAGGACTGTAGTACCCAGGAGCTGCCCAGTACCCACACAAAACTCCCATCTTTTCTATTTCAGTTTGTTTAAAGACATAACTGGGCACTTGTCTAGTGGGACACCCGTGATCTCAGCCTTGAGAGGAAAACTATGAGTTCAAGACCAGCCTGAGCTGTGATAGCTCAGGAAGGAAGGAAGGAAGAAAAGAAGGAAGGAAGGAAGGAAGAAAAGAAGGAAGGAAAGGAAGGAGGAAAGGAGGGAGGAAGGAAGGAGAAGAAAGATAGAGGAAATAAAGGGGAAGAAGAGTAGGAAGGAAGGAAAGATTGCCATGAGACTCTCACCACTTTAGAGAAGAGGTTTAAACTGTGCTAAAGGAGCTGAATGGGTTTGCAACCCCATAGGAAGAACAACAATATCAACCAGCCAGCCCTCCCCCCCTCGCCCCCGAGCTCCCAGGGATTAAAACACCAACCAAACAGTACACACGGAGGGACCTATGGCTCCAGGTTCATATGTAGCAGAGGATGGCCTTGTCAGGCATCAATGGGAGAAGAGGCCCTCGGTTCTGTGAAGGCTCGATGCCCGCCCCAGTGTAGGGGAATGTGAGGGTGAGGAGGCAGAAGTGGGTGGGTGGGAGGGGGAACACCCTCCTAGAAGCAGAGAGAGGGAGGATGGGTTAGGGGGTTTCTGTGGGGGGGGGAACCAAGAAAGAGGATAATATTTAAAATGTAAATAAAGAACATATCCAATAAAAATAAATAAACAAAGCTTTGAAAAAAAAACTGTGCTGAAGTCACTAATAAGATCCTTCAACGTAAAATAAGGGAATTGCCATTTGATTTGATTTTAATTCCATTTGCCCTCTTTTAGTAGTTTGCAGCTTCTAACTAGATTGCAGTCTGGGGTCTGGGATAGCAAGACACTGTGGTTCACTCTGTCTAAACCCTGCTGTTTGCAGCCACCAGCAATGTCTACCTCCTCCATGCTGTGTCCCACTTGGCGGTTCTCCCTCACACCCACTCTCTTTCCTTTATGGCGGTTTTATGTCTTTCTGTGGGAGTTAAGCGAGTCTGTGTTTTCATTCTCATTTGCCCTTTGTTTTTATTGTTTCCCCTTCCTGGCTAGAGCAGGTTGGTTTTCTGCTAACTTCCTTTGCCAGGTCTGGAGGCCTTGCTCCCCGGGAAGTAAAATCTTGTGAGGCCACGGGTTTGGACTGAGCACCTGTGCTGCTCACAAAACAAGCTTATGTAATTGAGTCCCTGGGCTTTGAGTGGTTGAAGAAGACCCTTTAGCCAGTTGACTGAGTAGGCTGTAAGCTAACTAGCTACACAAATTGGTTAGTTAACCAGGCTGTAGCTAGTTAAGTTGTCCTCTATGTCTGGCTTCTGTTTTGTTATTAATACAGTCTGAAGCATTCTTGTTTGGAGTTCTCAGAGCTGTTCTGGCTCTAGGAGATGCTTGATGCATGGACAGGTTTTATGCTGTGCAATGGTTTATTTATCAGCTTTTAAACATATTCTTCTAAATTCAGTGTCTTGCTGCCTTTTTCAAGTAGATAAAAACCATAGCTCACTCTTGTGTGATGGTAAACACTCTCCAAAGCTTTTTTATGAAGCTCTCATATGAAGTCTGCCACCCTTTTCTTTCCAGATTCCCCAGATTTTCAGCCTCCCGACCCCCACTGATGTAACTACCACCTAGAGATCTTATTTTGTGAGTTTTCGTTGTTTTCTTAATAAGTTCAAGTTGCTTAGAGAAATGTTTTTTTTTTTTAGAACAATAGACATTGAATTTCTGTGTTAAAATCTCTGGTAAATGGCTGTGGGGGAGGGAGGTCTGGTAAGCAGACAGAGACTGAGAATGTTTTGATACAAGTGTGTGTTCTGGAGAGAGAATGAGACGGAGCTGGCTTCCGTGATCCTGGCCCCAGACCTGTGAATATTGAAGCAGCAGCTGCAGAGCCATATTGCAGCCTCAGGCAAAAGCTCATCAGCAAAACTAATCTTATCTTCCATATGAAGTTTGCTCCTTTGTGCATTGTAGGCTTTGGAGGGTATTAATAATGATTTAAAATAGTCCACTGAAATATGCATCTTGATTATTGCATGTTTGACACTTGTAAATCTTCTCTCCAGGCTTCAGCTTCAGCTTCAGCTTTGCTATCAAACATGGGAATCTTCTGCCCTTGTTTTTATATGTCTGCCAGAAAAGAAGAGTAGACCCATTAGCTTAGAGCAGGGTTGTTCAACTGTCAGAACCACTTTGGAGCCTGGTTAAAGCAGAAACTCTAGCCCCCATCAGAATCAGCAGGTCTGGGGAGGAGCCTGAGAATTTGGACTTCTAGCAAGTCAAGGTGTTGCCTCTATTTCTGGTACATAGGCCACCTTTCAGGAATATGACTGGGAGATTCCTCTGCCTATGGCTTCTTAGCATCCATCAGTAGAAGTAATTTTTTGTTATCATTGAACAGTATTTCATGATTGGGATGCATCGCAGTTTGTTTATCTTTGCACATACTGAAGAAAAAAAAAACCTTGATTGCTGCCAAGCTTATGCAATTATGAATAAAGCTTCTTTAAACATTCAAGTGCAGATTTTATGTTGCCACGAAGATTTAGCTCATTTCAATAAATACAGAGTGGTTTCGATCTGTGTGTATGTGTATGCATGTGTACATTTCCATATTGTCTGCACATGTATGCATGATGTGAGGCTAGTTTTATGTCAACATGTCACCAGCTATGGTCATCAGAGAGGCGGGAGCCTCAGTTGACAAAATACCTCTATAAGATCAGGCTGTACACAAACCCATGGGACACTGCTACTTTGGAATCAACATTGCAGGGTTACATCATGACTATATTTTGTGCCAGTTTAAACTTCACTGACTGAAAGAGTCATGCGACTCCTGGTCATCTTGAAGAATATCCTAACCACTTGCTACTGAAGTGAGAAGACGCTAGAGGACCGTGCATTGGTGGCAAGGGATTCCAATGGATCTCAAAGTGTTGAGAATGAGAAACTGTTGCATGATTAGTCATAAATGGAACATCTATGACTAGATGTCCCTCCAAAGCTCAGAAGACATTACAGAAGATGGCGTCGAAAGGAGGTGATGGCTAGAGTAGGAGATGGAGTGAGGCAGAGAGCACTGTTCACATCCCCACTACCATCTTGGTCTCACAGTACCTGTAAAACAAGAAGGGCTCGTGTGGCCCTGCTCCTCCCCAAGGACTAACTAGGAGATAGTGGTAGTTTAGGGACTAACTTGCAAGGCTCATCCCCTCCCAGAGAGTCTATAAACAATCAATAGTCACTAGTGTAGAAAGAGACATCTTCTTTAGTACTGTAAATCGGGTAGGGAATCTGTGTTCATGTAAATAATCCCTCGCCCAGATTCCATTAAGAAATACTAACAAAATTCAATGGGTCACCAAAGCCTCTCACAAAAAGGCAACATGGAAGCAGAGAGGTGATTGTATGGGAGAAGACAGGGTTCCGTGGGAGTGAGAAGAGAACAAGGGAAAGGAAAGGGAGTGAACGGGATCAAAATATTCGAATATAAAAATATAGTGAAACCCGATATGCACTATTAATGTATGCTAATTAAAATGAAGACTTGAAAAAAAAACAGGTATGGAGTAAAACCCTGTCTCTTCTCTCATTGTTACTGACTCTAAGCTCGCCATGTAACTGCTCAATCCTATTGGTTTTTCTATATAAATGGTAGCACATAACCATAATTCCTATATTTGTATTTATGTGATTTTTAGCACAAACCTGATCATACTGCATGTTGCTGTTCCCCAGTCAGAGACCTCTTAGGTCCCAGTCTGTGCAAGAGTCCTAATACACTTTTATGCTGACGCCTGTTTACTCTGCTTTAGAAGTTATTTTCCAATGGGTAGCCAGTAGCCAGTGCAGAACCAGATACATAATGTATCTTGATGTACTATGAAGTTTTATTTAGAGACAGTAAAAGTATCCAAATCATAAGAAAAATGATATGCGAGGAAAAACAATAGCTGTCTTTTCTCTGCACCCCAATTCCATTTCCCAAAGGAAAAATTAGTCTCACTTTTAACCACTTTTCTTTCTCTTTGCACTTCTCTTTGTAATCTGAATAAAATATTACAGTCCCTGATTTATTATGCACAATCTGAATGATCCCTTTGAATTCTTAATGTTAAAGGTGAAGAGTTTAGACCTTATTACATACTGCGCCTCAACCGCAACTCCCTCTATTTCCTCTTCAAAAAAATGTTTGGGGGCTGGGGAGATAGCTCAGTGGGCAATGATAAGGCAGTGTTCTCTAAGGGTCAGGATATACATACGCATACACATACACATACACATACACATACACATACACATACACACACATATACATTCACATTCATATTCACATATACACACACATATACATACATACACATACACATACACACATAATACACACACACATACGCATATACATATACACACACATACATACATACACACATACACACATACATACACACACACATACACATACAGATACACATACACATACACATACACATACACATACACATACACATACACACATACACATACACACACACATATATACATACATATACATATGGGATTTACTAGACTGGCTTACAGGATGAGGGCTAGGTAGCCCAGCAATTGGCTGTCTTATGACGGAAAGGCAGAGAATCGAATAGATGTTCAGTTCACGAGGCTGGATTTCTCAGCTGTCCCAGTCGAGTGCTGGAGTCCTGGAGTACTCCTGGAGAGCTGCTGGTCTTCAGTCGAGGCAAGAATGTTGGAGAAGTTGGCCCGATGAACTTACAGAAAGAGTGAGAGCAAGCAGGCAAAAACAATCAAAGCTTTCTTCCTCCATGTCTCTTTATGTGGACTTCTGTCAGACGGTATGGTCCACATGTAGGATGGGTCTTCCTTCTTTAAACACTCTGGCTACGAAACCCATAGGTTTTAGCTGATTCCAGATGAGGTCAAGTGGACAGCCAAGATTAACCATCAGGAAGCAGGAAGACTAGAGTTCAAATTGGCAGCATCTACACTAAAAGCTGACCCTGGCCATGCACACAGCTATAATCCCAGCACAGTGGAAAAATGGGGACAGGAGAGTGCTGGAGCTTTCTGGCTCCAGGTAGGCAGCCAGTGGAGCTGGTCTCTAACATCCTCCTATGGTCCACATGCCAATGCACATGAGTGCATATACCATACACAAAATATGTTCATGATCAAAGTTTGTAACTAGTAACAATATGATCTTGAATTATAATTCAGCATTTCTGTGTATATCTGCAGATGGAGTCTATAATTTTGAGGCCAAATAAAAACATTTATATTGTTAAATATTGTTTTATTGCCCAAATCAGATTTTCTTTTTGCTAAAATGAAGAACTTTAATACTGCTTGAGATTTAAGTGCTGGGAAGAATTGCAGCTTCAGATTTCTATTCCCCTTGTAGGCGATGCTCGGTTGCCATGGTTCCTTATAACTCACGTCATTTCCCTCTTCACATTCCTTTACTGCTTTTCTGAAAGCATTTCAGGGAAGTAATTTTCACATGAGATGCACACATGGAAACTTTCTGAATCCATACATAGTTATAAATATCTCAATTCTTACATTGATTGTTTATCAGGGCTGCGACTCTGGCATGAGGATTCCATTCCCTTCGCTGGAGTGCTGGAACTCTGTGTTCTGGTGTGCAGGGCTGTTGAGCACTGGGCCTGATGTTCCTGCTTCACAGTAGATAGATGTGAGTCTTTGGAAATGTATTTTTAGCACAGTTAGCATGAGTTCCGTCAAGTTGTGGTTGCTGTGTTCTTGTTAAAAAGTCAAACAGCTCTGCAAGGCTTATTAAACACTTTACTGTTCTTCCCTCTCTCCCATCCTCTCTCCCTCCTTCCCTCCCTCCCTCCCTCCCTCCCTCCCTTCCCCCTCCCTCTCCCTCCCATCCTCCCTCCCTCCCTCCCTCCCTCCCTCCCTCCCTCCCTCCCTCCCTCCCTTCCTTCTATTAGTGCATTAGGCATTACCTACTGATCTTTTATCACTTCTCTAAGCAAAATTTTGTTCCTCCACTCAAACAATGTATAAATTTAACTGTCATTTGGTGCAAATCAACATATTTCATGGTTAAGATTACAAACATGAAACATGCTGATCGACCCCAAATGACAGAAATTTGAGACATGGTCTCATTATAGCCCTAATAGCTTCAAGCTGGCTACATAGACTAGACTGGCCTTAAACGCAAAGAAACCCACTTGCCTCTGCTTCTTCAGTGCTGGATTTAAAGACATTTGTCACTTAGCCCAGCCAGGAAAATTTTAAAAAGATATTCTTGAGGCAGTGAGATCGTTCTTCAGGTAAAGACTTGCCATTAAGCCTAACGGGTGAGTCCTGGAATCCGCACAGTGAAAGGAGATAACCAATTTCCACAAGTTGTCCTCCCACCTCCAGACACATGAGCTGCAGGCACACCCCCACATATGTCTTCTCCCTAGCAATTTCCTATGTTGGGATTATCTGGACTTTTAGTTCTTGATGACTTTAGCATTTATGTGTGTGACATTAATCATGGTATTATATGATATGTCTTATATGGAATGCCAGAAGCAATCCTGAGCAAAAAGAATAGTGGAGTGACTGTTATTTCAGACTTAAAATATATTATAGAGCTATATTAATAAAAACAACATGAAAATAGTAGGCCAATGGAATCAAGTGGGAGAGCCAAACATAAGTACTTATATGTTCAGCCACTCAGTATGTGACAAAGAAACAAAAAACATACACTGAAGAAAAGATGGTATCTTCAGCAAATATTGCTGGGAAAACAGGATGCCCACATACAGAAGAAAATTAGATCCAAGTGAATCAGAGCCCTGAAACGCTAAACTTGATAGGAAAAAAATACAGGTAGTAACCTACACGATACAGGTTTAGGAGAGGACTTCCTGAACAGGACTCCACTGACCAAGTAATTAATGCCAACCATTGACCACACACACACACACACACACACACACACACACACACACACAAACACACACATGCATGTACACACAGATGTGCATGTGCACTTATACCTTAAAGAAGTTAAGACTCTTGGGTTGTCAGTGCTCTCCAAAAGCACTATAAACTAACAAAAACTCAAGTAACAGGCATGCAGGTACAAGAAACCTTTTAAATGACTGGTAATGGTAGTCCAAGTGACTCCCAAAGCAAGTAATATCAATGCAGCCAGTGGTTGCCTCTTAGGGCCTGAGGGTGAGTTCCTATTGCTGATTCTGTTCAAGTCATTCAACTCAAATGACTTGAACAGATCTGACCTGAAAGCCTCTTTCCTGTGGTCTAGTTTTCATGGTTCCAGAACGTGCAATGCAAACTGTCAAGGGAGGGAAGCAATTAAACCGTTCTTCTCAGCTGCAACGTCTGTAAACTATCACATTGACAGTATGGCAAGTTATGCTAAAAGGTCACCTTTGCAGTAATGGCAACCAAATGTGTGTGGCAACCAATAGCTGTCCAACTGGACTTAAGGTCTACTTAACAGGAGGGAAACCATGTCTGGTACTAGAAACCTAACCAGTTTCCTGGGGTTAGTGAAGTTATGAACCTTTGAAGAAGAATCTGTCAATTTACTAGACTAATATATCTTACTTCATTCTAGATCTTATCTTTATACCCACAGATAAGCTATCATCCCTCACAAAGGAAGCTTGTCTGCACAGTAAATGGAGACCATTACAAAAAACCACTATGGGACACAGTTCGAGATCAACAGATCATGAATAACCACTCACAGAAGCTAAAAGCTCCCTGCAAAGGTTGCAGGCAGTTTCACAGAAGACATCTCTTCCCAGTATCCACCCACCTCCACCTTAGATTAAGTTACCTGGGAGTGGGGCCTTATAAATCTTGCAAATTCCTGAGTGCTTGAGTCCTGTCAGTTTCCCAAGCTTCCTGAGTCTTCTGAGTTTCCTTTAGCTTCTGGAGTCCTACAAGCCTCCTCTGCTTCCTCCAGAGGGAAGGCTTCAATCCAGAGGAAAGAGGTGCACCCTAAAGGATCAGCGATTGGAGTCTAATTTCTATTTTTCTTCAGTTGAAATCAAATTGTCTTTCTCCATGAAGCATTTGAGACTTTTGTCAGTTTTAATGCCAGCCATTATAATTCTGGAAATTGCAAGGGACCAACTTGGCCCAGCTGTTCGACACTCAGTTTCATATTAATTACTTTGATGAATGTTCCAGGTCTCATCTCTGTTTTTTATATTACTTGACCTAGATCTTGGAGTAGCATCGGGCAATACAGTTTTGAAATTCTGTTTTCTTTTCTTTGTAGTTGCCCATCTGGTCTTTGTTCCTGTGAACTTTCTGTGCTTCTACTGATTATTTTTTGTTTTGTTGTCGTAGTTGTTGTTTTTAGGAACAGGGTTTCTCTGTGTAGTCTTGGCTGTCTTGGAACTCTGTAGACCAGGCTGGCCTTTAACTCACATTCACCTGCCTCTGTCTCCCAAGTGGTGAGATTTAAAGTATGCACCATCACTTCCGGGCATGATTATTTTTTTCCTTATCTGGATTGTAATCGATAGTTTTATTTAAAACAAACTAATGACTTTCCCACCATACTCGTCAATCACAAAAAAGGAGCATGAGTAATTGATTCAAATACTCGAAATTTAATTCTGAATCTTTCGTGTCTTAAAAAAAGAGGCCATCAGTTTGAGAGGAAATGAGGCAGGGGAGAGACTGGCGAGAATTGGAGAAAGGCTGGGGAAGGGGAAAGGGATATGATTATATTTTAATTAAAAATTTCCATACACCCTTAAGTTCCTAAATGGTCCAACTACAGTCAAAATATAATCTATGATCTTTGGCAGGGAAACAGTATTTTGTCTGCATGCTGCACTAAATCACACTATTGTTTTTATTTAGCATTTGTTTTAATTTGCTTGTGTTTCAATGGTTTACAGTTTTCCCATTTTGTGACTAATCTCACAACAGCATGGATATCTGTGAAATGCAGCCACCCATTCAGACCAGAATATTGGCACTTTCCAGTCTTCAGCCAGAAGGCTGAGCAGCAGGCTCTGTTTTTAAGTTAGCTTTCTCAGTGTCTCCCAGACCCACACATTCTGTTTCTCTCCGGTTCACGACTAGCAAAACATGATTCTTTCAGGATTTTTTTCCCTTGCATCTTTCCAAGAGCAAACACGGAGTCTAGGATTAAATAAATCCCTCCAGTTTAAGCTTTTAGATGTAAAGGGCACAGATGAGCAGAGTAAAACAAACTCAGACTGACACGACTTTATTAGATTAGAAGCCACTCATTGATTTGCAAGGGACCATTTGCAAGAGACTGAAGCAAGCTGTGCCAATGAGAATATAGCCTACATAGGGAAGAGTACAGCTTGCCCAGAATCAACACTTGCCTTTGAAAGTAAGGTTTGCATGCTGGGAAGATTGCTCAGTCAGTAAAATGTTGGCTCTGTAAGCATGAGGACCAAAGTTCAACTTCTGGCACTATGTAAAAAGCTTGCAATCCCAGTTTTGGAGAAATGGAGACAAGTGGGTTCCTGGAACTTGGTGGCCTTATAGCTTAGGCTAACCGGGAAGCTAGCCTATGCTAATCGGAAAACCCTAGGTTCCAGGGAGAGACTCTGTTTCAAAAATCAAGATATAGAGTTGTACCAATACATTTTAATGGGTAAAAGTGCTTGTCACAAAAACCTCATGATTTGAGTTTGACCCCAAGTATCCATGTGATGGTGGAAGGAGAGAACTGATTCCATAGCATTGTCTTCTAATCTCCACACATCCACTGTAGAGCATCCATGTGCCTCTTGCTCCCATATAAACAAAGAAAAAGCTAGAACAACACCCCCAAAACAATGTCTCTTCTGGAATTACACCTGAAGCTGACTTCTGGCCCAAACACACATAAGCATGTGTACCCCCCTCTCACCTGCATACATGCACTCCTCCATGAAAACACACACACACACACACACACACACACACACACACACACACACAGAGAAAGAGAGAGAGAGAGAGAGAGTCATATACAAAATACATTTCTCCTGGAAATTAATTTACGAGTGAGACTGGCACTATTATTATTTTATAGACGACCTTCAGTTGCAAAGTTCTGTGTAGCTGCTTCTATGTAATGGTTATAATGGTTTCATTGTTATGTGTGGTGCTGTGGGAAATGCTTAAGATGACCATTTTGCCTTCTTCCAACCAGACAGAGAGTCCTTTTGCTTTCAGAAATGCACTGGTCTTATCTAACTTTGGGGAGTACATTTCTGCAAGCAAAGATACCACTGACAGCCACTCTGAAGAGAAATACAAATAGCTGCTGGAAGGCTATTATCTAGAGCCTTAAAACTATGGTTCTAGCCAGAAGTTCCGCACAAAAGAAGATGGTTTCACATCTGTAATTACGAAGGTGTATATATAGCCCCCAAGTTAAAGCACAGTACTTTCTTTATTCCTTCCGCTTGGGAGAGCGAAGTGAACTTGACACCAGGGCAAGACCTTGTCTATGATACTCCAATGTCATTATGCCTATTCTGCCCGATTTAGAATCCGACGAGTTGTAGCTCTCTGCAGTCTGTGGGAAGTCGTCTGAAATGAGGTGTTAACCACAAGACAGATTTAGACCTTTCAGAGTTTTGTAGTCTTGTTTTGTCCTTACTTCAGTTCAGAGGGACCTGGCTAGATTTCCACATATGCCCTTTGCACTAAAGCTAATGACTGTAATACATAGATGGCTCACATAGATTCCACTCTGAGGTTTAGTAATTTACCAAAATAAGATCCCAAGGATGTGAGTGAGGTAAGCTTGTGAGTCCCAGCTTGGTTGTGACTTCTCAATAGTTAAAGTCTCTTTTGGTACCTAATGTGGATGAAAGAGCTGGCTGGATAGCCATGGGGCTAGAATAGGCTATTATTAACAGATTTCCTGTCCTGAAATAGATGGCTTATGCGACCCTGTCACCAAGAGGTTCTCCAACCACCCTGGGGAATTTCTGGGAACTGTGTGTGGACTGTGGGGGTTGTAAAGAAGGTGCAGTAAGAGAGAGAAAGGAAGCTTCCTGAGGTCATTGTCAGCCCACACACCTGCACCACTGCATATACACAGCCTTTGCTGTTCTTATAGAAGCTCTGCCTTAGCATAAAACTTCCCCTTAGCAATGACCGCTCTTTAAAACACAAAACAAAACAATCCTGTCTATGCTAGCTAGTTTTATATTAACTTGACCCAGGGTAGAGTCATTTTGGAAAAGAGATCCTTCATTGACAAAATGCCCCCACCAGATCAGCCTGTGGGCAAGCCTGTAGGGCATTTTCTTAATTAATAATTGACATGGGAGGGCACAGCTTTTTGTGGGCAGTGACATCTCTGGGCTGGTGATCCTGAGTGCTATCAGAAAGCAGGCTGAGTAAGCTATGAAGAGCAAGCCAGTAAGCAGTGCTCTTCCATAGCCTCGGCTCTAGTTCCTGCCTCCAGGTTCCTGCCGAGTTCCTGCTCTGGCTTTCCTTAGTGCTGAATCTGTAAGCTGTAAAGTGAAATGAGTCCTTACCTTCCCAAGTTGCTTTTGGTCATGGTGTTTTATCACAGCAGAGAAAGCCTAACTAAGACACCATCCTTGTGTTGTTGTGTGTTTATACTTTCTAAACATCTGTGATTCTTTACTTTCAGGAGTGAGATCTTCTGCAGGCAGGATCAGTGTGATGTTAGGAAGCTCACACATTTCCAGACTGTGGCTCCAAGGATTTGGGACGGGCAACAAGGGACCAGAAACTGTGTGTACTTATTCTCAAGGACTAAACTGTAGACTTCAGGTAGAATGAGATGGGTGCAGCTGGAGGGCTGGCTCAGGGCTTAAGAGCAGCAAGAGCACTTCAGTCTCTTGCAGAGGACCTGGATTTGACTGGTCCAAGTCAACAGCTCACAAATGCCTGCCATTCTAGCTCTTTGGCCTCCTCAAGGCACTGCTTTTGTGCAAACACACACACATACTCATAATTTTTTTAAAAAATCTTAAAAATTTCAGCTACCATCACAGAACTCTAATAATGTGAATAGATTTTCCTAATGCTGTGACCCTTTCATATGGTTCCTCATGCTGTGGTGACCCGCCAACCATAAAGTTACTTTGTTGCTATTTTTCATAATTGTCGTTTTGCTTCCATCATGAATCACATTGTAAATATCTGATATGTATCCCCCAAAGGGGTCTCAGTCCACAGGTTGAGAGCTGCTGTTCTAGGTTATGGGCTTAGCTTTTTGCAGGGCAGGATACACAGGGTCTCACTATGTGGGCCCTGGTTGGCCTGGTACTCTCTGTGTAGAACAGGACGATCTTGAAATCACAGATATTTGCCTGCCTCTGCCTTCCAAGTTCTGGATGGAAATAAAGACTTGCATCACCACATCCAGTATATGCCTTGAACTTTTATGCATGCCATACTATCCAGTCCTCATAACACTTTGATATCTATCTATCTATCTATCTATCTATCTATCTATCTATCTATCTATATTATAGCTCTGTGCAGAATACATAGCTTGTAAGTTGTAGAGCCAAGATGCAGATATAGCTGCTGTGTGGTTTTATTACAGTGTGACTTAGATAGCAGACTCAACACTCTGGGAGCTTGTATATTATAATCTTCTATACCACAACACTGTTTGTGATTAAAGCCATATTATTATAGAAAGAAAAAAAAATTACTCTGGGTGAAGTGGCCCAGTGAGCCTGTGTAGGTGACTTTGCATTCTCAGGGTCACAACAAGCTACCATGTCAGGATACAGGACACCCAACTTTAAGAACTTATGAGGGAGGAGGAGGGTCCTCTAGATTAAGTGATTCTCAACTTTGGGGTCATGACTCCTTTGGGGGTCATATATCAGATATTCTACATATCAGAGACTTACATTACATTTGATAACAGTAGTAAAATTACTCCGGTGAAATAGCAACAAAATAATGTTATGACTGGGGGTCACCACGACATGAAGGACTGTATTAGTGTCACAGTGTCAGAAGGTTGAGAACCACTGCTCTAGAGCATCAAAGAAGTCACGTAACTTCCCACAACCTAATCAATTCTTCATTTTTGAAGGTTTTCCAAAGGAGTTCAAAATTAATGCAATTTATTTTCAGGGGCTGTCACCGCACCTGGTTTTAGTGTGAGTGAAAAAGTCGACCCAACAGACAAAACAGACTGTAGTAAAAGATGGATTTCATTTGTGAGAATCTATTCATGAGCAACCCAGTAAAGTTCTCTGGCCTCCCAACATTGTCATGTTTCATATCGTATAAGTTTTGTGAAGTTTTTCTCAAGTTCTAAGGTAACAGCTATCCAAACAAAACTCAGAAAAACCCTTATACATCAAACATATTGTTCCAGGTTATGGTGCTTCCTCAGCACTATTTAGTTTTACTGTGTGGGCTTTTTTGTTGTTGTTGTTTTTAAAAATGTATCCTTACTTTGTGTTTATAAAACATTAAGTACAAGCTGGCCGGCTTGTTAAATATAGGAGCTACTGCAACTATTTCTTTAAAGAAGCGAAAACACTGAATCAGCAGCTATGATTCGGCAAAGCTGGAGTCACATGGAGACAGCTTGTTTGCTCTCTCCTCTCACGAAGGGAAATGGCCTCTGGAATGTCCCCCTGAAAGTCACTGCAGGTTTTTCCATTCCTAACCTATCGATGGTTTTCTGAAATAATTTTACTCAATTGGATACATATATACAAATTTATACATCTGAGAAATTGTATATAATATATTTAAGTAATATATGTATATAAAGTAAATATTATGTGTACTTTATGTGTCTAAAGCTGTGAGCTAGCCACTGTCGAATGAGGAGAATCATGTCAGTTTTTAGTGAGGAGAGCCAGAAAGAAAGTGAATCTTGTAGAATTGTTCTCTGTTTCTAAGGAACACATTTCTTGGGTCGTGTGTGGACAGATGAAAGAGGAATGGGCCAAGGTGGAGTGTGGTGAAAGTGTTCAGGAAGTCGAGGGCCTAGATCCAACATCCAGCGCTGGTTCTTACTAATGAGATGTAAACAAACATTCACCACTTAGGCTCCCAAACTCATGTGCTCGGGGTCCATACGATGGCTTTGAAAACCAGAAAGTGTTAATTCAGGTAAAGCATTTTCTTTTAAGAAAAGAAAGAGGGCAAGGATGGTGGGAAGTAGGGGAGAGAACTGGAGAAGACAGACAGACAGACAGACAGACAGACAGACAGACAGACAGACAGAAAGGAGAATTGCAGGATAGTGTTTGTCTCTGTTCCCATGTTCTCAAACCCAAGTGAGGTGTTTGGTGTAGGACATCTAGATGTTGGTCATGTTCATGTATCAAGGACCCACAGTTAGTGGCTGGGTTAGTAAGCCTGTGCACAAGTACCTGCAGTGAGTTTTGACAGTTTTTCTCATTGCATCTGGGCAGTTGGCCTCTTGGGAGAGGATGCCTACCTCCTTCAGGTACCTGGATTCTATCCTGCTGTACCCAACCTGCTAGGCTTATAATAAAGATGCCATCTATCCCAAGAACACAGAAGAATTAATAAGACATTTGGAGAAAGGAACTATCCAGAAGGCTCATATTTGCACAAACATTGTGATCATGAGAGTCCATTGTAGAAGACAAAGGCTTCTTTCTAACCAGCTGCTTCCAGAAACGTCATGCCTGGCATACTATAGCTTACCACAGTCAGGATATGTTTTCTAATGCCTTGAGATTTTATATATTTGAAATTCTAGAATAACATGCATTAGCTTGAATTTGACTGCTTGAACAAAACGTTCTATGCATCCTTGTGGATTACAACACTGTACTGTCTTCTGATGTGCTGAGGTGGTCTTTGGTCTTGTATACCTTAGTGGCTGCACACACATACACGAGTGCTTTCACTGACCCATTTTTCACTTCCAAGAAGAACCTTCTTGAAACATAATTTCCATTTCTAGAATGAGAAAAGAATTACTTTTTCCCACTGAAAGTCAGAAGCACAACAAATAGTGAAAACTTAGAAAACAGAATAATCAGTCTTCAGCAGCTGGGGGATTTTGGTGACCATAGACGATGCAGATTGCTGCTCTTGGGTGATCTTTCTGGGGAGGCATGAACAAACATCTTATCACTCTACATGGGCACTGACAATGACCAAATAAATGATTTCATCCAAGTCTAGCTTGATGAACCAATGAGTTTTGAGGGGGTTTTCATATGAGCAAAGGTGACCAAAAGGCCACTGTATCACTGAAAACCCCTGCAAAGCTATAGATGAGGGCACAGGAAAGGTGTATCTCTGGGGATCCCTGTACAACTTCAGGCAGTTCCACTGGAGAGTCCATTGTCCAGAGAAACTGCCTACAGCTTTTAAGAAGCTGGTGAGCTGCCTTTTGAGCCCTGGTACTTTCTGAGCCTTCCAACTCTGTAGGGTGTCCTCCTTCCCTCCAGGAGAGGATGTTTCAATTAGGAGGAAATAGCTACAGAACAGCTGCATGTTATAGAGGCTGGGGAATTTCTGAGAATAACAAGCAACAATTGACATTTATATAGTACTATGCAATTTATAGTGCCTTTTCCCAAGTCTTTTATAATTTCACCTTCCAAATTTAACATATTTTTTAAAAAGTCATATTGTCTTATTTGACATCTTGTAGGTACTTTTAACTCATTCATACTATTTTATCTCATTAATCTCCAACATAACTTTCTACTTATTTCATTCTTAGGGATGAAGGAATTAAGACTCAAGAGGGCCACATGACTCAATCACCAGTACATGGAATCCCTTCTATTTCCTGGCACCCACACACTGCCTGCAAATGGTCCTGGCTGAATTCTGCCTGGGGAGCTAATACATACCTCTCTATCTGGATTGCCTTGGGAGAGCTGAGGGGTGGATGGAGTCTTCAGTCTTCATTACCAGCTGTTCTGTGAGCCCTCAGTTTACAGAGGAAGAGGTCAAATAGGTTTGAACTGATGAGTTACACAAAGGTAATTATGTGGGTCTTTCCTTTTTCTTTTATCTCTTGTCTCTCCCCAAACACACACTGAGGGATACTAGTCTGAGTTATTTCCATTCAAAGAAGTTTAGAAGATGAGGTGCTTTTCCTTCCTTGGGTCTACTACCCTTCTCTTTTTCTTCCTCTCCTGGAAGGTAGTTGGAAAAACTTTGATATTAATATGGATTTGCCCAGAGATAGTCTGTTGAAAATTATGGCATGTGAAAAAAATTTGACTCTCAGGGGTACAAATGTCTTCACCATGGCATTACAAGAAGACCTGGGGCCTGACAGGGAGATACCTTTGGGGTTCAATCTGGTCTTTATTTCGTTACAACATTGAATCCCTGATTGAGTGATTTAAACTGTTTCCACGTTTGACATCTTATAATTTTCCAGTTTTATGTCTATGAGATGGCATTATTCATCCATGCTCAACGGGGTGGTTGTATGGGATTAGATACTGTCGTAGAACAGCCAGTCCGACCCCGGTGATAGACAGTCACAGCCATCCTGGTAAACTAGAAACTGATGTTTGCTGTGGCCTAGGCTCTGGTACATGAGGAGAGTTTAATAAACATTGGCCTTGGGGGCTCTGCTTGTTGCTCTTGGACCCAAAGTTAAACATCACGTTGTATTTCTTATCCTCCATAAGGGATGTAGTGGGAAGTCCTTAGGGACTTTGTATGCCTATTGCACTCTATAATTTTAAGTAGATGCCAGAGGAATGAGAAAGAACTGTGATGCTTATGTTAGCAGCATCACAGCCGTGAGAACTCTGTCCTGTGGAAGTCTTATCCTGTGCTCGCCTACATCTCAGCTTAAAGGGCTTTAGGCCTAGAAATATCTCAAGGTAAAATAGTCAGTTCTCAGGGCCAAACCTTACCATTCTCTTTTACTGCGGTGAACCCCCATACTCCACATGGCTGGGAGTAGAGAAGAGGATGACCTCTCAGCAGGTGCTCTGCAACCCCACAACCCTCCCCTGGTTCATCTGCAAATAAGGGGAAGCATCTGGATTCTAATGCTCTCCTCATACCTCTGCCATGTACGTTTTCTACACTTTACATAGGAAGAACTGGTTAGTGACAGGCTGGCTGGCCATGGTTTCTGAAAACCCAGGTTTGGGCGCTTTCTTCTCCAGTGTAGCCTAGACTGTCTCCTACACCAGCTTGCATGAAAGAACAGCCCCACTCTTTTGCCCATGTCAAGAACAATGGCCCCTAGAGGAAGGTCTTCCTCTCAGCTTCCTGTCCTTCCCACCAACTTCAGCAGGTCTCAGCAGCTGAGGAATCTAAAACAGAGAGTCACAAAAAAAAACGAGTCAGCATCCCTCCCAGTCCCCGGGGGAACAAAGTAGGTTTCCAGAAAGCCCTCAAAGTGCATTCCCTGGAAGCCCGTAAATAAACAGATGAGAGAGCTGATGAATAAGTTGATCTTTAAGTGGTCAGCAGGGGCAGGGGGATTGGTTACCTTGGGGGTGCTGTGGAATTTTCTGTTTGGGGATTTTAACAGCGGGTTCCATTTTTATCTGTCTGGAGCTGTTCAGTGGGAGGGGACTGGCAGCTGGATTAGTTGACTCTTAATTATGGAAACTTCTCCAGAGGAGGTATGTGGGGAACTGCGGATGATCTCTAGATATATTTTTACCTCAGGCAAGTTTTCCTTTGCTTAACTGTAGAGCATGGTTTAGTTCCTAAGATGACTCTCCGTTTCCGGGCTGCAACGCGTTCAATGAGCCCCATTCTCAGTATCCAGCTCGGTGTGCGAATTCTGGAAGAAGACAGGATAGACACAGACCCCAAAAAGTTGCTTTAGCTCATCCTGTATGGAAGAAACCTTTGGGGGGAAAAGCCAAAATCTTAAAACAGGGAAATTATAAATGGATTGTTTAGGAAAGGGTTGCATATTTATGGAGGATAGACAGAATGGTAGAACTCTTGAACTCTGTGCCTCTTCTTCAAGTCTTAACTTGTTTACCTGTCAGCTGTGTGAATTGCGCCAGCGTTCCGGGCTCTTGGAGCCTCAGTTCCTTCTAGAAGAAACACACTTCTTCATCCATATGGGCGCTGAAAGTGTGAACTCATTCGCATAAAGCACAGCGCATGGTTTGGCATGTAAGTAGCACTGCAGAAAATAAAAGCTTTGTTGTTGGGGCTGGAGAGATGGCTCAGCGGTTAAGAGCACTGACTGCTCTTTTAGAGGACCTGAGTTCAATTCCCAGCAACCATATGGTGGCTCACAACCATCGGTAATGGCATCTGATGGCCTCTTCTGGTGTGTAGTAAAAGAATGGCAGTGCACTCATAAAAATAAATAAATAAGTCTTTTAAAAAAGGCTTAAACAAAGTTTTGTTGTCTGCTGTAGTTACCAAACTGTGCACATGTGTGATTTCTCTAGTGTCTGTGTGGCCAGATTCAATGTGAATGTATGAAGAAGATGGGAACGAAGTTCTTAGAAAATCCCCAGACTGAGAGAAAAGGTCATTACCAATGACGGTGATCTGTCAAATTTAGGGAGTTAGTGTAATTGGCAATGCTGTGTTTAAAAATATCTAGCTCCTTCCAACTGCTTTTGGACTTTTGGGTCCCGTTCCTTCCCCTCTTGCCTATGCATGTCGGCTGGATGGAGCTGTTGTTTCCTGCAGGGATCCTAGCCTTCAATTTCTTTAGTTGTCTTAAGCCTCCCTCGCCTGCTGTGTGCTCCTCCACTCATTAAAGTCTAACACAGCCTTCAAAATATCCTCAGTTCCTGAGTCTTCCCACCTCTCTGCAGCCTTTGAGACTGCACACACACTGCGGTCTTCCTCCGCACCTGACACTTCATCTCATTTCTTCCTGTAAATATTTTGTATAATCTGTTTGTGCACTTGATTGTTTTTCTATCAGATCTAAACATCTTGAATACCCCATAAAGCTGAGTGTACAATCTTTCATATCATGAGTCCCTGAAGCTATTTATTGAGATTGAAAGCAACCTTATAAACTAATGTTTACTTTAAAAACTTCTGCTCAGGATGCCAGGATTGAGTAGAACCATCTCTGCTCTTGGCAGTAGGTACTACAAGTGACACAGGGAATCGATTAACAGTCTGTCCTCCTGTAGACAACTGTACATTCTCTCAGAAAGAACAGGAGCATTTGCATGGGGCCCTGATTGCTGTACTGTCTCAGGTTCTGATAAATATATCTTCACATTGACATTGATCGTTGATACAATCGGAGGACAGTGTCTTGAAAGAGTAAAGGGCCTCTTCTAAATGAAGAGACATGAAAGCAGAGAGTGCACAGCCTGCATGGAGATTTCTTTGCCTTTAAGTATTTGAAGAGTTGTCATGGTGATAGTGAGGGGTGAGACACTGAAATGCTTCAGAGGACAAAGCTAGGACCAGTGGGTGGCAATTACCAGGGGGCAGATTTCAGCCCAATATTAGCAACTCTAATAACTGTGGCTATTCATCAGTGGAAAGAGCTGCCCTCCACATTGGTAAGTGCCCCAGCAGTATGCATAGCTAGATAATCTTCTGGCTGTGGGAGTATTGGGTGGGAGGTTGGGTTTCATGACCCCCAAAGACCTCTCTACCCCAAAGATTAATTGATTTTATGGAAATTTGTATTTGGGCTAAGGATACTGGGATAAATACTCTGCAGGGTGTTGTGTTTTGAATGCTGCCCGAGTGAGGGATAACACAGTCAATGGTTCATTGTGTTGTGATTCCCCAAAAGAACGAGCTAAGGGCTTCATTTAGGGGTTCCATCAAATCCATTCTGTTTGCTTTTCCTGGTTTCATGACTTAAGTGCAAAGAGGTCATAGCTGGGATTTTTAACTTGGTGTCAGACCACATTGTATTCCCGTAGGTCATTTCCTGCAGGTCCCATCTTTGCATCAGTATTTCCAAGCTGTACTTGATACAGGGGTTGTTGCTCACGTTGTTTTTCTATGCTTTGATAATTAATGCAGTGACGGACATGCTCTGCATGCCAGGGAGGAAGAGCTGTTTATCGTCTTGTACAAACCTGACTTTCCTGAGTGACTTAACAATTCTCAAATGCTTTCTACACACTCTTGGATAATAACATTGCTAGCTGGTTCCATACATTAGATGTATTCATGAGTGTTCATAAGCCAAAACACTACAGTGTTGTGTTGACTGGAATGATCTTTTTCTTACCTCCTATTCAGTCTCCTGATATCTTTCTGTTATTGAAAAAGACCATGCTTGCACCTTCAAAGTTTGCAATACTCATCTTCATTTCTTTAGTTTTCTTTAAACAGTTTTATCTGTTGACACTTTCATACATGTGTGTATAATGCACGTTAGTAGCTTCTGTCCACTTACCCACTCTCACCCTCTTCCTCTCCTGCTGAATGCCTCCTTCCCAACAAATTTTGTGCATTTCTTGTGACCACTTGTTGTGAGCGGTTTCCTCATCAGATGCACCTACGCCTGTTGATGACTGAATCATCTTTTCAGAGATTCACCTATTCCTCTTCAGCCTTGCTGCCAGACAATCTGCACTAGATTTCTTCTAATTCAGCACAATCTGATTTATCAGAAGCATTTCCTAATTCCAATCTAAAGGAAAACAGTCTCCAACCTCTAGCCCCAACTCAGCCCTGTCTCTGGATTCCTTCTTGAGTTGATTTCAAACCAATTGAGTCTGTTCTGGAATCCTGGAGTACCTTGGGGCACGTGGAAGCAGGAACTGGCACACAAAGTCAAGAGTCCTCTGCTAGATGGGTTTCCTATCTGCTCCCCACCTGCATCACCCACAATGGCATGGCGTGATTGTCTTCAGCATTCTTGTATTATACTTTTCTGATAAATCGGTGTTCTCATTGAATTAAATCAAAGGATCCAGTAAAAATTGAGAAAATTTAAGCTATGGAAGAATATCTACTAACCAGGTTTGTACTGATGGGTGTGTGAGCCCTTTCCTTACAAGTTACTGAATCTTTCAGCAAGAACATGTAGACCCAAGCAGATTCCTTGTGCTCCAACCCTGAAGTCAGGGCAGGGCAGGGCCTTCTTTGGCTCACTGCAGCTTTCTGTTACCCACCCTGGTTAGGAGTGCTTTCCTTTTTCCCCATTCAATAACAACAGAAATAAGAAGAAAGAAGATTTTTGAATGTCTTTTTTTCTTCCATCTTTGGCCCTAACCAGCAGGCAAAAGTTGTTGGTGGAAAACCAAACCAAACCAAACCAAACCAAACCAAACCAAACCAAACCAAACCAAACCAAACCAAACCAAACCACAACAACCCCCAAAATACGACAAACCAAAACCAAATGAACAAACATCTGGCTCATTCTTCTAGTTCTTTCTTAAGGGCAGACATAAAGAGGTAGCCTATGGCTTCTCTCTGTGCTCAAGATTCTAGCCACTCTCAGGATTTGATTTTAGGTGTGATTGGTCTCACATATCACTAGAGAGAGCAGAGAGAGAAATAATTTCCCCCAGCGGTCTCCAAGCTGTTAGACTATTACTATAGAAACAGTCTGCTGGCTCTGACAGTCTTCCACACTCACCTTTGTTTATGTAGGGATGTCAACGATCTATTTTAAACCTCCTCAACTGCTCATTCTCACCCCAGTTAGCAAAGCCATTGTCTACTTTGAATTTTGGTCCCGTGTTCATAACTACTTATTGTACTGAATAATTATAGCTACTTAAAAATTGAATCTTTGCATCACGCACCTTAGTAGCTGACTTGATTAAGTGTCTGGGGCACCTCGTTTGGTTTCTGTACTATGGTTTGAACCAGTCTTATTTTGCCCGAGTTGAATGCTGAGACATGGACATTTACTTAGGCTTTCTGAGAGAAGTGGAAGTCTTCATTACTGGTGTTCGTCTATGAGGTCACGCTCCCTTCCACACGGTGGCAGGGGAGTTGGTTTGGGAAGAGAATGCAGTCATCTTCAAAATAAAATCCCCATGGGTTTAGAGTTTTTGGTTTCAATATTAAGCTCTGACTTACAGGCTTGCTAAGTCACCCTGGCTTTCCAAGTGCAAAGAACTTTCATAACACAAAGAAAATGGAACTTCAAACCAGAGCAGAAATGAGAATGAAGATGCCTCCACTCTGATTTGTAACATCAAAGATGTTTTTTGTTTTAAAATCACGAGAGCGTTATTCCTTACTGGCTTCAATATTATTTTCCTGTGACTTCTAGCTTCTTTAGCTTACCATGTTTTGGGGAATGAAGTCATCTGCCCATATCTGGGAGAGCTGTCTCTCAATGGAATTTCAGGGATGCCTGTATTGTCATCGTCACAGTAGCACAAATATCCCGCTTGCTACACATTGAGTTTGTCCTTAGTTGTCGTCTCTTGTTTATTAACGGCCAACTAAACATTTCTGAAAGAGATTTTTTTCTCATCCCTTGTTTTTAAGCCATATCATCTGAGATTCAGTTCATGGTACTTGGGTCTCAATTATTCCACTCACCCTAAGAACATCTGCTATGAGAAGCTGTCCTCCATTGCCATGTCAACATCTGAATCTCTTAGGGGTGGGACAGAAAGTTTCCAGACAACAAGGCTGCCATGGGTAAGACTTTTAATTCTTTTCTAAAAGAGCAGCTACCTCAGGTTCTAGAGGGGAAACCAACAATACTGGGTCCATCATGCATAAAGAATGGCTGAGAGCGTGTCAGGGAGAGCATGTAAGAGAGGAGGGAAACTGAGGCAGATGATACTGAAGAGATCACAGTGTGCTATGCTTGGGAACAAGCAAAACCAGAAAGGACAACACCCAGGAAGAGCCACAGAGCTTTCATCTGACTCTTAACTTACCCTCGCGTGGGGACCAGGTGTGGAAACAGAGGGATGTGACATCTCACTGCAATGTTCCTGCTGCAACTTCTATGCCTTTCTTACCTGCTTGGCAGACCCTGTGTTTTGTCAGCTGATTCTTTATTTTCTTGCTTCTAATTGTACTGTTCCAAAATATTCCATATTTAAATTATGCTATACTTTCATAGCTACTTCCATTTTCCTAATTTGTTTGATCTCATCTAGATATGTTAGATCACAACATTCAGTTATATTTATGTCTAGACATATACGTAAATAAAAATTTTTTTCTAGTATGTTGTATTTGTCTCACTTAATGACTTGATCATTCTCTCTCTGTCTCTCTGTCTTTCTCTCTCTCTCTCTCTCTCTCTCTCTCTCTCTCTCTCTCTCTCTCT
>JANHMN010000020.1:21998422-22043488 GCA_030674055.1 Rhabdomys pumilio
GGTAGAGTGGTAGCCTAGTCTTCATGAAGCTTTGGATCCAGACTCAGCACTGCATAAAATGGATGTAGTGGTGCATGCCTGTATCCTCATCACAGAAGAATTGCAGACAGGAAGACCAGAAGTTGAAGTTCATTTTCTGCAACATAGTTAATTATGGGATACGTGAGGTGCATGAAATCCTATCTGGAAAACAAAATACAACATTAACAACTTCCTTTCATACATTTTAATCTAAGTACTGAGATACCATGGGATGCTTTACTTTATTTATTTATTTATTGGTTTTTTGAGACAGGGTTTCTCTGTGTAGCCCTGGCTGTCCTGGAACTCACTCTGTAGACCAGGCTGGCCTCAAACTCAGAAATCTGCCTGCCTCTGGCTCCCAAGTGCTGGGATTAAAGGTGTGTGCCACCACCGCCTGGCTCATGGGACTCTTTAATAAGGTAAGAGTGATGCTTGTCTATGTCCCAAGGATATAAGGGGTTGTTGTGTAACTTCTTGGGCAGAGGTATGAAAACAACTATTAACCACAGACTAGGGATAGGTCACAGATTGAAGAAATGATTCCACCTAAGTCAAGTTTGATTACTGGTTCAGTTTCATTTCTGTTGTTACATGGTAGTCCCTCATCACAGAAGGCAATCGATGAGTCATAGCTCATTCACAGTTGAGAGCAGAGAGAAAAACAAGTGTGAACATTATGTCCACCTTTTTGCTTTCACCTAGTTTTCTCTTCAATAGAGCTCAGGAGCCTTGTCTAGGGAACAGTGTATTTACAATGGGCTGGCTTCTCCTGTACTAAATTAACAGGCAAAACAACTTCTCCTCCCCACCCCCATAAAATCTGGTTATAGGCAAGCCTGTAAGGCATTTTCTTATTAGTGATAGAGTGGGGAGAGTCAAGCCTGTTATGGGTGGTGCCATCCTTGGGCTGGTGGTTCTGGCTACTATAAGAAAGCAAACTGGGCAAGCCATGGAGTGCAAGTCAGTAAGCAGCACTTCTCTGTAGCTTTTGCACCAGCTCTGGTCTCCATGATCCTGCCCTGTTTGAATTCCTGTTCTTACATCTTACAGTGATCAGCAGTGATGTGGACGTGTAAGCCAACTAAACCCTTTTCTCTCCAAGTTGCTTTTGGTCATAGTGTTTCATTGTAGCAATATAAACCCTAACTAAGACACTGGCCACATAAGCCTGTAGAGTTATAGGCATGCCTGTGGAGGATGGACAGAGTATAACTTTCATTCTAGTTTGTCTTTCCTGGGTAAATTCCAGCATCTCATATTCAGGGTCATAGTACTTCATTCATGGCACAAAGGGGATTTTCATGGAATGTGTGTGATGTTCTGACAGATTTCACAGACTCCAGAAAGTGTTTCTGTCAGAACAGGATGTGTTGCCTGTAATGTTTGCAATGAAGACCAGGTAATATAAGGCATTAGGAAGGTGGCTATTTCTCAGCAGTTTTGTTTTCAGAAAAATATTTGCTTCTCTTCATGGTGAACCAGGACAAATGCCCTTCACAGTAGGACAGCTGGTGTCTTGAGTACTGTTCTCTCATTTGGATCATGCTTTAACCCAGGCCCACGTGAAGATGAAATACCAGCCAGTGTATAGCAATTGAAGGCATATCATTGTTACATACATTTTGGCATTTAAAATGCATATGAAATGATTTTTTTAAATTATCCAAATAGGTATAGTTCAATGAATAGGCTAAAATACCTTCTTTGAGCAACCAAACATTCATAAATCATTTATTAAATAGTTTAAGCACCTCTTATTTACAGAAAGCTGGTATGTTTTAATTTGCATAACATTACATAATAGTTCATTTGAAACAATGCTCTGTAGAAAGCAGTGTATCATTTAAATTACTTATAAGCAAAACCATTCATCTCTCCCAGGCTTGTGTTTTATTTAAAACAATTTGATTATGAAATAACGTTTTGTGTGGGAGAAGTTGTACATGTATTTATGCATTAATCTCCTAAAGATAATATGAAAGAAGGGAACAAATAATCTTACATCTTCTATCTCGTGATGATGTGGTCCTAATAACAATGTAGGGACAATATTCATGTGGTAGTAATGACTACCTGGGCTCAAATCATCTATCTCCCTGCAGACTTGAGCTATATGCACTTCAGCAGGTAATCTAAACCTTTGGCCATCAGTTCACCCTCCTTGATGTGCTTATCTTAGCGTTTTCATGATTATGTCAACAGTTTAACAGGCTGAAGCTAGCATTCAGCATGTATGTAATGAATGCTCAATAAGTGGTGACTTACTAGTACTGGCTCTTTGATGGCTGAGTCCCCAGAAGCTAAAGATGGCTGGCTGATACTTTTTGATACTCTCATTAAAAGTTAAGATTGTTCATTAGAGACAAACACACAGGGCGCTTTGCTTGTCATCTGGAGTCTCACGGGCCCTGGGAATCATTGTTGCTCTTGGTGGCCTCGCTTCCCTGGACCTGGCTCTGCATTTTTCTTCATCTCTACCCTGTCCTCAGCACTTGTACCAGTCAGGCTTTCAAGCATCCCTCCCAAGAATCTGTCTTCTGATCTTTTCTTGTTCCTGACAATGGTGTCAACTTTGCAAAATCCAAAGCCTAATACCTTTTGATGAATGCCACACATCACAGCAAATCCCTTTCATTTCCTCTCTTATTCTCAAGGAATGTAGAGGACATTCTATGAGGCTGGAGGCAGCTCTCTGGGAATATTCCGTACAGAATACCTCAAGGAGCCACATCTGGGCACTCTTTAATGCCACAGGAAGTTCTCCAGTGGAGAGAAGCCTTCCCAGGTGTCTGGCTGCAGGAAGAAACTCCCCAGCCAGCCTCTATCTTCAGCTAGGAGGAACTGCTTGCTCTGTATCTGGAACTTTCTGTCTCTGAGGAAAGTGGGGAGGGACTCATGCTCCCCAAGTCACATCCTCACCAGTGAGTAATTGCAGAATTTTAAAGCAGAGCCCCAATTTTTCAAAAACACAAATTAAAAACTGATTTACCGCAAGGTTGTTTTTCAGTGCTGACAGCAACTATACGTCATGATCTGTCAAACTCTTTTCCCCTGACAAGGAACATGGGTGGCTGTGAATGAAAAGGGCAAAGCAAGTTCCTTTACTATATTCTCTTTCAGAGCAATTTTTTTTGTCCCCTGGAAGCATAGCTAATTTGGAACCTATAAAGGCCAACTTTAAGGCATTATTCGTAAGTTCAAAATATTTGTAAGAGCCCAGAGTTCAAGTGACGTTATTACCATGATTAGCCTACGCTGACTTAATTTTCACCAACTGTTAGAGGGCAAGTGGGGCTATTATTCATCCTTTGCCTGGGGACCACAGGCAATGAATGATTGTCCCAGGTTATCCCAGTCAGCAAGCATTAGTGATCACCTCACATCTGATTCTCTGTCTCCAAAGCTCCCTCTCTTAATGGCTTAATGCATAGATGATCACCCACCTCCAACTCCCGTCAGCAAAATTTCCCCTCATTCATGACCGTCCAGTGTAATTGATTTGTTCTCTCTGTACGTGAATCCTTTGCCCCAGCTTGGGTTTGTTCAAGACTGCACTGTCCCTCTCCTTCATGTGTACAGAGGTCCATGCCCATGAGGAGGGTCGTACAAGTGAGGTAAAGAAGAGAGAGAGAGTAGACTCATTAATCCAACGAGCAAGAAATTAACCCCTGGGAAATCAGGCTTACAATCATTGCCCTCCCTCTAGAGAAGGAAATTAGAGTTATGTCAGAGAAGCGTTATGCAAATGCATGGGTAAATCGTCAGCACTACTGTTCAGAGTCCAGGGACTCCAGCTATGGACCCTGCAAAAGATCCTGCTAGCTTAGCTTTGCTTTGTGAATCCTACCAAACACAAAGCAGTATGAATGCTGATTATTCTCAAACTTGTCCAAGATGTTGAAGAGGAAGAAACACTTCTAAGCTTATTTTCTGAGGTCTGTGTTACTCTGATACCAAAGCTAGATAAGAACAGGACGAGAAAAGGAAACTACAGGACAATATCCTTGCTGAACGCAGATATATGCATCCGCACAAAATAAAGCTAAACACTGGAAACACTGACACATTATAGGGGTTGCTCATCAAAATCAAGCGGCGTCTATCTCTGTGAGTACAGATAGTCTAACCTACGCAAATAAGCCAGGGTGGTATGCCACGTTAACAGAAAGAGGGATGAAAAGGATAGAATTATCTCAATAGATGTGGCATAATTAAAGAATAACATTCAATATATATGTAAATATATATATGTGTGTAATGGAAATTCAGACTTAAAAAACAGAAGTTCACTGGGCATAGTGATGCTGCCTGTAATTACTTGAAACCCTACAGAGAACAAGAATGAGAGAGAGGAGGAAAGAGGGAGGAGAAAAGGAGAGATGAAGGAGGGAGGAAGAGAGGCAGGGCTTGATTTTTTTCCTTTGCTGATATCATTTAGCTTCATTCTCTTCAAAGGGCTTGTGGGCTTTTCTCGAATGGAAAACCAAAATCTTGGGGAAACTATCATTTTTATGTATTAAAAATGTATTGGCTTCCGACTGCATCCCTGATGTGGTCATACATATAGGAAACGTCCTATTTGATCAAGACACCTCTAGTCTCTTTATAGAGTGAGAAGGAACCAGAAAAGAAAAAACCATAATGTATAATCCAATCAATGTCTGCTCAGAAGCCAACTCTGGTGTATACAAGCCCAGGATGCTAGTCTCAATCTCAAACCCCTGCCAAATGACAGCGTGTTAGAATCTTAAATCCATACATTTTTGTTGTTGAAAAATTTAACGTTCATCAGTTGTCTTTGGAATCAAACATCCAGCAGTTTGATTTGAGATTTTTACACATTAGTGTTTCAAACATGCAATGCTGGTTTGAGATGCAGCTACAGTGACATCTCTGGCTGCAGTCCATGATGTAATGCCTGCATGTTCTATGATCATCAGTCTAGAAAACCTAAAACCTTTACTTGCACTAGGACCCAGGAAATAGGTGCCTAAAGACCTCAAAAAAATAAAAAAATAAATAAAACCAACTAATCAACCAATCAAGCAACTAGACAAACAAACAAAAACAAAACAAAACAAAACAAAACAAAACAAAACAAAACAAAACAAAAATCTTCTGGATCCTTTTCCTCATGGGAGGTAGCAGGTAAGTGATGATACCTGAGCCGGACTGTGTGTGAAACATTAGTTTAGACACTCCCGGAGTTAAAAATCAAATTTAAGATTCCATCACTGTATGCAGCAGAGTGTTAGTTTAGTCTAACAAGCATGTATATCTCCCCTTGTTTGTGCCTTTTCTTCTGAGTCAGGAGAGTGTGTGAACATGAGGAATGTCAAAGGCTGAGGGAGACATGAGTAGATGCACTATACTGCGTATCACTCCCTCAACACCTCACTGGTATGGAAAGAGAGGGATTTAAGTAGCAGCCAGGGACAGGCCATGGCAGGAAGTGAGCTGCCTCTACCTGTTCCTATATGTGGTGCAAAAGTACTGATTTAAATTCATTTGAGCATCAGAGGTGAAATTCTCAAAAGAAAGATTATCAACCTGCCTATTTATTTAAAAAAATAATTATCAAGCCGGCTGAGGCTGAACTTGTTTAAAATGTACACAGCTCGGAGGAAGCCATGCTGAACAGAATCACTGCTTGAGAGACCACGTGGGCTTGGTTATTATTGTCAGCATGCTCCATCAGCTGAGGGACACTGCTCCCTCCTCTGGCCTTCTGCTCCACTGGCTTGAGGCCATTCTCCACTCTCAAGGTTAAGCTCTGAGCTAGTGTGTTTTCATAAGCCTGATTGTGTAAGACTCTTTTTGAGTGAATCCTGAATAATGTTCAATAGCTCAAGCTGTTTTTCACCTATCAAGTAATTAAACCTGGTCTTCACGGTCTTACCTATCTTCATATTACCCAGCCTCAGTTTCCTTATGTATTAATTAGATGGAACAATCAAATTCCTAGCTTTTCTTTCAGTGTCTGTGATGGGACTTTCTGGGAAAAAGATCAAAGCAGGCCATGAATGGGATGCCAGATTTTAAGTAGAAAAGAAGCTTCTGAAAAGCCTGTAAGGGAGAGCCATTTCCAACATGCTCAAAACAATTTTTGATGAGAATACTTAGTGATCATTTTTGGACAATTTCTTTTCCAATCTATCTAATTTGATACATTTGATAACTTCACTTAAATACTGGTGTGTGTGTGTGTTTGTCCATAAAATATACTCTTTCTTTGCCATGTGTTTATCTCTGAACATCTTTCTGTGATATTGCCCAGAAACAAAGAGAGAATCTGCTGTAGCGGGTGTCTTTCTGCCTCTGTCTGTCTGTCTGTCTGTCTCTGTCTCTCTGTCTTTCTCTCTGTGTGTGTATGTATGCATGTATGCAAGTATGCATGTATGTATGCAAGTATGTGTGTATGTGTATGTTTGTGTGTATGTGTGTATGTGTGTGTTT
Organism: Rhabdomys pumilio; assembly: GCA_030674055.1. Lineage (NCBI taxonomy): Eukaryota > Metazoa > Chordata > Mammalia > Rodentia > Muridae > Rhabdomys > Rhabdomys pumilio. The sequence goes on from JANHMN010000020.1 coordinate 22,004,903, forward strand.
GTGTGTGTGTGTTTAAACAGGGAAGCTCAGAGGTTACAAAATTTAAACCATAGACAAGGGATGGAAATTGTATTAGGTGTGACTGTGAAGGAATTTTTATGAATTGGAAGGGAGAAGGAACCATCTTTCCTGGATCCAGGCTTGCTGCTTCTGTCTCTGTGAGTTCATGTGTGTCCTGCTTAGCTGACCAAGAGGCCCTTGTTCTTCAGTGTCTTCCATCATCTTTTGTTCGTACACTCTTTCTGCCTCTCTTCTGCAGGGTTCCCTGAGCTTGAAGAAAATATCCCATATAAAGCTGTGTGTTCCAAGGACAGTTTCTCTGTGTACTATCTGGCTGTCGGTCTCTACATTTATATCTACATCCCATCTGCTGCAGGAGAAAGCGTCTCTGATGATGAATGAATGAGACACTGATACAGGAGTATAATAGAATATTATTAAGGAGTCATTTTATTGATTTATTTTTGGCCAGTTGTGTTTTGTTTCACGCCACGTCTCTGAGTATCCACTCTCAGGTTCTTGCTTACCTAAGCAGTATTGGGTATGGGTTCTATCTTGTGGAATGCACACTAGTAGTCAAATCAGATGCTGGTTAGGTACTCCTACAAGTTCTATGCTATCAGTACCCTAGCATACCTTGCAGGCAGGACACATTGTAGGTCAACAGCTGGGCTAGTGTTTACCTTTTTCTTTTGGTAGCCTGCGGAGTACCTTCCCACAACAAGGACATTAGAACATGGGGTAAAGGCTCCATGTAGGCACCAGCTTGACTTTAATATGTTCCATGAATCATGTGAGGTGTGAGTGTTGTCCTTCTCAATGGGACCTCACTGTTAGTTTGTGGAGAACAACCCATTTCCTTAGCAACAGCCTGGGTTGTTTGGGGATTTCCATGAGACTGTTTGGACAAACAACTCAACTGAATGCAGCCCAGTCTCATTACTGAAAACCTCATTTGGTGATAAGAGATGGCCACTTGGGATTTTGTAGCCCCCATTATTAGGAGACATCATTAAGATTAAATTCCACATCTGATAAATGACTAATATCCAACATATATAAAGAACTCAAGAAACTAGATATCAAAAATAATCCAATTTAAATATAGGGTACAGATCTAAATAATCCAATTTAAATATAGGGTATAGATCTAAAGAGAGAATTCTCAATAGAAGAAACTCAAATAGCTGAGAAACACTTAAATGTTCAACATCCTTAGCCATAAGGGAAATATAAATTAAAATTACTTTGAGCCTCCAGCTTATATGTGTCAGAATGGCTAAGATCAGTAACACAAAGTGACAGCTCATGCTGGCAAGGACATGAAATAAGGGGAATACTCATCCACTGCTGGTGGAAATGCAAGTGTATACAGTCATGATAGAAATAAATATGGTGGCTCCTCAGAAAGTTAGGAGTCAATTTACCTCAGCTGTACCACATTCTTTCTTTGTCACATATGCAAAGGATGCTCCTTCCTACTATAAGGGCACTTGCTCACTCATGTTCATTGCAGGTTTATTCATAATAGCCAGAAACTGGAAAAAATCCATATGTTCTTTAATAGAAAAGTGGATAAAGACAATGTGACTCATTTACACAATGAAGTATTGCTCAGCTGTTAAAAAATGGTTTCATAAAATTTGTAAACAGATGGTAATAGAAAAAAATCATCCTGACTGAGGTAACCCAGACCCAGAAAGATATATATTGTATGTATCCATTCAAATGTGGATAATAGCCATCAAATAAACGGTAACCAACCTACAATTTGTAAACCTACTGAGTTTAGTTATAGAGGGATTATGGGTGACACACAGATCTCCCTAAGAGTGGAAAATAGAATACATTTTATGGGTGGACTGGGAGAAAAGTAGGGAAGAGGATGAGAGAATCAGGTGGGAAGGAGAAGAGGAGATAGGGTTGAGAGAGGGAGAATGCAGGGAGAGACAGCTGGAACGGAGGAGCATCTGAGGAATGATATGGAAATCTAGTACAGCAGAAACTTAATAAAGTATATGAAGGTTAGGTTTATTCATAAGAATTTAAATATTTGATGCTATTGTAAATAGGTAATTTTTATATTGCTTTATATTGTCTTTCTCAGCACATTTGTAACTGATACACAGAAAGACTGCTGTATTTTGCATGTTGTTTTTGTATCCTGCTGCTTAGCTGAAAGTGTTTAACAAATCAAGAGTTTCCTAGTGGAGTGGAAAACATAGGTTCATCCCAGTGGGCGCTGGTACTATACAATGGGCCTTTCTATTTTCTGCACCCGTCTCTGGATTATACTGGGGACTTCTCCAAATCTCTTAATATCTTAGTGGTCTCACCAAATGATTTTTGTTTAGTTATTCATACAAGATATAGTTTATGTGAGGTAATGCTGTTAGAGGGTCTTGTTATGGTTTTCTTAGCCAAGGAAATGATATGTTTTTCTGAAAATATTGGCACGCTGAAAGCATATGACTGCCTTCCCCAGGCTGCTTGTATCAGTGAAGTTTCGGTCTCTTCATGCTGATTGCTGGAGTCAGTGATAAGCACTTGAGAATGTTCATGAGCTGCCACATTTGGATTCCCAGTGGATTATTTCTCTTACACGATTTAATATTAAATAAAACATTTTCATTGCATGGATCACAAGAGGGAGGGATGATTAGTGAATTGGCAATTTTTCTTTAATAGAGGTGGCCCATAATGTTTCTACTTGAATTCTCAGTTCTGAAGTTCAAGACTGATATTGAACAACAGCTCTCAGAAGTCCATAGAAGTGACAGCCAGAAATTCCAGCTACAGTTTCATCATGTACCATTTATAGGGACTTGGACATGCTATTTCCCTTCTGAAAGCTTCATTTTTTCATTTGGAGGAAAGAAGTGATGGGTGTTTCTTGGTGAGGCATCACTCCAATGATCTCTCTGAGGCTAGGGCCTTCACTGCCTGGCTCCCGGTGATCTTGTCTCCATTCCCAATTCATTTTCTACAGTCATTTTATACTAACTACATTTGAGTGTCAGGATAGGGTTGCTTACCTAGACACTTGGTATTGCATTTCCATAGATGCTGTTTTGCTTTTATTGTTGCCAAGTAACAATGTGTTTATTAATAATTAATATTTAAATTTCTCGGCTAGTAAGGGTCCCAGATTAATGAAAAATCTTCCTCAGTAGGATTCAAGATTGGTTTGGCTTCTTTATCAAACCAAACCAAAGCAGAACAGTTTCATAGGAAATAATTCAACCTACAAGATGGAAGTTGTGGGCAGAAGTGTGATTCATGTCAGGACAGTGGGTAGAATGTGGAACCCATGCTCAAAGAAAGCTATTTATCATTGCATTTTTTTTTTGGCAATGCTTTCTTTACTAGAAGTAAAATTTTATATCTGGGACAGTTGAAATGTTACTTTGCTTTAGGATATAATATTGATCAGTGGACAATTTTAACTCTAAAGTCAAAATGAATATTCATGATAACATTATGTAACACTACTACTTTCCTCTGTTTCAAGACAAACTGTATTTGCATCTAATAGTTAATGGCTTTAGTTTCTAAACACATTTACAAATCATGGGTAATATTCATCAACCTATCATACGCATAAAGTCCCCTAGTAGAGTTTCTGGCTGTGAAACTCATATGTTTCCTTATCAAGTAATTCTTTTTAAACTTTCATTAGATAATATTCTCATAAAGATAGCTTTCTTGAATCTATAAAACATTGTGTTTACATCCCTTTCCTAATATTACCTTTAGGAAGTATTCTTTTGATAACCTACTTCTTTTAGAACTGAAACAATGTCTCTACTTTTTTTTTTAATTGCTTTTGTTAAAACATCCTTCTGCCTTAGATTTCTATTTCAAATATAGACATTCCCCCTCTGTCACTTCAAAGCATACACTCAGGAATGGAAAGGATAAATGGTGCTTATATGAACAGAGAAGTAACAATATCCATCAATGCCGGCCCACAGAGCAGTTTGAATGCATTGGCCACATTCGCAAATTAAGTAAGCGTGATTAAACAGCATGCTGTCCCGCATCTTTTCTTTGAGACAGAGTCACTTGGGTGACCCTAGAAAGTGAGTCTGTGTTATGACTAGCCACTAACAATTTACCCAAAGAGATAAAAGTATGGGTTAAATTTTCAGGGAAATCCTTGCTGTATCTTAATCATCTTCCCACATTCTGTAAGTCACAGTTGTACCTTCTTTGTTAAGTCTTTCCCACAGAGCAGTCCAGTGATTCTCAATCCTTTATTCAATCACCTTACGGACTAGGAAGGATGACTGCAAAGACATTCTGATACATTCTACCCAAGACTAAGCAGAACTTATCTTCTATTTGTTGTTGTTATTATTTTGGGATAAAGGTCTCATTAAGTAGCTCAGGCTGGACTTGAATTCACTATGTAGTTCAGGCTAGTCTTGAATGTATGGCAATCAATCCTTTCGCCTCAGCCTAGTAAGTGCTAGGGAGACAAGCGTACACTGCTATGCTTTACACTTGAGTCTTTCTATGGATTTCTGATACACTATCAGAAGTCAAGTTCACTGATATAAGAGGAAAATTCGATATTCATTTGCTGACTCTTGAAAATAACTGCAAATGTGTCTTAGAAGACACCCTGAGGACTCTTGTATCCCGCATGTTGAATTGCTTTAGGAATTTAATTTTTGTGTAGAAATGACTCTAAACATGTATTAATTGAAATTTCTTTTCTTTTTTTCTCATTTTTTATTGGATATTATGTTTACATTTCAGATTTTATCCCCTCACCCCATTTCCCTCACTACCCAGGAACCCCTTATCCCATCCCCCTCCTGCCTCCACAAGGGTGTGCCCCACCTACCCCTCACTCCCCTCTCTCCTCCCCACTCTTGAATTCCTCCCCACTTGGTGTTCACCCTTCATGGGACCAAGGATTTCCTCTCCCACTCATTATCGACAAGGTCATCCTCCCCTAAGTATAAAGCTGAAGACATGAGTGCCTCCCTTTGTGCTCCCAGGCTGGTGGTTTAGACCCTGGAGAGCTCTGGTTGGTTGGCACTGTTGCTCTCCTCTTGGGGTCACCATCACTTTCAGCTCCTTCAGTCCTCTAACTTCTCCATTGGGAACCCTTGATCAAATCAATGGGTAGCTTTCGAGCATCCGCCTCTGGATATGTCAGGCTCTGGCAGACCTCCGAGGAGACAGCTACATCAGGCTCCTGTCCACATGCACTTCCTGACATCCATATTGTCTATCTTTGGTGACTGCACATGGGACGGATACCAAGGTAGAGTGGTCTCCAGACGACCCCTCCTTGACTTTCTTTTTTTTTTTAAATCAAATTTAAAACACTTTATTTATCAATATTTGTATAAACATATATACTTATACATGTATACATATATACATACATATATAAATGATCATTAAATAATAAAATGTATTTAAATAGTATGGGGGGGTTGGGAAGAGTGGGAGGAAGGAGAGAAAGGGGAAAGTTGGGTAAATACAGTGTTCATATATGAAATTCTCAAAAAGGAATCCAGTTTTTTAAAATGTCCAACAGATTAACTAGCATTTTACAATATGAAAGTAAATATGACCTATAATTATGTTGAAGGACATTTTAACTCACTACAAACTTTGAAGTTTAAAATAAGATCAATAAAAAAATTATTTTACCCAGCATACTAACATAAACCACAATAACGTTTTATAATTCAAAGTAACCTCCTTGACTTTCTGTCCCACACTTTGTCACCATATTTGCTCCTTTGAGCATTGTGTCACTCCTTCCAAGTAGGACCGAGAGAGACATCCACACTTGGTCTTCCTTCTTCATGAGCTTCATGTGGTCTGTTAGTTGAATCTTGGCTATTTTAAGCTTTTGGGCTAATATCCGCATATCAGTGAATAAATACCATGTGTGTTCTTTTGTGATTGGGTTACCTCACTCAGGATGATATTTTCTAGTTCCATCCATTTACCTAAGAATTCATTATTTTTAATAGTTGAGTAGTACTCCATTGTGTAAATGTACCACATTTTATGTATCCATTCATCTGTTGAAGGACATCTGGGTTCTTTCCAGCTTCTGGCTATTATAAATAAGGCTGCTATGAACATAGTGGAGCATATGTCCTTGTTATATGTTGGAGCATCTTCTGGGTATATGCCGAGGAGTGGTATAGCTGGGTCCTCAGGTAATGCTATGTCAAATTTTCTGAGGAACCTCCAGATTGACTTCCAGAGTGGTTGTACTAGCTTGCATTCCCACCAACAATGGAGGAGTGCTCCTCTTTCTCCACATCCTCGCCAGCATCTACCATCACTTGAATTTTTTTATCTTAGCCATTCTGACTGGTGTGAGGTGGTATCTCAGGGTTGTTTTGATTTGGATTTCCCTGATGACTAAGTATGTTGAGCATTTCTTAAGGTGCTTCTCAGACATTCAAATTTCCTCAGTTGAGAATTCTTTGTTTAGCTCTGTACCCCATTTTTTAATAGGGTAAATTGGTTTTCTGGAGTCTAATTTCTTAAATTCTTTGTATATATTGGGTATTAGCCCTCTATCAGATCCAGGATTCGTAATGATCGTTTCCCAATCTGTTGGCTGCTGTTTTGTCTTATTGACAGTGTCTTTTGCCTTACAGAAGCTTTGAAATTTTACGAGGTCCCATTTGTCAATTCTCGATCTTAGAGCTTAAGCCATTGGTGTTCTGTTCAGGAATTTTTCCCCTGTGCCTAAGTATTTGAGGGTCTTCCCCACCTTCTCTTCTATTAGTTTCAATGTATCTGGTTTTATGTGAAGATCCTTTATCCACTTGGACTTGAGCTTTGTACAAGGGGATAAGAATGGATTGATTTGCATTCTTCTACATGCTGACCTCCAGTTGATCCAGCACCATTTGTTGAAAATGTCCTTTTTCCACTGGATGGTTTTAGCTCCTTTGTCAAAGATCAAGTGACCAAGTGTGTGGGTTCATTTCTGGATCTTCAGTTCTATTCCACTGATCTTCCTGCCTGTCTCTGTACCAATACCATGTAGTTTCTTTTTTATCACTACTGCTCTGTAGTACAGTTTGAGGGCTGGAATGGTGATTCCCCCAGAAGTTCTTTTATTGTTGAGAATAGTTCTAGCTCTCCTGGGTTTTTTGTTATTCCAAGTGAATTTGCAAATTGCTCTTTCTATCTCTATGAAGAATTGAGTTGGAATTTTGATGGGGATTGCATTGAACCTGTAGATTGCTTTTGGTAAGATGGCCATTTTTACTAAATTAATCCTTCCAATCCAGGAGCATGGGAGGGAGATCTTTCCATCTTCTGAGATCTTCTTCTATTTCTTACTTCAGAGACTTGAAGTTCTTGTCATGCAGATCTTTCACTTGCTTGATTAGATTCACTCCAAGATATTTTATATTATTTGTGACTATTGTGAAGGATATCATTTCACTAATTTCTTTTTCAGCCTGTTTATCTTTTGAGTAGAGGAAAGCTACTGATTTGTTTGAGTTGATTTTATATCCAGTCACTTTGCTGAAGTTGTTTATCAGGTTTAGGAGTTCTCTGGTGGAAGTTTTAGGGTCATTTAAGTATACTATCATATCATCTGCAAATAGTGAAATTTTGACTTCTTCTTTTTGTATTTGTATCCCTTTGACTTCCTTTTGTTGTCTAATCGCTCTAGCTAGGACTTCCAGTACTATATTGAACAGGTAGGGTGAGAGTGGGCAGCCTTGTCTAGTCCCTGATCTTTAGTGGGATTGCTTCCAGTTTCTCTCCATTTAGTTTGATGTTGGCTACTGGCTTGCTGTATATTGCTTTTACTATGTATAGGTATGTGCCTTGAATTCTTGATCTTTCCAAGACTTTTAACATGAAGAGGTGTTGAATTTTGTCAAATGCTTTCTCAGCATCTAGTGAGATGCTCATGTTGTTTTTTTCTTTGAGTTTATTTATGTAGTGGATTACATTGATGGATTTCTGAATATTGAACCATCCCTGCATTCCTGGGATAAAGCCTACTTGATCATGATGGATGATTGTTTTGATGTGTTCTTGGATTTGGTTTGCGGGAATTTTATTGAGTATTTTTGCACCAATATTCATAAGTAAGATTGGTCTCTAGTTCTCTTTCTTTGTTGGGTCTTTGTGAAGTTTAGGTGTGAGTGAAACTGTAGCTTCATAGAATGAGTTGGGTGGTGTTCCTTCTGTTTCTATTCTGTAGAATAGTTTGAAGAGAACTGGTAATAGGTCTTCCTTGAAGGTCTGATAGAATTCTGCACTAAAACCGTCTGGTCCCAGACTTTTTTTGGTGGAGAGACTTTTAATGACTGCTTCTATTTCTTTAGGGGTTATGGGACTGTTTAGATGGTTTATCTGCTCCTCGTTTAACTTTGGTACCTTGTATCTGTCTAGAAAATTGTCCATTTCATCCAGATTTTCCAATTATGTTGAGTATAGCCCTTTGTAGTAGGATCTGATGATTTTTTAAAATTTCCTTCAGTTTCTGTTTTTATGTCTCCCTTTTCAGTTCTGATTTTATTAATTTGGATACTGTCTCTGTACCCTTTGATTAGTCTGGTTTATCTATCTTGTTGATTTTTTCAAAGAACCAGCTCCTGGTTTTGTTGATATTTTGTATAGTTCTTTCTGTTTCTACTTGGTTGATTTCAGCTCTGAGTTTGATTATTTCCTGCCGTCTACTCCCCTTGGGTATATTTGCTTCTTTTTGTTCTAACTCTTTCAAGTGTACTATCAAGTTGCTAGTGTATGCTCTCTCCAGTTTTTTTGTAAGTACTTAGAGCTATGAGTTTTCTTCTTAGTACTGCTTTCATGGAGTCCCACAAGTTTTTGTATGATGTGTCCTCCTTTTTATTAAATTCTAAAAAGTTTTTAATTTCTTTCTTTACTTCTTCCTTGACCAAGTCATCATTGAGTAGAGCATTGTTCAGTTTCCACGTGTATGTGGGCTTTCTGTTGTTTTTGTCATTAGTAAAGACCAGCCTTAGTACATGGTGGTCTGATAGGGTACAGGGGATTATTTCAATCTGTGACCAATTATATGGTCTATTTTGGAGAAGGTACCATGAGGTGCTGAGAAAAAGGTATATTCTTTTGTTTTAGGATGAAATGTTCTATAGATATCAGTTAAATCCATTTGGTTCATAACTTCTGTTAGTTTCATTGTGTCTCTGTTTAGTTTTTGTTTCCATGATCTGTCCATTGCTGAGAGTGGGGTGTTAAAGTCCCCCACTACTATTGTGTGAGGTGCAATGTATGCTTTGAGTTTTAGTAAAGTTTCTTTTATGTATGTGGATGCCCTTGCATTTGGGGCATAGATGTTCAGAATTGAGAGTTCTTCTTGATACATTTTTTCTTTGATGAGTATGTAATGGCCTTCCTTATCTTTTTTGATTACTTCTGGCTGAAAACCAATTTTATTTGATATTAGAATTGCTACTCCTGCTTGTTTCTTGGGACCATTTGCTTGGAAGATTGTTTTCCATCCTTTTATTCTGAGGTAGTGTCTGTCTTTGTCACAGAGGTGCGTTTCCTGTATGAAGCAAAATTCTGGAACTTGTTTATGTATCCAGTCTGATAGTCTACGTCTTTTTATTGGAAAATTGAGTCCATTGATATTAAGAGATATTAAGGAAAAATGATTGTTGCTTCCTGTTATTTTTGTTATTAGAGGTGGAATTATGTTTGTGTAAGTATTTTCTTGGGGTTGTTGGAAGACTACTTTCTTGCTTTTTATTGGTTGTAGTTTCCCTCCTTGTGTTGGAGTTTCCGTCCATTATCCTTTGAAGTGCTGGATTTGTGGGAAGATAATGTATAAATTTGGTTTTGTCATGGAATATCTTGGTTTCTCCATCAATAGTGATTGAGAGTTTTGCTGGGTATAGTAGTCTGAGCTGGCATTTATGATCTCTTAGGGTCTGTATAATATCAGTCCAGGATCTTCTGGCTTTTATAGTCTCTGGTGAGAAGTCTAGCGTAATTCTTATACGTCTGTCTTTATATGTTACTTTGCCTTTTCCCCTTACTGCTTTTAGTATCTTTTCTTTGTTTTGTATATTTGATGTTTTGATTTTATGTGATGGGAGGTATTTCTTTTTTGGTATAGTCTATTTGGGGTCCTATAGGCTTCTTGTTTATTTAAGGACATCTTTTTCTTTAGGTTAGGGAAGTTTTCCTCTATAATTTTGTTGAAGATATTTGCTGGTCCTTTAAGTTGGGAGTCTTCACCCTCATCTACACCTATTATCCTTAGGTTTGGTCTTCTCATTGTGTCCTGCATTTCCTTGATGTTTTGTGTTAGGAGCTTTTTGCATTTCACATTTTCTTTTACCGTTGTGTCAATGTTTTCCATGGTATCTTCTGTGCATGAGATTCTCTCTTCTATCTCTTGTATTCTGTTGGTGATGCTTGCTTGCATCTATGACTCCTGATCTTTTCCCTAAGTTTTCTATTTCCAGGGTAGTCTACCTTTGAGATTTCTTTATTGTTTCTACTTCCAGTTTTAGATCCTGGATGGTTTTGTGTAATTCCTTCACCTGTTTGGTTGTGTTTTCTTGCATTTCTTTAAGGGATTCTACCTGTTTACCTGTGTTCTCTTCAAATTCTTTGAGAGTGTTGTTTATGTCCTTTTTAAAGTTCTCTATCATCATCATGAGAAGTGATTTTAATTCTGAATCCTGCTTTTCCGGTGTGATGTGGTGTTCAGGACTTGCTATGGTGGGAGAACTGGGTTCTGGTGATGCCAAGTAACTTTGGTTTCTGTTGTTTACATTTTTACATTTGCCTTTTGCCATTTGGTAAGCTCTTGTGCTACCTGCACTCACTGGTTCTGACTGGAGACTGCCTTTCCAGTTATCTTGGTTGTGTCAGAACTCCTCGGGGTCCGGATGACTCTCTGATCCTGAGCTCCAACTGTTCTGGGTACACTGGCCCCTCTCGGATATCTCAGGATATGGTGTCTCCACAGTAGTAGACCAGTTAAGTGTTTGCCGCTCTGAGTGTAGTCACTCCTTTAGGATGTCTCAGGATATGGTATCTGCTGCTCTGAGTTCAGTGGCTCCTCTAGGCTACAGCTCTGAGGGCAGTGGCCTGTTTAGGATGTCTCCGGATGTGTTTTCCACAGGGGAGCAGACCAACTGGGTGTCTACAGTTCTAAGGGCAGTGGCCTGTCTAGGATGTCTCCGGACATGTTTTCCACAGGGGAGCAGACCAGCTGGGTGTCTGCTCCGGCCACTGGGATCCGGGGGAGGGGCAGAAGGGGAGTGGTTTTCTGCAGGGGCAGGGTTTGGGTGCCAGGTGTGCCCTGGGGGCTCCATGTTGCCAGTTGTGCCTCTAGGGCATAGGGCAGTGGGCTAGTGATCTTACCTGTAGTTCTGAGGGCAGTGGCCTGTCTAGGATGTCTCGGGGGACATGTTTTTTCACAGGGGAGCAGATCAGCTGGGTGTCTGCTCCCACCACCGGGATCTGGGTGAGGGGCAGAAGGGCGAAATTTCTAAAATGATAATGATCTCCTAAAAAAAGCTGCTATTAGTGTCCAAGTAACAGGAGTAGAGTTCATAGATTTTATTTGAATTTTTTCCCTGATATTGTGTATACTTGGTGGATTCACATTCAGACTCATACCTTGGCCTGTTCATGCATAGAGTGGAAAACACCTGAGGAAAGGAAAGCAAAGCTGTCACTCAGTTAAGGATAGTGGATATCCTGGCAGTTTATTCAAGTTGCTTTGGGAGCTGCTGCATTCTATCATGGGAGGTTCCAGCCAAAGTAGTTAATTAGGCCTATTAGGACCATCAAAATGCTCTGTCTATTTTGTTTACATCTCAGGCCCTTGTATCTCCATTAGCTTGACAGCCATGGTTTGGACTGATGTTCCCAACTCCTGTTCCGGTTCAGGGCTTATTTACCTACTGCACAGTTCTGCCATTTTGTCTCTGCCTCCTCTCGGGCATGCTCATCTGGTTCCCTGGCCTCCCTGCCCTCTTTCTCCTCCTCTGTTTCTGATTCTCAGATTTGCAAGGCTTCTTGCTCTGTACTTACTTGCTGACATCTGCGCCCATCGGAACAATTTGTTTGTTCTGATGCTCTCTACTTTCTAGTCCAAGTTCAGTATCTGTTCACTTCTTTGACCTCTTCTGATATTTGTTAGCTTCCAACTATTCAGGAGTAAAGTTAGGAATTTCACCCAATTATGTTTTTAAAAAAACCAGTTTTAATCTACTAAGAGTGATTTTAACCACATTTTTGTTTTGGTTATTGCTATGAAGGTTTTCCATATCTGTGTTTCCATATCATGCTTGTGTCTTTGTTTAAGAGCCAACTGATGGATAAGCCAGCTATTTACTAATATATAAAATGACATAATCCTTTACCAGTAGGGAAAGCAGAGAGCAAACAGTGCTCAAACTACAACCTGCAATTACAAATAATAGGAATTACACCTGGGAGTGTTTGATTTTCATCTTGTAAGACACAGCAACTGAAATCAATCTGAAGCTGACATCTCAGGTTGAGGAGAACTTACGTATGAAACATAAATCTTTGGAGAAGTGAGATTCTTTTTAATACAGAGGTTAAGTCAGGAAACACTTTTTTAGACTAAATGGTATTTGCTGTCCTTCTGAGCAACATTTTAACTACCGTGTCACTGTAGGATCATCACTCAAATTTCAGACTTGTAGATAAATTTGAAGAACTATTTAGTTTAAAGCTGTGCCAGACATTTTGCTGATAATTTGCTGATAATCTTGTTCTGAGAAATAAAAAGACATTCCAATGCACCTAAAATATCATGAGACATCCAAATAAATGTATAATATTCATTATATATTCAGATGACAATCACCATACTATATACTAAGAACAATTAGAATTACACTCTCAGGTATCTTGTGAAACAAGAATATTGACAAACTTAATGTTCAGAGAGGTGTGAAGCCCCGTGGTATATGTGATAAACATATTTATAATGCATACATGCTTGTTTGTAATTATCAAGCAAAGTGTTCTGTCCTAAATATGCCTACTGGTGCTATGGATTAAAGAAATCCAGGAACAATCTAATAATTGCTATTGTTCAATACAATATATTGTCACCAGAGTTCAAAAATCTCAAACATTAAAAGAAAAACCTTTATGTGTATGGGTGTTTCACTTGCATATATGTCTGCACCACATGCATGCCTGGTACGTTTAAAACTCGTTGTGTTTGGGGGACCATAGTCATTTACCTCATTTCTATGGCTCCTCTCACTCCAGTGCTTCCGATGTCCCTACTTCTCTCCTTGCAAATTCACGATTTTTTTCTTTAATTGTAATGGTTACATGTATATGCATATTTACACACAACCTACTGAGTCTATTTAGTGTTGCTCCTCTGTACCTGTATTTAGGACTGAACACATGAGCTTGGATAGCCTATCAGGAAGCTCATTGTATCTCCCTGTCTCAGCAACCATTGGTTACCTTGTAGTTTTTCATCTAGGGGTTCCTTCTGGGACTTTCCCTCCTATATTGGCATTGTCAACTGCTGTTCTGATTACAGAAGCCCTGTTCAGTGAGCTATATTGTTGCACTTTCCCATGTGCAGCGTCCTGTCTTGTCTAGAAGACACTATCTTGCAGCAGGCATCCTTGTTCTTTGTGTCTCACAATCTTTCCATCCTTCTTTCTTCATTTTTTTCCTGAATCCTGGTGTAGCAATTGTGTGGTAAATGACTCAATTAGGACTGAGCATCCTACAGCAAATTATTTTATGCATGTTGACTAGTTGTGGCTCTCTGTAATAGTCTCCATCTGCTGCAAAAGGGAGCTTTTTTATGGTGAGGGTTAATAGATATACCTCTCTATGGGTTTAAGATTATTTTTTAAAACTTAAGTGGGATGATGGTTGCACATGCCTTTAATCCTAGTACTTGGAAGGCAGAGGTAGGTGGATCTCTGAGTTCAATGCCAGCCTGTTCTAAAGAGGAAATTCCAGGGCTGTCAGGGCCACACAGACAAACCCTGTCTTGGAAAACAAAACAAAACAACAACAAAATTGTTAAGCAGCTCTGCCTTTTTTTATAATAATAAGAAAATGAACTAAAAATATGAATCTTTATAGGGCTTTTCACACACACACACACACACACACACACACACAGAGACAGAGACAGAGAGACACAGAGACACAGAGAGAGAGACAGAGAGACAGAGAGAGAGACAAAGAGACAGAGAGACAGAGAGACAGAGATGAGGAGAATGCACTCTGGAGTCTCCAAATGGATTCATGATAACGGTAAGGAACAGAAAGAATCTTCTATGTTTATGTCTCAGTCATTTCAGAAGGGATACTTTGACTTTTTTGCTTTGCTGTGATATTAAAATAGGCCAGGTTAGGGTAAAATAGTAAATTTTGTGGCTTTCAGAAAATCTTATTCCTATATTCCCCCATTATGTAGAATCAAGACACTAAGTACTCTATTGTTGATATATGGTAAGAGCCATGTTTTGTGAGAAAAATTCTAAACATATCACTTGGAATGCATTGTTAAAAAATACCATTTTCCCACATTTATTTATATTTAATTAGCTTTTAAGCATTTATTTATATCAACATGAGGTTGTCTACTTTTTTCTTGTTCTCTGGGTTGTATCCTGTGCCATTTTTTTGTTAGTTTGTTTTGTTTTGTTTTATTGATTAAACTGCTCCCACAGTGGTAATTGAGATCCTTCAGGCAGGCTCTTTAAGACCTCTGACATGCCTTTGTTCTTTGGGTATTCTGAGCACATTTTTACTTTCTGCTGCTTCCCTAGTCTTATTATGTGTGTGCACTTTATTTCTTAAAGCCAAATAAAATATTAAAAGCTCAAAAAAGAAAAATCTTATTTCATTATTGAAGATCAAACTTTGAATAAAAAGTGATAATTCACATTTTATTCAGACATCTCTCTGTTCCTTGGAATTCTTGGTGAAATTTTTATCTCTTCTGGCAAAAAAGAAAAAAAAAGTTTAAATGCCTATAATTTTTATTATTGTTATTACAACATATGCAATAGGAAATATCACTTTCTAAATGCCCCTTAGTGGATGGCAGGCAAAACATTTATTGATACCATTTCATCTTATGTAATTTTTTTTTAAATATTTAGGGCTTTCCATATTGATATAGAATTGTAGCCTTCAGATTGTATCCCTTCCACTAAGGGCCTGGACATCTGTAGACAGTGGTTTGAGATGAGGATTCTCAGCTCCCTAGGTCCCAAACCACGGAGTCAGAAACAAGTGGAACCTGGTAATCTGTATCTAACCAGCCTTCCATCGAAGAAAAGCATAGGTGTGTCTGCCATTCATTCATGTATCTAAAAATATTTTGAGAGCCTGGGGATGGCTCAGTTGGTAATGTGCTTGTTCTATAACCCATCATCCACATACAAGACAGGTCTGCAGTGTGTTCCTGTAAAACCAAAAGGGGAAGAGGCCGAGAAAGGAATAGCCCAGGAAATTACTGGACAGAGAGTCTAGTCCAACTGGTCTTAGTGAGCAATTTTGTCTTAAAATATAAGGTGATGGGTGATAATGGAAGAGCCTTGACATCAGCTTCTAGACTTGATGTGTATTCACACACATCTGTACACATGGACATGTTCACACACAAGTATTTTTGTTACCAAATGTATATTACCTATTGTTCTAAGTGGATGAATGAGAGGCCAAGACAGTGATAGGCTAAGAGGGCCAAAGTTGCATATCTGAAGCACCTGTGGCTGAATGCCACTAAACTGCCTTCTGTATTAGAGGTGCTTCCATTCAAGCGGGGGAGGCAAGTTCTGAAGGCTTTCACAGCATCTGATGAAAGGATAAATGCTGACGGTTGTGAGTTGATTCTGAGTGGAGCCAGAGAGAAAAACAGCTTCCACTAGAGACATCATTAGGAGTAAGCTTATCTGCTACACTAGAATTAAAGAACAGGAAGCAGACAGACAGAAAGGATCAAAGCAATGGGTTTGGAAATTGGCCATCAATCACATAGATCAGAATATATTTTATATTGTATTTATAAAACCCTTCCCATTACACAGGACAAAGCACAGGGCTCAGGTAGAAAATGTGGAGTGTTTCAAGAAGACCTCAGATTTCAGCCAAATTAGACCCTTTCTGTTTGCTGACCCACATCTCCCCCTTTCCTAATCAGATTTCAGCCAAATTAGACCTTTACTGTTTGCTGACTCACATCTCCCCCTTTCCTAATTGATGGCTGACCTCTTTCTGCCACCTGGAACCCTTCTGTTCTGATTCTACATGTCAAGAGTCTATAAGTCTCCTACTGTTCTGTAAAAAGCATGCTCTAATCAGGTTCTTATGTCTCCTACAGTAGTATACTGTCTCCTCTCTTCAGTGTCTCTATATCTGATATACATCAGATATAGATGTAGGGCCCCATAAACACACTGACTAATGTTTAGAAGTAGTAATTGTTATACCATTAGCCACCCATCAGCTCCATCTTTTCTGTTTAAGTTCACTCAATTACTAGTCAAATAGAGTCTTAACTTTAGTTAGCTAAGGTTCACACTTCCTACATGGCTTGGTGGCCCTGACAAGTGCTCTCTATCTTCATGTAGGCATATAGATAAAAAAAAAAAATCACTGCGTGTTCATAGCTCAGAACAGTCAGATATACCTGGATGGCCTTCTGTGATGTCTTCCTTTGTTTGTCTAGAGGTATTTCTGCATGGAATATGTTATCACCTATTGTTTTCATACGTCCCTGCCTCTTTGTCTTGCACAGTCAAAAGTGAGCCATATACAGTGTTTTGAATAAATGTTCATTAAGCATACAGTAAATCAAAAATTAAATAATAAACATCAAGAAATAGAAAGATGGCAAAATGGCATCAAATGCGAGGAGGTGCTCAAAACATCCAGCGGAAATAACTGGGGAAGCTTCTTTAAGGCAGCCAGCTGGAGTTTCCAACAGAGAGAGACCCTGGCAGAGTAAAGTGTCCCCTGGGGCCAGGCTTTCAATAAAAAATTAATAGCAACAGATTAGAGATCTGTTCGTCATCAAATCAGGGGCTTATAGACATGCAGCAGAATCTGACTAGAGAAGCTGAGGGAGTCAGTTGAAGTTCCCCACTGAGCATTCTCCATGACTGAGCTCACAGCTTCTTTTACCTACTGGAGGCTCTTTTGTATCATGGGAGAAACAGTAGTAACCTCTGTTGGAAATGGTGCTTCTTCTGGGTGTTCCCAGGAGTACAATGATCTTACCCTTGGGCAATTTCGTTGTCCTCATTTCTTTCTGTTTTAGAGTTAGGGGCCAACCCCATCCCTTTATAAGAGGCATTGGAGGACACTTGATGTAAACATGCTTGGGTCTGAAATGGATGGGCCAACCCTGCCTCTAGAGCTGGCTTCTTGGTGAACTCAAACAGCATATGGTAATCCGGTAACCACCCAATACAATGAACATCACACTCTCCCTCCATCTTCTCCTTCAATATTTTGCTCACCACTTTGACTGACCTTCATCTTAGAGCTATGCTTGGATTCTCCCTTTCTCAAGATATAGATAAAAATAAATAAACAAATAAACAAACAAACAAACAAAACCCTAGAACTCTTTACACACTGGAGTCCTTTGTGCATAGGTATCTTTGCTGTCCCCTTGAATGGACCCCAGGACATCACAGATTAATCTCAACTTGTTCTGCAGTGAAGAGTGAGGGATTGTGGGGCATTAGTCGCATAAAGTAGCTCCACTTTGCTGTAATGCAGACTGCCACAACTCATTAAGGCGATAGCCCTCTCCAAGAGTTTGTAAAGCAAAGTGACCAGCAAACCTCTGCCATGTTGTATCCCTAGCCTTTCTGGTTTCTGCATCCCTCTACTGAAAAAGGTATCTTTGTCAGAAATGCTCAGGACAGAGGGGGTTTGAGTCCCTTCTAGCCCCTCCCTGTGTAATCCTCCTGCTGGATCTCTCTTGTTTCCTCTGCTTTCCCATCCCTTATGGCCAGTTGCTAGCTCAAAGGCCATCTTTGAGAATGATATGAAAACACATTCTTTCTCTTTTAGGACTATGGCTTTTACAATTGGAAGATTGGAGTTTTCATCTGTGAACCCACTCCCTTAAAAACAATCTAGAGAAGCTAGATTGCACATTGTAGAGCCACCTTGTTCCTGGAAGCATTGAGAACCTCAGTTCAATGTGTGGAGACTTACAGGACTGAGCTTTGAGAATGAAAAATAGTAACAACGACAAGCAAATAAAATGTATTGTCCCTATGACACCTCTTTTGTTTCATAACGTTTTGCCTCTTAGCTCACTTAAATATCTTATTTTCATATCCTTCTTTCTTCTCCTTCTTCTCCTACTCCTCTTCCTCTTCTTCCCTCTTCTTTCCTGTATTACCCAGATTGTCATGACATGAACTTGCAGACCTGTTTGTTGTATGTTACTGAGTTGTCTCTCCATATTTTGTTTTGGGTTTCTGTATAAAGTAGCCATTTGTTAATAAAAAAGAGACCACTTTTGTATTTTTATTTCTTTTGAGTTATTTAAATCCTAGGTAGAAAATAAAATTATCTCCGGAATTTACCTCTTGTTCCCTGCAGCTTCAACTAGTTTTATTTATTACAATGGTGATGAGAGTCCTCACCTGGAAACAACTACTTTCACAGAGGATGCAGACCCTCATTAGGCCCCGTTCATTAAAAGAGTGCTCCAACATGCTCGTCACTATTACCTGCCACTGTGTGCTCCTTCTCCCCCTCTGCTCTCGTGAATATGCATAAACTACACATGTAAGACCTGGAGGGGCTCCCTAAACACACTAGTGTCTGAAGAATAGTTTGAGACATAATAAAGATGGCTGGCTGGTGTCTGCCTTGTGCAGCATGTTTTCTGGAGTCTCTGAAATCTACTAGAATAACAGCTCAACACAAAATCCTAAAACACTTGTAGATATAAAGGAAATGCCTACCTACTTACAATGTTGGCAGAGCCACACACTGTTGGGTATTGTATTGGCTTCTGTTTTGTAGGCGTAGCATTTCCTGAAATCCTGGGCATTTTAATTCCCACTATTTTTCTCTTTGTGCTCAAAATAAAACTTTGGGTTAAAATCGCCACTTTATGTACAGATATGAGCTTCTAATGCCAGAATCCCCTTCTACACGCCGGGCATCACATTCCCTTCCCTGACTAATGGAGTTAGTATACACTGACTGAAGCATCAAAGGAACTGCCAGAGAGAAAGAGAAGTAGCTTCTGCTTTGTGTTTTTCTACTTCAGATTTTTGAACTTTGTGTGTGTGTCAGGCATTTAGAGATTGAAGGACATCATTTAATGAGAACTCATGCTGAGAACATGAAGAAATATAAATATGACAGGCTGTTTCCAATTAGAGGAGAATCCATTTCTAGCTTCACTCAAGAAAACAAACAGGAATCTTATGCTAATAAGGGGCTCTTTCAGCAGTGAGATGGGAAGTAAAAGGAGTGATGCCTCTGCCCAGTGATACCTTCAGAAGCCAGGACAAAGCAAGGACACTAACAACTACTCTCAAGTTGCAGGTGTCCACTCTATCAAAGGTAGACAGAAAACATCTGAAAATCCAGACTGTGACACAGGACAGTGGAAAGCAGGTAAATCAACGTCGCTCTGTTTTTCAGAGCAAAGATAGGTCCATTTGGAGTGTGAGTATGTAGAACACACGAGATTGTCAATCAGAAGTTCAGTGACTCTACTGCTAAGTTCTGGGAATTCTCAGAAATCAGGAATGCTAATCATTATATAGCATAGACGGTCATCAAGAGGCAGAAGAAAGGACCATCTATTTAATGAGCAACTGGACATCCCGACCCCCACTGTCCCTGCAACAAATGAAATGACTGTCTTTTCTCTCTCCTTTGGGAGTTGAAAGATATTTCTCAGAAGTTGCTCAAGTAGTCTTGAGGTTGCGGGTACCAAGCACAGGAGGGCAGTGGCTTGGTTATGTAAAGAAGAGAAGAATACAAGAAACTCTTGGGTGGTGTTGCATCGTTTAAACTGAACCTAGCAGCAGCCAGGATTTTCCCCCAGCGAGACTGAAGGTGTTATTTCCTAGGAAACTCAGAACCTGATGACCTGCAGTTAAGAGAGTTTTTCTCCAGTATTTCACTGTGAAATCAGCCCTACTGCTGGATTCAGTGTTTTGCCTCCAAAACCCAGATGTAGGCAGTAGGCATTTGCGAGGTGGCTCCTCCTTCTGCATGAGGTTAGTGACCTTAGTAAAGAGACTCAGTAATGGAGTTGGTTTTGTTCTTTTCTACTCCTTCACTGTAATGTAAGATTAAAAAATAAAGAAAGAATTTGGAAAATCAGGATTTTAGTTCTTGTAATAAAATGTCTTAAAAACGTAAATAATTACAAAAATATGTGAAGGAGCTATATTTTCTAACTACTATTATCTATAAAAAAAATTTCCAGATAAGTTAATTAACAAAAGGTAGATATATAGCAATTTTCTAAATATAAAAACCATAGGTGGCAGGGCTTGGGAGATGATTCAGATGCATGTGCACGCATGCAAACACACACACAATTAAAAGTAATGAAATAAATACCTAACACCCTGCAAGTGCTAAGTCATGTAAATAATATCTTACAAAAATAATTTGATTTAAATTAACGAGCATAAAACGTGGAAGGAGACAAAACATACATTTAGGGATGGTAGAAACGGTGAGGTGTAAAGCAGCGAGATTATTAATTTTTCTTTATGTATGTTTAGTATATGTTTTATTAAAAGGAACACACTGTACTTGTATAAATAAAATTTAATTTCATAATGATAAACTTTCCTAACATTTTATTTTTGTTACTTTAATACATATATAAAAGTTGGAAAAGTTTTACAATAAAAATCTGTATGATCAGCATTAATCTGTCCTACTTTTTGATGCCTTTGAAGTAAATTGTGGACTTTAGTTTTCTTTTGATTCCTTAAACATACAGTCATATGGCACTTCATGATATTTTAGAAAGATTTTTTAAAGATATATTTATTTTTATTTTATGTGTATGCTTGTTTTGCCTGTGTATATGCATGAGCCTGGTGCTCGCAGAGCCAATGCATATCCCTGAACTGGAGTGAGGGATGGGTGGAAACTACTGTAAACTACTGTCTGCGTGCTGGGATGTGTCCCGGGCCTTCTGCAAGAGTAGTTAGTGCTGTAAACCACTGAACTGACTCTTCAGTCCTTTTTAATAGCGTATTTGTCAACAGCAGACTATATACAGGGCCATGGTCCTGTGAAATTACATCACCCAGCAGTGCTGTAACCAGTTCAGTTTGTGTGAGAACACCCTATGACATTTGCGCATAAACAAAGTCCCTTGACTCATTTCCCAGAGAGCATCCCTTGCTATTATGTAACGCTTGACTTCATGTCACAGTTTCCTATTTGCTTATGTTTAAAGTGACTTTTTCATTATCAAAGTAATATTTGTCCATTGTAGGAAATTGTAGCTACAATTATAGATACAAAGTTCCCAAATCTATTGCCCCAGTGGCATGTTGTATGCTGTGTTAACAGCACCTCACTTAATACTTCTAAAGTTGTAATAAATTAGACTCTCTATATTTCGTAGATGAGGAATCTATTAAGGGGCCACTCCAGCTCCGCCGAGAGCAGAGTCAGGGTGTTCACCCGTGTGTCCTCCTGTAGTCTGAACTGTGTGCCTTCCCCTGTTTCTGCTTTTCTTCCTACCCTTCTTCTTCATAACACTCACTGTTGACTCGCGTGACTAGACTCTTCTCAGGGTGCATGCATTCCCATGAATAAGTGATTGTGTTTTTACATGCTGATTTGCAGTAAGCCCTTCTCCATGTATGCTAACCTTTTTCCTCATCAGCTTGTCAAGTGAGGGTGCCTTCCATAAGAATTACTGTATCCTTGGCATTATCATCTGCGAGGATACCAATCTTCCTTTCTGTGAGCTGTAGATTGCATCCTTAGGGCCACACCTATAATAACCGGGCAGAAGATTATATATACCTTCCACTACCAATAAACCATGCCTAAATTTGCTGTACAGGAGGCACTTTTGTTACATATACAGCAATATGCATTATAAAATATTTTCTAATTGGTGAAGTGAGATTTTTTCACTTCACACATGTTAGTACTAACATGGGTGGCACTGCTTCCAAGTCCTTCATCTTGGCTTCTCCAGACATCGCTCCCCTCTTCCTTCCCCACCCCTTCCCTTTTACCCTTCCCTGTCCCTCCCCTTACCATGGCCCCTTTCCTGCTCCCCTTCCCACCGCCTTTCCCCGCCCCTTTCCTGCCAGCCTATGCTCATACACTACTTTAGTTTGCCTCCTGCAGAAGGTCAACCCATTTTACAATAAAGTGATGTTGACTGAACTTATGTTTTCTAAGAGGTGCAGAAGAGGCTGTCATACCTTTCTTTTGTGCCTGGAGAAAGGTTTGTGTTTTCACTGTAAGATTGTGAGGGAAGAGAAGATTTTAGAATTAATTTGTGCCCAGGCTTCCAGAGCTTTGACAGATGTGTTCCTGGGAGACTGACCTAAGCAAACTGAAAGGGTGATTTCAAAGAGTGGCTTTGAAGCAACAACCCTAGTGCTGCAGCAGGGGGATGCCCCAAGTTTGTTGTTTATGGATGGGTCGCTGAACAGAGAGCAAAGCACCCTGGGAGAACCTGTACACTTTGGGGATGACAGTAATGAAAAGTCAAGCTAGACTAAAGGAATCTTCAGGCTAGTAATTTATCTCTCTCCCCCTGAGAGCAATCCCTACCCTTTTGACTCACCTTGCTTGACTTTGAGGAAAATTAAATGTATGCAGGCCAGGAGGCCTTGAGTCATGGACTTAGTTAGAATTTCTATTGCTTTGACGGAATAGCATGACTAAAAATCAAGTTTGGAAGGAAAGAGTTTATTTGGTTTATACATCCATATTGCTGTTCATCATTAAAGGAAGTCAGGGCAGGAACTCAAACAGGGAAGAAACCTGGAGGCAGGTGCTAATGTAGAAACCAGGGTAGGGTGCTGCTTACTGGCTTGCTTCTGTGGGCTTGCTTAGCCTGCTTTCTTATAGAACCCATGACCACCAGCCGAGAGATAGTGCCATCCAGAATGGGCTGGGCCCTCCCTCATCAATCACTAATTAAGAACATGCCTTATAGACAGATCTTATGAAGACATTTCTCAATTGAGGTTTCCTCCTTTCAGATAACTCTAGTTGGTGTGCCAAGTTGACATAAAACCACCAACACAGCCCTGTTCTGTGTAACTGGGAGTCCCTGCACCTCACACAATGGTAGGAACTGTAGACAGAGGTTCATTTTTGTGGCTTAGGCATAATATTAGGTCAAAATTCATTTAAAATAGTAACTCTTCATTTTCCATGGAGTTTGCATACGAAAACACAAGCCATAGAGAATGAAGACAGAAAGTGATTCCCTAAATGCTCATCTTACTCGATCTTGGGCGACCATCATCTTCACTCTGATCCATTTTTCCACACAAAAAGTAAATCTACACACACCATACAAATGCTAACAAAAATATCTTAAGGCTGCCCTTTGGTGAGAGTCTGTTCTCTTGGGCAGTGAGTTTCTGGTAACTGGAGATGCTCTTGTTTGTAGGCCGATTTTTATGTGAGTGGCAGCAGGTTTGTGAGTTCTGTGTTGGTGCATTCCCAGATTCAGCCTTAAAAGACTGCGTAGCAGTTTAGTAGTGCTTATAACTCAAAGCTAGAACTGGGTGTTCCAGATCCTTAAAGAGTTACAGCACAAGAGAACTGGCTGTGTGTCCTGCTCATATATGTGCCAACATTTGTTCCAGGCTATTGTGGCCCTTGGCTTAGAGTACGTAACTTAATCTCTACGAGTGTGGATGTATTATTTCCTGGTGATACCATTGAAGAGAGTCTACAAAGAGAGATTGCATGAGAAAAATGTGCATAATGAAATAATATTCCCTCACC
Source organism: Rhabdomys pumilio (assembly GCA_030674055.1). Taxonomy (NCBI): domain Eukaryota; kingdom Metazoa; phylum Chordata; class Mammalia; order Rodentia; family Muridae; genus Rhabdomys; species Rhabdomys pumilio. The sequence goes on from JANHMN010000020.1 coordinate 22,028,897, forward strand.
TGAACTTCAGTGGGTAGGAAGGGGTGTTCTGAAACACATTTGAGGTTAGTTATTATAGTCAGCTGAGTTGTGTTGAGAGGAGAAGACCAATGTGTTCAAGGTTTTCAAAGCAGGGCATGAAAAATGTCTCCGATACTGGAGAATAATACCATTGTATCTCTTGCTGGTTTGAAATTCTTGGCATGTTAATTAGTTTATAAAAAACGGGCCTTGCCAATGTCACAAGGCAAGTTCTGAAAAGCCTAAGGCTTTTAAACTTGAAGGAGCACAGTGAAGGACGAGCCTCATACAGAACATTCGGAGTGCATTGCAGAAAGTGACAAAAGTTGATTAATTACTCATATTAAAATTAAATTGCAATGATGGTATTAACATTCTGAAGGCAGCCACTTCCTTCAGTTTGCCTCTTACAGCTCAGAGCCCATCTTCCTCACCAGTTCTCTCTTAAAAAAGAAAATACCTCTAACCCCCTTTGTTTGTAGCCATTTCCCCTTGCCCCACACCATAAACATCTGTGATTCACTTATCTAATTAATGTTTATCTCTTGATTGAGTTTCTTGGAGAATTCAGTGGCAAAAAGGAGCTTTTGAATTGAATTCTTAAATTGGATTGAAATTTTAATTTTTAAAAAAATGGAAGATAGTGAAGACCCCTATCTCCTTTCCTGTCTGTACCTCCACCTGGGCCAATCAGCCTGCCCACCCCTTCCCCACATCCCACAGCTTGCCTGTCTCCCAGGAGATCTGCTGTAACCAGGGCCACAGGTGAGATCCCTGCCCAAATAACTGCCCCAGATGGGACTCTCAGACCCCAAAAACATGGATGGTATATACTCACTGATAAGTGGATATTAGCCAAAATGTTCAGAATACTCATAATATAACTCACAGATAGTAGAAAGCTTAACAAGAAGGAAGACCCAAGTGTGGATATCTGAAACCCACTTAGAAGGGAAACAAAATATTCATGAAAGGCTGAGGGAGGGAGGAAATTGGGTGGGAGAATGGAGAGGGGAGGGGAAAAGGAGGGGCAGGACCAGGCATGGGGAGAGTCAGGAGGGAATCCCAAAGGGCCAGAAGAATGAATCGAACTATGCAGCAGTAGGGAGTAGGGAACAGGGGGAACCTCTAGAAAGTCCCAGAGACTTGGGATGTGAAAACTTCCAGTGGGATGATGACATTAGACGAAATGCCCAATAGTAGGGAGACGGAACTGGAAGAGACCACCTCCAGCAGGTAGACATGGCCCCCAGTTGAAGCAGGGGGCCACCCACCCATCTTCAAAATTTTTAACCCAGAATTGTTCCTATTTAAAGGACAAAAAATGGAGCAGAGACTGAAGGAAAGGCCACTCAGTGACCAACCCAACTTGGGATCCATCCCATGCACACACGCCAAATCCTGACACTATTAATGAGTGCAGACAGGAGCCTGGCATGGCTGTCCTCTGAGAGACTCTACCAGCAACTGACTGAGAAAAATGCAAATACTTACAGCCAACCATTGATTAAGGTCAGGGACCAGTATGAAAGAGTTAGAGGAAGGACTGAAGGAGCTGAAGGGGATGGCGACCCCATAGGAAGAATAAGAGTGTCAACTTACCCCAACTCTTCAAAGTTCTCAGAGACTAAACTGAAAACCAAGGAGCTTACATGGACCGGCCCCAGCACACATGCAGCAGAGGACTGCCTTGTATGGCCTTAGTGGGAGAGGATGTGCTTAATCCTGTAGAAATGATGATCCAGGGAAGAGGGATGTTGGTTGGGTGAGGTGGGGATGGGTAGGCAGGTGGGGGAAGCACTGTCTCAGAGGCTGGGAGGAGGGGGAATAAGTGAAGAACTTGGGGAAAAGGGGTGATGGGGGCAACTGTTAGAATGTAAATAAATAAAATAATTTAATAAAAAATTGAAGATGACAATTTTTGATCTTGGGTAGGATGTTTGTAAAATTTCTATTAAGTAGAATGTTGAAAGATATCATCTCATATCAGTACCACACTGATTCCATCAAAATGTTCCTCGGGCAATTAAATTTAAGAAAATAGACCTCCTATAGTTATTTTGGTTACCAGTGTGATGTACTCTCAAAAAATTACTTTAAGCTAAGCTTAAAGTTTTGAAAATTTACAAATAGCTTATTACTGCCAAAGATTGACTTTGGCATCCATGTGGTGGGTAAACTGAGGCAGGCAGCCTAAAGCTACTGACAGGGATGGATCCAGATACCTACAGTGGCTGCTGCCAATGGCAGCCAGCAATTACAGAAGTTACTCAGCAGACTTTTCTTCTATAAGGGAACAAAGCTTAATTCACTGGGGCTGGCACTCCCTGTGGTCAGCGGGAAAATGTGAACTCTCTTAAACACACACACACAAACACACACACACGGAGTGGATGAAACTAAAGGCAGTCCAATAACGTCATAAACACAAACATATACATGCATGCATATATACATACATATAGACCTACAGATTTACATAAACACATTCACACATAGAATAGTTAGAGCAAAGCTCCATCAATCAGGCTTCAAGCATTTCATACATACATACATACATACATACATACATACACACACACACACACACACACACAATTGGTGGATGGAACAAGCTTTAACACACAGACTCAGACAAGCTTTACATACCTACATACATACGTACATACATACATACATACATACTGTCTTGGGCTGAGCCAATGAAAGACCCATATACTTCATGGCCCCAAAAGGGAGATGAGGATGTGTTATTCATGCATTGTTCACCATCTTGATAGTGTCCCTACCCTCCAACCTTACAAGTGTCTCAACTGTGGTTAATTATAGGAAGCTCCCTTTGGTCTCACATTATATGACCAGTTTGCAGATTTACCATGGCAGAGAGTTAACTATCTCAGCTTCCTGTATGTGCAGTGCAGTCTTTCTTAGTTACCCTAGACTTAGCTCCTTGTCTATGTTATGAAGTTGCAACAAGAATAGTTTTATGTTTGGGGGTTAACACAACATGAGGGCAGCATTAGGAAAGTTGAGAAGCACTGCCTTAGGAGATTGGCTTCTACAAGAAGCCTAATATTTTTGTACAATTAGCTGCTAGGTTTCCCTACTGGGTTTCCTCCTATCTAATTGCCTCTCCCCTACACTCACTAGCAATGTGATCTCCCTAGCCCCTTTCACAAACCCTCAGTCACTGATAACCCTGATTCTCTTTATATCTGAAAGGTCAACATTTTAGCTTTCGTAGAGAAGTGAAAACATGAAGTATTTGTTTTTCTCTCGCCTGACTTATTTCACTGCACATAATGTGATCCAGTTCCACCCTGGTTGCTGCAGATAACAGAATTTTATTCTTTTATGGCAGAGTAATATGCCACTGTGGATATGTGCCATGTTCTCCTGCTCAGTTTTTAAGTCTGTAGACAGCCTAGGTTGATCCACGTAGGGGTGATATTTAGAAAGCGGAGCCTCATCCGGCTTGTTCCCTGGCAGCCACCATGTTCCCGCTGCTCCTTGGTTCTGTCCGGCTAGCTAGATTCGCAGGTCCTGGCACTCACAAGATGCCAGCATAGAGGATGGTTCTGCCAATCCACTACACTGCATCCACAAAACTCGACTGAACCCCAGACAATATCTACCATCCTTGCAGTACCAGGTAGAAATGAGACTCTTAAAGCTTAATGATTATCTAAAGGATTTATATATTTAGAAATGTTCAATCAACAAGATGCCCACACAATTAGAGTTGTTACCCAATAGCTAACCTTGATAGAAGTTGCTACCCAGGACAGCTTTCGACTCATCCCTGGTTCTCCATGGCTGATAGCCTCCTTCTCTCTTCCCCTTCCTCTCTTTCTTCCCTCCCCTTTCTCTTTTTCTCCCCTCCCCTTCCTCTCCTCCCAGCTCCACCTCCTCTTCTACTGCCTAATCCCTGAGCTCCACTTCGAATACAATGTAGCAGAATAAGTATCCTGCTACAGATACATATCTTGTTTAGTGTGGGTTGTACTTCAGCAAACAGAAAGCATCATTTTAACACCTCTGGAAAATAATTCTCTTTTGAGGAGCATCCAAAATGTCAATCATACTGAATGCAGGATGCACATATTTTAAAATTAAATTTAACACTTAAATTTAAAGTAATGTACTTTACTCTTAGTCTTTCTATTGTAACCTTGGCTGGTATGTAATTCACTATATAGATGAAGCAGACCTTAAACTCACAGAGATCTGCCTGCCTCTGACTTCTGAGTGCTGGCTACTTTAAGATAATTTTAATCGACACACTAATTCTAAATATAGATGAGTCTTCAGTATGGCATTTCAATACATGTGTTGTGTCAGAAAATGTCTGTGGACCCCCAAAAAACCACCAAGGAGCTGATTCCAGATGCAGTCACACTAGGGTATTCAAGTTTGAGCTTGGGCCACACCATCGCAGAACTGGAGCTGGCCCTGAGCCCTAGGCAAGCATTTGTAGAGGCAAGAAGAAGGTATCTAGGGGGGGCTAACATTATGACCTTTAACATAATTAATTGGCTGGTGCGGGAGCCAAACCATAAACTCAACTTCTGATTTATTTCCTGATTGGTAGATATTAGGAAGTGATATGCCAGGGGCAGGCTTGTAACCTGGGAGGTAGGTACAGATTTGTTGGGGGATAACCTAGAAACTGGTGCTTGTTGGGGGCAGGGTGTAACCTGGAAACTAGTGTTAGGTACTGGCCTGTTAGTTAACTTGAGTTCAACCCTAGGTCAGGTTTTCTAAGATGGAATCTGAACCCAAAAGATTTAGTCTCTCACATGCATATCATTGAAACTGAGTAAATTATTGTTTTCAATGTTAATGCAATAAATGTCATATTTATAAAAATAAACAAATGGTTGAGAATTTAAATTTAACTTCAATTAAAATTCTGAATTTCAAGTACATTCTTCAAATTCAAGACAGTATTTCCCAATGAAAACTTATACTTACCTACAACAGCATAGTGTACACTCTCTTCCCTGTTTGAAATATTTTAAACACAAAGTAAAGTACTGAGTTTTCTCAGATAATGACAAAAGGGAAGTATCAGGAAGGGTCCGTGTCTTTGTCTCTACCACCCCTGTGCCCGCGTGATTTGTAGTGAATTTTCTATAGCCAGTCCATACCTGCCTGCCTCATCCATCTCACTTCAGTGAAGGAATGCCGGCCTTCCAACAAGGCTCACATTTCAGCTGCCAGTTCACTCTATTAACTGTGAGGGATCGTAAGATTGTTGATCTCCAGCCAGCTTTTAACTCTTCGGACACTGTATGCATAACCAGTGCTTGGCACGATTCTTTATTTAAATGTTTGGTCCAGGCTGATCTTTGCACCTCCATTATCCAGCCCAGGCACAGATAAAGTGCATAGCACTGTGCTCATATTACCCAGTGACAATTCACATGACGTTTTACAGAAAAGGAAACTGGCTAAGAAAGATTAAGTACAGGGAGTCTGTGCAGGTATTTGCCTGCATGTATGGTGTACATGCCGGGTGCCTAAGGAGGCCAGAAGAGGACATCCTGGAACTGGAGTTGTAGATGGTTGTGAGCTGCCATGTGGGTGCTGGCAATTGAACCTGTGTCCTCTGCAGAAACAGCAAGTACTCTTAACTACTTAGCAGTAAAGCATTGAGACTTAGACACACAGCCAGTAGGGAGCCAAGGATGACCTTACTGTCATAGAGAAGAACGTGGCTTCGATTAAATCAAAGATGTTCCTGAAACAGTGACTCCATCAAAATCTCCACAAGAAGGAACATGTGGAGAAATTTCACAAAATTTGCTTGAACTTCCACTGCCAGAGGTAAATTGCCAAGGATGGGACTCTGGAAAATGACCCAGTCTTTGAGTGAAGTGTGGTTATTGGTTCATAACAGAACAAACTCGTTACATAAGTTATACGATGAGGGGAAGGCAAACACCAGTGGAAATAGTCTTGATAAGTTGTTCTCTTTAAAGAACAAAGAAACAACGCACTTTGATCTGTATGTGTTGATACATACGTGTTGTAAGGCCAGCCCTGGGGTGGCTGAGGATGGGAGATTGTTAGATCAAGGCCAGCTTCAACTGCATAGCAAAACCTGTCTCTAAACAAACAAACAAACAAACAAACAAACAAACAAAATAATGAAAAAAACCCCAGCAACCAAACTCTTCACACATGTTCACTTTAAATTCATCATGTTTCCAACCAATAAACTACAGCCTATTAAATAATAGCAAAATTTTTATATTTTTATCTTTTAAATAACCTATACATGTATGGAGAAAGAATTTTGAAAGTTACAGACGACCCTTCCTTTTGCCCACAGAGAGAGAAGATCTTCTTGTACGGTTTCTGCTTTCATGACCATCGCTACCATTCAGTCCACTGCGTCCCGCAAGCCTGCCTTTGCAAGCAGGGACTGGTGAAACCTCTGAGGGAGGTGATAAAAATTGCTCTGCTCTCCATGAGCCAGAACAGCGCTGGAGTCAATGCCAGCTCACTATGAGATAAACACATTTAGAGTCTTGTCTGTGTGGTTGGGAATCCTCTGAATTAATTTCCATATGCAATGTTTATTAAAGGATAAGCAATTCAGTTTGTGCTAATTCCAAGCTCTCGTGTGTAACATTAAAACTCAGTGGTAATTCTAATAACTGTTTAGAACTCGTAGCAAGAGATTTTTTTTTTTGAGAAAGAGTTAAGTTTATCATTGTTGTTAAGACTTAGTGATTTGTGGGATTTTGAAAAGGCAGTTGAGATTTTAGTCAGTTTTAGTATCATTTTAAATTTTCTACCAATTTGCCTACTTTGTGCCTTGTACCTGGTTAGACTTTTCCCGTGGTTTGGCATTGGAGAACAGCTGCAGGCATCCTTGAGGAGGCAGTAGTGGGAAGGCATCAAGGTAACTCAGAAAAGGACCTGAGCTGCGTGGTTGTGATGGAATTTGCTTAGGTTAGGCTAACTCTCTGTAATGATGACTGGGTGTCATCCATCTCTGAGACGACTGCCCTTAACGTTTCTGCCAAGGTTTCCTGAATCTTCCTTGCCCTGCCCTGTGAATATATTAATTGGCCTTCAGCTTGTCATCAACCTTCCAGCAATTTCCTGTCTATAGAACCCCAGTTGGGCTTGATAGTCTAAAAGGTATAGCCTTTCAGTCTTACAAGCTGTGAGTGAAAGACTTCAGAGAATTTCCTAAGAGCTAACATCTTTCAACATCTAACATTTTAAAACACATATGTGTGCATGTTTATGAGTATGCAGGTATTCTCATGTGTGCATGTATGTGGAAGCCAGATAGAAATCTCCAGTGTCATCCCCAGATACACAATCTAAATCATTTGAGTCAGGCTCTCTTACTAGCCTGGGGATCACCCATAGATTAGACCATCCAGTCCAGCCGTTCTCTATCTGTGGCTCTCTACCCCTGTAGGAGAGAAACAGCTCTTTCACAAAGGTCACATATCAGATATTTACACTACTATTCATAACAATAGCAAAATTATAGTTACGAAGTAGCAACAGAAGTAACTTTATGGTTGCAGGTCACCATAACATGAGGAACTGTGTTAAAGGGTTAGAACATTAGTAAGGATGAGAAATATCGGTCTAGTCAATGAACTCCAGTGATCCTCCTGCCTCTGCCTCCTCAAATTACATTACAAATGCATGTCTCCGTGGCAGCCTTTTTATGTAAGTGATAAAAATCAAGTGTAGGTTCCCGTAATTGTGAGACTGGAATGTTAATGACGGATCTAAATCCCTAGTCCTCAGTTATTAAAGTAGGGATTTTTCTTGTGCCTCTGTCCTGAGATATTTTTCTTTCTGAAATGACTGTGTGTTAGGTCAGCCTTCATAGAAACCTTCTCTATGTTTGTATCAGTCAGAACACTGAAAAGCACATTTTAACTTCTGAATGTTCAGAATGCCAATGATGTAATTAGGCCAGAAGATGATCTAGTCACACCAGAGATACATTTGATTTGGCTCATACAGGTTTTTAAAGATTGTTCACTTGTTGTTAAAATGTCACAAAAAATAAAAGCTTTTTCAAAATAAGAATAAAAAATACCCTTTGTGTTCTCCCTCATATGAGGACCCTAGCCTACAATGTGTGTGTATGTGTACATACAGATATATGTAAAGATACACACATATATAAACAGTTGTTAAGCATGAACAAAGTCTAACAAATTTAGAAAGGAGCCCTAGAGAAGACAATATTAGGTGACGAAGAGGGACAGACATGGGACCAACACGTGGATCATGGAAGAGAATATAAAGCTAGTGTTTCCAAGATTCAATTCCGGCGTTAGTTTCTTTTCTGTGATGGCTCTGTGAATTCAACTTTCTTTGTATTGAAGTAGCAAGGGGCCATTTTTATCAAAAAAAATCCAACACATTATTCTTATGAAGCAGTAATTAGGAAATTTGTGCTGTTTTGTTTTGGTCCATTGACCACAGTGAAATAGAAATTAGACATGACCAGTCAAGATATATGTCCCATTGAGCCATTTAGCAAAAGAGAGTAAAAGAAAATTTCTTCTGGGGGAGGAGCCTTATAACCTGGAACTTTCTCTTTATTCTTTTGGGTCTTTTCTTTCTTTCTTTCTTTCTTTCTTTCTTTCTTTCTTTCTTTCTTTCTTTTTTTCTTTCTTATTTAACATTCTAATCCCAGCTTCTACTCCCTCCTCTCCTCCTCTTTTCCCACTCCCTCCCTCTCAACTCAGCATCCTCTATGCCACACTCCCTTTCTCCTCAAAGACGGGGAGACCTCCCATGGATATCAACCAGCCTTGGCATATCAAGTTGTGGCTCATATTCTCCTACTGAGGCTAGACAAGGCAGTCCAGTTATTGGAAAGGAGTTCAAAGGCAGGCAACAGAGTCAGAGACAGCCCTTGCTCCTACTGTTTGAGGTCTCACATGGAGACAAAGCTGTACATCTGCTACAAATTTGTAGGGGTAGATCCATTCCATGCATGCTCTCTGATTCATGGTTCAGTCACTGTAAGCCCCTATGTGCCAAGGTTAGCTGATTTGTAGGGGGGTTTTGTAGTATCCTTAATCTCTTTGGCTCTTTGAATCCTTCCTTCTCTTCTTCCATAAGATTTCCTGAACTCTGCCTAATGTTTGACTGTGGGTATCTACATTTAATTTCATAAGCGGTAGGGTTTAGCCACTCAGATGAGTGTTATGCTAGCCTCCTGTCTGCAAGTATAGCAGAGTATTATTCACAGTGTCATGTGTAAATGAACCATCTTTTCTTTATCCATTCTTCAGTTGATGGACATCTAGTTTATTCCCAGTTTCTGGCCATTACAAATAAAGCTGCCATGAACACAGTTGAGTGACTGTCCTTGTGGTATAATGGAACATCTTTTGAGCATATGCCCAGGAGTCTCAAAGTAGAACTATCTTCATTTTTCTGAGAAAATGCCAGATTGATTTCCAAAGTGGTTGCACAAGTTTGACTCCGCTCGCCCCAGCAATGGAGGAGTGTTCCCCTTGCTCCACATTCTCACTAGCTTTGTGGAGGTCTTTTCCATCCCAGCTTCTCATTTTTACCATACCTAGAACTCATGTTGTCCAAATTTGTTCCTTCTAAAGTAAGAAAGTCTGAGTAACCAGAAGTTACCCATACTTATTATATATACAGCCAGTGTATCTGACTAGGGTGTTCAGCTTCTCCTCCTTGGGTCAGTATTGGGCTAGTTCACGGTGATTATGGCTTTCTCGGGAATTTTTAAAGCACATTTCCTTTGTGTTTGCATATGTAAAAGAACTATATTGGTCATCCCAAGGGAAACCACTGAAATTTACATTTCCTTATTTTAGAAGAAGCATTGACACTTTCTCTCATGCTTCAAATATAGAAAAGTCTTCTAAAGATATTTTCTTAGATTTATATATGTGTATGGGTGAGAATAAATTTCTAAAAGTAATTTTTGTATTTATATGTGTATGCATGGGTATCTTCAGAGGTCAGAAAAGGCTAGTGGGTCACCTGGAGCTAGTGTTACAAGTGATTGTATGCTGTCTATTTTAAGTGTTGGAAACCATACTCAGGTCCTCTGGGAAAGCGCCTTAATTCCTAAGTTATCTTCCAGTCCCAATTTTAAGTGTTGGAAACCATACTCAGGTCCTCTGGGAAAGCGCCTTAATTCCTAAGCTATCTTCCAGTCCCAACTTTCTTTCTTTTTTAAAAAAACACGTTTTAAATGTTATGTGTATGAGTTTGCCTATGCATATATATGTATATATACATATACACACATGTACCACATGTATGGCTAATGTTCTTGGCGGCCAGAAAAGGGTACTGGATCCCCTGAAACTGGAGGTACAGATGCTTAAGACACTGTGTGGGCACTGCATCCCAAATTAGTATCCTCTACAGATGAAAGCCATGATCTTAAACACTGAGCCAGCTTTTCACTATACACCTAACTTTTCTTTTTTTGAATATTGTTAAATGTACAGAAAAATTTCAAAGACAGTACTGTACCCGTTTCTCCTATACCAGCAATGGCATACTTTTCCCAAGTATAGAACCAACAGTCATAACCAATTGAACTGCTCACTTTTTTAACATTAAATCTCTTCCCTTCCTGCGTTTCCCCTTGCAGGATCTCATCAGATGAAGGGCACACTGTATTTATTTCCAAGGCTCTTTAGGTGTTTTCAGCTGTGTGTCCTTCAGCATCCACGTTGATGCTGCATGATTTTTCTTGTTTACGGTAACATTCATCATCCCAGAAAGCACTGCTTTTAGAGTTTGTAGAAATTCCTCCATTTGGTTTTTTCCCAGATGTTTTCTTCTCACAATGGTGGAGTTGATGAGATTTTAGAAGTAGAATGTGTAGGGAGGAGTCACTGCCAACATGCTTTGTGAATGAGAGTGTTAACCTTGTTTATGAAGCTTACTTCTTGAAATCTAGACCTGTCCCCACACTTACAGCAAGTCAGTAAGTAGAGGTCATGTGGAGGAGGTAGCCAGTTAAGTACTACTTTCTGGAGAGAGCAAGGTGTGCAACTGTTTTACAGAACAGCTTGTTTCTTCTCCCATTTATTTGTTCACTCATTTGCATAATTGCCAGCTCATAGACACGTACTCTGTATTTTGGGTTCCAATCTACTGATCCATTATTTATTTTGTTGCTCAAATAATTTTAGTTCTGGTCTTTGGGGGAAAAAATCATGTTGGTTCAAACATCCTTTTGAGAATCCCATCTCCTTATTTATTATTTCTTTACTTTCTAGCCCTAAATGATGTTTCAAGCTTATCTTGATTATTTCTGCCCTAACTTCTATAATCAGACATTTCTCCAAGGATGCTTCTTGCCTTTCATTGTTGAATAGTATTGAAAACCAACATGAAGGCATTGTGTATGCTTGTTAGTCCTTGAAATTTGTAGCTTCTCAATGAGCAGAGCTGGGAAACATATATATGAACATTATCCCATGTGGGTCCACATTTACAAGATCATTTTCACATCTATACATCTGTATATACATTAAGTTAAAGGTACAGCAGTAAGAAGGCTTCTGACTGTAATGGGGCACTATGCGGTTAATTCCATTAATAATCTCTACTAGTGAGTATCAAATTGACTATTGTTGACTATTCTCCAACAACTTAACTTACTCAGTTGTCAATATCAGAATAAATTTCTCTTATCTCCCTAGTTTCTATTTCTGGTTCAGTAATTTAGTTCTTTTAAATAAAGATGTAGACAGCAAAGTATAATTTGGACACACTGCAAAATAAATCTCTCAGCATGTTTTCTTAATTCATCAAAATAGATAAGTATACATTAGCAAATAGCACATCTGTGCACACCTGGGATGCTATGGATGCTTATTAGGGGTATCAGGTCTGGAGGACTTATGAAGGCAAATTTGCAAACAAATAAATATAGACTTGTAGTCATTTAACATTTCAGGACTAAAATTTTGTTCTGTATATAATAATTAAAAAAACAACTCATGGGAATCATTAGTTCTAGCCATTACTAGCTTAGAAAAAAGAGCAGATTTTATAAAGGGTATTTCATAAAGTCACACATGAGATTTCATACTTGGAAAGTAGCAAAAACTATGGTAAATGAGATTTAAAGATGAAATTATAAAATGAGATAAGGCAAGTTTGGGATATGTTGAACTGTTGCGTAAGAAGTTGTTTGAACGCAGAAGCAGCTTAATATGTTTCTGAAATGCAGAAATAGCTTAATGTGTTTCTGGAGTGAAATAAAATTCAGTTTCTCTAAAAATGGTCATGTGAGTGTGTTATAAAAAGCTTCCCCCTCATTAATGCAAGCACGTGAAATGATGACTGCACCTCTAGGAAGGTCTACCGTGCTTCGGGAGAATTGATCACATTCACCAAAGTGAGTTCTGCTAGAGCTCAATGTGTGCAATCAATTTTTATATGGAGATTAAAAAAAGAAACAAACCAAAGAAAGTCACCAAAGAAAGACTAATGACCTCTAAAAATCACAATTAATCTAAGGCATTGATGTGATATGTAGTGTGAGGTGGGACTATGACATATGTAAAGATTCTACAAAACTTTCATGACAACATGGCTCTTGTTTATTGCTGTCACCATTTCGTCAGGGTTTATAGGTAGGTATTCTCGTTATGGGAAACTATCATGGGAAACTGGAGGAGAGTGGACTAGGGAAGTCACCAGTGCTGTGTTAGGTTGTCAGCATTCATTTCTACAGGAGCATCATCTACTGCCAAGCTTTTGTCATCTCACAAGATGTAAGATTGGAGGACAAAAACCCGTGAGAGACTCAAAAATCTCAGTAGAGCAGAGCAGTGGTTCAACCTTCCTAATGCTGCAACCCTTTAACATAATTCCTCATGTTGTGGTGATTCTCCGATCATAGAATTATTTTGTAACTGTAACTTTGCTGCGGTTATGAATAGTATTATAAATGTATAATATGCAAAATGTCTGACATGTGATCTGACCCCCAAATAGCTCAAAAGTCACAGGTTGAAAACCACCGAGGGAGTGTTTGAGATGGAAGTCCTGATTGATCTGGATCAAGTGTTATTAGAGTACATGAAATGAGAGAAAAAAACAGTGAGCTCATATAGAGAAGCTGAGGAAGGTTATTTTGTTTGTAGAATATTCCTGAAACATTTGATGTGACATCTATCCAATGCTTAATTTTATAATTTAATTAAATTATAATTATAATTAAATTATAATTTTATAATTTGTGAAATATCCTTAATATGTTAATATGAACAAGCAAAAAGAAATGACCCCGGGGGAAATGTAGGTGATTGGCCAAATACAAATCTTGGTCTCGTGGTTGTGTGTTGGGTGATAGAGAATCATAGAATTATCACCTTGCAAGAAAAAAATTACAAAATAAAATTTTTGAGGTGACCTTTCTAGATATTAAATGCTGAATCTTTAAAGGGTACAGTTCATCTTTGTTGTAAAAATGGCCATCAAATATCTCTTATTGATGTGCCACGGATCTGTCTAATTGGGTAAGTACAAAAATAGATTTTATCTTCCTATTTTTAGTGGTGAAATTTCTCTCTTTCATGGTTTCAAGCCAAGGAATGACATTTTGCATTCTGCAACTAAATACTGCCAAAGTATATTTATCTAATGGCTTTCTCTTTGCTAACATTTACACAGCCATTGTTCTATCCTCACTCACCAAACAGGAGAACTAGAAGATATGAAACACATTTTCTTAAGACTCCTGGAATAAAATTGTTCTTTTACATGTTTTATCAATAATTTACTCAGATATTTCATCTCCTCAACCCAATGCATATCGTACCATTATAGTTTTATTCCTAAGGTAAGATAAAATTTTAATGAACAGAAACAATGAATCCTCATCAGAAGAAATATTTCATTAATGAAAACTCATTTAAATTTAATCCAGTCTAATTCAAGCATTACTGGTATGTGATCATGTCTTGTATTCAAGGAGCAGAAATTATTTATGGAATGGAAGCCACTCAGAGCTTATCACTCTGCTGGAGAAGCGTGAGGTGAGAGAGTTAAGATAAAAACTAAAGAAATTATGACACAGCAAAATATGATGATGCTTGGAGATGGAAGACTGCATTGTGGAAGTTCAAGTGAAGACGAATCCCTGAGTTGGAAGAACAGGAAAATTAGGTAATGTGGTGATATGTTAATAAGGATGGAATGAACCTGAAAAAAATAAACAGAACGTAGTGAAAAATGTTTAGATGTAGTCATGGACAGAAATGAAAGTACTTAGACTTAAGAAGAAAAGGGAAAGAAGGAAGAAGAAGGCGAAGAGGAAGAATAGGAAGAATAATAATAAGAAGAAATTTCTAAACAAGGTCTTGTTATACAGTATGGTGTGGTCTTAAACTTGAAATCTTCATGAGAATCAAGCTTACAGCATGATACACTAGACTTGGCTGAAGATATCTTCATAAATCAGAGCTTGAATCAGTTTACTACAACAACAACAATAACAACAACTACTATTATTTCCTCCTCCTCCTCCTCCTTGTTGTCTTCTTCTTCTTCTTCTTCTTCTTCTTCTTCTTCTTCTTCTTCTTC
>JANHMN010000020.1:22046033-22062836 GCA_030674055.1 Rhabdomys pumilio
CACACACACACACACACACACACACACACACACACACACACACACACAAAATCCAAACCCCAATATATAGAGTCTGTTTTGTGTTGGGCAACTACTTCTGGACATGGGGCCTGCCCTGGAGTGTGGTTGATATGCCCTATGTCACTCTGTTGGAGAAAACAGATTTCCCTTCCCCAGAAGGTATCAATTGCAAATAGCTTCTTGGAACTCTGTGTCCACTTCCTCTTCTTCATGCTGAGATTTTGTCTTGCTTGAACTTGTGCAGATCTTAGGAACGCTGAGGATGACTTTTCTTGAAGGCCAAATGTAAAAGTGTTTGCAGAAGAGAGGTCCATGGAAAGTAAGCCTTTCATCCACATATAAAAACAGAGAAAAGAAAAATACAGATTTCTAGAGTAAGGTTGTAAGTGTACAGACAGCTCAAACAAAGGCAGTAATTCATTCCACATATTGCACCTGTTTTAATTTTAATTAAAGTGAGTTTCAAGGTTAGTCCTGATCTCTGGTTGCACTTTAATTATCCTCCCAACATTGTCTGTCTGTGTTATGATCCCTTTAACAGGCAGGAGGAAATAGACATTTAATTAACCAGATGCCACTCAATAAATCTTAAGTGTTAGTCTCTGTATCAGAAGAGCAAATGCTAGCCAGTGAAGCAAGCTAGCTTGGATTTACCATGATTAATGTGATATAGTTTAGAGTTATTAAGACAACTGATGCTCTCTAAAGTAAAACCAAGAATGTACTTTAAAATTTGAGGTACAGAAGGGGTTCTTTTGGGTTGACAAGCAACAATGTGAATGAAGAACTAGGTCATAATGATTTCCATCTTGGTATTTACCTGTTGCTTTAAAAAATGTATTTGTTCCAAGGGTGGGACTTTCTTCAAGTAAAGGGCGCAAATTACAGAATTAGATTCAACAAGACAAACCGGAAAGATGCCTGTCATTTAGTTTAATCAATAGACATTCTTTCTCTTTGTAACAAAACCCCAATTTTTTGTTCACTTTCTTCCTGGGCACATTTCTTTCAAGGAATGCTGGGCTCTTCCCCAAACAAGATTATTTATAACTACTTGATTTAAAGAACCATGATTATTGGATCACATAATAAGAATATGTTTAGTTTTGTAAGAATATTAAACCATTTTCCAAAGAGGCTGATCATTTTATATTACCACCACATTGCATAAGAGCTCCCATGCACCCATCAAAGTAGTGGCATTCATTTCTCCAAGCAATTGGAAGAACCACATGCAATTTCAAAACACAGGTCAATGACACATGAAGGGAAATCTACTGAGGGCTCTGAGATTTATTTTATCTCTAAAAGGAACATAAAACAAAGTAGACATATCTAATGCTTCATGAAATACTTTCAACTGAGCAAATGTCTGGAGGCTAAGAAGCGAAGTGAGTCTCACAGTTGAAATAATGGGAAAATTGGATAACACAACAGAAGATAAAAGAATTTTTTGGATGATGTTGTTGAATTACTCATCCCTTCAGCTCATCCCTAGAACTATTTATCACAAGACTTGTAGCTGAATGATGACAATTCTTGTGTTACCAACTTCAGGCTGTAAATTTCCTACATTGCAAATAAACATACTCTATTTGGTACAAAGGTTACTACCTCCAGGGTTTTATTTAACCACACCAAGTTTGACTTATCCCCAAGTTCATTCTTTGATCTCCACCAAAAATGATCTTTCCAGTGTTTGCTGAAATCTCATATTCTACGCAAAAATCTTCTCTAAACTTCACTTAAGTAGTCCTTTCCATTCACTCATGTAGGAGCGCTTTTCAAGCCTTAATGTTCTTTTTTTGCTTTATTTTTTCCTTTTATTGAAAATAGATTTTTTTCTCACATAATATACCCTAATTATCCACTCTACTTCTCCCAATTCCTCCCCATCTCCCTTCCCATCCAGATCTATCCCTCTTCTCTCCTTCATTAGACAACAAATGGTCTTCTAAGGAATAATAGCAAAATAAAATATAATGAGGTACATCAAAAACTAGCATATCAGAATAGGACAAAACAAACAAACAAACAAACAAAAAAACAGAAACAAAGGAAACACACACACACACACACACACACACACACACACACACACAAACAGAAACAAAGAGACCACTCATTCACATACTCAGGTATTCCATAAAAAACACTAACCTGGAAGCAATAATACCCAAAGGACCTGTAGGAGGTTATGGGGGCGGGGATGAGGGAGAGAGAAAATAATGTGAAATAAGAATAAAAAAATAAAGAATAAAATAAAACAGAACAAGAAAATCCCTGAAAGTACTTTATGAGACAAGAAACCTTCAATGACGCCCTTGAGTACCTTTTCTGCTGGCCATCTACCACTGGGCATGTACCTTGCTCTTAAGAATAGTGTGTTTTCCTGGAGGAGCTCCTTTGGTGGAAACTAAATTTTCATTTGCAAGTGGCTACCAATCGGAGATTGCTTCTGGGTTGAGGATGGGAGCATGTGTCCACTTCTCCTTTCAGCTCTAGGACTATCCCATCTGATTCAGATCCATGAAAGGCCCTGTGTTTGCTGCCTCGGTCTCTCTGGGTCCACGTTATCCTTCTCAGAATGATCTTTTTCTAGTTCCATCCATTTACCTGCAAATTTCATAATCTCATTTTTAAGAGCTGAGTAATATTCCATTGTGTAAATGTACTACATTTTTTTTATCCATTTATATGTTGAGAGATATCTAAGTTGTTTCTAGTTTCTTGCTATTACAGAAAAAGTGTGGGGAGCTGACATAAGGCAGCTATCATCCTTGTAGCCATCTTGAGTCATATACCCAGACAAAAGACTTGTTTTCAACAGCCTACAACAGCTGAGCACACTCTGATAACATCTTGTTTTATATACCCAGGATTTTCCCTTGGGTGTGTGTGACTTAAAGGCGTGACTTAAGAAGTGAGACTTATAAAAGGCGAGAGGCAGACAGAAGACGAACTGGAAAACTTGGAACTTGGAGGCACTAGGGACTAGGAACTAGGGACTTGGGACTTGAACTAGGAAGAGAGACTTGAGAATAAACAGAACTGAATCACACTCTGTTTGGTCTCTATTCTTCATGTCCACCCTCACTCTCTCTCTTCCTGAACCCTGACCAGCAGACCAGAGCAGCAGTACGAGCTGGAACAATTTAGCCCCCAAAGCTTGGGGCAGTGTGGGCTCTAACAATTTTGGCCCCCAAGCTTTTGGCAGTGCGGGTTCCAAATTTGGCAGAGTGGTCCTCAACAAAATAGCATCGGTATACATGGTTGAGCAAGTGTCTCTATGGTAGAATGAAGTGTCCTTTGGGTATATGCCCAAGAGTAATATAGCTGGATCTTGAGATAAATCAATTCCCATATTTCTATGAATTATCATACTGATTTCCATAGTGGTTGTACCAATTTTCAGTCTCACAAGCAATGGATGAGTATTTCTTTTATTCCACATCCTTGTCAGCATGAGCTGTCACTTGTTTTTTATTGATATTACCCATTATAATTGAGGTGAAATCTCAAAATATTAATTTCTATTTCTCTGATTACTAAAGATGTTGAACATTTCTTTAAGTGTTTCTCGGCTATTTGGGTTTCCTTTTTTTTTTTTAAGCTTTTATTGTTTGTGATTTTTAAAGAACGAGCATATATATATATATATATATATATATATATATATATATATATTATCTCCACTGTAGCTGTCTTTAGACACACCAGAAGAGGGCATCAGATCCCATTATGGATGGTTGTGAGCCACCATGTGGTTGCTGGGAATTGAACTCAGGACCTCTGGAAGAGCAGTCAGTGCTCTTAACTGCTGAGCCATCTCTCTAGCCTGGGTTTTCCTTTATAAGATGTCTCTGTTTAGGTCTGTACCTATTTTCAATTTGTGTTATTTTTTTAATATCTAGCTTTTTGAGTCCTTTATATATTTTAGATATTCGCTCACTATTGGATGTGTAGTTGATAAAAATATTTTCCCTTTTGGTAGGATGCTGTTTTGTCCAAATGATGTGTCTGACTTAGTCAGTGGTCTATTGCTGTGAAGATACCATGACCACAACAACTCTTATAGAGCACAGCTTGTGTTTGGAGCTGGCTTACAATTTCAGAGATTTCGTACATTCTCATCTTTATGGGGAGCACGGGAACATGTAGGCAGACACAGTGCTTAAAAAGTAGCTAAGAGTTAAACACCTGAATCCACAGGTAGCAAGAAGAGACACTTTCTCCAAAAAGGGCACATATACTCCATCCAGCAAGACCACACCTCTTAATTCCTTTCAAGTAGTGCCACTCCCTCCTGACCAAGTATTTAAATATATGAGCCTGTCAGGGCCATTCTTATTCAAACTACAACAGCATCCTTTGCTGGGCAGAAGTTTCTTAGTTTCATGAAGTCCATTTATTAACAGTTGATCTGAGTGTCTGTGCTATCAGTTTTTTTCTTTTGCTATTGAGTTCAAGGTTATTCTCCACTTTTTCTTCTATCAAATTCAGTGTATCTAATTTTATATTGAGCACTTTGAACTATTTAGAATTGAGTTTTGTGCAGGGTGATAAATAAGCGTCTATTTGGATTCTTCTACATGCAGACATCCAGTTTGACCTCACCATTTGTTGATGATGTCGTTTTTCAGTATATATCTTAGGCTTCTTTATCAAAATAAAGTGTACATATTTATGAATGGATCTCTAATTCAATTCCATTGATTTATATGGGGTGTGTGTGTGTGTGTGTGTGTGTGCACACACACACGCGCGCGCACACCCCAATACTATGCTCCTTTTATTACTAGAGCTCTGAAGTAGTTTGAGGTCAGGGAAGGTGAAATCTCCAGCAGTTCTTTTTTAAATCAGGATTGTTTATGCTATTTTTTGTGTGTGTGCACGTGTACATGTGCGAGTGCGTGTGCATGTGCATGTGCGTGTGCGTGTGCGTGTGCGTGTGCGTGTGTGTGTGTGTGTGTGTGTGTGTGTTTCCATATGAAACTGTGAATTGTCCTTTCAATCTCCATGGAGAGTTGTGTCTGAATTTTGATTACACTGAATCTGTAGATTGCTTTTAATAGGATGAGCACTTTTACTATATTAATACTACTGACCCTTAAGCATGGAAGATCTTTCCATCTTCTGATATCTTCTTTCATTTCTTCAGTGTTTTAAAATGTTTATTATACAAGTCTTTCATTTGCTTGGTTGGAGTTACTCTTATTTATTTTATATTATTTGAGACTGTTGTCAAATGTGCCCTTCCCCCAGGCCTGAGCAGGACTGTGAGTCTTTTACCACAATAGACCAAACAACAGTAGGACCTAGGAGAGGCATTGCCTTGCCAGCCGTGGTGCCCTGCAGTCTGCTACCTAGCTAAGAAGAATGGACCGCCTGCTGAGCTAGCCTTGACACCTTCCTACTAGTATCTCCTCACCCAGCCCCTGGGCTGAACAGAGAAGAGACTCTGGGGGGTGGGGCTCCCCTTTTATATGTGAAAGCAAAATATTAAACCTCGGGCCTTGATCAGAATACTTTGTCTTGGCCCCACGTTTCTCTCATCCTCCATTCCCCTTTCATTCCCAGCCTTCCTCTCAGGAGAACCGGTTCCCGTAGCTGCTGGCGGCTACAGTCAAAGCTGTTGATTCCCTGATTCTCAGTCTTCACTTTGTTCTCTTCAGGTGTATCTAGTATGAGATCTTTTTTTTTTTTTTTAATGTAGACACCGAGTACTATAAACTTGCCTTCACTGTGTCCCAGAACTTTGGGTATAATGCACCTTCATTTTCATTTAATTCTAGGATGTCTTTAATTTCTGTCTTGATCTATTATTCAGTCAGAGTGAGTTGCTCTGTTTCTATGAGTTTATAAGCTTTTTGGTGTTTGTTGTTGATATCTGGTTATAATCCATATAGGATTCAGGGTGCTAGTTCAATTTTCTTGTATCTGATGAGACTTGTTTTGTGCCCAAGTATGTGGTCAGTTCTGAAGAAAGTTCCATGAAGTGCTGAGAAGAAGGTATTCATGAGTTTGTGTGTGTGTGTGTATGTGTGTGAGTATGTGTGTGCGCGTGCACATGTGTGTGTGTGTGTGTGTGTGTGTAAGAGAGAGAGAGGTATAAATATGTGTGTGGTGGTTTGAATAGAAATGGGCCCCATAGATGCATGTGTTTGGGTGCTTGGGAGTGGCATTATTAGGAAGCTGGAGTAGGTGTGGCCTCGTTGGAGAAAGTGTGTCACTGTGAAGGCAGGCAAACTATGTCCAGTGAGGTACACAGTCTCCTTCTGTTGCCTGTGGATCAATATGTAGAATTCTCAGCTCTTTCTCCAGCACTATGTCTGCCTGATGGCCATGCTTCTTGCTGTAATGATAGTAGACTGGACCTCTGAGACTGCAAGCCAGCCTTAAGCAAATGTTTCCTTTATAAGAGTTGCCTTGGTCATGGTGTTTCATTGCAGCAATAGAAACCCTAACTAAGACAATCTCTTAGGTCCATTTGGCTTATAACCTCACTTAACTCCAGCATTTCTCTGTTTAGTTTTTGTCTGGGTGATTGGTCTATTGGTGAGACAGGGAAATTGAAGTCTTCCACTACCTGTGCAGAAAGTTCCAGATGTGTTTTAAGCTGTAGTAGTGTTTCTTTTATGAACTTGAATGCCCTTGTCTTTGATGCATAGATGCTAAAATTTGCACAGGTAGTAGAATTAATTTTGGTTTGAAGCTTATTTTGTTAGTTATTAAAATGGCTTCAGCAGCTTGCTTCTTAGGTCCATTTTCTTGGAATATCGTCTTCTACCCATTTACCCAGAAGTGATATTTATCTTTAATGCTAGATGTGTTTCTTGGATACAGCAAAAGGGTGGATCCTGTTTTTTAATCCATTCCATTAGTTTGTGTCTTTTTATTTGGGAATTGAGACAATTGATGCTGAGACATCTTAGTGAACAGTGTTTGTTGGTTCCTGTTATTTTGCCATTGTGATATGTTTGTGTTTCTGAGTGGGTGTTTTATTTTTAAAAAATATATGCTTTTAATTGTATTTGTGCAGGTGTGTTATCTGCATGCATGTCTGTGCACTATATGCATGCAGTACCCACAAGTCTGAAGAGAGCATCATCAGATCCTTTGCAACTGGAATTTCAGACAGTTGTTAATTGAACCCAGGTCTTCTGGAAGAGCAGCCTGTTCTCTTAACTACTGAGCCATCTGTCCAGCCCAAAGTGTATGTTTTCTTAAGTGTTATGTGAGAATCTTGTGAAAATTCTTAATTCTGTTTCCATGGTCTGGGATCGGTTTGGGGACTCCAAGTTTGTAAGAAGTCCCCATAGGGTAAGGATAGTTCGTATTTGGGGACTACACTTTGAGTCAAAGAGCATTTTTTGTCAAACACTTAGATTTTGTACTAGTCCACGTGCTATCTTGCATTTTAGTTAACATTCATTAGTCCACACGTCATCTTTCTGGACAGATTGAAATGTTTTTGAGGACAGGATTTCTTTTTTAATTTCATGAAAACACTTAAACACCATGAATGTGCTTAGTAAAGAAGAGATAGAAGGGATGACTGAATTAATGAATGTGCTTAGTAAAGAAGAGGTGGCTGAATTAATGAATGTGATTAGTAAAGAAGGTATGACTGAATTAATGAAAGGGCCCAAGTTAGAACTCTTTAGCTTGTAACTGGACACACTACATACTTGATGCGCTAGGAAATAAATAACTTGGTTTTCCCTACACCTCCAGTCTCAGAGAAACAGAAACTGTTTAGAAAGAAGCAGTTAGAGATTCTAGATCAAAACTATGAAGTTTAAAAGTCCATGGTGTAGGCTTAAGGTGGAATGCATACAGTAGAAGAGTCTGTCCATTTTAAAGGCAGATCCTCCAGACTTAACGAGGTAATTCAGTTGTATAAAATATCTTTTGAATCAGAAGTGAGCACTGTGTTTGTCTAAAGGCACTGGGAACACAATTATCTTTGTAAGAACCTAGGAATCCAATAATTTTAGGAGGGACCTTGAAATTCAGGAAAATCTAAAGTGTGTTGTAGGCTTATCACTATGCCCACACAGCAGTTAGGAGCCTTTATGGAGTTCAGAAGAACCATGCTGACCAGGGAATTTATAAGTGTCTGTTGACAGTCATATTAGGAAGCCCCAGAACACAGATTACACTAACCTGATTAGATCAGCTCCAGTTTTACCAGCTTTGAGAATCCAATTAAGTAGCACCCAGCTTAGTGTAGTTATTACTTCCTGTGCAACGGAAATCTTTTATATTGCTAAAAGAAAAAGGAAAACTTTAAAGAAAGCAGTGCAGGGGTCGTAATATATCACCTTTTGCTATCCACCTACAATGGTGATGTCAGTCAGAACCAAGAAAGAGCTTATTTTGTGGAAATATGAAGTGTAATGGTGATGTCAGCCAGAACTAAATAAGGAAACTACTTAGTGGAAATATGAAGAGGAATGGGATCTTTATACTTTTTTCCAGAGTAGGTCCATGACATGTCTTCATGTGTTGCAAAAGGAGAAAAGTAGATTTCCAATGATGAGCCATGACAGATACCACTTCTGCTATCAAAGTGAACACTAGTGACATAAAGTTGCCATGGCCTCCTTCACCCACTGACAGCTTACATCTATCCTAACCCTTCAAAAACAAAGTCTGAAATGGAAATCTACTCACGAGGAACAATTAGACAAGCAATATCAAGGCCATGTACTAGTCAAAAGTCAAGGTCATGAGAGATAAAAATTGAGAAACTATAAGAAGATAAAGAGAAATGACGACTGGATGTAGTGTGTCATCCTATAGCAGAAAAAAAATATTTATTCCTTAAGAACATTAGTAGACCCATTCATGAAATTCAACTGAATTCTGTAAACTGAATAATGCTGTTGGATAAATTACAAAGGACGTTTTGGTTTGTTTTGACAGTTAAAATATGTTTATATAAATCAACACCCTTCTTTTGGTGGATAAACTTTAGTTTAGTTTTGGCTTCAAAGCACGATCGAGTAGGAAGCACAGAAGTTCCCGTACACATCCATCCTCAGGCTTCCGCACCTGTCCTTGCTAGTGCCTCTTATACCCCAGAGCCATAGCTCTCAGGACTGATGAGCCAGTGTTGACACTGCCTTCTAACCCTGAAGCTCACGGTTTACATTGAGCTTTACTCTTGGTGTGGGATGGTCTACGAATTGTGACAGAAGTATAGTGACAGATACCTGCAATTGCCAGAGCTCACACTAGTTTCTCTGCCCTCACCATCATGAACTGTATTTCGCCTTCTCTTCTATTCAAACTCAAACAACGCTTGGCCTTTCTACAGTCTTCACAGTTTTTCTCCTTTAGCACGTCATACAGTTGGAATCACATAGTATTTCATAATGTTTTGCTTTCAGATTAGCCTCTTTCACACAGAAATAGTGATGGTGCCCTCTTTGTATTCTGTAGCTGGGTAGCTCATTTACTATTCCTGTTAAATAATGTCCCCTTGTCTGGCTGTGTCAAGTCTACTTCTATGTTCATTTGCTGAACAACAACTTGGTTAAAAGCTTTCTCAATTACAACTACAGTACTCATAGGCATTCCTTTCCAGTTTTTAGTAAATATAAGTTTTTGACTCATTATGGGTAAATATCAAGATGGTAATTCCTGAATCATATGACAAGAATAAGTTCAGTTTTGATAGAAACTATAATGCAGTCTTTCATTTTATCTTTTTCATGTTATGTTCTCGCTAGCATTATTCAGAGTTCCTGTTCTTCACTTTTTGCCAATATTTGGCGTTTTCAATATTTTGGATTTTAGCCATCCTAGTGGATCTGTACCTTGTAAAGAAAGATGAATTGAAGAATTTGGTCAAAGAAAAAAGGTAGGGCTATATTACACATATTTCAGGGAAAAAAAGATGTGTGTGTGTGTGTGTGTGTGTGTGCGCGTGTTTAGCACCACACACTCATACAGTAATAGATACTGGTATTGATTTACTTATTGTTTCCTAATTTCATCTGTTTCTTATTCCTTCTCATCTCAACTTTTTTTTTTGTTTTACTTCAAGAATAACAAACAGAAAATATTAATACTATTGCTAAGATTTGGAAAAGAAAATAAGAGAAATATTCTATTTCTTTTGCCTCTAGTCATTAATTCTAGGATAGTCATTTCCAAACTTGGTACAGATTGGGATAATCTAAAAAAATTAAAAAAACACTGATACATGTTATAAAATATTTATTTAAAATGAAAGCCAAGGCAATAACTTAGCGTAGCAAAGTTTTTAAACCCCATTAGTATTTTTCCAGGTTACAGTGTAACAAAGGAAATACAATGTAACTACAATTTTATAGAATTTTTATGTGATATCAAGAAAAGTATTTGGAATTTCTTTTAAAGGGCTCAAAATACTCTTTCCTTTTCTAAGTGAAGGCCATGTTTGGCCAGCTTTTCTTTAGACATTCCAATCAAAGCATTACATAGCAACATATTGGGGGTAGTTGCATATGTTAGAATTCAACTTTCTCTTCTCTGCTAAGCCTGACTTTAAAGAAATTTGAAATATATTAAACAATGCCAATATCTCCACACTTTGGGATGTGTGTATAGTTTTAAAACTAAAAAACATGTTGTTTGTGCACTTACTTAATAACTGTCTTGTTGCTACTTTAATGAACCATTAAATACTTATATTTTTAAAAATTCCTGGCATAACATTCAATAGTATGATTCATATACACAAATTCTTCTTGTGGCTTTCAGTAAGTTTTCTGAATGTAACTGGATAACAGAATTTGGTGAAATATTAGTACTCTCCTGGGAGAACCAGAAACAACCTTCTAGCATTACATGACTTTCATGGATTGGAAAGGGATTAATGAAGATTGGGTTCGGAAACTTGCGAGGTTATTTCAGGCAGAGAGATTAGTGTGAGCTGAAGCACAGAAGTGTGAATATGTGGAGGCAGTTTGGGGAATCGTGGGTAGTCCTTTTCAGTTGAGCAACTGTCTGTTAAATGCCCTTTGTGTGATGGCTCATGCTGTTTTTCTAGTGCTGGAGACTAAGACATCTCTCTACCTTCAAGCTCACATCCATACAGGGGACAGGCAAACTAGACATTGAATTAGAAGGCAGTCAGTCAAAAATATAACTTCAACATTATTTTCCTATGTTTTCTTTTTTCCGAAGGAACAAGTTTTCTTAATTTGAGAATAATTTTTCACTTGCCTTGGATTGACTATGAAGCCTCTGACTTCATTAAGCAGTCTTTAGCTGCTTCCTCCATTTTTCTTTGTGGACATTTTCCTCTTGTATTACACAGAAGGAGATAAAATCCTTCAGCTGATATATGAGCAGGTTATGTCCATTAAAATTAATGGGCGCTGACCCTGCACTGAGGGAAGGGAGTACTTCAAAAAGTCAGTTTGCACGCTGTTCTGTGTTACGTTTTCATTTCAGGATTTCTAGTTCAATTATGCTTAATGAATTGTATTATATGCCGTGTCTATGGTTAGTGACATCCAATATACTTCCAGGTCTGTTTCATGTCTTTGGCTGTCCAGAGCAATCTTTTAGAAGTGGAATTAACCTCGTTGTCTGTGATGTTTAGACAAACTTAATGGTTTCCAATATAGTTCAGTGGTAATGTTTCCACAGGAGAATACGATTAAGAGACCAATAATGGAAAGCAGGTCACCCATTGCTTGTAAAAGCACATGACTTTGGCAATAACATGTGATACAGTATTCATTTAAATAACATTTCAGTTACAAGAAGAATAGAAAAAAAACCAACAAATGATGTTCATGGCTGGAGGCCATGACTCTATTGGATAGTCTGTGGGTTGCATATGGTTGTCAATAAATCTTGTTTCATTAAAGGTTATTCATCTTCTTCCCAATAAAATAAAGTCATGCAAAAACCTCAGAACGTGATGACAAGTTTGTGTTATTGACTACTGACTGGCTTCTGGCTACAAGCAGACCTTCTCTTAGTTTGGCTGTGGCAGATTTTCTAACACTCTTAGGCCCTGCCTGGGGCTGCTATTCAGAAGCAGCTTATGAAACTGGTCATCCCTGGTGTTCTTTTATTAATGTTTCCTCTCTTCCAGAGAAACCTTATTAAGTGCCTTACTTTTCCATCAACATCATTGCAAAAACCACTTGCCACTTCTTTGGCATTAGGTTTCTAATAGCTTGAATAGAATCTTGGGTGTTACTGATGCATCATTTTGACAACTCGGAAGAATTACTTGGACAGGTTTTTGTAGTTGTAGCATGTGCTTTAGAAGGACTCTTGAAGGGCTTTTCTCTCAAGCACAAGAACACTATCTGGTGATTAAAATGAATCTTGCTCTCCCCAGAGTTTTGTTCACAGTCTTTCCTGTTGTCACAACTGTCTATACACCAGGACTCAGTGAGGAGCTTGGAGGGGCCTCTCAGCGATTGTTCTTTGTGTGAAGTATTGTGGTCATTACCATTTCCTTTTTGAAGAAGAGAAAGTGAGACTGGGAGAAGCTAAATAATTGTGTGAAACTGTATGGAATATGAACTCAATTGGACTGACTCCCAGCTTGGGTATTTGGTGACTTCGTCCTTCAGTGCATCACGAGGGAAACAGGATGAAACCGACCCCAAGAAGTCACATGTCATTTACCGTGAGGAGCTGCCTATTAGAACCCCAGAGCTCTATTCTGTTTCCAGCCTCTTTGCCTCCACTCATTACGGGAGCTAATAGCCAGAATTTCGTGGATCTGATGAGTGTGTATGTTGCCTACTCTCTCCCGTTTGAAAACAGCTTAAATATAAGCAATGCCTTCGTGAGAAGGAGTGTCATGCAAACTTCCAGAGTTATCCCAGCAAACTTTGTGAAATTATTTTTCTCCCAAAATGTTAATTTTTAAAATTTTTCCGTCTTTTTGGAGACATTGTGGCTCAGGCTTTGCAACAGATACAATCAGTTATGATCATATTCAGACCACATGGGCTATGTGATAGAGCAGGTGGAAGGAACCTTCCTGCGCCTCAACAGCTCATCATGGTGCTTCCTCATGGGAATGCTGTGATGTTATATGAAGCTTCAACCCAGCAATGCAACAGGAAACACACATCATACTGTTCATTATTTTCAGCAACAGTCAGCTGATCACTCTGAATTTCTGAAAAGTTAATTAATGGCATCATTCATTTATGTGGTACACACAGTAATAATCAACCCTTGGGGATTTTGGCTTCAGTCACCAGCTAAATACATGCACTTTCTTTTCAAGGAAAATTGGTCTTCATTGACCCTATGATCTGTGAGTAATATTTTAGTTTTATACCCTCATACTGATGTGTTATTATGAGATTCCTGAGCCAAAAGATGAAAGCTATTAATTATATATTGTCTTTTTTTTTTTTTGCAAGAAGTATTTTTTGTTAAGGCTTTTTTTTATACCAAATGATCTGCTAGCTGAGGTGTTACTGTGCTGCTCTGAGCACAGAATGTAGGCCCTTAGGTCTAAGGAAGGAGGGCTGCCTTAGATGCTAAACAAAGCCTAGAGCATTGGAGCACCTAACAGGCTACATGAGTGGGTGTCTAGCACAGTACAGTGCTCTGTACATGCTCTGTTCTCATATTTCTTACTTCTAAAGCATCTGCTTTAGTCTCCATACAAGAGTCCTCAAAGAGACTGTGATTTGTGTGTGTGTGTGTGTGTGTGTGTGTGTGTGTGTGTGTGTGTGTGCTGAAACTGAGTAGTTGATACTGCTGTGCTGTAGCCTCCCTTCTCTGATCTGTTGAAAAGCACCTTCCCTTCCTATCCTTGTTTGTATCACTGTTCCAATGGATGGCCTCTTTCATCTGATCACAAGGGCTGTTTGACAGTCAACAGGTCCACGCCACTCATACTGCATCTTCAATATTGCAAGGGACTGGCACCAGGAACCAGAATGGGTGTAAGGTGGTGTGCAGGCTGAGAGCACGAGGCTCAGAGAGTCATATTTACATACATTGTAAAGTGCTAAAGTTCCAAAATAAAGAGATACCTGTCTTGATCAGAGTTCTATAGCTGTGAAGAGACACGGCCATGACAACTCTTATAAAGGAAGACATTTAAGTGAGGCTTATTTACAGTTTCAGATGGTCAGTCCATTATCATACTGGCAGGAGCTCGGTAGCACATAGGCAGACATGGTGCCAGAGAAGTCGATGAAAGTTCTACATTTGAACCTGAAGGGAATAAGAGCAATCTTGGGCTTGGAATGGGACCTTTGAAAACCTCAAAGTCTACCCCCCAGAGACACACTTACTCCAACAGGGTCACACCTCCTAATCCTTTCAAATAGTGTCACTCACTGGTGACCAAGTATTTAAGTCTATGAGCATGTAGGGGACAATCTTATTTAAACTACCAAGATACCCAAAGGCAGTAGTTTTAACCCTCCTATGAGATGACCCTTTAATACAGTTCATCATGTTGTGGTCAGCCCAAACCATAAAATTCTTTCATTGCTACTTTATAGCAGTAATTTTGCTACTGTTCTGATTGTAGATGTAAATATCTGATATGCAGGATATCTAACATGTGACCCTTGTGAAAGAATGGCTCGATTCCTCCCCCAAGAGGTTGCAACCCACAGGTTAAAACTGCTACTTTATGGGAATCCACATCCAATCTATACAGTTTAACTGTAAGATATATTAAGATGCACAAAATCTTTAATAGGAAGCTATTGTGAAACACAGCATAAACAAAGCATAAAAGCCTGACTGCTTTTTCTTAACATCCATTCTTGGGGTGTCTGCGCACAGAAATCAAATTGCAAAAGCAAACCCAGTGACAAGAAGAAACAATGATGTAGTTTCTTTGCAGTTCAACAAAGACCTGCTTTTTGAGTTGTGCATTCCGGATTCAGTTCCTCAGAGATAAACGCAATGGGCATTGTTTGGTCAGCCAGGAGAAATGTTCCATTCAAACCTGGGGGTTTTCTCGTTCTAGGAAACTGCAGGTGTTCTGATAAAAAATATATACCTAGCATGTTAAACATGTATATGTTGTAGATTTGGGGGAGGGGCACGGTGGTGCTAATGGAAATAAGGAATGTGCACATCCACTCCAAATATATAAAAATACTCTCTGCACGGCAACATTCCAATTACAAGATCTCTGCTGAAGCCAGTCTGGCAGATTTATTTTTATGTTGCAATTATAGCATGAGGTAAAATTTAAAGCTACCAGTGTGTCTCAGGTGTTAGATGCACAGAAATGTGCTCCCACACCAGTCTTATAAATCAGAGAGATGATTTGTGATAGCTTTTACCAAGGCTTGTTTTCAGAACTTGGGGGCCTTCTTGGTCATATTTTTTTATGAATATGCAGCTCCCCTCCTGCTGTGGTTGCTGTGTAGATTTTAGCTAATATGTGTGGGAGTACTAATGGGCTCTTTTAGTATTGATTTCAACCACAGTGAGAATCACAGCCTCATTCCTTTGTGTTCCCTCCTCTTTTGTTCTAAGACCTGACCGATTAGCATTCAGCATCACCACTGCCACCATCATCACGTTAACCAGCCTCTTCTAAAGTCTGCTAGGAGTTGGATCTGAGATTCATGGAAGGGGACATCATGTTCTCTAGCCTTGTAGAGATTCAATTTAAAAGCTGAGATTCTCAGGCTCAGTGTGGTTTGTTCTCTCAATCTCTCAGGCCTTGGCATAGCATCCTAAAACTAAAAGCATTCTAGCTATTTTTAATTTATAGATTTTTCGCTTATTTGAATTGTAAATGTAAGATTTTACGAAATTTTTGTTGTTTCCTTAGATTTAGAGATTTTCAAAAGCCTTCTGACACACGAAATGGAATCCCCCACACTTTCTACGCACAGATCTATATTATTTTTGCTTCATTTCTTCCCTCAGATGAACATTTTTTAAGAAATGGGTTTTGAGAATTTTCTATGTGTATATGTTGGAAAATAATTGTATATATTCCTATTCTTCCCCATATACCCCAACACATCCCTCTTTCTTCTTCATCTCTTCATCTCTTCAACTCCTCCTCCCTTCTTCATCTCCCTCCCCCTCCTTCCTTCTCTTTCATTTTGTAATCTTAGTCTAATGAGTGATACTCATATATACACGATTGTGGACCCTTCATTGAAACATGAAGCATGGGAAATCTACCAGGGGCCACATCTTCAATGAGGAATGATTCTTCCTTCCCCATCAGCTCTCAGTTACCAATAACTCATCAGTAGAGGGTGGAGGCTGGCAATCAGCTTTTTCATCTCTGCCAGAATTTTGTCTGGCTTGGTCTTATGCAGGTCTTGTGCAGGTAATTACAATTGTTATTGAATTCATAAGTGCAATGTTCATGTTCTTTGCCATGTTTAGAGGTCAGCTCTTTATAGCACTCCTCCCTAACCTCTGGCTCTGCTTCCTGAGCCTTAGTGGGTAAAACTGATTAGATGTCACATTTGGAACTAAGTACTCGGTTTCTTATTCTCATTATTTTGACCAGTTCTGCATTTCTCTCTTCACTGCTGTTCACTGCAAGAAGGAGCTTCTCTAACAAAGGTTGACAACAGACTAGGCGGTTTAAGCATGAATATTTAGAAATTTTTAATTAAAAAAAGCTATAAAATATTGGGACTTAATTCACTGTCTTTATATGATGTTTCTCTCTCTCTCTTTCTTTCTCTCTTTCTTTCTCCTTCTCCTTCTCCTTCTCCTTCTCCTTCTCCTTCTCCTTCTCCTTCTCCTTCTCCTTCTCCTTCTCCTTCTCCTTCTCCTTCTCCTTCTCCTTCTCCT
>JANHMN010000020.1:22069877-22173032 GCA_030674055.1 Rhabdomys pumilio
GTGTGTGTGTGTGTGTGTGTGTGTGTGTGTGTGTGTGTGTGTGTGTGCAGTCACAGGGAAGCCAGCCAGTATCTTCTGTCTAGAGTAGATAGCAGCAGAGTAGTCTCTGCTTTGCTGGCTCATATCCAGGAGTGGAGAATACAATCAGTTCTGAGAGAAAAGGGGTAAAGTTGTGTCTTATTTTCAGTACATGTCTTTTCTTCTCCCTCTTCTCACTGTTTTCTCTGTTTTGTCTTATAAAAGATGCAGGGTTTGTTTTTGTTTTCATTTTTTATTTTTGCCCCCAAAGAAACACCATAATTTACTTCAACACAGTTCTTGTATTGACTGACCCTCTATAAGGACAGGAACTCGGCAAAAGACAGCCTTAATCATGGATAGGTTATCTGAGGCTTGGGTAATAGGCAATGGCTGCCATGTGATTTATCATCATGTTAATTAGGCTTCGACTCCATCAGTCTGCCAAGGAAAGTTAGACTCCCAGGAGCAGAGGACACACACTTGATCTTAGAATGAGAAGGGTAGATGAATCATTTCCATTATAAATTGATCTTGACAGGCAATGTCAGAAGCTGAGGACCAATAAGTCAGTGTCGCTTACTAAACCCTAACCTGGCCACTATATAATTACTCCTAGGCTGTTCCTCTTGAGTGCACCACTGTCTTCTTATTTGACAAGGTATTAATTACTGGGCCTAGGACATTCAGTGAGTCTGATTTCACTCAATCACTCAAACTCATGTCAGTCTCTATGCATGTTACAATTAGGCATGGGAAGTAAGGCTGGTAGGAAAAACTGGGTGAACTAGAGCTTCACAATTCCTCCAGGCAAACCTAAAGAGAAAAATATTCTCATATACCCATATATTAATATGTGTGTATGCGGATATA
This sequence comes from Rhabdomys pumilio, assembly GCA_030674055.1. Classification (NCBI taxonomy): domain Eukaryota; kingdom Metazoa; phylum Chordata; class Mammalia; order Rodentia; family Muridae; genus Rhabdomys; species Rhabdomys pumilio. The sequence continues at coordinate 22,070,769 of JANHMN010000020.1, forward strand.
TGTGATATATATTTAAATGGTATAAAGCGTTTCATACCATTCTGTATTTTTAATTAATTTTAATTTGTAATTGTCACTCCTTTTATTGTCATCATTAGAAAAGTAACACACAGTAAAATCTATGATTTTAGGGGTTTTGTTTTGTTTTGTTTTTTGCTACATTTCTGGACTATCTAGAGTATAGTTTATAAACTAGGTAGGATGAGGGAAAGATTCATATAGATATTTTCCAATCTAAAAAAAATATATTTTGGAAGGTCAAATAAGGGATACATTTTACAGATCTGAAGATTTTTCTTAACCCATAGACTCTCACCCCCTGACCTCCTTTATGCCTGTGGTCTGCCTCTCATGCTATTACAATTCTTGTATTTTTCTCTTTCTTCATTTTAAGGAAAAATCCAGAACATTTGGCCTATTTACCCCAAGAGTGGTTTATATTTCTGGACCAAAAGCCAAGGTTTCTGACAAGAAACACACCCTATGGGTTTTGAGAAACCTAAATCCACTGAAAAGATATACAAGCTATGTCAGCAGTCAGTGGAGTAGATAGGACTGCGTCTTTGAGAAGCTTCAAGAGGAGGATGGGGAGAGTTTGTAGAATCCAGAGGATGAGCAGCATGGCTCTTAGAAAGTGAATGGATTTGCTTTTCTACTCCCAGGCAACTACTGAGCCAGCAGCGTGATTCAGAGGACAGAACCAGAGGAACCTTCCTGTGGAGAGCTCAGCCTCACCAAAGATGCTCATTCTTCACACAGGCAGAAATGCACAGCAGTGTTTCATCTGAAGGGAGCACACAGACTGACACATTAGAGTCAGCCATGGCAGACCAAACCGATGGCTTCGGAGACTGCCTGAGATATCTCAGGTCTTGGCCTGACACTACTGTGTTACCCTCACATGATTTAAGAGGTCCCTTTCTGTTAGACAGCTTCACCAGTACCTTCACACTGAGCCTGGCTGTGGTTAATAGAAAATGTAGTCTGCTTTCCTACAGAGCAGTCACAAGAACTTTACTCTCTTCTTTAAAATGCTGACACTGAGGAGCTGAAAGATGATTCAGCAGATAAAAGCACTTCTTGTTCTTGCAGAGGATTCATATTTAATTCCCAGCACCCACATGGTAGCTCACACCGTCCCTAACTCTAATTCTAAGGAATCCAACACCGTCTTTTAACCTCTAGGGATACTAGCCACACATGTGGTACACAGACAAACATACAAACAAAACACTCATACTCAAAATAAAAAAATATATATATATACCTAAAAAGTAAAATCAAAGAGTTGACAATGCATTTTCTTCCTTATTTGCTTTACTAAATTATTCAAAAACAATAGAATTCCTGTGGACCTTGGCACTCCTTCTGTTATGCAGTATCTTGGGGTACGACAGTGCTTTCATTAACTGTCATTACTATGCCCCCTTTGCCAGTCTTAAGTATGTTGCTTATTTAGATGGGACAGAGAAACCTAGAGTCTGTGCTCAGAAGACAGGCAGATAACCCTAGAAAGGAAGTCTGGAAAAGAAATGGCTCTCAAGTTGGACTCATCAGGATAGACTCAATACAAACAAGCAAGACCTATGTCTGGGACCAGTTGATACCGGACACATTTACTCTTGTGGCACATCTGTGTAGCTGTGTGCCACTCAACCAGTTTCTCTTGTTTTGAATTTGTTTCTCTACACCACTTAGGCTGCTGCCTTTTCTAGATCATAAGTGCCCCAGCTTAGGTATTGTGTCTGTTTAATTAGCTTTGTAAAATATCTGGCACCATCTGACTCACAAGAACTTTTTGAATGTGCCTGAATAATAAGTTCATGTTTGAAAAAACAGGAAGGGATCCAGTCTGAATCACTTAGAATAAAGGCCCCGCTTCACATCATGGTTCTTAGCCTCCTTTTAAAATTGATTTAATTGACAGGGATACAGGAGCTTCTGGAGTACATAAGGAGTGAGCGTTCATTAGTGTGTGTGTGCGTGTGCGTGTGCGTGTGTGTGTGTGTGTGTGTGTGTGTGTGTGAATGAGTTTCCCAAGTTCAAGTCTGTGGTCCTGCATCGAGCTAAGGCACCTATATGGATCTCATACTGGGTAAAAGTGAAAGGTGGCTTGATTCTATTCTCTCTAAATATTCCTTTTCCAGGCCTTTAAGTCTCATGAGGAGTAGGGCAGATGTCTCCATGACATTTGATAAGAGACATGATCCTGGTAACAGAGAATAAAACATGTGGGTAAAATGGCTTGCTTTGTACTTTTGCTTAGGTCCAGAGACTAAAAACCTCAAACCAGACAAAACCCCAACTGACTTCTTAACCTCCAGCATGACTATACATTAGTAAAATTATGAACATCAAGAACAATGAAAGAAAATGCAAACTTCTCTTCTAGCAGCAAAAGCTTGCACACTCATTGTTCTAGAAATGCAAAGGATCATGTAGACAAATACAGCCACGCCACAGAACCAAAGACACAATTGGACCAGAGAGGACAGGGCTACTGTTGACTCTGACAATGGCTAGGGAAGAATTGAACTCTCACAATGGTGTGCCCCTGGGAGCTAATGAGGGCAGCATTGCAAGAATTAAATAGAAATACAAACCCTTGACCTGTCCATCCCTCTAGCCCTTAGCTGTTAACACGAGCTGTCATGTCCACAAAGTCCATTTTCATTACTGCTTTAAGTGTCCAGCTTCTAGATGCCACACTCTTGACGACGCTCCTTGGCAGGTATTGAATGCAAGGAACAGCTGGTTAAAGCTTCAAATACACTTCAGCTACTCAATGAAAACTTTGGAGAGGGGCCCAGAGAGGACAGGTTTAGGGCAATGAGGAACAAATCTTTAGGAGTTTTTGTCTCTTTTGATTAATTACCTTGTGTGGAGGAAGTGGGCACAAAAAGCTTATGTGGATGGAAGTGTGGTGGCCTCATTTCACTAGCCACGCATCACCACAGTCTTGAGCATCTCGAAGATTTGGATTCTGCAGTACTGTGATTTTTTTCCCCTCTGCTTCTGATCTTATTGGTACACATGTTTCACCTATCAGCTTGAAGCTGACAGCTTTTGGCTCTATGTCTCCGGCCTCTATCTATCTTCTGACTGCCTATCATATATTTTAAATTAACCACTGGCTGTTTCAACTTGGACACTAAAATGTATCCCGTGTAAACCCACCTTACCACTTCCTAATCAAATGGTACTTGCCTTAACTTGTTTTTAGTTTGGACTCTCCACTTTCTTCCTGTGACACCAATAAGAAATTCTGAGGTCCCTGTCCTAGCATCCCCATAATTATTTGTTAGAAGCGGCTATTATTTTTTCCTTTCTATGTCCTTTCCTTGAGTTTGGACATTTCCGACCTGTTTAGGGCAGGTTGAGATCATTTCACTTATCTCTACGATGTGCCTGTTTGTGGCTTCAACTTTTCGTGAAAACCGAGTTCTGTTTTGTGAATATCCTCATATCGGTTGACTCACGTGCTCCTCCTAATTCTCACCAGGACAAGGGAATAGAAACGCAGGAGCCACTTCCCAGGGTCCCAGCTCTGCTGTGCTTGTTTAGGTCCCTGGCTCCCCACCTCCAGATCATTTGACCAGAGAAGTTTCCTTTCTAGTTACCATAATTTAGGATCTCCCATAAAGGCCCTTAATAGCTCTGCCCTCTCTCCAGGGGACGACAGCAGGTGTATTAGAAGCTGAATTTGTGGCTATACCTGGAGTTTCAGGAAATTCTCCCATTGCCTACCTAACCCCTCCTCCACTTGTCTGGCAATATTTATTTTTATTTTTATTTATGTTACATTTTGCCCCGGCCCACGGGGATTCGACGAGACCTTAGGGAAGGGGGCGAAAGAATGAAAGGACAAGAGACACAAAGAATGAGAGCAAGTCTGTAGTTCTGATCAAGCTCTGAAACTTTAATTCTGGGGGCAGGTTATAAGGACACAGCAAACCAGGAAGTTTGGGCGAGGGTCATTGCTTGGGGCTATCCTACTATGGAATCCTTATTGTCTAAGACCAGTCCACTGTCATATCCTTATTGCCCTAGACCATCCCACTGTCATAACCGGCTCCCAGGAAATGCCAGACGTTCTTTAAGTTCCTGGGACCTGAGACCTGTGACGAACCTTTCTTAACCTTGCACTGACTAGTCTTTCTAGAACAGCAGGTAATTTCCTGACGTTCTCTCAGAACAGCAGGTAATTTCCTGGGCTTGGCTCCCAGCAACATTTTGAGAACAGCCCTCCTCTCTTATTTCTTCCCTTACAAATCCCTCTTCCTATTGTTCCTCTCCTTCTTCTCAGAGAAGGGGAATCCTTCCTTGAGTACCACCCCATCTTGGGATATCTAGTCCTAGCAGGACTAGGCACATCCTCTCCCATTGAGGCCCAATCAGGTAGTCCATGTATGGGAAAGGGTATCCAATGGCAGGGAACAAAGACTGAGATAGCCCCCCTCCACTTGTTAGCAGACCCACATGAAGACCAAGCTGTACATATGGTACAAATGTGTAGGGGGCTAGGTCCAGAACCTGTATGCTCCTTGGTTGGTGGACCAGGCTCTGTAAGCCCCCCGCCCCCCGTGTTTCTAGATTAGTTGACTCTGCGGGTCTTCTCGTGGTATGATTGGCCCCTCCAACTTGCTCACTTCTAGCCTCTGTTCGTCCACAAGACTCAGAGGGCTCTTCTTGATGTTTGTCTGTGGGTCTCTGTATCTGCTTTCATCTGCTGCTGGATGAAGCCTCTTGGGAGACAGTTATGCTAGGTTCCTATCTGCAAAGAAAGCAGAGTATAATTAATAGTGCTAGAGGTTAACTGTCTCACATGGGATGGGTCTCAAGTTGAGGCAGTCCTTGGTTGGCTGTTTCCTCAGTCTCTACTCTGTCTTTATCCCTGTACATCTTTTAGGCAAGACAAATTTTGGGTTGAAGGTTTTGTTGGTGGATTGATGTCCCTCGCCCTCCTCTGGAAGTCCTGCCTGGCAACAGGAGGTGACCACTTTAGTCCCTATGGTAGAAATGACAACTAGGTTCAGCCCCCATAGAATTCCTGTAACCTCTCCCATCCCAGGCCTCCAGCTAGTCACCAGAGATGCCTCCCAACTCTCTCCACCCCACTGATTTCTATTCTCATTCCCAGCCCTCTGTGGATGAAGAGAGGAAACTAGGTATGGTAGGAGTTGAGGAAGAGAATGGTGATAGTGATTAGGTTTGTGGAGAGGGGAAGACAACTTTGTTTCTATTAAGTAGTTTTAGAAAGAAATTGGTGGTGGTGTTAAATGACATTTTTGGCCCTGGAGGGTAGCTCTTCCAAGTATCTCTAACACATTTTATATTATCCATGGAAGAAGTGTCTGAGCGAAGACCAAAGAAATGATTTCACCCCAGTGAAATGGGTTTATTGTTTTGCTTGCAGGAGCATGGGTTATGGGTTACTTATTATAACATGAATGGCTGAAGGACAGACACATTACTGAAGGGCCCACTCCAGCATGGGTGACTTTTCATAAAAGTTGCATACCTCAAGGTCTGCCCAACTTTTAGGCATCTCTACCAGAGCCCCAGTAACTGTTTACTGTTTTTTAGAACCTTTGGTAGGAGTGTGGAACTCTTGAGTTTTTAAAGTGTTCTTATTTGTTTGAGTTTTATAAACCTCAGAACAGGATGTTTCAGTTGAGAAGATAACTATATATCCAGAGGATAGGGAATTCCCATGAACTTCTCTGTCAAGTATAGTCTCTACAACCATCGATATCCAGCAAGCAATGGTGCACGTGATGAACCTATCTGCCATTATCTCTCAAAGTCCATAGTTTGTATTAAGGTTAACTCTTGACTGCAAGTTTTCAGTGGGTTTGTGGGAGATTACAGAATCATTCAAAGTAGTATCACTGAGCTAAAACCTTAATGCTCTGCTTTAAAAGAACAATCTCTTCTGTCTAAACCTTTTCACGGTTTCACCTCTTTCATACAGATACTCTCTGTGGTGGTTTGAAGATGCTTGCCTCTGGGACAGTCATGATAAGGAGGTGTGGCTTTGTTTGAGTAGGTGTGGCCTTATTGGAGGAAGGGTGTTACTGTGGGGATGGGCAATGAGACCCTCCCTTAACTACTTGGTAGTCAGTCTTCTCCTGTGTGCCTTCAGAGCAAGACATAGAACTCTCAGCTCCTCCAGTGCCATGTCTGCCTGCCTGGACATCATTCTTGGTATGATTATAATGGACTGAACCTTTGAACCTGTAAGCCAGCCTCAGTTAAGCATTGTCCTTTAAAAGAGTTGCCTTGTTCATGATGTCTCTCATAGCAATGAAACCCTAAGTAAAACACTCCCTAACTTACAGTAAGAGGTCATCCTGATAAACACACTGTAAATTAACCAAAGCCCATAAGTTGAAAATGCATTTAATATTGTCCTATTGAAAGTCTCTTATTCTTAGTGTGCTCAGAACATTTAGACTTGCCAAAGTGGTCATTGCTGAAGAATATTGTGGTGCAAAGCACTAGACTAGAAAAAGATCAAAGCAGAGCTCTTGTTGAATGCATATCCCTTTTGCACTGTTGTAAGGAAAAAAAAATAACAGGATGAGCAAAAGCATCAGAAGCTGAGGACTATCTGCATTAGAACCACACAGTTCTGTATCCTTTCCAATTGGCTCTATCCATGTAGCAGCGATATATCAGTTTCCTCCATGTTTCTCTATAGCTTGATAACCCACTTTCTTTTTAGCATGCAATATTAGTTTGTCACCTGAATGTACCATAATTTATTCATTCATTCACTGTTGAAGTGTATCTTGGTTGATTTAAGGATTGGGAAAAAGCAAACAGATCTGCTAAAAATACCTGTTTGCAGGTTTTTGTATGGACATAAATTTGCCCACAAACTGGGTAGCAAGGGAATTCAATCATGAAGACAGCTATGCCAAACTTCTTTCAAAATGGCTCTTCCATTTTGCATCCTACCTGCAACTAATGAGAGTTCCTTGGCACTTGGTGGTGTCTTTGTTTTCGATTTTCGATATCCCAATAGAGGTGTAGTGGTAGCACAGTGGTTTTTTTTTCTTTTTTCTTTTTTTTTTTTTAATTTGCAAGTTTCTCATCATGTTTGGTGTTGAACATTGTTACATGCTTAACTGTCACTGATATATCTTCTGTAATGAGCTATCTATTCAGATTTTTTTTTTTTTTGCTGTTTTAAAATTTGGCTGCTTGTTTTACTAATTTGAATTTTAAGAGCTTTTGAGACATTTTGAATAGCTGTTCTATCAGATGTCATTTATAACAATTTTCTCACAGACTGTAGCCTGCCGTCTCATCCTTTTGACAAAGTCTTTTGCAGAGAAGAAATTTTAAATTATATTTAAGTCCAGTTCATCACTTTTAAAATTTTCATGAGTTTTATCTTTGGTATATTATCTACAACACAAGCATGGAGGTTGGCAGTGAGATGGCTCAGGAGGAAAAGGTGCTTTCCAACAAAACTGACAATCTGAGTTCTGACCTCCACATGTGCACTGCTGAGTGCCCAAGATCCCTAACCCACCCACGCTACAAACAAACAAACATGAATAGATAAATATATAAGCAAATAAACAGAACAAAAGCCAACATTAAGTGCATGGTCACCTAGATTTTCTTCTATGTTATTTTCTGGGAGCTTTATAGTTTTGTGTTTTTACTTAGGTTTATGGTCAATCTTGAATTAACACAAATGTCTAGGCTTAGTCATTTTTATTCTTGCATGTGAACATCTGGTTATTTCAGAACAACATGTGTGAATTGACTTGTTCTTTTTTAATGGTTCATCTGCTTCTATTAGTGTGAGTCTGTTTACAGGCTCTTCCCACATACATGTGTCTTATTATTTTACCAATAAACACACTGTCATGATTACTCAGCATCGTAGTTGGTTTTGAAGCTGAATGGTGCCAGTCTTTGATCGATTTCTGTTCTTCTCTTTAATATTGTGTAGGCGTTTCTGGAATAGTCTGCATACCCATATAATCTTTAGAATTAATTTGTCAGTATCTATAGTAGTTATTTTTGCATTATTGTGAGGAAATAATGGATTCAATTAAGTTATGAAAAGAAAGATATTTTTAATCATATGACTTTGGAGATTCATGACCAGGTATCCTGCTGATTGGGCCTCTAGTGAGAGCATCATGGGGGGGCAAGAGAGAACAGCATCAAATAAAAGAGGAGTACACAGTGGGCAAACTGCTCCATCTCATACCAGGAAGCAGAGAGACTCTTGGAAATTGGATTCACACTATCATATTTAAGGGCATTGTTTTGTTGTCCTTTTGTTCATTGGCTTTGTTTGTTTGTTTGTTTGTTTATCAGCTTGATACAATATAGAGTCATTTAGGAAGAGAATCCTCAAATGAAAAGTGCCTCCACTGGATTGCCCGAAGGCAAGTCTGTAGGTGTTTTCTTGATTAATGATTTATGCAGGTGGGCCCAGCTCATTAAAGGCACTGCCACCCCTGGGCATGTGGTCTAGGAGGTATAAAAAAGATGGCTGAACAACGTGAGTCTGAGAAGTAAGCCAGTAAGCAGCATGTCTCCATCACTTCTGCTGCTTCAGTTCCTGCCGCCAGGTTCCTGTCTTGTATTCATGCCCTGGCTTCCCTTCCTGATGGACTATTATCCTCAAATGTAACCCAAATAGAGTACTGCCTCCCTAGTTTGCTTTTAGTCATGGTGTTTATAATGGCAGTAAGAAGCAAACTGAGACAGGTATATTCCTAGTGACCAAGAGTTTACACCTTTGAAGTCTGACCACCTCCCAAGAGTTTTACTCTGTAGAACAGGCCTTTGGCACGTTGTGTTTTGAAGAAAACTCATCCAAAGAATAGCAACAACTGTAGTGTAACATGCTGGGATTTTGGTTGGGACTACATTAAATCTGTAATTCAAGTCATAAAGAATTGATATCTTAAGATCATCGAGCCTTCTCACCCACGATATGGGATATTTCTCCACTTAGTTCTTTTCAATTCCTTTCTTCTGAGGTTTGTGACTCTCCTTATATAGATACTACATAGATTTGTTAGTTTATGCCTAAGTTTTTGTTTTGGAAGATGTTAATGTAAATGGTATTGTATTTTTAATATCAAATTAACTTTTATAGTTGTTGGTATACAAGATAGCAACTGACTTTAGTATATTAACCTTGCATTGTATATTCTTGTTTTAATTTATTATGAATCCCAATGTAGTTATTAATTATATCATTAATTATCTCAATTATTAATTTCAAGATTATCTTACATAGTCTGTCAGGTCTTCTCCATTGACAATCATGCTATCTGTAAACAGATTTTTAAGTGCAGAAAGATTTATTATGTCTCACAGTTTCAGGGAGATTTTGGCAAATCTTTGCAGGGAAAGCATGGTAGTGGAAGAAGCTCTGTTCGTCTGTAGCATCGGGAACACACAGCATCAAAAGCAACATCAAAAGCAACCTATGTAAATAGTTCATGTGGAGTTGAACAGGAAGCAGAGAGCTTGGCCAGAACCTTAGGTGGGTATAACATTCAAGGCTTTCCCAGACTCATCTCTCTCTCCCACTCCATTCACTTTTTCTAAAGAGGCTACAGTTCTACAGTTATGCAAAGCAGTGCAAGCAGTTTGGGGCTAAGTGTTCAAGCACATGAATCTTTGGGAGCCATTTTACACTTAAGCAACATGTTCTGTCCAGACTTCAACAGACATCTAACCATAACTGCTAGGTTGCTACATCTCCATTCTCCACTCTTTCATACTAATATCAAAAACATTATAGTTTAAATTCTGAATGTCTATTCCTTTTATACACAGAACTGAATGTTGCATATTAATTTTGTATCCTATATTTTCTGATTTGTAGTTTTTGTATTTTGAGAGAGAGAAAGACAGACAGATATAGAGAGAAAGAAGATGAAGGGAGTGAGAAGGGAGGACCTGGGAGTTGTTGGGTAAGAGAAAAACATGATTAAAATATTTTAAATGTTTTAAGTGAAAAAGAAAAGTTAAACAATGAAAAGGAAAGTAACATTTTTTAAAAGAGTATAAGCATAAATAACATCAAAGAGAAAGGAAGAATAAAAAAGAAGGATATTAAACATTTGATTGAAGCAGATAAGATTTCTGGGAAGAAAATTCAGCACATAAACCAGTAGATACAAATGTGCTGAGGAGTCTTGTTCACATCCAAGATTTTATAAGTCTATAATGATTCCTTTTACATATGAACTATGCTAAAGACTAATGTATTATAAATATCAAAAAATGCCAACATTTGTATAGATATGATTTTCTTGGCTAGACTGAACTTTTCATTTTCCTAGAAACCATTATTTTCTGTAAACAAATACAAATTTATGTGTTGGTCCTTATTAATCTTTCAATTTCTCTTGAGGAATAAAACCAGAGAGTTGAACAGATATGAAATGGAAAAAGAAAACATATATCTGCACATATTGTTTCATTTTTAGTACAACATAGTGCTCTCACATAGAAAGAGTGGAATGTGATACTACATATACTTATTGCCTAATCTGATTGGGCACCTTGGTTATCTACTGGGGGTATTTTTATTATGAAAATCAATGCCCTTTGCCTATATTTAAATTCTTTATAGCCTTAAAAATGAGAAAAGACTGTTGTAATCTGCTTCCTTCAACTGTCATTTGTCCTGTCTATCTTCAGTCTCATGCTGAAGAGTTACATGTTCTGGAGATAAATTTGGATTTCTAAACTGGGACACAGGATGACCTCAGCATTAATGATGTGAGTATATCTCATGAGCATTGGCCACAATTTGAATCTACTGTGGAGAGGTTGATGTAAATCACCGACTCTCAGGGCTGGTAACTTTTTAAAAGGACTCTGGATTGGGCATGTCAATGTTCTGCCTCTTTGTCTATGACTTTCTGACATTAATTCACACTTCTGGAGAATTGTGACTTACGGTCTTGGAAATTAACTCCATATTTATTTCATGATTGTCATGAAATAAAATGTGAAAGATATTGTGTGTCTTAAATTTAAATTAACTTTGGAATTTAATGATAGTTTTATATGTAAACCACAAACCCCATGTCAGATAACTTAAGCCACCATCCCCATGGAAACATACAAACAGGTTTAAGGCTTCAGGGCTGTCTGTCCTCCATTCTTAGGTGCTTTCCAGCACAGCACAGGTAGCACAGAAGATCTACAGAAGTAAATCTCACGCATATTTGATTATTTAAAATACATTTTAAATTTTTTTGATATCCCTCTGCCTCTCTAGATCGTCTTTATAAAATGGCAAATTACACACACAGCAAGAGCTAGGTGAAATTAATTTTTCAAACAAAAATTTTTTAAGGGGAGGGAAAAATAACCACTTCTGGTTATACCCTGAAAATAACTGTAGCACACATTTCTTCTGGATGCATAAGAATATTTAAATAAGGATATTTAGTTGAAAAGCTCTTATTGACCTGAAAACAAATTTTAGTGAACTACACTTAGACAAGGAATACTTTATTAGTGATATTTATACATAAATACTTTTTATTATTTGTCTTTCTTTTTACTATAATGTATGACATTTCAATGAACACTTGTATACATTATTGAAACTTAATAATTTCTTTTGAGAATATAATATATATGTTTATAGCCTACTTACATATGAATGTAGAATGTTTTCTCATATGTTTTTACACCTATGTATGACTTGGTTGGAAACTGTCAATATATTTTCCCAAATGGTCTGTGAACTTTACATTTGTAATAGGGTGTAGATATTCCACTTGTCTCTCATCTGCACATGTACTTGCTTTTGTCAGCTTTGTTACTAAAATTGCTCTTTCCAATCAATTAATATTAGAAGATGCACTGTTGTGTGCTGAGATTACACAGCTAGCACAAAGACAGTTTAGGAAGGATGCTATAAAACTTCCCTCTTTTGCAGATATTGAAACCTCTAGAAAATATTAACAAATTGATAATAACCATCAAAAGCAACCTATGTAAATAGTTCAGTTTATTCCTCCTCAATTTTTATGCCCCTCCCATTCTTTATTTTTATTCTTTTTTTTTTTTTGCAGCTAGGACAACCAGTGTGGTGCTAAGAGTAGGGAGAGGGGTACCCCTGTCCTGCTCTTGATCTTAGTGGAAAAATCTAAATTCTGACCATTAAAAATACAATTAGCTACAGTATTTTTGTGTATATTATTTATCAAGGCGAGGAACTATCCCTCTATTCCTAATATAAATTTTTATTATAATTTTGAATCAATCAAATGTTTTGTCTGCATCTCTTTGTATAATCATGTAATTTTGAATCTTTAACCAGTTATATGATGAGTCACATTGATTCAGTTCTGAAGATGAACAAGCAGCATACATCTGGAATAAGTCCTACCTGGGTAATTCATTTGATATGTTGCTTACTTTCATTTGCTAGTATTTTGTTGAAGATTTTTGTATTAGTTCTAAAAAGATATAGTACTCTTTTTGTCTGGCTTGCTGTTGGGGCAATGCTGACTTCATAGAATGGATTAAGGATGGATCTCTTGTGGTTTTGTTTTTTTGAAAGCGATTGTAAAGAAATTGGTTCCCGTTTCCCATAAATATTTGGAATACTTCACTGGTGACTATACTAAGGGAAGCTGATTTCTGTCTTAGATTATTCACCATAATTTTAATGCATATAGGCCAATTTAGATGGCCCCTTTCGTGTGAATTTTGGCATATAGTATCACTTCATTTTTTTCTAATGTCTATTTTATCTAAAATTTGAGAGCTTTTTTTTGCTAATTTTTCTTTTACAAATTTTACTATTATTTTCTGTGGCATCTGTAGTGATGACGCCTTTATTTATGGCATCATTGAATTGAGTCTTTTCTCAGCACAGCTCATTTTAATCCTCTTAGGGAAGAACAACTAGCTATGCTACTTGAGTTAGTTTTCCTGACTGTCAACATTTTAGGTATACACCAAATAAATATCAAAATAGCAACATATACTCACATTTGTCTAACATTAATATAAGGAATATGGAGAAGTTATCCTGTCTTTTGGTACCGACACAGGTCAGCACTGTTCAAACTTAACACATAAGTACTGAGCAATTACATGAGCTAGGGCATTTGTGTGTAGCCAGAAGAAGAGAATTTTGTGTTCTACTTTTTACATTTGAGAAAGGAGAGAGACCAAGATTAAGATTTTAGAAACTGAGGAAAGAAAATTATCAGATCCTATTACAAAAGCCTATACTCAACAAAACCAGAAAATCTGGATGAAATGGAGAAATTTTCTAGACAAATACAAGGCACCAAAATTAAATCAGGAGCAGATAAACCATCTAAACAGTCCCATAACCCCTAAAGAAATAGAAGCAGTCATTAAACGTCTCCCCACCAAAATAAGTCCGGGACCAGATGGTTTTAGTGCAGAATTCTATCAGACCTTCCAGGAAGACCTAATACCAATTCGCTTCAAACTATTCCACAGAATAGAAACAAAAGGAACAATACCCAATTCATTCTATGAAGCTACAATTACACTCATATCTAAACCTCACGCCCTCCTCTACTTGAAAGATAAACAGGCTGAGAAAGAAATTATGAAAATGACACCCTCCACAATAGTCATAAATAATATAAAATACCTTGGTGTGAATCTAACCAAGCAAGTGAAAGTTCTGTATGACAAGAACTTAAAGCCTCTGAAGAAAGAAATCGAAAAAGATCTCAGAAGATGGAAAGATCTTCCATGCTCCTGGATTGGAAGGATTAATATAGTAAAAATGGCCATCTTACCAAAAGCAATCTATAGATTCAATGCAATCCCCATCAAAATTCCAAATCAATTCTTCATAGAGATAGAAAGAGCAATTTGCAAATTTATTTGGAATAACAAAAAACCCAGGAAAGCAAGAACTATTCTCAACAATAAAGAACTTCTGGGGGAATCACCATCCCTGACCTCAAACTGTACTACAGAGCAATAGTGATTAAAAAAAAAAAACCTGCATGGTATTGGTACAGAGACAGGCAGGAAGATCAATGGAATAGAATTGAAGATCCAGAAATGAATCCACACACCTATAATCACTTGATCTTTGACAAAGAAGCTAAAACCATCCAGTGGAAAAAGGACAGCATTTTCAACAAATGGTGCTGGCTCAACTGGAGGTCAGCATGTAGAAGGATGCAAATCAATCCATTCTTATCCCCTTGTACAAAGCTCAAGTCCAAGTGGATAAAGGACCTTCACATAAAACCAGATACACCGAAACTAATAGAAGAGAAGTTGGGGAAGAGCCTCAAATACCTAGGCACAGGGGAAAATTTCCTGAACAGAACACCAATGGCTTATGCTCTAAGATCAAGAATTGACAAATGGGACCTCATAAAATTTCAAAGTTTCTGTAAGGCAAAAGACACTGTCAATAAGACAAAACAGCAACCAACAGATTGGGAAAAGATCTTTACCAATCTTACATCCGATAGAGGGTTAATATCCAATATATACAAAGAACTCAAGAAATTAGATTCCAGACAACCAAATAACCCTATTAAAACTGGGGTACAGAGCTAAACAAAGAATTCTCAACTGAGGAACCTTGAATGGCTGAGAATCACCTTAAGAAATGCTCAACATCCTTAGTCATCAGGGAAATGCAAATCAAAACAACTCTGAGATACCACCTCACACCAGTCAGAATGACTAAGATCAAAAACTCAGGTGATAGTAGATGCTGGCGAGGATGTGGAGAAAGAGGAACACTCCTCCATTGTTGGTGGGATTGCAAGCTGGTACAACCACTCTGAGAAATCAGTCTGCGGTTCCTCAGAAAATTGGACATAGCATTACCTGAGGACCCAGCTATATCATTCCTGGGCATATACCCAAAAGATGCTCCAATATATAACAGGACATATGCTCCACTATGTTCATAGAAACCTTATTTATAATAGCCAGAAGCTGGAAAGTACCCAGATATTCCTCAACAGAGGAATAGATACAGAAAATGTGGTACATTTACACAATGGAGTATTACTCAGCTCTTAAAAATAATGAATTCAAGAAATTTTTAGGTAAATGGGTAGAACTAGAAAATACAATCCTGAGTGAGATAACCCAATCACAAAAGAACACACGTGGTATTTACTCACTGATAAGTGGATATTAGCCCAAAAGCTTGAAATGCCAAGTTTCAACTAACGGACCACATGAAGCTCATGAAGAAGGAAGACCAAGTGTGGATGCCTTGGTCCTACTTAAAAGGAGCAACGAAATACTCAAGGGAGCAAATATGGAGACAAAGTATGGGACAGAAACTAAAGGAGGGGCCATCTGGAAACCATTCCACCTGGGTATCCATCCCATGTACAGTCACCAAAGGTAGATGCTGATGTGGATGTCAGGAAGTACATGCTAGCAAGAGCCTGATATAGCTGTCTCCTTAGAGGTCTGCCAGAGGCTGACATATTCAGAGGCAGATGCTCACAGCTAACCACTGATCTGATCAAGGGTTCCCAATGGAGTAGTTAGAGAGAAGACTGAAGGAGAAAAAAGGGTTTGTGGCCCCATAAGGAGAGCAACAATACCAACCAACCAGAGCTCCCCAGGGTCTAAACCACCAGCTTGGGAGCACATAGGGAGGGACCCATGACTCCATCTGTATATGTAGGGGAGGATGGCCTTGTCGAGCATAGGTGGGAGAGGAGATCCTTCGTCCCATGAAGGCTGAACACTGAGGTGGGGGGGGAATTTGAGGGTGGGGAGGTGGGAGTGGGGTGGCGGGGCTGGGCACATCCTCATAGAAGCAGGAGGAGGGGGGATGGGATAGGAGGTTCCTGGGTGGTGGTGAGAATGGGTTAAGGGGATAAAATCTGAAATGTAAATATAATATCTAATTAAAAATAAATGGACATTGAGGAAATTCAAAGAATCTTCAAATCTACTTCAATAGTCTATTCCATAAAATTGGAAAATAGAAATGAAATGGATAATTTTCTAGACAGATACCTATTACCAAAGTTAAATAAAGATCAGGTAAACTAAAAAAAGAAAAAAGAAAACAATAATTTCAAGAAAGAAAACTATTCTTTGGGCTTGAAGTCTTTATTCACTAAAAAAATACCAACATGTTACACAGAAGGTCATATTGTAAATCTATGAAATCTAGACAAGACCACAATCACCATGTTGGACAATTTGCACACCTTCTGTAAGCTTTAAATAGTACTTACCTCGCCACGTTATTATGAGAATGTGTTGTGACACGATGCTCTTTACGTGAGATTAAACAGTTCCATTAAATCTTCATCACAGTAAGAGTCAGATGATATCAAATATTCCTTCACAGAAACCTGCTTGGAAAATACCGGCCGAGCTCATGTATACAAACGGGAATGGCTCTCAGACGCAGTTCACTTTGTCATTTTTGTCTAAACAAGAGGTGAATCCCAATGTCACTGTTTTGCTTGGCTTGCAGAAAAGCACTCTGCCTGGTGTTAGGAGTTCGTAGAATTTGAGATTAATGCTTAATGAGTGTTTACAAAGATATGTTCTTATTTCTGTATCAAGAGTTCATGTTCATGGGCTTACGCTGTCTGGGATAAGCTCACTTTAATTCTCGGTCTCTAATGTGTTTCTAATTAATGAATGTGAAATGAAAGCTTTGAAAAACCTTCTCTTTCACCATGGAGAAGTTAGGCCTGACATTTTATTTTGGTTTTGAATGTGCCTTTTTTGGTGGTGATTTCAGGCTTACTGACAAAAAAAAAAAAAAAAAAAAAAGTGACCCTACTCCTGGTGCTCCATCAGCAGAACTAATAATTTTGCATAATGAAATTTCTGGATTATCACTTACACAGACTTTTTGAAAAACTGGTTTTCAAAATAGTCTCCTTCCAGAATATGAAGCTCTGTTTAATATTTATGTAAATTATTTTTAAAGAAGTTCAATTAAGGATTTAGTGGGGAAAGAGGGTGCTTCTAGCTCCTCTTTATCAAGCCCCTTAACCATTCCCAACTCGCCCCTGTAGGGGAAACCACTAATCAATATCTTCTAACCTGGGTTTCATCTTTCCCAGTATGTTTTAGTCATGAACGGATATGGAGAATATAGTTACATTCACACCCAGTAGTGCTGGAGTTCATCCTATTGTTGCTGCGGGTCCTAGATAACCAGTTTATGCAATGAAGCTGCTGCCTCCATACTTGCGTAGTTCCTCATTCCTCACTGACTTTAACTCAGATCTGCTTGAGTGGCTTTGGTACTTGACAAACTCCAGCCCCTCTCATGCTTCTCTAGGATGGAGTTCTCTTCCCAGGACCAGCTCAGCTAGTGCTTATGAGCTGAGCACTTAATCCATACACCAACCAAGGGTTGGTTCCCCTGGGTTATCTTAGGCCTCACTGCTTCAGCCCTTGAATCTGACTCTTTTGCCACATCAAGATTCTTTCCGCTCTTCTATGGCATCTGTCTCTTCTTGTTGCCTGAGTGTCTTTATAGAGCAATTTTAATCCATGCCCCCTGAACCTATGAAACCCCAAATCTATAGGGCTTCTGGTTTATTCTTCCAAGACACCTTGGTTTTGGTTAGGTATTTTCCCACATGTCTTGTACATCTCCTGTTGTGACATCATGATGTCACATTACAGTTGTCTCTCGCTGCTCTGTTATACCCCTTCCCTCCCAGGTTATAAGACAGCCTATATGTTTTACTCACAATTGTACTTCTGCATCTACTAAAGGCCTTACATCATGCAATAACCTTGCTCAGCACTGTTGAAAGAACAAATGTGGACATCTCTATGTTCAGTCTGGTCTGAGACTGGTATGTTCCTGAGACTTAATATCCAGCTGCCCTGGAAGACCAGCTCTGTGACCACATTCACTTTATGGTTCCATCTTAGCTTGGACTTGAATGGTCTGTTACTTGTCTGAAATGCTGAAGTTTTCATAGCACAATGATGCTCTACAGGCCAAGACTGGAGCAGGTGTGTCAGAATGACAGCTTTACTTCAGAGGATTGTTCCTGTAGGCTTTATTCTTGAACTCCTCAATCCTTATGTCTTAATCAGGGGTACTATTCCTGCACAAACATCATGATTAAGAAACAAGTTGGGGACCAAAGGGTTTATTCAGCTTACACTTCCACATTGCTGTTCATCACCAAAAGAAGTCAATACTGGAACTCAAACAGGTCAGGAAGCAGGAGCTGATGCAGAGGCCATGGAGGAATGTTACTTACTGGCTTGCTTCTTTGGCCTTGCTCAGTTTGTTTCCTTATAGAACCCACGACTACCAGCCCAGGGATGGCACCACCTATGATGGGCCCTCCCCACTTGGTCACTAATTGAGAAAATGCCTTACAGCTGGATCTCATGGAGGCATTTTCTCACCTGAAGCTCCTTTCTCTGTGGTAACTCCAGCTTGTGTCAAGTTGACACACAAAACCAGCCAGTACAATTGATCCCTTGTCATCTTGACACACAAACACATCACTAGTAAGCTTCAACTCTTACTGCCTTATTCATCCCCAAGATCTAAATAACTTTAAAAGTCCCACAGTCTTTGCAAATTCTTACATATTAAAATTTCAATCCCTTTAAAATATCCAATCTCTTTTAAAATTCAAAATCTTTTTACTTTGAAAATTAAAAGTTTCTTAACTGTGGGATCTACTAAGCTACTTTCTTCCTTCAAGAAGGAAAAATATTAGGGCACAGTCACAATCAAAAGCAAAAATCAAACTCCAACCATCCATTGTCTGGGATCCACTCATGATCTTGTGAGCTTTTCCAAGAGCTTGGGGTCACTTCTCCAGCTTTGTCCTTTGTAGCACACACTGTGTCTTCTAGGCTATGTTCTACTGCTGCTGCTGTTCTTGGTGGTCATCTTATAGTATTGGCATCTCCAAAACACTGCTGTCTTCTGCTGCAACTACGCTTCACCAATAGCCTCCCTCTCATAGGCTCTCTCCATGGTACCAAGCCTCAACTCCTTTGTAAGTCCCCTTCAGTACTGAGCCATTAATTACAACTGAGACTGCATCTTCACCAATAGCCTTCCAAAGCCTCACAGTGCTGAGATGCACTGCTCTTTATGACCCTTTCAGGCCTTCAAAACCAGTACCATCTGGGTTACTCTTATAGATTACCAAGTCCAGCTGCAGCACGAGGTACAGCCTTGGCTGTCTCTGGAACACAGCTTCTTTGTGCTCTCAGAAAACACTTCCCAGAAGATTTCACCTCAGTGATGCTGATCTCTTCTTAATCACCACTAATTTCTTAGCTCCAGCTAACCAGTATCAATAGTTCCAGTGATGGAAAGGTTTTGCTTTAGTAGTTCTGGTATCTTGTTAATCTCAGCTGATTCTTCAGCCACAGCTAACCAAAACCACAGAATCTTCACAATCAAAATAGCAACATTCCCGATAAGAGTCTTTATGTAATCTCCCCTATGAAATTTCACAAGCCCGGCCTCCATCTTCTGCACTGTTCTCAACATTATCTTCCAAGCTCCTACAGAACATTCCACAGAGCTCTTAACATCCCAATGGCTCTTGTAGCAAATAGTTCCAAAGTCCTTCCACAGGAACATGGTCAGGTTGTCACAGGAATACCTCACTATGCTGGTACCAATTTGTCTTAGTGAGGGTTTCTATTCCTGCACACACATCATAACCAAGAAGCAAATTGAGGAGGAAAGGGTTTATTCAGCCTACATTTTCATGTTGTTGTTTATCACCAAAGGAAGTCAGGACTGGAACTCAAGCAGACCAGGAAGCAGGAGCTGATGCAGAGGCCATGGAGGGATGTTACTTACTGGCTTGCTTCTTTGGCCTTGTTCATTTTGCTTTCTTATAGAACCCAAGACTACCAGCCCAGGGATGGCACGACTCACAATGGGCCCACCCCCCTTGATCACTAACTGAGAAAATGCCTTACAGCTGGATCTCATGGAGGCATTTTCTCACCTGAAGCTCCTTTCTCTGTGATAACTCCAGCTTGTGTCAAGTTGACCCACAGAACCAGCCAGAACACCTTAGAAGGGCTATGCAGTTGCATCTGTGTTATATAAATTGAAACCTCTCTATCACCCCTCATTCTCCTGCTGTTCGCCTGGCTCAGACAGCGAATATTGTATCACAGTAACAGCGGAGCCAGTGCCGGGCATCAGATCTAGGAAAGGAGATCTTCCTCACAAAACTGTCCTCAACAACTTCCTTTTCTCTGACAGAGTAAGAGAACCATAGGTTCCACAGTCCTTCTGGGCACTCATGTAGTAATCTGTGCATAGACCCATTCTTGAGTCTATTCCAGAAAGGTAGAAACCACAATTGTCTAGTTAAAAAAAAAGATAAGTGGCTGAAACTAAAATTACAGAAATACAATGCTCCATAGTCAGATTTTATGATTTATTAGTAACGTGCTTTCCAATTCTCGAACTGGCTTCAAGCATGAGATAGTATGGAAGCGTCAGACTGGTAGCCCATAGGCTAGGCTTAACTTTCAGTATGGTGGTGTGTTTGTGTGCATGTGTTTGTGTGTGTGTTTGTGTGTGTGTTTGTGTGTGTGTGTGTGTGTGTCTGTGTGTGTGTCTCTGTGTCTGTGTGTGTGTCTGTGTGTATGTTTGTGTGTGTGTTTGTGTCTGTGTGTGTGTGTGTGTGTGTGTGTGTGTGTGTTGGCTTGAAGAATATCTCTTCAAAGTTTCCAATAGTTGTTCACTTTCACAAACCAAGCTATACAAAATGTACATGTATTGGAAAAGATTAAGAATACAGGCTCTGGTTTCAGCAGTGAAAATCATTCTCTTCATCCCAGTGAGGCTGTCTTCTTTAAATAGGCCAGTAGTTTCTGGCTCCCCGACACCCTCCTTAGCTTCTCCTGATGCCACCATGCCTGGCCCATGTGTACACGTTACCTGTTAGCCCTCTTGAGTTAGCCCCATTTGAGTTCATGATTCCCTTGTCCAGACAATAATTCAGCTTTATCAAGTTCCAGCTTCTATCATGGATGAGTGATATTGCTCTGAAGGATACATGTAGTCTTTCTCCCACCTACTGGACATACAGGACAGACTGTGGCCTAAAACATTTAACTTCTGATGAACAGATGAATCTCAAATAGAGACTTGCTTGACTTTGGCCCTCTATCTGGTGGCACATACAGTACAATTAAAATGGAATTTTTTATGAATATTTGTATCTGTCTCTCTCTCATTCTCTTCCTCTCCCTCCTCCTACCTGGAGGGACAGATGGAATTGGGAAGCACTAGGGGGTTGTAGAACCTATTGCAATGGAATCTTCCTGTAATTTATGAGGGTGATCCTAGTGAGGACTCCTAATGTTGGAGGAAACAGAGTTTGAACTGGCCATCTTTTGTAGCCAGACAAGACTTCCATTAGTGAGACTGGGTTACATTCCTTTGAGTTGTTGGCTGAAAGTATCCCAAGGGATCTCTAAACAATGCAAGTTGATGCTAGTACAGAAAGCCACTCTCTGAAAACTCACAGCAGAGCCCCATTTTCTGAGGAAAACATCCACACTGCTTACTGAATATAGAGCCTCCATCCCAGTGTTCTGATCTGTTTGGTATGAGTAGGTACTCTGCAGGCTATGGAAAGAGAAACCTAGATGCCAGCACAGCCACAAAACCCCCAATCTATAATCTGCACTGCCTGCAGAATGTGTTGGGGAAATGGTGGCACAGAACTTGTGGGAGTGGTCAACCAGTGTTTGGTTTAACCTGTGACCCATGCTACAAGAGGAACCCCATGATCTACACTGACTGGATGGCCAGAAACAAGAGACTGGATAGCCCAGAGACACACGGTATAACCAAATGCAACTGTCAAAAACATCAATTAAATGGTTCCTAATGAAAGTTAGTCTGCTATATTTGCAGATTGGCACTTTGTCCAGTTGTCATCTGAGAAACTTTTTTGAGAGCAGATGGGAACAGATGCACATACCCACAGTCAGGAATTATGCAGAGAGAGAGCTAGAGATGGAGATGGAGACAGAGGTAGAGGTAGAGATAGAGATAGAAACACACACACACACACACACACACACACACACACACACACACACGGGGGGGGGGGGAGGGAGAGAGAGAGAGAGAGAGAGAGAGAGAGAGAGAGAATGTGTCTGATATCAGGTCCCTCCCTGTGGAAAAGAGGAAGGAAATATAGGAATCAGAAGAGATGGAGGACATCGGGCAGGAGAAGATGGCCCACTGAATCATCTAAGCAGGGTTGGTTATCACATGGGCTCAAAGAGACTGAAGCCCCAAGCACAGGTCCGGCATGGGTCTGTACCAGGTTCTCTGTGTATATATTACAGTTATTAGTTTAGTATTTTAATGGAAAGCCTGAGTGTGAGTGAGTGGGTCTCTGACTCGTGGTACTGCTCTTGCTGTTCTTTCTTCCTGTTGGGTTGCTATGTCCAGCCTCAATATGTGAGGATTTGTGTAGTCTTATTTTATATTGTTTTGTCCTGTTTGGATTTCTGTCTTGGAGGTTTTCTTTTTTTCTGAAGAAAAGACAAAAAGGAAGTGGATCTGGGGGAGAGGAGAGGGGAGAGGGGATGGGAGGAGTGAAGGGAGGAGACACTGGTCAGGAAGTATTGGACATGAAAAAAATCTATTTTCAATTAAAAATATTTTTAAGGTGGCTAATATATGTGGCTAATGGAAAATGCTACATATAGGCTATGCCATTTTGTTTGGTTTAACTCTTCTTAGTCATTTCATTTTTAAAACAGAGTTTCTATGTCATGCTGGTCTCAGTTGAATAGCTGAAGTTGACTTTGGATATTTTTCCTCCTGCCTCTACTTCCCAAGTGCCAGGATTACAGGTGTGAATTACCATGCCTAGTTTATGTAATCCCAGGTGTCAGATCTAAGGTTTCCTGCATGCTGGGCAATCGCTTTACAAACGGAGCTATATACTCATCCCACAATGCTCATTTTAAAGGAGTTACATATATATGTATATATATGAATATATATGTATATATATGTACATTTAAAATGTATATGTGAGAAAGAAAATACATTAACATATAAAACAATAATCTTCTTGCAAGTGAAAAGTATATAATTTTTAGATTTATAAAATGCATTATTCAATTTTTCTCTGAATATATTATATTTATAATTAGAAAATAAGTAATTTTTTTTAAAAAAAGAAACAATATTATTTCTACAAAATACATGTATCTACCATTCCTATAAATATTGTTGAGGTTTGGGAGGATTTAAAGGCGTAGTGTTTGGAGTTCCTAGTCAGTACCGGTTTTCTACACTGAAGGAAGCATGGCTTCCAGAGTGGGAGCCATGGGGACAGCTGGAGGGACAACTGGACAGGTAAGTGTTGTTCCTGCTTCTGGGATGCCTGCTCCAAACTGCTCCTATCAACAGACTCCTGGGTTTATATAAAATAACACCAAAGTGAGTCAAGTAACTAATGCCAACTACCAGCTGAGGAATTATAAGTTAAAGTCACTAAGATAAGTCAAGAGCAGAAATCACGATGTTAGTATGTAAAGTACAGAATCAATGAGAGAATTAAAAACTAATGAATGGTTAAAATTTTGAGACTGAGATGTGTAAATGAAAAACAGATATAATTAAAAAAAAAACAGGTTAGGAAATAACTTTAAAAGCCTTGGAAATACAAAGTTTGTTGAAAAGAGAGAAAAATAATTTAAGAGGGAAAAATTAGTTTCAAAAAATACAACAAACAAAACTATGAAAAATTAAAATTAAGTGTAATGATGAAATTTAAGAAATAGGTAAAAAGACCCATAAAACCTCAACTTTAGGAGGTATAAAGCAAAATATTATGATAGGAAAAAAATATTTTAAAAAAGGAAAACACAATCGAATAGATAAATGGGAAAAAATCAAGAACCATAAAAAAAAAAAAAGTTGTATAAATGACATTTGTCTAATTCTGCTTTGGTCTTCTACCATGAGTGTCACAGAGGGAATTCATAAAAACTAAAGTTTGTTTTCCCAGTTTTGAGAAGTTCACAACAAAGGCTCAGGCATCTGGGAGCGTCTTCTTATGTTCTTGCAGGGGAGTGGATGGGAGACAGCTAAGTCCACAACAAAGGCGCAGACATCTGGGAGCTTCTTCATGTGTTCTTGCAGGGGAGTGGATGGGAGACAGCTAAAAGAGGCGCAAAACCCACGCTCACAGTGCAAAAAAGTTGCAAAGAGCTCCCTTTATTTACAGTAGTCTCGGCTTATTCAAGAGCTAAGCACCTCTCATTAGGGGCGAGCTCTCAACCCTGTTCCCCTGAGAGTTCATCTTCCAACACATGAGTTTGGGTCACATTAAGAACATTGCAACAGCTGAGAATAAAACCATGTACAATTAGAGGACCATAAGAAGCAAGCTTTATCAGGTACTGACTAGACACCAGGAGTTGACACGAATTCTTGTAAACCTTCTGTCACTGGTGGTCACTATCTGGACCTGGTGTTTCCAGGTTATGAGCTTCTTGTTCAAAAGATTTGAAAGAGTAAGCACAGACTGTAAAGTGTCAAGGGTTTTATTCAGAACTGAAGCAAAATTACAGGCCTGATATGCCTCAAGAGAGCAGCGTGTTCCTCAGCTGAGCTACAGCACTCTACAGCCCATGATTACTGCTGGGGACTTTCTTTTGTGGGTCAGAGGGATTTGGTTAGGTTGTTAGTGTTGGGGGTAATATAGGGAAGTATAGGTGGCCTTTTGGTTTTGATTGGTAGGTGTGGTTTATGTAAGTCTTTGATCACAGCACCTGTCTCTTCTCATGATGTATCTGATTTCAGTCTCATTCACCTCTAAACTTACATAGGCATAAGATGGTAGATAGCGTTTCCTCCATAAAAATTCAGAGGACACAGTTTACCCCAAGCCAATCTAGGATACACTGGCCTGTTTTCTTTTGTTTCAGGGAGTCTTTGATCACAAATGGGGTGTTACTAAGAGTGCTGTAGGTCAGACTGACTCAGTTACCTTTGTTTGGAGAGAGGAATGCATGAAGTCCCAGGTAGGAATGGTCTAGAGTTGCTAAGTGTGTTGATGGAAACGGGAGGTGGGGGTCCTGGGTTGCTCAACTATTAGCATCCTTGCTTACTCATGTTCATGACTCTCTGGGGTCATTGCTACTGCCTCCATTTTTCTCTGAAGCAAAGTCAGGCATTCGGCCGGTGTCTGGGACATTGTGGCTCTGAGCTGACATGGACACCAGTCTTTAGATACTGGAATGTTAACCATGAACACTAGAGATTAGCAAAGATGGAAATTTTAAGTGAAAAAAAAAACTCTGTTGAGAGCTAAGATAAATGCAACTCTAATGAAGACATGGAAGAAGGCAGAGGACAAAGACCAAGTGGATGACATCAATAGAATCAACTCAGCTGGACTGCTGTATCTCTAGGTCTCGGCATAGATGCTGGGTGCAGAAGGCAGAGGGTTACACCTTTCCTAAAGGAGAATACCCCAGTTTGTACAGTCTACAATGGATTCTCACCTGTCTCTTGGGGATCTTGCCCCAGTGCTGCTCAGACAGCAGTGTTAGCTGCTCAAATATTGTGAGAGAGGTGAACAGGACAGTCTTTGTTTACTGGAGGGGTGGGGAGGTTTGGGAACAGGAAAGAAGATAAGAGAAAATTGTCCATCTTTCTTTGGCAGTTCATTCTTTCATTCAGGGGGATTGAGATATTTGAGTCTTACACCTGTGTGCCCTTCTTTAAAAAGTAATTTTGAAAATAAATTAAAATATTATTGAAACAGTTTAATATTAAATATTTAATATGAAAATATTATTGAATAATATTGAAAGAACTTGCAAATGAAAAGTCATGCAGCAAGACCATACAAAGACTGTCTATAGGGTTCAAGAAACTATTATTCAGTTCAAAGCACCATTCTGAAGCTGGGGGCTTCCCTTTGGATTCCACACTTTGACTGTGAGATTTGAGTCTTGTGTGTATGGACTCCTCTTGAAAAACTGGCTTCAGATTACAATTTTTATTTTCTAAAATGCCTTTATTGGAGAGCTGCTATAAACAAACCAGTAACCTACTGCACTTAGTTTATAGTTCACTATTAACTTTGAGCCCCCCTGTTTATTATAGACCAAATAGGTACTTAGGAAACCAAACTAAACCAAACAACAACAACAACAACAACAAAAAACCCACATGCCATGATGAACATATACATGGGAAAACCATTTGATAGGAATATAAAGTCTTACATTCATTTTTCAATGAAATTAGAAAAGTCAAGTTTAACTTGGGCTACAAAACCTCATACACTGTAGGTATGCATAACATCACGTGAAAATTCTATTTGGGGCAGTGCGAATGCTTAAATATGAGAAATGTTATTGCAAAGTATAGGTGGACATAATGAAATCACAAGGTCAGCCTGTGCAGGGACTCCTTGCTGTTACCCACAAGCTTAGCAAAATTCGACAGGCAGTGTAGGTTGATTTTATTTTTGCTTCAGTCTTTACACTGCTCTTCTTGTACTATAATGTATATAGGACGTTACTGTTCTGACTGCCGTAGAGGTCAAAGTGGCTCTGCAAAATACCACAGAAATCCCGTTTTGCCATAAAACATCAAACTAATAGAAGATGCTGGGGTGTAAGGGAAAGAGTGCTGAGCCTGCAGTTAACTCTGAAGCTATCTTTTTTTTCTTTTCTTTTTAATTAAGTGATATTGTACTTTTTGGGAAGGATGTTGGAATAATGATCTTCTGGACCTGACTGTAAAAACTAGTTTTAAAAAAGAGTGAGCTGGACCAAACACTGTCTATGATGAAATGTGGAGATGCTGCAAACTGGGAGCTGAAAAATTAAAGCTGCAAGGGGCATCTCACAGGGAGCCAGAAGGAGACCTGTGCTGTGTGAAGAGAATGCCTAGATAAGGCAGAGAGAATCCGCAAAGTATAGAGGCTTATCCAGACCTCGTAGCCTGCAGAGCCTGAAGGCTCAGGTTTGGGGGGTTCTGCAAACCATGTAGGTTCTCAATTCTATTGAACTCAAAGACACAATTCCATCAAGGAACTGACCCTTACATCTAATCCCCATGTCTCCTTAGATGCTTGGTGACTCTTATCTGTTTCTGAGTGTTTCTGTGTTTTTGATGATCTTGCCATGTATGAAGAGTACTGGTTAGATATGTTGTAGAATGTTCATTCATTGGGATTTATGTGATATTTTTGTCATAGTTATGGTGGAGCTTGGGGAAGCCAAAGAGCCATTCTGATTAAACAAAGTTGAGGATGTATCGACATAGATGAGTCAACAGGACTTGTATGGACTGACAGTAACCCTGCTTACCTGGCTGAGGTAGGGGTTTTCCAATGTCTTCTCTTCCATACTCCAGTCCCTGTCCATTCCAGGAGTGGGGAGTCATATTACTCTTTTCAAAGGGCAGAGTATCAAATCTATACAGATTATTTGGAATTCTTCTGCACAATATGTTTGCCCATCTTGTTTATTTAATCAGTTATTTAGTGCTACGACGAATGTGTGATTATTCTATACTTTGAATTATACATGGCTTCATTTTGTTGCTCAGCCTTTGTCCGTTTTGTGAGTTCTTTGGTGTGGTTCTTGTCTGTTTTGTTATGGCATACCCATAACTGAAAGTTTCTGTTCGCTATCTTTAGTACTTGTTTATTTCGCTCACTAAGAGGTGCTTCCTGTTCATTAACCTCTCTTGCCCTGAACCCAAGGTCAGCATTTCTTAAGAATAAAAATAGATCTTGGATAACTCTCAGGTGACAAAATAAACAAGTGTACCTATGATAAACTATATATACACATACTGTATTGCTTTAGTACCTAGCTTAATTACTTTTCTATTGCTGTGAAAAGACACCATGACCAACCCAAATTATAGAAGAGTTTATTGGGTCTTAAATTTCAAGAGACTTTGAGTCCATGACCGTGCAGAGAGCACGGCAGAGGTAGGCAAGCATGGTCCTGTTCAATAGCTGAGAGCTTGTATCTGATCCACAACCATGAGGCAGAGAGAAAGAACGAGGTAACTGAAAATGGCATGGGCTTCTGAAACCTTCATGGCCCTCCCCCACAGTGACACACCTCCTCCATAAAGGTCTTGCTTCCTAATCCTTCCCAAATAATTCCACCAACTGGGGACCAAGTATTCAAATATATGATCTTATAGGAGCTATTCTCATCCAAACTATCACACTAGATTTTTATTCCCTTAAGACTGAATCCATTGAATTACCTATTAGAAACCCCAGAACCCTTGGCAACAACTGATCTGTTCGCCATTTCTACAGTTTAATATGCTATGATTGGAATAATCAATTATGCAAGCTTTTTCATAATGGCTTCTCTCACTAACAATATATCAGTTAAGATAATTTGAGTAGTCTTTCTTGGTTAGTTGGCATTCATGAGAATAAAACCTGAGTCTAGTGCTCTTGTGGCATTTTCTTTCCTGCTTGCTCCTTCCTCTTCAGTTCAGAGCATCTCCAATAAGATCAATGCATCTGACCAGCTGTCCTAAATCACGTGAAGGTATAGTCTATGAGCAGGTGCAATGTACAGGATATCACATTGATGACTTTGCAAAAATAATTTCCTAGTAAAAATGCTCCACCCAGCTTCTGTAAATATCCTGTGTCTCTAAGAACAGACATTAGGATGATGGAACAAAGAAGTCTTTGTAGATGATAATGGCTCTCATAATCTGCTATGTGAGCGTGTACATACATACACATGGTGGGGAAGACAGAATCAGAGAGAGAAGTATTTAACTTGTATCATAATTTTGTGATATGGGGATTTCTGGTCTCAGCTTATAGCTAAGTGACCTAAGATTTAGAGAAGTCACTAAAGACATGATGTTAAAGAGTAGTAGAGTCCGGACTTAAACTCAGGACAGGTAGATTGTAAAGCCTCTTGGTAGTGAGAATTCTGCAATCTTGGTTTCTTTAAAAAAACACAGAAATATTATAAAACTCTGCTTTGTTTTAATCCCAGGTATAGAGATGGATAAGCTATAGACTGAAGCAGCTGATTATGATTTGTCTCATGCTCTAGCAAAAGCACGGCTTTGCCAGTGGCAGATAGTTTCTGTAATTGTGTGATTCTGGAAACTTATCAGAGGATATATAAATGTGAGGGCCCTGAGAGGTGGGGTTGGTGGTTGTTGGTCATTGGTCGCAGTTTGCTAGTAGCTTTGGTCAAAGAAGAAACAAAAGGAAAGAAATTAGATTTAGGGATTTTCCTAATTCCTTGATCCCCTGTATCCTTGTTTCTCTCCTATCTAGTGGTAGGGGTGAAACTGGGTGGATAAAGGGTAGAGAGAAAAAACTCACAAAGTAGCAAATACCAGCTACACCTCTGCTCCGGTCCTTACAGTCCTCTGTGTTGGGCTTTCCATTTCTTGCGCTGATCCATTCATATGGTCATTCAGTGGACCTTCCTTCAGAAGTCTGGAACATAGAGTCTAATATCCAGATACTTTCTTAGAGCAATTTTATGTTTTTGTGATCTAAAAATTAGAAATGGGAGAGCTATTAATTGCTTTTTAGCTGTTGTCTTCACAAACACCTCAATTGACAATAGTAGAATAAAGTTATTTCCAGACAGGTTTAAATTTTAAATGACAACCGATACTTCACTTTTAGTTAAGAAAAGTATAGCCATGTGTATGTGTGTGTGTGTCTATGTATAAGTATGTGCATGTGAATGTAGGTGCTTGTGGAGACAAGGGGTGTGAGATCTTCCGGAACTGGAGTTCCAGGTGACCATGAGCCACTAATGTAGATGCTGGACCTTGACCCCATTCTTCTGCAAGAACAGGACATACTCTCAATAACTGAGCCATCTTTCCAGCGCTACAATATATACTTCTTAATAGCAAGGTTCCTCACCACTGTGCTTTGTTACAATCAATGAAAATACTATCAATATTAGCAGCTACTCTTGCACCTTTTACTTGAGAACTCAACTGTCTTGAAGTTATTCATAAATTACTTTGGGAACCAAGAGGATTAGTTCATAAGTGACTTTTACTTTTGCTTCATCTGAGGTTAAAATGGTAACTGTTTTGTTATTCTAGAATATTTCTGTGCTTATTAATATAAAGTCAAGCAGTGTTTCAAGTAAGGAATAAGACATCAACATGGTGTGCCTTTAACTGAGTATTCTTGCCCAAAATGATTGCAGTATAAGCTTAGATTTTTTTTCAAAACTGTCTTTAATACAGGTTCTCAAACACTTTGACACACATACCCCCAGCCCACTATCCAAAGGTAGGAGAGAAAAGATGGTAAATAGGTCAAAAGAATGTAGACCTTTGGGGTAGTTCTTTGGGGTGATTCCAATTTCCATTGTCAGGCTTCCAATAGTCCAGTTCAAAAATGTCACCAAAGAAAAATCAGAAGGGAAGCACAATCCAGCAGAAACAGCAAGGCCTCTGCTGAATCAGCACAAGCCAGCAGCAGTGGCAAAAATCACTTGGAAAGCCAGAAGTTCTCTGCCGTGCCTCTCTGAACACAGTGCCAACTAAGCGCTGCATGGCTAGTTATGCAAACGTACCATCATGTTCGTTGAGTCCTATTTATAATCTTTACAAATATCATGTGTCCTCTCATGGGTCTTCTTCAGCAAAACATCAAGTGAATCTGCATCATATGGCACAACCAGAAATTTCTACTTCATTACAAGAATAATTTTATCTTTATAAAAGTTAAAATTTCAGTAGACACCTCATTTGGATTTTGGGGGACAGATCCATTCTGACGAGTCAACCAAATGGTTTTGTTAGCAGGATATATTTTATTGTGTCTGCAATCATGCTTATTATTTCTGAAAGGCCCTTTCATGTTCTTTGTGTGTATGTGTTCATATGTGGGCATGTGTGTTGATATGTGTACATTTGGATGTGCATATGTGTGGGGACCAAGGGTTGTCAGGTATCTTTTATTCTTTCTACCTCATTAGTTATTTATTCATCCATCCATTCATTTGTTTGGGGGAGGAGAGAGAGACAGGTGTGCAGATCAGAGGATAACTCTCTGAAGTGGTTTCTCTCCTCCCACCCAGAGATGAAACTCTCAAGTACCACACCCAAGATAAGTGCCTTTACCCTTTCAGCCATTTTATCAGCCTTCTACATTAGTGTTTGAGACAGGCTTCTTCATGTAACTTGGAACCCAACAATTCGGCCTGTATAACAAGCTCTGAGATTCGCTAGTCTCGATGATATTCCCTGACCCCAACAAGGCTGGGGTTACAAAGCTGTCTCATGGATATTTACCTGGCTGCCGGGAATCTGAAGTCAAGTCCTTGTGCTTATGTGGTGGAAACTTTACCTAGTGGATTATATCCCTTGCTCTGTGTCTTGGGTTTTCAAATGGGAGCATACAGATCTAATCATGTACTCCACAGAAAGAAAATATTATCTGCAGTCAAAGGTCCTGGGTCAGGCCCTATTTTTCTGGTTAAACCTGAGAAAATTGCTTATTCCAGCTAGGCTTTAGTGTCTCATAACATTTAGCTTTTACATAACTCTGGTACATTCCTATAAACCTAGATGTAATAAGTATTCTCATTTCCATGTCTACAATTGGACACCCACTGAACGTCACAGCTTTCCTTCCAAACAATGGGTCACAGATAAGCCATCATTTTGAACTAAGCTTTCCTTTCTTTGTATATTTTATAATGTATTCTGTCTTATAGGAATGGACCTATTCATGCATTTTTTTTTAACCTGGGCTTCCTGTTTCCTCATCAAGCCCAGCTTTGTACATAAAAGACCTTCTGATGATTATGCCCCACCACATCCTAAGTTAAACCTTGAGCATGCCAACTGGACAATAGACTTATTACCCATCCCAGGGTTATATTTTTGGTAACGTATGCATGTTCACCTGTGCATCACATTGCAGACTATTTTAACTCTTCTGTGTCTCAGTATGTGCACTGTGGATTCCATCTCAGGTTATAGCTCTCTAGTTGATGTAATTAGGATTGCTCCCTGGCCCTCGTTCCCATCTTGACCAGGAACCTAAAGCTTTTTAATTCTTCCCATCTTCTGTTATTGGGGGCTATCACTGTCTGGCTGCAATTGCAATCTGCAGAGATGAACCTCTTTACTTTGAGAATTCACAATGGGCTTGGAGCAAGGCAGACCGAAGATATGTAATACTAATTTGTTTCCTGGTCCTGTTTGTGGCTCATTAGCTCCAGATATATGACATAAAATAATTGTCCAGATGATTTTAATTAATTCAACTGAGCAAACCATCATCCAGATACCATCCCACCTTAGAATGAGTACCAAGTGAGGCTCACAGCACTTCCCTTCTGCACTATAATTTTGTTCTAATTACCAGATATAAGGTCACCTGTGCCTTTCTTCTTAGAACTTTCTAGAACCATGAGGCAAGATGTCTCTGGGTTTGATTCCAGCGAAACAAATCCTAACATTATTTTCCTTGAGAGGAGGAAAGCAAACAGGGGCTTTCTCCTTCAGAAGTTTCTGGATTTGTAAGTGTCTGACTGGGAGGCTGTAAGTCACCATGTGTCTTGGCGTTGCTTCCAAATGAGAGTGAAAAGAACATAATTTCTCTGGGAAAATTTTCTCTGTCAATTATATCTTACCTCCTGCAGAGCTTATCCAGACACACTCCACGGACAATATGTAAAAGAAGCATCTTAAGTGCCACTGAATTGTCCCTAGGGTCACTCATAATATTCCTTAAGACTATAAAAACATCCCCAAATTATTTTATCTTCTTTTTTAATTGGAGAATTCTTTGACCTTTCTCTAACAGCTGCTCCTGGGAAGATTTCCTTTAGTTGAAGCCATACTTTATCCCAGCCCTTCCAAACCAGCTAATTTTTGTACTTGCAGACATGTTCATATTTATTTTAAAGTGTAGAAAATAATTACACAGTTTCTGTTGTTGTTATTGTTGATGATGATGGCGCTGCTGCTTCTGGAGCCTTAGAATTATATGCCGGACTGACTTCCCATTGAATTAGTTGAAAGGAACCACCCCTGAGGTTGCTAATGTTTGTCTGTATAAATGTCTTACTCTGGCACATGCTCGGCAGCTCATATGTACCCCTGAACAACACAATGCCCTCTGCGTACGGCTAGTTTCTCACATTTGACTCCCATTAATGTCAGATATTTGAAATAATGCCTTTGTTTAACAGCCAGACTTTAATACCAATGTGTGGAATAAACAGTCAGAGGCAAACATAAGATGGTTGAAAGTACAATGATGTTAGAAAACATTATGTTCCCTGTGAAATGGTGAGGCAAAGCTCATACATTGGGGGAAATAGGAAAAGGATGTGCAATATTATGCCTTATAAACATTCGGCTATGTTTTGCTGCTCATTTTAAAAGATAGTTGCAAGGGAGAGACAATTTGCCTTGGGCTTCCCGTGTCCCTGCATATTCTTGCTGGGTGCACCAACCAAGAGTACGAGGCCCTGCCTGCTCTTTATCAGTCAGCTCCTCAGTTTGAGTCTCAGGAAAGCAACCTTGAGAGATGAGGTAATATTTCTCCCAGGGCAAGGGAGACTTGCTTCTACTTATTATCAAGGCAGTGCAAGTCCCCAGGTGTCGTGTTCCTTCCCTGTAAATGCAACCTATTTATTCACCAACATCCATCATGAGCCCCTTGGTATCACTCCCAGGAAGTCCAGGAAGCATTGCTGTGGCTGACACTCCAGTTGGAGTCATCTTTTCTCTCTGTCACAGAGTTTGATCTCCTGTCAATATCCATGAAATCTTAATATGCTTCCTTTTAGTTTGAAAAAAAAAAACCAGTAAATTCTCTCAGCCCTTGTAGAGTTCCTAACAATTTGTACCTACAGAATAGGCTGTATGATGTACCTTTACATTATTTCAAGGCATCAGCGACCATGACCAGTGTAGTCTTGGGCTTGTAGTCCTGATTGAATGCATGGGTGAATGCTATTGAATGGTTTTCTCTAGGCCATTGTCTCCTCATCTCGAGAATGAGAAATTTCCACTGTGCTCTGAGGGGCCCATGACTAGCCACTCTCAGAACTCCTCATCACCCTCCTCCCCCCATAACAGCTCTTGGTTATGATGTGGCCATAATGGAACTATGCTAATTAGCTGAGTTCCCAGATCTTAGTGAGCCGCCACCACCCTGCTCAATTCATCTTCCTACTTCTTTCTCTGCCTGTGTCTCTACAGCTTTCCTCACTCTTCCTGTCTCAAAGCCAGGAAACAGAAATGAGCATAGATTAGATTTTTTTTCTTTCTGTTTCTTGACCCACTGGCTGTTTTCCAAGATTTTTTCCCTAACGAGGCTAAAGAACACAATTAACAAAAAAGCAGGAAGAATTGGCTATTACCACGGCAACCAACTACTACATGTTACCTGGCTCTGAGGCACTTCTCAGGACACAGGACCTTTAGAGTACAAACCAGGACAGACTCACAGAAACTGGAATTGCAAGAGCTAGACTTTCTGACATAAGCTCCACAAAGTCCTCACTAAAAATTCTGAACCTCAATATTCAAAAATTTGACTTTTTTCAACTGGGTTTTGCTATGACAATCACATCCCAGGTCATTAAATGCCACTGAGTAAGTGAAGGAAGGGAGCAGATACAAAGACATGAGAGTTTGGCATAAAATTCATTGTACTCTTCTGTAACTCCGCTCAATAGCTTGAAGATGAAAGTGATTTTGTGGTTGTCTCGTTTTAGTGTTTCTAAGCAGTGACAGAGAAGATATGAAATGTGTTTAAAGCATAGGCTTCATGCAGAAAAGATGATAAGGGAAAGGAAGGGGATTCAGGCATGTCTGTATAGGAAAGACCTGTTCTCAGGAGGTAAATAAGATATGAATGACGGTACTTATATCTTGCTGATAATCTTTGTTTTAATATTTATGCATTGTATGTTTTAAACTGTCTATAATAGCATATGACTTTTATAACTGGAAAAAATTGATAAATAAAGCTGTAAATTATGAAGAGAGAAAGGCCCAAGTTAAGACAATCTAAGAAATGTTAGGGCTCCACCCTAGAGACAATGGGAAATCTGTTGGTAACTTTTAAGCAGGAAGATGATTTGCCCCAGCTGCTTCCTCACAGAGATGGCGTGATTTCAAACCGACAGGCACTCAAAAGCAAAAAGACCTCTGAAAAATGCCATGCAGTTCATCTGAAGCCCAGGACCCAGCTCAAAGCCTGCCGTGTATTTTGATGGAGGAGAACACTTGGTTCTTCTACTCTGGTCGGTTGCCCTTTTCTTTATCAAATCATCTAAAGGTCAGCTTGAGAGTTTGGTGAATTCATCAGTACCTGTCACCTTTACATTTCTGCTCATATGAGGGCTTCTGAGCTGAGGGTCATTGTTTCTGGTGTTATGAGTTTGATTTAAGATTTCACCCAGTAATTTGATGTGGATCGCTACTACAGCACAATGAGGAACTGTACAAAGAAGCTGCTGGTGTTTCCACTTTTTCATTTATTTTCATTCATTCACTTTGTTTTATTAGTTAGATTTATTGGTGCTAGAGACGCAGTGATCCTATAACCATGTGCCATAGAGAAAATTTAGGAAGATGGAAATACATCTGAGCATGTTCATAGACATATTAGTTGCTATGATGGGACCTAACATCTGAATGAGTCGTGAATTCTTAAGTTCTCTCTTCAGTTTCATTTAGGCTCCAGATTTAGGGATGTCACAGTGTGTGCTGAGGTATTCATAGTACCCTTGGCTATGAAACCATGATCCATCAAGCCCCCATGATGAAGTCACTGGTTTCTCTACTTGTAGAACTTAAAGCACACTATTATGTCACAATTGGACTTTTCTTTCCTGTGCTTTCAACTTGAATTGTCCAACTGGTATCTCCAGTATGTGGCTTGCTTACAATGTTGTCATCTGACTAAAATATAAAATGATTTATGTTTCACAGATGTTATTGTTTTCTCTGGAGCAGCTGCCCAGTCTTCCAGGGATAATGCCAGGTGCACACAGAGGCTGTCTATAGAAATTATTGTAGTGGAAAGTAGAGCCATATTTGGGTAGATCTGATCATTACAGTCAGTCAGTCTAAATAATTCACAAGAAGACTAGTGTAAAGTAGTTGGACTGGCCTCAGAAAGGCAGCCATTTGCCTTGGTTCCCTCAGTGTGTTTGTGTAATTTCATACTTAGCCTTGCTGATTGACTTACTAAACAAACTCACAAGAGACTGAAATATGAACCCAATGCCAACTCACAACGAGAACTGCAGTTCATGCCAATAGGTTGGTTCTCTTTTGGCAGGAATATCTATATGTGAAAGTAAATGCAATACTGAGAGACTTCCACAGAATATCCTGAGCAAGAATAGGCAGTTATTCTGTTCAGTAGTGATCTTCACCACGGGAGGAAAACCCAGGGAGTGAGAGCCCCAGGCTCTGAACCCCAAAGCGTGACCACTGAGTCTCTTACTACATCACATTGTTGGGAAGCTTCCACACCAGCACTGGACTTACTTCTAGATTCCATTTTCTATACACCCATTGACTTTAATATTCCTAAATGTGCCTACATACTCACAGATATGTTCAACACCTTGGAGCACATCTTCAGACGGCAATCCCAACCAGCAGGGGCTGGTCCCCTGTGTTTGGATTCTTCGGTATTAGACTTTGTGCAAGTTTTCTCTGGGCATAGGCGTTAAGGATCACTGCCGTGAAGCTGCCCCAGCATAGCCATCACAGTCCCTTAGAGTCATTGTGGATTAAGACACAAAAGGGGTGGTAACATTTTATGGTCTCCCTATGACTAAATCAAATCCCCAGATGAGACAGTGCTTCTCATTCAACTCTTCTCAAACAGTAGAAAATGTGCCTTGCAACCAGTATGGAGGTCTAAAGGCTGGGGTGAATGTGGACTATCTTTTGGCTTTAATTTGGAGTAATGACACAAACAGTACAGGGCTTGAGACGAATAAATCTTTTGTAGAGAGGCAACATGGACAGTAGCAGAGGGAGCAGGTAGAAGAGTCCAGTAACAGTGTAACAGTATAGAGGTAACAGTGTAACAGTAGTCCAGACAGGAATGGAACTAGGAAACCATGTTGGGCTCAGACAAGCATAACAAATGCCATTAATTTCATATTCTTAATGATATCTACATCTGTCTGTCTATAAATGTATTTATATCTATTTATCTATTTATCTATGTATCTATCTATCTATCTATCTATCTATCTATGTATCTATCTATCTATCTATCTATCTATCTATCTATCTATCTATCAATTATCTATCACACTCTTCCACATATTAAATAGCCTAAAATACAGGTTTATTTTCTTATAACTCTAGAAGCCAAAATCACTGGGTTGATAAAGTTGTCTTCTTTCTGGAAGTTGCAAAGACAATTATTTTCTCTTATTTTTTCCAGTTTTTAGACACTTCCTGCCTTGGCTCATTGCTTCTTTGCCTGTACTCAGAGGATGCTTTTGTACTGTGGGAAAGTCCTCAACTCCATTTTGCCTTTCCTGAGAAGACATCCTGGGTTAGCAAGTATTACCCTGATATGAGGGAATAAGATCTCTCTGATTTTAAATCTCAGCATAGAGCTAACAGTGTTTTCTTAGAGTAAGGGACAGAACAAAAAATGTTACGTACTTAAACCGAAATTCAACGGAAGGCACCGTGTTCATACAGTGTAACTGATTAAATGTACCAGCAGAAGAGAAGTCCTGGTAACAAAAGGATATTGAATTTGGTTAAAAGAAAACACACAGGTAACAATCGCAGAGGAGCAATCATCTTAAGAAAGAATATGAGATGTTCGTTCGCCTGTGTGAAGGGTGACTTAAGGAAAGAGACTTACAAACACTCAGATTTATTGGAAGAAGAAGATTCGATAGAGGAGAAGAGTAAAGTGGAAATAGTGCAGGGGAAGCAAGACAGCACTAGGCTGAAGAAAATCAAATGGTGTTACACAAAAGACCATCAAAACCCCCAAAGGTGTATCAGTTGTATTGGGACACTGAGAGGCAGTTTCTGAAAGTTGGGGTCTAGCAGGAAAGGAGTGGTGGAAACAGCTCAACTCACAGATGTAGTATTTGGGGGAGGCTCCTCATAAGAGATGGACCATGAAGCAGGATGAACGGGAAGCAGGAGTCAGGCTGGAATAACCTTTATAAATTCACCTTTGCTGACATAGGTCTGCCGGGTTTTTGAGAGTCTGATGGCCTTCTCATGTTAGCAGCTGGGGAGCACTCATTCAAAACAAGAGTCTGTGGAGGACACTTTCAATGAAAACCATGACAGGTGAATATTTCTGGAAAAACCATAAAAATGTATTTTTAAAAGTTGTTAATTTTTAAAAATATTTAGCCAACACACAATATTCGTAGAAATGGCAAAGAACAATATCGAGCATAAGTCAGAAAACGGATAATTCCAAACATGTATAAATCAACTGTGAAACATATTGTGTGTGATTTCTCAGGCAGCACACTTTCATTTCAATGGATGCTAAATTTACATAAAGAATAGCTTTTATTTCTTAGCACAAAACCCAGGGAATTTGCAGAATTTGAAAAGTAGTCACATGTGTACAGTTGAGGGCTTTTTATAAATATAAGGCTGCTTTACATTATTCTAGATGTAAACCCTTCCTGGTCTTTTTTTCTGCCTTCAAATTTTACCTTGACAAAGATCAAGCCATTGGATGAAAGCTCAGACTTGTTTTCTGTTCTTAGCATTCCACTGACCATGTGATGCAGCCAGGAAATATGCTGAGGTCCTTTGTCTCTTGGTTGTGGTCATAGTTAGCGGTTTGCTGCTGTGAAGAGACATCATGATCAAGGCAACTCTTATAAGGACAATATTTAGTTGGGTCTGGCTTACGGGTTCAGAAGTTCACTGCATTATCATCAAGGTGGGAGCATGACAGGGTCCAGGCAGACATGGTGCAGGAGGAGCTGAGAGTTCTACATCTTCATCTGAAGGCTTCTAGGAAAAACCTCTCTCCCACGTGACTTGGAGGAAGGTGTCATTGCCCACCCGCACAGTGACACACTTTCTCCAACAAGGCAACACCTCCTAATAGTGCCACTCCCTGGACCAAGCATATTCAAACCACCACAGTTGTCTTGCCTGTGAAAAGGTGATCAGATGATCTCTCCTATGCCCTCTGGAGCTAACACTGTGTGGATGGTTCTGTGCTTTGGGGATTTCCAGTTAAATAATGGGTTTGCATTTTATATGATTGTTGACTAAATTAGTTCACATGTGTAATAATTATTTCTCATGAGCTTCCTAAGAAGCTCATACACTAGAGAAAATACACATTGAGAGTTCCTGCAGAGGGATATAGCTCAGTAGCTGTGGAATTGGGAGTTACAAGAGTAGCTTTTCGTAGAGAAAGAAGGGACTTGGCATTTTCCATTTGGCTGGAGGTTTTTGCTCCACTGTACAGGGGCTGGCCAGTGCCAAATAGTTCTTGCTCCTAAGAGACTTACTGCAGAAGCTCAAAGGTAACCAGGAAAACAGAAGTTGAGTCTTCACAGAAGACAGATGAGGCTCATGATAAAATGGAGGACACTGAAAAAGAAGGCAAATTAATTGGGATAGGACTCATGGGGACTGGACAGAGTTAAATCCTTTCATAGTACGACACTTCATTTACATCCAGTGATCCTGTCATTTTGAAAGAGAGCTCTTTGCACTGGAAAACATTCCTGTTTTTTCCATGACAATCTAGGTTTTTAGTCCTTATTGTAGCCTTGGCTCTTCAACTCTGTCTCTCTTTGCCCCCTTCCCCTTCCCTGGTCCCTTTTCCTATACTCTCCCTCTCTCCTTTCTTCTTAACTGGTCTTGACTTTAAGTGCTTAGAGTAATTTGTTTACCAAAACCTGGGAAGAATTGGAGCTTGAATATAGGTGAGAAAATAATTTCTTTCCCAATGCACAGTAAGATTGAGAGCACTGACCTCTCTTGCTGCCCTGTTAAAGTCTGAGAATAAAAAAAAAAAAAGAGAGAGAGAACTTTAAAAAAAATTTTTTTAAAAAAATATATGTGAGTTAAACTGTCACTTTCTTCAGAAACACCAGAAAAGGGACTCAGAGCCCATTTGAGATGGTTGTGAGTCACCATGTGGTTGCTGGGAATTGAACTCAGGACCTCTGGAAGAGCAATTGTGCTCTTAACTGGTGAACCATCTCTTGAAACCTTCCAAAATCCAAACTAATGAAAATATGAAGAAGTTCAAGGAGGAGGAGAAAAAGAGGGGAGTGGGAGAGGGAGAGGTAGAGAGGGAATAGATTGCAAGTCTCTGCTGAGGTCTCTAAGGACTGATAAGGTCACACAGGTAGAAGTCCCCACACTTAAGGTAGGGAAATAATCTGAGCTGAACATGTTTCCAGTTAGACAATTTTGATACTCAAAAGTTCATATTGCCAGGAATTGGAAGTCTGAAATGAAACTCTAAAACAAGCCAAGTCACCACCCTAAATTTTAATTTATTGAAATGAGCACATTTGTATTTGCCACAGTTGTTTCTGGAGAAGTACAAAGAACATCACTTTTGTGCTAGCGTTTAGAGAGCTGTGTGATAGTACATACACCTTTTCACAGTAAATTATCATCTGTGAAAGGGGAGCAATAATGACTAAGTCATCGCATAAGAACTTTAGGAGGTACCAGAGCCAGGTATAAAAGCAGTCTCTTAGGTTTGGCTATGTTGAATATTAGGAAGTCCTATAAACCTAGTTTACGTTATTGACCCTTAATACTAGTGTAGACATAGTTAAGAGTTTGAGCTTGCTGATTGCAAAATTATGTTCTGGAATAAAATGAATTTGATGTGATAATTTGTGGTTATCAATTGGCCATTGACTCTGATGGATAATTTATATTAAGTGCTTAAGAGGAAAGGATCAACTGCACGACCTCATGAGTTCATAGTAGAAATGCCCTGGTGTCCTCTGGGCATCAGTGAAGTGGAGCAAAGCTTCCAGCTTAAGGAAGTATAGACATGAATTTAATTTCACAACCAAAGTAAATTTTCCTTAATGATAACGTTCATAGACAGAATGGAACCGGGTGATAGAACCTTTGTTTGCTGTGTACTGAGGTTTATTTGTTGTTATGCCATGGATTAGACTTAGAAAGTTTGACGTTTCATTATTTTATCTTGCTATTTATCTAGAATTTCTGAAATACAGAAAATTTTAAAGAAATTAGAAAACCATGTCTCAAATCAGGCATAAGCCATTGCTGGATCAAACACCACCATCTTTCACAACTACAAGCTGTGGTTGAAACAGAATCAACATTTTTGTTAACCATGAATGATATGCAGCATTTGTACACGATAAACTTGATGATTTTATTCTGTTTGGCACGCCAGATTGGAGAAAGATAAAGAGAAATCTCCCAGTTAAATCCCTTTAAAGGTCAGTTCCCAGACTTTTCTTTTTAGAATGACATCAAGGTTAAAGGCACACGTAAGATCCTGGACTTAGTGCCATTGAAAAGCAGAAGACAAGAGGAATGCTCAAGGACTTCTAATGTCACAAAAGAATTGTAAAGGAATTTCCTTTAGTATATATATGTAGAGAGCCACAACTACTAGCAATTGAAATCTAATAACATATATGGGAGAGTTTGATTATGCTAGCTGACTAAAATGACAATATTTTTGTAGTTAAAATATTAAAACAGTTGTTCTGGAAAGAAGGAATTATGAGAGAATATTTGAAGATGTGGAAGGGTGAAACAGTGAGTACCTGGTAATAAAAAGTTCTGAGATTCAACCATGGGATTGAGCTGCTAACATCAGTAGGAAAAGTTAGCCTGTTGACCATGAAATCAAAGGGAGAGAAGGCAGGTGTGGAAGGGATATTGATGTGGATGTTGGCCTCACTGAGAATGATAACAGAGATAATGAAAGTGATAGCAAAAGACAGGGAGGGAGACAAGCGAATGCTGACAGTAGCAAATAATGACTCTCAGGGGTATAGTGAGATGGGACATGCTATAAAGTCTGGGGTTCTCAGAGGGAGGAAAGAAAAGAGGGATTTTCCTAAGCAGCAATGAAGATAGAAAATGTCACCTACTCTACCTCCAAGCCTTTGTGACTACAGAAAAGCATTATTGTAAAGGAATGTCTGCATCCCTATTGATGAAAAATTTAAATTAATATCTAGAGGAGTTAGAGGAAAGGATTTTAGGGAGTACAGAGTGAGTTTGAGAAGGCAGATTTTAGATTGAGGCATGGACAGAACTGTATGAAGAAACAACATGTAGATGAGAAGCAGTGATCTGTGGTATAGCCTGAAATCAACAAGGATGAAACACACAGTTCTCATCATGTGCCCTTTCTAAGGATCAGTTCCTTCTGCTCTCTGTGGTAATTCATAAGGCAATTTTGAGGTTCAAAGGGGTAGTTTGAGCAGGAGCGCTTGGGGCTTTGGAGGTTTCACTCACATTTTGTGAAGAATGAAGCAAAGTCTTCTGAAGTTCATACACGTCAGCAAACAGCAAAAACCAGAATCCAACGCCATCATCTTGTGCCCACAGATTTAAGTGTGATCTGTTACTTCTCAAAGAATGAGTGGATTAGACATGCCTGGAGTTGAAGTAATCAGAGACATTTTATTAACTGATTGATATGTATGGTTGTCTATCTTTTAAACATTCCAAGTAACCAAACTCCATAGGAAATAACACAATTGCAGAGTTGTAACAAAACAAAACAAAACAAAACAAAACTGAAAACTGAATCCCCCCTCTGTGTGTGTGTTGGGGCGGGGGAGGGGGTGTAATAATCCCTGTTAAATCCATTTAAAAGTCAGTTCCCAGAGTAAAAGTCACATTTGACATCCTGTACTTGCTGCCCTTGAGAAGCAAAAGAGAATGGGAGTCCCTTAAGGGATTCTAGAATCACTAAAGAATTTTAAAGGAATTGCCTTTAGTACTGTAGAGAGAGTCACAACACACACACACACACACACACACACACACACACACACACACACACATGCATTATATAATGTTGTATATGTAGACTAGGTCTAATGTTT
This sequence comes from Rhabdomys pumilio, assembly GCA_030674055.1. Taxonomy (NCBI): domain Eukaryota; kingdom Metazoa; phylum Chordata; class Mammalia; order Rodentia; family Muridae; genus Rhabdomys; species Rhabdomys pumilio. The sequence continues at coordinate 22,113,870 of JANHMN010000020.1, forward strand.
TTAATACAGTTTTTAACATTTACAAACTGTTATTCACCCATATAGATTAAAAAATACCCTATCTGCTTCATGATTTAAACATTTATAATCTATTTCTTCAAATGTTTGAAAATGTCCTTAATAGGATGTTTTCTATCTAGATTTATTTTTTGTTTTCCTCGGCCACTTTGAGAGATACATTAGTAATACAAGGGACAAAAAGCAAAAGAGATGAAATTGGTCCTTGTTATTACTGTTGTGTTCTAGCCTGGAAAACCTTAATCCTCTCTCTATTTTTCCTCCTCTCACTCCTCCATCATTCTAATATCTCATTTCTTATAAAGCCTATTTTCCATCTACAGAGATTCTGTAAACTTTCTTTAACCACTCCCCTCTCTTGCAGCCCCGCTCTACCTGGCACTCAAATGTATCAACTGAGATGTATTTTTCTTTTCCCAAGTTAAACATGGGAAAGATACAAATAATAAAAGCTCATTAATTGATGGAAGAAAAGCATGTCAGGATGAGAGTATAAAACTATGTTTAAGGTTGAGCATAGCATTGATTTTTCAGCCAGCTGACCCAGGCTCATTCTTCAAACAGCTGTAATATAGTCCACTTTTGGTTTGTACAAATGTTATGAAATACTTATTTGACTTACACATTAATTATTAATACATGATAATATTAGTAATAGACATGGACTAGACTCAGCTGCTCCATTTGGCAACATAATGTTAATAAGCTCTGCCTTCAGATAAATAGGGGGAAAAAAAAGCAATAAAATCAGCTTGCCATAGGGCCTGTTTCCCACTTCATATGAGAGTTTTCTTAATTTGTTTTCTATGCCTTCTTCTCATTTCACCATCTATTGCAATGTTTTTCTACTTTAGGAAGTAAACAAGGGGGCATGAAAAATTGTAATTAAGTTTTTCTCCAAGTTCAGCCACCAAAGAGTTGGCTCAGAGGCAAAGCAAGTATTTAAGGATATAGAAGTCAGGCTCTTCTTAGTTTATTCCCTACAAAATGATAAAATTGATCTGTAAGATTAGAAATGAGAGTACACGTGCCCTCGCCAAAGCCGGTGTCAAAAGTGAATGATAAAATGGAAAATTCATTTTGTTAATGTAGCCCAGGTTGGCCTCCCATTTGCTAGGTAGCCAAGGCTGGTCTTGAACTCCTAATTCTTCACCTTCTACTGCCTATGTTGGGTACAGGGATATGCCACCATATTCAGCTTAATTTTTGAGATGCTAATTTGCCATTTGTTTTCTATATTTCTTCTTCTCTTGTTCATTTTATAGAGGTTAGCAAAGCTTTTGTTCTTGATTGTGTTACAGGGTAAAAGAAAAAAAAATCACACAGAATCAGAAGCATATCATAGAGACCGAAAACCCACATGGACCTCAAATAACAGGAATCCCAGTGATGCTGTGGTAATTACAGCCTTGTGCCTAGAGGTGTCTTTCTCATGCCTATTCCCAAGGCCTTGCACAAGACATTGGGTAGGGGAACCCTTCAAAAGACTGTTTCAATTTCTAGTGCCTATTCCCAAGGCCTTGCACAAGACATTGCATGGGGGAAGGAACCCTTCAAAAGACTGTTTCTAAATTCCCCACCCTCTTAGAATAGAATTTACAATTGGGATTAATTAATTTTTCAAAAATGTTTTCTTCACTTATTTATATTTCTGTGAACATACATTCCCATTGAATACAGGGCATCCTGAATACTTGAAAAGTAACTTACTACTGAGCCATCACTCAGTTCCTCCTCATTGGCTTTCACACGGGACCAACAGTACTCGTAATCTCAGCTTTCTTACATATTGCATTTCTTGCTTATTTATGAACTACATTTCCTGTACTCGCTGTTTTGAATATGTTAACAGTGCAATGCAATGTGCAACTCCCCTGTCTGAAGGAAGAGCTAAGGTCTTTTGTTGACTAGTACACATGCATATCCTCTTCTGTTTTCCACTGATTTTGCTTGTCTTTCTCACTGTTATTATTTTGAATGTTATTTTTAGCTATATTCCTGCTTTCAAGAAGAAGTACTACATATAGACAAATGGGCATAGTCCCCAAATATTTTATTTAATGTCCTTTTGAATTTTCAAAAAGTGGTACCAAAATGTGTGTATCCTCCTGGATTTGGTCCTAACAATTATTATTCATAAAGTTTATTTATGGGCTACTGTGTCTTGGTTCATTAATTGTCACTGATACTTAATATTTTGTGTGTAAACTATTAGGCCCTAGTTTATTCAAACTCCTGCCAACGGACACCTAGATTATTTTCCGATTTGTACTATTGTGAACAGTGGCGCTAGGTGGGAATTTTCTGACAATATTTGACAATATTAGATACATACCTAGAAGTGAAGCTGCTGGTTCATTCGGTATGCAAATATTCCAATTTATAAGATAATCCACATTCTTTTCCTAAGTGAGTCTGTCAATTTACCTTCCATGAGCAATGTGTAAGTCCATTGATCTGTAGTGGGTAAACCTCCACACTGTCAGCTTTTCTCTTTCAGTCCATTGGATGAGTGAAGAAGAGTCATTCCACTCTTGCTTCACACTTTCCTGAATTAGATTAGAGTTAGATGGAGCCACAGTTTCTTTGAAATGACTACTCAGGCCATTTACTAAGCTTGTGTTTTTTATTATAGACTTCATGTTATAGATATTATTGCATCACAGTTTTTGTCTTTCTCTCTCACAAAATATTTTTGTGGAATTATTTGCTGCTGTAATATAGCAGAAGAATATTCATCTACAAGACAGAGAGTGTGACTCGGTGTTGGAATAGTTGCCGAGCATGTATAAGGCTCTGAGTTGATCCACAATGCTGAGTAAAAGATGTTTGAATAGGAGAAGATAGCTCCAGCTATCTAAAGTCCTTGCCTCTCAAGCATAAGGACCTGAGTTCAACCCCCAGAGACCGTGTGAAAATGCCAGTGTGGTGGTTGTTCTGGCAGTCAATGCTCAGAAGAGGTACAGCCAGGAGGATCCCTGAGCATGCTGACAACACAGCCTAGCCCTTGGTGAGCTCCAGTTCTAGGCCCTGTCTCAAAGGAGATGGATAATGTTTTTGAGGATGACACCTTACTCTGTGCTTTGATCTAAATACACACATGTATACACACACACACACACACACACATGTGCACACACATAAACACACATGTACATAAAGACAATAAAAGAAAACTATCTGAATTTTCATAGCATAGCTTTTAACTTTTTATTTTTTATCAGTACATAATAACTTCTTTTATTCAACCCTGTGTTATTTAAACACAGGGATGCGTTGATAGTTATAAGGTGAGGGAGGGAGGGAAGGAGGAAAGGCCTGTCATGTTAAAATGATCTTCTTGAGATACTTTTAAGGTAAAAGATCAAGTAAACACCAGAGGAGTCAGAATAACTGAAAGTGAGATTTATGTGCAAAGGAGATTATACATATCTTACATATCTTCGATATTTTGTGCATATGTGATGTATTTGTGTGGTCTTGTGTGTGTGTGTGTGTGTGTTCACATGTGCATGCGGGTATCCATGGATGTGTGTATAGGTACAAATAGTGGCCAGATGTTAATGTCAAATGTCCTCCTCAATGGGTCTTCATCTGATTGATTGATTGATTGATTGATCGAGGTCAGCATATCTAACTTTTGAACATAATAATTTGCCTAGACCAACTATCTGAAGACCCTCTAGGATCCACCTGCCTCCAATTTCCTGATCATAGGATTACAACTGCATACTACAGCCCTGGAGTTCTACACTAGGTAACAAGAATCTAAATTCAGATGTTCAGACTTCCACAGCAAGCCATCTTGCCAAGCCCCAATAATACATTTACAAATCAGAAACAATTAGGAGACTTATACAATTCCATTTATAGTTACAAATGCAGACTATACTTTAAGAAATAAAATGAAAAAACTATGTACAAGGCCAACACTTGGAGCATCTAAGACATTTCTGAAAATATTTTTTAAAACTAATAAATGTCTAAAAATTTCTTGTTCATCAACAAAATAGTAAAAATTGTACTGCTTTGTATTTGCTTTTTTCAACTAAATGTAAGTCCAGGCAAAATCCTAAAAGTATTCTTTGTATAACACAATAAATGCCTAAAATAGTCTTAATACATTTTTTTGCATAATTGAAAACATGACAGACATGCTGCTCTGTATTACAGATACAGAGATACAATGAGCCATATTAATTCCTGTCATTCACATAGAAGAGAGAAATCCATGCATGAGTCAGGACATGAAGCTTAACAATAGACCCTCCCTCACACATTAACAATAGACCCTCCCTCACACAGACTATTGCTTTCATAGAAGTAGCATAGAAGATCACTTGGAAAGGGAAGGATTGTTCAGTTAGGCTAAAAGTTGATTGTCTACATAGATGGAGAAAGAGAACTAATCTCCGCTTCACATCATAGACAGCAGCTTTCCATGAATTAGCAATTTAAATGAAAAAGTACAAAATTAGAAGCATTCTGTAGTGTGGGTTTGCTACAGAGAAAGTAAAGTAATGTGACAATTCGACACATCTAAATTTGCAGCGACATGCTCACAGTGGATTTTCTTTAAGTATTGCTATTGAACAAAACAACCCACCTTGAAGGGAAACTTCTAAAGTCTGGAAATTCAACAAGGATGACTCTTAAGACTCAAGAAGCAAATTATTCAAAGGTCTCCAGAAGTCCTTGAAACTGACCAGATGAGCAATGCCTTTCTCTCCCTATAGTCATATGAGTAGTTGAAACTGCTAATGAGACAGGATCCAGCAGATTGCCAGGAAAAGACGTGCTCCAATGCACCAATCATTGAGGTTCCAAGCAATTTTCATGCTTCATGAGCTAGCACTCATGCTGGGGCAGGCTTTAGGTTATAGAGGTATTCCTACTCCTGTAAGGAACCTCTCACCTATATCCTGTATAACTCAAATAAACTCATTGATTAGGAAGTTGAACTTGGGCATTGTGTTAAGTTTGGCCTGCTTCCTAAATAGATATATAGGTTGCACTCCCTAAGAGAAGTGTCATACATCATAAGCCCATATACTACAGAACCCACAGTCCTTACAACCCCTGTAATAAGAAATCATTAAAAAAAATAATGCCCACACTCTCTAATCTTTCTGATTACCAGAGATAAAAGTCCTAAGTTCAGTATTTCTATGTTTTATCCTTTATTTTTCCTAAATTAAGAATACTATAACCAGAGAAGAAAAAGCAAGAAGTTGAAACACAGTTAAAGAAAGCAAGAGGTGGGAAAATGGAAATGGATGAATTCTTAACAGCTATTGTGTGTGAAGATTGTCAGAATTTCCCATTTCTTTTTTTTTTCATATGCATTATCTTTTTTATTGGATATTTTATTTATATTTCAGATGTGATCCCTTTTCCTTATTTCCCATCCACCCAGAAGCCCCCCTATCCCATCCTCCCTCTCCTGTTTCTATGAGGATGTGCCCCAACCCCCCCACAAACTCCCACCTCCCCCACCACGAATTCCCACACAGGCCATGGGTCCTTCCCTATGTGCTCCCAGGGTAGTTTAGACCCTGGGAAGCTCTGGTTGGTTGGTACTGTTGCTCTCCCCATGGGGCCAAAAACACTTTCAGCTCCTTCAGTCTTCTCTCTCACTCCTCCACTGGGAACCCCATGATCAGTTCAATGGTTAGCTGTGAGCATACTCTTCTGTATATTTCAGGCTCTGGCAGACCTCTAAGGAGAGTTATGTCAGGTTTCTGTCAGCATGCACTTCCTGACATCCACATCAGCATCTACCTTTGGTAACTGCACATAGGATGGATACCCAGGTGGAACAGTCTCCAGACGACTCCTCCTTCAGTATCTAGGAAGGACTGAAGCACCCACACTTGGTCTTCCTTCTTCATGAGCTTTATGTGGTTTGTGAGTTGTATCTTGGGTATTGCAAGCATTTGGGCTAATATCCAATTATTAGTGAGTACATACAATATGTGTTCTTTTGTGATTAGGTTACCTTACTCAGGATGATATTTTCTAGTTCTATCCATTTGCCAAAGAATTTCTCGAATTCATTGTTTTTAATGGCTGAGTAATACTCCATTGTGTAAATGTACCACATTTTTCTGTATCTATTCCTCTGTTGAAGGACATCTGGGTTCTTTCCAGCTTCTGGCTACTATAAATAAGGCTGCTATGAACATAGTGGAGCATATGTCCTTGTAATATGTTGGAGCATCTTCTGGGTATATGCCCAGGAGTTATAGCTGGGTCCTTGAGTAATGCTATGTCCAATTTTCTGAGGAACTGCAGACTGATTTCTCAGAGTGGTTGTACCAGCTTGCAATCCCACCAACGATAAAGGAGTGTTCCTCTTTCTCCACATCCTTGGTAACATCTGCTATCAACTGAGTTTTTGGTCTTAGTCATTCTGACTGGTGTGTTGGGGAATCTCAGGGTTGTTTTGATTTGCATTTCCCTGATGACTAAGAATGTTGAACATTTCTTTAGGTGCTTCTTGGCCATTCAAGTTTCCTCGGCTGAGAATTCTTTGTTTAGCTCTGTAACCCATTTTTAATAAGGCTATTTGGTTGTCTGGAGTCTAATTTTTGAGTTCTTTGTATAAATTGGATATTATCCCTCTATCAGATGTAGGATTGGTAAAGATCTTTTCCCAATCTGTTGGTTACCATTTTGTCCCATTGACAGTGTCTTTTGCCTTACAGAAGCTTTGGAATGTTATGAAGTCCCATTTGTCAATTCTTGATCTTAGAGAATAAGCCATTAGTGTTCTGTTCAGAAACTTTTCCCCTGTGCTCAGGTATTCGAGAGTCTTCCCCACCTTCTCTTCTAATAGTTTCAGTGTATCTGGTTTTATGTGAAGGTCCTTTATCCACTTGGACTTGAGCTTTGTAGAAGGAGATAAGAATGGATAGATTTGCATTCTTCTGCATGTTGTCCTCCAGTTGAACCAGCACCATTTGTTGAAACTGCTGTCCTTTTTCCACTGGACAGTTTTAGCTCCTTTGTCAAAGATCAAGTGACCATAGGTGTGTAGGTTCATTTCTGGATCTTCAGTTCTATTCCATTGATCTTCCTGCCTGTCTCTGTACCAATACCAAGCAGTTTTTAATCACTATTGCTCTGTAGTACTGCTTGAAGTCAGTGAGGATGGTGATTTCCCCCAGAAGTTCTTTTATTGTTGAGAATAGTTCTCGCTCTCCTGGGTTTTTTGTTATTCCAAATAAATTTGCAAACTGATCTTCCTATCTTTATGAAGAATTGATTTGGAATTTTGATGAGGATTGTATTGAATCTGTAGATTGCTTTTTGGTAAGATGGACATTTTTGCTATATTAATCCTTCTAATCCATGAGCATGGGAGATTTTTCCATCTTCTGAGATCTTCTATTTCTTTCTTCAGAAACTTTAAGTTCTTGTCACACAGAACTTTCACTTGCTTGGTTAGATTCACACCAAGGTATTTTATATTATTTATGACTATTGTCGAGGGTGTCATTTTCATAATTTCTTCTCAGCCTGTTTATCCTTCAAGTAGAGGAAGGCTACTGATTTGTTTGAGTTAATTTTATATCCAGCCATTTTGCTGAAGTTGTTTATCAGGTTTAGGAGTTCTCTTGTGAAAGTTTTGGGGTCCCTTAAGTATACTATCATATCATCTACAAATAGTGATATTTTGACTTCTTCCTTTCTCACTTGTATCCCTTTGACTTCCTTTTGTTGTCTATTGCTCTGGCTAGGACTTCCAGTACTATATTAAATAGGTAGGGTGATAGTGGGCAGCCTTGTCTAGTCCCTGATTTTAGTGGGATTGCTTCCAGTTTCTCTCCATTTAGTTTAATGTTGGCTACTGGCTTGCTGTATATTGCTTTTACTATGTTTAGGTATGGGTCTTGAATTCCTGATCTTTCCAAGACTTTTACCATGAAGAGATGTTGAATTTTGTCAAATGTTTTCTCAGCATCTAGTGAGATGATCATGTGGTTTTTTTTATTTTCAGTTTGTTTATATAGTGGATTATGTTGATAGATTTCTGAATATTGAACCGTCTCTGCATTCCTGGGATAAAGCCTACTAGATCATGATGGACGATTGTTTTGATGTGTTTTTGGATTCGATTTGTGAGAATTTTATTGAGTATTTTTGCATCGATATTCATAAGAAAGTTTGGTCTGAAGTTTTCTTTTGTTTTTTCCTTGTGTGGTTTAGGTATGAGTGTAATTGTGGCTTCATAGAACAAATTGGGTAGTGTTGCTTCTGTTTCTATTTTGTGGAACAGTTTATAGAGAATTGGTAGTAAGTCTTCCTCGGAGGTCTGATAGAATTCTGCACTAAAACCATCTGGTATTGGGCTTTTTTTGGGGGGGTAGTGGGGAGGTTTTTTAATGACTGCTGCTATTTCTTTAGGGAATATGGGACTGTTTAGATGATTTATCTGCTCCTCGTTTAACTTTGGTACCTGGTATCTGTCTAGAAAATTGTCCATTTTATCCAGATTTTCCAGTTTTGTTGAGTATAGGTTTTTGTAGTAGGATGTGATGATTTTTGAATTTTCTCAGTTTTTGTTGTTATGTCTCCCTTTTCAGTTCTGATGTTATTAATTTGGATACTATCTCTGTGCCCTCTGGTTAGTCTGGCTAAGGGTTTATCTATCTTGTTGATTTTCTCAAAGAACCAGCTCCTTGTTTTGTTGATATTTTATGTAGTTCTTTTTGTGTCTACTTGGTTGATTTCAGCCCTGAGTTTGTTTATTTCCTGTGGTCTACTCCTCTTGGGTGTATTTGCTTCTTTTTGTTATAGAGCTTTTAGGTGTGCTCTCAAGTCATTAGTGTATGTTCTCTCTATCTCCAGTTTCTTTTTGTAGACACATTGAGTTATGAGTTATCCTCTTAGCACTGATTTCATGGAGTCCCACAAGGTTTGGTATGCTGTGTCCTCATTTTCATTAAATTCTAAAAAAAGTCTTTAATTTCTTTTTTTTTTCTTTCTTGACTAAGTCATCATTGAGTAGAGCATTGTTCAGTTTCCACGTGTATTGTGGGCTTTCTGTTGTTTTTGTTATTATTGAAGACCAGCCTTAGTTCATGGTGATCTGATAGGATGAAAGGGATTATTTCAAACTTTTTGTATCTGTTGAGGCCTGTTTTGTGACCAATTACATGGTCTGTTTTGGAGAAGGTACCATGAGGTGCTATGAAAAAGGTATATTCTTTTGTTTTACCATGAAATATCCTATAGATATCTGTTAAATCTATGTGGTTCATAACTTTTGTTAATTTCACTATGTCTCTGTTTAGTTTCTGTTTCCATGATCTGTCCATTGCTGAGAGTGGGGTGTTGAAATCCCCCACTATTATTGTGTGAGGTGCAATGTGTGCTTTGAGCTTTAGTAAAGTTTCTTTTATGAATGTGGGTGCCCTTGCATTTGGTGCATAGATGTTTAGAATTGAGAGTTCATCCTGGTAGGTTTTTCTTTTGATAAGTATGAAGTGTCTTTCCTTATCTTTTTTGATAACTTTTGGTTGAAAGTTGATTTTATTTGATATTAGAATGGCTCTCCAGTTTGTTTCTTGGGACCATTTGCTTGGAAAATTGTTTTCCATTCTTTTACTCTGAGGTAGTATCTGTCTTTTTCACTGAGGTGCATTTCCTGTATGTAACAAAATTCTGGGTCCTGTTTATGTATCCAGACTGATAGTCTATGTCTTTTTATTGAGGAATTGAGTCAATTGATATTAAGATATATTAAGGAAAAATGATTGTTGCTTCCTGTTTTTTTGTTATTAGAGGTGAAATTATGTTTGTGTAGCTATCTTCTTTTGGGTGTGTTGGAAGATTACTTTCTTGCTTTTTCTAGTTTGTAGTTTCCCTCCTTGTGTTGGAGTTTTTCATCAATTATCCTTTGTAGTGCTGGATTTGTGGGAAGACATTGTGTAAATTTGGTTTTGTCATGCAATATCTTGGTTTCTCCATCAATAGTGATTGAGAGTTTTGCTGGGTATAGTAGTCTGGGCTGGCATTTGTGATCTCTTAGGGTCTGTATGATATCAGTCCAGGATCTTCTGGCTTTTATAGTCTCTGGTGGTCTCTGGTGAGAATTCTGGTGTAATTCTGATAGGTCTGACTTTATACATTACTTGATCTTTTTCCCTTACTGCTTTTAATATTTTTTCTTTGTTTTGTGCATTTGATGTTTTGATTATTATGTTTTGGGAGGAATTTCTTTTCTGGTCTAGTCTATCTATTTGGAGTTCTGTAGGCTTCTTGTATGTTCATGGCCATCTCTTTCTTTAGGTTAGGGAAGTTTCTTCTATAATTTTGTTGAAGATATTTATTGGCCTGTTAAGTTGAGAATCTTTACTCTCTTCTATACCTATTATCCTTAGGTTTAGTCTTCTCATTGTGTCCTGAAATTCCTGGATGTTTTGGGTTAGGAGTTTTTTGTATTTTGCATTTTCTTTGACAGTCGTGTTAATATTTTTCATGGTATTTTCTGCACATGAAATTCTCTCTTTTATCTCTTGTATTCTGTTGGTGATGCTTGTGTCTATGACTCCTGATTTCTTTCCTAAGTTTTCTATCTCCAGGGTAGTCTCCCTTTGAGATTTCCTTATTGCTTCTACTTCCATTTTTAGATCCTGGATGGTTTTGTTTAATTTCTTCACCTGTTTGGTTGTGTTTTCTTGCAATTCTTTAAGCGATTTTTTTGTTTCCTCTTTAAGGGCTTCTACCTGTTTATCTGTGTTCGCTTGTATTTATTTAAGGGAGTTATTTATGCCCTTCTTTAAGTCCTCTATCATCATCATCATCATGAGAAGTGATTTTTAAATCTGAATCCTTCTTTTCTGGTTTGTTGGGGTGTTTAGGGCTTGCTATGGTGGGAGAACTGGGTTCTGATAATGTCAGGTAACTTTGGTTTCTGTTGCTTATGTTTTTGCACTTGCCTTTTGCCATCTGGTTATCTCTAGTGCTACCTGCACTCACTGTCTCTGACTGGAGCCTGTTTTTCTAGTTATCTTGCTTCTGTCAGAACTCCTCAGAGTCCAGCTGTTTCTGTGATCCTGAGTTCCTGGGTGGAAGAGCTCCTGGAACTCAGTCTGCCTCTGAGTTCCTGAAATCCTGCTGCTCTGAATGCAGTGCCTCCTCTAGGATGGCTCAAGATATGGTTTCTTCATGGGAGCAGTCCAGCTAGGTGTCTGCCCCAGCCAAAAGGCTAATTTTCCATTTCTTTGTATTTGCCTCTCTCATTTTGGATGTTTTAAAGCTAACAGGATAACAATTCATCTTCTTGGGTTTCTTTTTCTCCCTCAGAGAAAGTACTTACTTCAATAACATTCTGACACATCAAAAAAAGTCAAACCAATTTAGATTTTTTTAAAAAAAATCCCTTTGATTTTTGTGTTGGTCATGATAGGTCACTATTGAAGGCTGATAGTGCTAGCTTTTCATTTTTACTGTTAACTGTAAACACACTATGCAACTGCTAATGCTGACAGGGAGAGGAATGAGGGACCACTTTCTTCATCACATTTTCCAGCTCTCACACAGGGCTGTAAATATAACCCTTCTCAGGTTGCCACTTTCTCGAATTCACTTTCTATGGGTGGTTTTGGTTTGTGAGACAGGGTCTCTTATGTATTCCAGGCTGGGCTTAATGCTATGCAGTACAGGTTGTCCTCAAGCATGCAAAAAACATATCCATAGCCCTGAGTGCTGCATTACAGACATGTTCTAGCATTCTTGGTTCCTATGTGCTTGTAAATGCACATAGTAGTCAATAGCTCTTCACATGTAACACTAATTCCTATGTCTTTAAGATGCAGGGATCATAATTTATTTATGTGATTATAATTATTCACTTTAATGTGCATCTTAAAATAACAATTCTCACGGACTAAGATTAAATAGTAAAGGCATAAGGGAACTGAAGCATTAAGTATTTTACTTGGTTTAACATGTATGAGTTAAGAAACAATTTTAAATACTCTAGAAGCTTTGTAAAAGTTGGTCATGAATTTAATCAGAAAATGAGAATCCTTTTTAAAAATTGTATTTATTTTCACTTTTGTTTATGTGCACATAATGTGTGTGTTGGGCCATTCATGGCAGTATAGGGGAGTGGCTCAGAGAATAGCTTTGAGGAGTCAGCTCTTTTCATCCACCTTTTCATGAGTGCTGGGATTCAAACTCAGATGGCCAGGCTTTTACAGCAAGCATCTTTACCTTCTGTGCCATATTGCTGACCCCCAAATGGTTAAAATTTTAATAGTATTGATAGATCTTTTTTATAGATTACATTCTATTGTCAAAATTCAATAATATTTTAAATAAATAGTTAATTATGTAATTATGACCACTTGGACATATAGTTCTAGAAAGAGTATATTATACATTTTATAAATACTATGTTGGGCTAATATGAAAATTATCACTACCTGCCACCTGAGAAACATTGAAAATTATAATATTTCATCACCATGTCTATGAAAAGCTAAAAATTGTACCCAAGGGGGGAAAACAAATAGAACAAGTAAACTTGTTTTTTTCATATTGAAGAAGAAAAATAAAAATAGCACAACTAATAAATCTTAAACAACTAGAAAAATGAATACCAAGGAAACTAAATGCCAATGGTAAGTGGAGATTATGAGACATACATTATATTTAATGAGATGAAATGAGATATACATATTCATGGTCAAAGAAAAGAATGTAAAAGTCTTTTTAAAAAAATACCTCAATAGATAGATAAGACTGATTACAAAATGTTATAAAATTATACGGAAGACCAGGAATGGAAAAGTAGGGATACAACTAGATACAGATGAGATTTAGGAGAATTTAGAAACCACATATATTTTGACAAGAAATCTGGACATTTAGAGAGGAGATGGATGGTTTTTCTAACAAGAGATAAAATACTGAATTTGACCTAAGAACTGAAAATACTGAATTGGTCCTTGAACAGACCAATTACCAAAGACAAGATTGAAAAGGTGTATAAAGATGTACCATTCAAACAGACAGAGCCAGATGGATTCCTTGCCAAGTTTTATATAACCTTCCAAGAAAAGTTTATTCCAGGCTATTTAAACTCTTTTAGGCCTTAGAAGAACCTATAAATCTTCCTCATTTAGCTTATAAATCTCAGAAACTTAATCAAAATAAACTCTCTCAAGTTTCACTATATCTCCAAAATAAAATAAAACTCATATTAGAAAACAGAGTGGATCAAAAGAATAACATAGTGTCACTAACAAGAAACTAGGTAACTCAGGGCCACTAAATAGCGCTGTGATCCTTTATGACAGTAATAAATTTAAGGAAAAAAGACCGTCTAGTTCTTATAAACAATTTTGAAAAGATGTTTCATAAAATAAAGCAGTTTTCCTAATAAGAGTCAGTGATAAATAGTAACAGCCCTTCTACATTGCTAACTGTAAGCAAGGATTGCTGTAACTTTTAAATGTTTTAGTCTTTATAGAATCCAATAAGATTCATTGACATCTTTAGACTGTAACAAGGAGATTTTATCACTGAACATAGAGAAGACAAATACTTTATTGGAGACCAAGCAACAGGAACTGGTATATTTGAGACTTCTGCTCCTGTGATGTGCATACGATTGTCCTGTCTACTGTATGTCTTTTCTACAGCTAATCAGAGTTAACTGTTACCATTGCTTCAATGCTACATATTTGGAGGAGCTAGACATTGAAATAAAGCAAGAAAATTAAAGAGTACCCAGGATAATCCTACTAGAGCAATCTTAGGAACTTGGTTAGAGAGCTGGTCAGATGGCAAACAAAATAGTTTTTTATGCCTTTGTGTTAAAGACCTCGAAATGGAAACAAGACACATTTCACTCACCACTGTTTTATACAGAAATATCCACATGAAGAAAAAATTAAATTACCAAGAATTTGATAAGAAAAGTGGGACACTTGAATAAGTATCTGGTGCTAACAAATTGCACCACTGAACATCCAAACATCAAACTTTAGAGTAACTGGAGCCTTGCTAAAATGTATACAAAGAGTCAAGTAAATGGGAAAGAAAACCCAAATGATGAATGCTTTTTACTTAACATCTAAACTGTCCAAAATCAATACAGAATGTTAATGAAATTCCACTAACAACACTTGGGACATTGGGAAATAAAGCATCTTAAACTATAACAATAAAAGAATAAAATGCCCCACCCTCACCTCACACAGCCAGATGTGATGTGGAGTCATTAAAGAGTGATGAGGGAATTTCCTGGCTAGTAATTCAATATACCGTTATCTAGCACTCCATAGCAGAGTAGGAGGTTCATGGTGGCCATGGCAAGAAGCAATAATTTTTTTTTATTGGATATTTCATTTATTTACTTTTCAGATGTCATTCCCTTTCCCCATTTCCCCTCCCTATAAACCAGCTATCCTATCCCTACTTCTCCTTTTTGCTTTTATACCATTTTAATTACATGCAAGTATTAAGGTCAGTTCTAGGTTGAGGAACTAGCAATACAATAGATGCAAATAGTCAAGGAACAAGCAAGACAATAAACATAAATAGTCAAAGAACAAGCAAGGCAATAAAATTCCATGACCACTCCCATTATCACTATTTCTAAGGGCTTATCAGGATGACCTAAATATTTGAGAATACTTCCCTGTCTTAGCCCAAAGTCATTTTCATGTCTGAAGCCTACTTCCTTTTTCTAGCCTAGTATCCGATTCCTGCCCGAAGCCTACTTCTTTGTCCTTGGCCAATGTTATATTCCTGCCAACCAGCCCATTTCCTCTTGGCCTATGTCAGCTTCTTGCTAAGCAGTCCCAAAGACTCTCCACCTCTCCCTCTTTTATTTCATTAAAAAGACTGAGCCTGTCTTAGGTCATTCTGACAAGAATGCCTTCTTTACCCATCATGAAATATGCATTATCAAAAGCAATGCACTTATGTCTTGGGTTGGTAAGGCTCTGTACAGAATCTTACCAGTCCTTGGCTTGCCAGCCTGTTAATTTAATACCTCTGTCTGGGGGTCTATTTTCAATTTCAAGCCATGTACTTTGGCTGCCAACATTTTGATGTTGTTAAAGACAAGCTTTAACATGATGAGCAGAAGTAAAAGTATTCCCAGGACAAAAAGGGCTAGCACAATCAAGTTATATATGCCATTCTTGAAGCTTGACCAAAATAGAAATACTGACCTCAGGCCATGGGTAATTTTATCAGCAGTATCTGCTACATCAATGCTCAGCAGAACAGCATTCTTGAAATTCATAAGCTCACTATGCAGTTAAAACATCCAGAGAGGTGTTAGAATTATGCCAAATACACTGCAAGTGCTTTTGAACTTTTTCCTAATTATAATGACTACCACTGTAAATTGTAGAACTAACATGAATCCAATGGTATTTGGCATGACCATAGAGATGGCTTCTTATTGTTAAACTCTGAACCTCCTTCCAATAATTTGAATAAGATAAAGAGCATCAATCTGTTGTTCCAAATGCCTATCTAAATCCTCTTGTACATCCAACACATTAGTAACATTTTTTTTTTTTTTTTTTTGCTAAATGATTAACAAAAGTAGCTGTCTTAACTTCTTGTGTCCAAGCAATTGCAGAAGCAGTGGTGCTAGCAATTAATGTTATTAAAGCTGTTATATCAGGAATAATCAAGCTCACTACCCTCTTGCTTCTGCTTAAAGCCTAACTCACTTCTTCCAGCACTTTCAAGCTTTCTTCAGAGAATCAATGTTTTCTAATACTCAGGGCAGTGAGACAAAAGCTGGTTGATGGACCCCCATAACAGACATGCCAGGTTTCAACATACTAACATAATTGGAAATTATACAGTCAATGCTGCAACTTACAATAAATACTGAAGAAGAGACAAAACCAATTTTAGCTTGACAATTAAAAGAGACTTAAAACATTCACTAACTCTTGTTTGAAATCCAGATCCTGTCCCAACATTATCTCTTGCTATCCTAACATCATAGCAAGCTACAGCTAGCTTCCAAATATAACTCATCCTCCCTCCTCCTATTTCTATGAGCATGTGCCCCCACCCATCCGCCCACTCCCACCTTCCTGCAAGGCATCCAGCCTTCACGGGACTAAGACCTTTTTCTCCCACTGATGCCCAACAAGGCCTTCCTCCACTACACATACAGCTGGAGCCATGAGTTCCCTCCATGTGTGTTCCCAGGCTCGCTGTTTAGACCCTGGGAGTTCTGGTTGGTTGGTATTGTTGCTCTCCCCATGGGGCCACAAGTCCCTTCAACTCCTTCAGTCTTCTCTCTAACTCCTTCATTGGGGGCCCTGTGGTCAGTTCAATGGTTAGCTGTGAGCATCCGCCTCTGTATATGTCAGGCTCTGGCAGTGCTTCCCAGGAGACAGGTATATCAGGCTCCTGTCAGTATGTACTTTAGGACATCCACAACAGTGTTTACATATGGTAATTGCATCTGGGAAGGATCTTCAGGTGGGGCACTCTCTGGATGGTGTCTCCTCCAGTTTTTGCCCCAAATATTGTCTCATATTTGCTCCTGTGAGTATTTTGTTACTCCTTCTAAGAAGGACCAAAGTGCCCATATTTTGGTCTGTCTTCTCTTGAGCTTCATGTGGTCTAAGAGTTATATCTTGGGTATTGTGAGAAGCAATAATTTCTAAAGCCCCAAGAGATCTTCAGTTGTTGGTTCACATTGCTGGACGTTTTGATTTGAAATCATGCCAGCCAGCTACAGAGAACTGTCATTCAAGAGAATTTTTTATTTTTTAGATGGGTTCAAGTATATAATCCTGACTGGTCTGGAGCTCTTAAATTATACCAGCCTCACCTTGAACTCAGAGATTCACCTGCCTCAGAGTAGTTGATACTGAATTTAAAGGAGTAAGGTTAACCAACGGCTGAGAGCCTGGCATGAGACAGCTTCCAGCATAACCCTGTGGTTAGGGTCTCATTCAGACACTGCCCATAGTATTCTCCATCCAGACAGAATATTTTGGAACATATACCATGTCAAATATGGTAGTCCAATAAGGTACTCAAGAAGGTTGATACCTAGAGATTAGAGACAACAGTTTTCCCTTGATTGTAAAAGGAACTAAGTATTGATTTTGCCCATACAATCCCAAGAAACTTTACTCAGCAAACAGATGTCTGAATTTTGCCAAGGTTTATAGGTTACCCTTGTTGATGCAAATGTGTTATCCCTATTTCTGGAAAACTGTTGTGCAGACATTTCCTCCCTAGGAAGGAGTGAGGAGTGAGGCTCCTAAAAACTTGTAAGCTCTGTTTGGTTGGAATCCCTGCTCATCCCAGCACAAGCTAGTAAACCCCTTCTTCCCCAAACTGCCCAGAAAAAGAAAATTCCTGGCCAAGCTAGCCATCATTTCTCCCCATCTCCATGTTTCTGGCTACCCACCCAAGAGTGCCCAGAGGCTCAACTTCTTTACCTGATATGGGTGTAATACCAGTCCCTAGCTCTTATGTCAATATCCAAGCATCTCCAAAACCCATGAACCACACTCCCCCTTGCTTTAGCCTGGTGACTTCCCTGACCTCCACCTGTGAGATCAGTGAACTGGCTTGAGAGTTGCCTCTCAATAAACCAGCCTTTAGACTTTAGACTTTTGATTCCACTTCAATTGGTTCATTTCATTGGTGGAGAAACCTATCAAACTCAGAAAGCTCAGAAACTCAGAAAGCTACAAGATTCCCAAGACCCCCTTAACTGGCCAGGTTGTATAAGCAATAAATATCAGCAAGGAGAGAAGACTGAAGAGAGTTCCAGATATTCAGGAAGCACCAGGTATTCAGAGAGCTGCAGGTATTCAGGGGGCTCTGGAAATGATGCCATTTCATGACTCACTGCCTACTCTAGGTAGGTATTCCTTTTTGTTGTTGTTTTTGGTTGTTGTTACTTTATACATTTTTAACTTGTACCTTTCAGAAAACCAGTTATAGGCACGAGTTCGTTTCTTCAGCCATATGAGTCTTAAGGATAAAACTCTGGCTCATCAGCCTTGGCAGCAAGTACTCACTGAGCCCTTTTGCTAGACCTAAGTGTAGTTTGCAATGAGGCAGCTATTGCTGAATCACCCATGCTTTGTCAATAAGCCCTCTTGCACACTCCCAGTTAATTCATTGGTCAACTAAACTAGACATGGGTTGAATATTTTCTTTAGTCTGTTGTTGGTGTCCTATTTGGAGTAAATAGACATTTTTCTATGTCTGTTAGGAAATGTCATATAATCAATGGTTAAAGCCAGGTGCTGCCTATGTGGCTCAACAATAGAAAATTTACTTAGCATGTGCAGAACACTGGGAAGAGAGAGAAAAAAAAACCTAGGTCATCTCACTTGTCAACTAAAGACCATTACATGATAAATTTTGAATGTCAGTAAGGAGAGGCATCTATGCATATTTTGACTCATTGGCTGGTAGCAAACAGTAAAGAAGTTTTCATCCCCAGGGGTTACTTCAAACTGCCACTTGAATACTTGGTACAAGAATGTTGGTCAGTGTTGGTCACCGGGTGTCAGTGATCTGGCAAAGAAGATACTGACAACATCCAAGATTTGATGCCAAGGGTCTTCACTGTGCCAGGCAGATTAGGCAACCATTACATGGTCTGTAACTTTAGGGAGGATCTGAGTTCCACAATCTTCAAGCCCCCATTTGGTCCTTTTGCTGGTATGGAAGGGTATTCTACTGACATATCATACCTTGCTACATAAGCTGTCTTACAGTTAAGGATTTATGGTTCTGGTTTTCTTTTTCTTCTTGGGAGATGTTATTGTTTATGTTGGGTCTGTAATGAAACAGGGAGATGATTTAATAAACAGTTTCTTTGTTGGGTCATAGCTCATTGGCTCTTCTCAATTAGAAGAGTTTTCTCTAGCATTTTCAGGATTGGGAAGTACAGTCCTTATACTTTCAGTATAGGTAATTGGACCAACACTTCCCAAGGTGCCACCATCTTTTCTTTTGCGCTGTAAATTGAGTCCAAACTCTATTCACTACATGTAAGAGCTGTTTCCTTCCCCAGGTCTCAGTAGTATAGTGACCCAGATACGTGTGGCTAAGACAATGATTGAAGTGTGAACCCCTTTAATCTGATTCCCCAGTACCTTCAAATGAGCATATATGGCCCTTGAATTAACATTCAGTTTGTTGTTAGGGACAGAAAGAACTTGCGTGTACCCTAAACCATCTTTCCACTTGAAATAGCTAATCCAAGAGTACAGGGGAAGGGTAGATTACATTAGACTTTAAGTAGATTACATTAACTTTAAGTTCCCGGTGCTAACTAGACAGACACTAGAGGTTCAATATTAAACAGGCACTGCTGGTGATGGTGCCCCTCTCTGGTCTGGCCTTCAACTTCACAGCCAAAACCACAATATTGGTAGAGCCAGAGGACTGTCCCTTTTTTGTCTGCTTTTGCTTAACTCACACACAATGAGTTCCTAAAACAAATATCCTAGAAACTCCAGCAATGACTGCCCCAGTTTATGACATCATCATCTCCTGGACCTTTGGCATAAGAGCTAGGGGAATATTCCAGAGAAGCAAGAATGATCATTGATTTTTTTCTAAAGCCCTCTGTATTGGTTCCTATTGATTGTTGGATTGCAAACTGAATCTGTGGATGAAAGTACTGCATGCTAATCAGTGGTCCTTTTGCATCTTGGCCCTAGAGTTAGTCTCTTTCAGGAACTCTCCCCAAGGTCAGAGGTTGCTCAGAGCCAGTAAGAGCCACTGAAAAGTATCTCCTTTTAAAAAGTTGAATGGATCTAAGGTTGGCTTGAAGCTAGGAGGAGGAACTAGGACAAAGAACACCTCAGTGTGCTCACACTTTTTTTTTTCCAGTAAAACTTTTTTTCTCTCTTTTTTTTTTACTGAATATTTTATTTATTTACAATACAGATGCCACCCCCTTTACCCATTTCCCACCCCCTAGGACCCCCTATCCTATACCCCCTCTTCTTTTATGCTTTTATACCATTTTGATTACAAGCATGCATTAATGTCAGTTCTAGGTTGAGGGTCTAGCAATACAATAGACGCAAACAGTTGAGGAACAAGCAATACAATAAACACAAATAGTCAAAGAAAAAGCAAGGCATTAAACCCAGTTACGTGAACACTCCCATGATCACTGTTTCTAAAGGCTTATCAGGATGACCAAAGTATCTGAGCCTACTTCCCTATCCTAGCCCAAGGTCATTTTCATGTCTGAAGCCTACTTTCTTGTTCTAGCCTAAAATTTAGATTCCTGCCTGAGATTACTTCTTTGTTGTAGCCTAGGATTTAGATTCCTACCTGAAATTAATAAAACCTATGATAAAAAATTAAAAAATAACTAAATAAAAGAAAAGCCTTGACATGACATTATAAGGCAAGGAACCTCCAAAAAATACTGCTAAGTTTGTTTTCTATTGGCCATCTACTGCTAGGCATTCAGCCTGCCCTTAAGATAGTTTGTTTTCCTCCCTTAGGGGAGAAATTAGGGGGGAAATATCATTTACAACTGGTTATCAATTGGATATTGCTTCTGGGCTGGAGATGGGGGAATGTGTCCACTTCTCCTTTCAGCTCTAGGACCCCACCTGCTGCAGGCCCTGTGCATGCTGCCCCAGTCTGAGTGTGTTTGTGTGTGTAGCAACTCTGATGTTTTAGCAGGCTTTGTTTGTCCTCCATGCCCTCTGGCTTGTACACTCTTTCTACCTTCTTCTGCACGGTTCTCTGGAGAGAGGGATTGGATGGAGACATCCTGTTTAGGGCTGAGTGCTCTAAGGACTCTTACTCTTTGCACATTGTCTGGCTGTGGGTCTCTGTATTTGTTCCCATCTGCTGCAGGAGGAAGCGTCTCTGATGATGGCTGAGCAGGGCGCTGCTCTGCTTCCCTGGCAGGAATGCTCTTATACCTTTCTTTATCCCTATTTTGAATGCTGGCCAAAGACTAAGGACGCCTTCCCTGGATATTTGGGCGTTTTCAATCTTTTTCTAAAGCCTCACTCCTCTTACCATGTGATTGCTTGATCTCCAGTGCAAACACCAAGACTCTTTCTCTGCTCTGACTCCTGCCTCCCAGCAGCTGCCAAGATTTACTTTGCTTGCCCTGTTGTTTACATTTAAACTCTAATAAAATTGTCCTTCCACGAAAAAAAGAAATTAATTCCATTCAGTTAATTAAATAGCAAATAATTTAAAAATTCCTCAAAGTTTCTCCTTTCTTTTTCACAATGGAGTGTCTCTAACCGTACTATTCTCTTCGCAAAACTTGACAAGAGTTATGACCAGTCTAAGGTTTTTATTTTACTTTGAAGGTAATATGTTAGCCTGCCACAATTTTATAGATGACATGAGACATTAAGTAAATTTTATTGCCTACTGTAATAGAAACAGCCAGGTGTTCCATTCATTTCTATGAGAACAATGAAATAGCCAAGGGTGGGCACATTGTTTGAGTGTTTTCAGGGTGATAACTGATTGACTTTTCTTCTTCACTGTATTTCCAGAGACATATGTACAGAAATAGCCTTGGGAGATAGAGAGACTGTCATAGAGAGACAGAGAGCAGGAATCTGCTTGCTACGTAAATGTCAGTAGCTTTCCTGCTCAGTAAAAGGCAAGTGAGTTTACCCTTAGAGGATGATGATGGTGTCTAGCTGTGTAGCAACTTTCATATATAATTCCTGCCTATTAAAAAATTCAGGGTCCCTAGAGGGAAAGTGTCTCCTACAAAGTAGCTTGCTGTGTTCAGAGAATCTGGACAAGTAACGCCGAGAGCCTCGTGCTATGGTTCTGGTGTGATCTGTCCCATAAAGATTCCTACATTGGAAGCTTGGTCTCCAGGGCAGAGATGCTGAGAAGCTGTAGGACAGTTAAGAGTTGTCACTTTGTGGGAGACGCTATTGGTCACTCTTCACTCCCTGGCCTCCTCTTCTGTGGTGATCTCCCCTTTCACATGGGCTTTAATCATTATGATACAATCTGCAGCCAAAGCTGAGCTGGTATCAGCACTGTCTTAGTCAGGGTTTCTATCACTGTGACAAAAACATTATGACCTAGAAGCAAGATGTGGGGGGTGGGGGGAAGGGTCTATTTAGCTTACACTTCCAGGTCATGGTCTATCATTGGAGGAAGTCAGGACAGGAACTCAAGCAGAACTGGAACCTGGATGCTGGAACTGATGGTCATGGAGGGGTGCTGTTCACTGGCTTACTTCCCCTTGTTTGCTTACTTATAGAACCCATTATCAGAGATGGCACAACCCACAATGGTCTGAGCCCTTCCCCATTGACCATTAATTGAGAAAACGCCTTACAGCTGGATCTCATGAAAGCATTTCCTCAACTGAGGCTCCTTCCTCTAATGACTCTAGCTTATGTCAAGTTGACCCACAAAACCAGCCAGAATCCACCCCATGCCCTTGAACTTTCTTACCTCAGAAAATAGCACTGTTCAAATCATTATTTTTCCACCAATCATTCAAAGATCATTGAACCTTTGACTTAAAAGGAAACCTACAATCCATTTACTTTAATGTTCCAGTCAAAGCAATTGCTTTTTAAACATCCGTTACAGATTTAATCTTTATTTTAAAAGCATTGAATATATTTTAAAATAAGTTAGGGAGCATGAGGAAAATTCTATTGGGATATATTGGATCTAAAGTATGTTCTGAATTCTGCTTCTATCTGAGTGATTTCCTGAGGTCTCATTTGGTCTCATGTGATCCTTTTTAACAACAAAAACGATTCTTTTATTTGGAGTATTTTCTATACCTGCAACAATGTCAGCTTCTTGGTGTCTTCTTCCTTCACATATTGCACTGGGTTTTAACACCATTTTCCCTTAATGAGTGATTTGATCAGGATGAGACTACAGGGAAAGTATACAACTAAACATCTTGGCTGCTTAGAACTGAGGCTGGGTTCTGGTTCTACCTCTTTTACTAGTTATATGGCCTCAGCACATTTAATCTCTGGGTAAAAGAGGAAAGATTAATAGCAAATCTTTTCTACTATGGTTTGAACCTTTCACCCAAGGAAGAAGAGTTGGAAATTAGTCCACAACATAATTACAGTGTTGAGGGTCAGAATCTGTATAAATGAAAATGTGTTTTATGTGCTATATGATTATAAAATAGAGAGGCTTTCCTTTCCCATTGTGAATGAATTCACGTTGATTATGAAAGGGGCAGAAAGTGTTAGATTATTAGTCCTCTTCCCTCTCGTTACTTGCTGCTGTGGGCTGCTATGGA
The DNA here is from genome assembly GCA_030674055.1 of Rhabdomys pumilio. Lineage (NCBI taxonomy): Eukaryota > Metazoa > Chordata > Mammalia > Rodentia > Muridae > Rhabdomys > Rhabdomys pumilio. The sequence continues at coordinate 22,137,160 of JANHMN010000020.1, forward strand.
AAGACAGATCTTGCCTTTGTATTGAACTTCTCAGCTTCTAGAAGTGTGAGGACCAGATCTTTTTTCTTACACATCTGTAAGACCCCATATAGCAGAAGATCTCAACCTGCTGGTCGTGTCCTCTTAGGGAGCTGATTGTCCCTTTCACAGGGGTCATCTAAGACCACTGGAAAGCACAGATATTTACATTACAATTCACAACAGTAGAGAAATTACAGTTATGAGGTAACAACAAAAATAATTCTATGGTTGTGGGTCACCACAACATGAAGAACCACATTAAAGGGTCGCAGCATTAGGAAGGTTGAGAACCACCACCATAAAGCCACACAGGATAGACTAAGACTCAGACAGTGACTCATAAGATTGAAGAAGGTAATAATGTTGAAAGCTTAGCCTAACATTTGGTCCAGAGCTAATTGTGAGCAAACCAGAAAGAAGTGACGATGATAAAAATGATTATGATATCAACAAAGCAGAAAGCAAGGATCTGAAAAACCCAGTATACTCCCCGTTAAAAATTGATTAGTTACAGGACTGAAGTTTTATTTCTGCCCTTCTATATATCATTTTGTATATTGCTACCCACATGGGACTCCTGCAGGAGGGATGACTAGTAGCAGATACCACTGCTGTCTCTTCACCTAGTGTGTTGGAAGAAAGGATGAATGATCTGAATGGGAAAGGCGAGCATTTGGATGAGTGGACAAAATAAATACACATTTTGCCCAGGTATGATTTCTGCAGCCTGAAATTTTTTTAAAAAAAAAAAAAACCAGTTTGTGAAGCTGGGGTAACTAATCTGACCCAGAGCCTTATTAGTAAAGTCAATATTTTTCTCCCTGTTTTACTGATAGAGGAACTGAGCCAAGACATGGTAAATGTCCTTTTCAAGGTGATATAGAAAGTCAGGCATGAACTACACATTTATTTCTGAGTATTGATTTCAAAGCCATAGGTTGTATAATTCTGACAATGAAAAAAAACCAGAAAATACATTTTATATGCTAGGTGATTATAAAATAGTGTAATTCAAATATAATTTTAATAAAAAGAATTCCAAGTCATAGTCACACCTGTGTAATTGCTGACTTCTAACTTTATTACACTGGTGAATAAATGTTGAATTTCCTGCAGTTGAAGCATGAAAGAATAGAAATTGCTGATTGTATTGATAAAGCAACCTTTGGAAAAGGTTGAAGGGGTGTTGCAGAGGAGAGCAATAAATTTAATGCATTAAAATATACCTGATGCATTTTAATATTCACCTGAAATTAATACTAATAGAAAAAGTCCTGGGAACATGTCTGTTGACATAAGGAGCGATGCTGCCGTTCCCCCAAGCATCAGCCGCCCTGTGTCATCTCGGCAAGTCCACAGGGAAGCAGAGATGTAGCTAGGGAATCCATTACAAAGTGTAGTAGTTCTTGTCCAGCAGAGAAGAGCCACTTATTTCCTGTATGAAACAGGGTGTGGATAGATACTTTAGTTAGAAATGTATCTAAATTGAAGGGATAACTATTTCCTCTCTCTATTTTAGTCCTCAGCCTCTTGATGAAATGTGTGATCGGGCAGCCTCAAGAATCCAGAAACGCTTTAGAATGGCACAGACAGATTTTTGGGGGGCTAAATTTAGCGGGGTAGGCAGAATTTGAGTAGTCTGTCTCGCCCACTCGAAGTTAATTTTCCCATTTAGCATTTGTGCCTGCTAACTGGCTCTTGTTTGTGTTGAACTCTGTGGGTTTGCTTTCCAAGAGAAAGGAATGGGGAGTGGAGCAGTCAGCCCCCAAACAGTGTCTATGCCAAGATTAAATGTTATTTTCATCTTCTTTATGGGGGGAAGATTAAGCCAGGCATGTACAGACACGTCTGATACAAGAACTGTCTCAAACGTATCCACTTTCAGTAATGCTAGCTCACATAAGTTTGCAGCACCAAATACCTTGTCTAAAAATTTCCCAGTTGCTAAATTTGGTGGAAAAAGTGACATCCCATTTGGATAATGAATAAAAAGGTACTGTAGTGGTGATATTTAATATAAGAAAAACAGCTTCATGAAGACAGCTAATTTAAGAAAGAAAATAAAACCTCTTGTGTGTTGATGCTGATTTCAAATACTGCCCTTGCTCTAAACAACAGCCACACCACCCAGTCACATTCCCCCCAATAAAAATGAGAATTTACTTGGTGGGGAAGTTCACTGTGCCCACTGATTACATCAGAGTCTGAGCAAACTGGTTTTCCTTGCTGTCTTGCTTTCTTCACAGTAACCAGATTATGTAATGAGAAAGGAGCTGCCTACCCCCATATCAACTTCATGGCAAATCCCCTGGACAATCTGTTCGCATCTTTCACTCAGGGCTCATCTTCCAGAGCTCTGTCCGCGGCCTGCTCTGCAGTTCCCTCACAGCTGAAGCTTCCTGAGCCAGCCATGTCCTTCTGAATAAGCCAGATGGGGTCCTTTTTCCTTTCCCTCACAAAAATCCTTTGATTGTTTGTCTAAACAACTCTATTTTCCTCTGGCTCCTCTTTAGGAATCTAGTGTGCGCGTGTGTGTGGTTTAATGCTGTGCATGTATATGCATATACCGTCCATGGGAGAGTTTGGGATGTCTGTGTTCTGAAGATGGGGACTAGGTGGGACTATTAGACTAATTTTATCTATTTCTATTCCCAGACCACAAAACAAAATTTAAAACATTTTTTCCTGCTTTTCTGTAAAAGCTGAAAGGACTGTTTCTGTTACACCAAGCCAGTGAACAGGCCAAAAGAGGAGAAGGCAGTATTTCCTAAGTGTATGGCTGAGTAAATGAATAGTAGAACTTGTTTCAGATTCAGTGTCTGTGAAATGTAAAGGAGGCATCCTGTTTTCTGGTAGCTTCACCAGATAATGGGCATCAGAGGAAGGTAAAATCTTGCAAGAAGAATTCCCCTAAAGCAGTAATTTTGCTCCAGGGCTCATTCTGTCACATAGGACAAGTCTGCACCGTTGGTGTCAGATTTATATCTGTAATATATTGTGAAAACCCTGGTCTATAAGAGAAATTTTTCCACAGAAAGTTCTCTGGTAACTGGAGTGATTTTTCTCCAGCCAGACTAGATAAACCTAACTACAATGTAAAGCTAGGGCACCTAAGAACATCCTGAGGGAGACAGGCAGAGCTTCATGGGAGTAATTTTTACAATGTGTACATGAGATATGAACTCCAGTATCACCAAAAGGGAGTTTATGTCTATGATGAAGATGGGGGACCACATAGGACTCTATGTTGCTTTGTTCTATGTCTCATGTATAATAAATAAAGTTATATCTAATAGATAACTTTGGTTCCAGCCCTTTGGAAATCAAGGCAGATATCTAGATGGGGCCACATATAGAGGACAAGAGTAGTGTGTGACAGGAAAGGATCTTGCTGGTAAAGCCCATTAATGTTTGACAGTTTCCCAGGTATGTTCCTGGGAGTGTTGGTTATCAGAGTAGTTTACATATTTGATAAAATAATAGTTTTGTGAGACTGCATATATCTTCAGAAAAATCAGAACCTTCTATCGATTGAGGGTGTGGGATGTTTGTTGAATTATATTAGTTTTCCAGGGCCAGCACAACAAAATTCCATAGACTGGAGGGCTAAATGACAGAAGTTTTGCACACATGTCTGGATAGTCAAGACCAAGATGACAGAAGATTGGGTTTCTGTCCTCGGCTTGCTGGTTGCTGCCTTATGCTGCCTCTATACATGTGACCAGCCATACATTCACAGCTCTGGAGTGTCCCTCCCTGCAAGTCCCCATTGTCTTTTATAAGAGCACCAGTCACCTGGCATTTGCTACTCTGGGATCACCAGGCACATCTATGAGAGTCATAACCATCTAGGGCAAGGAAGACCATGTTCTTTTTAACCTAATGTGATGTCTCTTTCCTTCTAAACTTAACTCTCTCATTAGGAACTTGAAGGACAGTAAAACAATTTAGTTCTGAAGCTTTGACACGTTTACAAGCACATATCTTATTTTGTCCAGCACAACAGATATTATTGTGGGAATAGTACTGCCTAATAGAGACATCAACCTCTGTCCATCCAGTAACCAATCCATATTGAACTTTTATGTACAAAGAACCAAGAACTATCATCAGTAAAACCTGGCTCTCAGTTTAAAGAGTAGCCTCGGGATATGGCATTTGCTGTGTGCTCTGATTTGAATGGCAATCATACGTTGAATTTTTATTGTCAATGTATAGTAGTAAATGCTGTGTCTTTAGAAGGTAGTTGGACTAGCCCATTTTCATGAATGGGATCAGTATTTTTACACAGTACCTCTGTGACATTTTGTCTCCTACCAACGTAGGGAATAGCAGTAAGGAGCCATCTTGAAAACAGAGCATTGTCTTCAGACACAGACTTTGTTGTCAGCTTGACCTCAAGCCTCCCAATGCCTAGACCTAAGAGAAGTAAATCCCCTTCAACCATTGCTCTGTGATATTTTGTAGCAATAGAAAGAAACAAAGGTTGCGCAACTGTCACAGCAATCACAGGAGCTTTGCTTATACCTGCTCTTTCTTATCAGATCATAGCAAATGTTTACAAATTCATCTTTTCTTCTGTTACATGGAAACTTTCAGGAAACTGGAAGAGGGAAAGTATTAGACTTGGCTGTACTTTTCCTTAAAATATTAGCATAATTTTGGGGGGGTGAATGACAAGTTTACTGGCAGAATACCTTTGGTTTTGATATTTGTTAGAAGAAAAAAAAATTCTGTACCTTTATCTGTACTAATTTCACTGCTGGTTTCTCCATGTTTACTTCTACGTGTGAAAAGGGGATGCTTCCATCTGTCTGCAATGACTCAAGAGCTACCACTGCAAATAGATGTGTGGATGAAGTTCAAGTACACATTCTGGAAATGAAGGGTGGCCGTGACTTAGAACAGTTATGAAAGAAGTGTGAATAGTGTAAATTCTGATGGATCGTGACATCCTTAAAATTAATTGGCCAAGTTTGCATGATAGCAATGCAAGCCAACATCTACTGGGCAGACATAGAATACTGTCCCTTTTCCCGTGTGTCTCTTTTTCACTGTGAGCAGTGAGGATGTGATTTGCTTGACATCAGCTGTGTCCTAAGAGATGAGAGACTGACCAGAGAAGAAGCTTCTGCCATTTACATTGTCCACTTATGGATCTCCCAGGATGAATGTAAGAATAGCTTCCTGTGGTTTTAAAACAATAAGCAATAACTAGAAGGTGCTGAGATTCTGGGGGACAGGGTGGGAGATGAAGCAGAAATGAACTTTTGAGTGCTATGCAATAAGTTCAATAAGGAGATTGTTTTGGCCTGAGCTCTGGTGCTGAATCTCAGTAGACTTGGCCAAGGCAGAATGGAATCACCATGGCAGGTCTGCAGTTAAACTGAACTTAGAAAAGTGACAGTTTCTCCAACACTGGGAGATTCACAGCCACTAATAATGAGGGCCAGGCATTCTGCTTAGATATAAGGCACTGGTTTCTCCCTCTTTTAGGGTTTAATTAATTAGGTTTAATGTTAGCTTGTCTGCTTTTGTCCGATGTCTCTCTGCCCACTATAATATCATGGTTAATCTCAATGGTCAATAGAATGAGATTTAGAATCACCTGAGAGATGGGCCTTTGAGTTATGTGTTCTGTGAATTATCTTGAGTTTCTCAATTGAGATCTGAAATTTATTTATGTCACTGACTCTTGGCTAGGATCCTGGATTATATCCATGGAGAAAGGTGAACAGCAGGAGTTATACATCCATTGCCTTCTGCTCCATGACTGTGAATGCATTTTGACTGTCTGCTTCCAGCTTCTGCTGCCTTGACTTCTCTGCCATCATGTTGTATATTATTGAACCATGAATTCAAATAAACCTTTCTTCTTACGTTACTTTTGTCAGAGTGTTTTAACACAGCAACCAAAAAAGAAATGAAGGCATTAAGGTATTCTGCCGAAAACGGGTTCTGTAACACCTGGTAGAGCATGCCTTTGTATGTCGCAATTCATGAGCTGCTAATAAAAATCTATTTCATTTTTGAATTTGCTTCTTTGAAATTTTATTATTTACTAGCTCCTATTCCTAGATAAAATTAAACAACTGGACAGGGACCCAAGAGGCTTAGCAGAAAGACGGTGTGCTTCTCCTTTACCTTTGGAACATAGGCAAGGGAATATGTATGGTTATGTTATTTCTGACCATAGATTTACTGGTATGTCATTGAGGTCAGTGGGTCATTTTGACAGCGTCCCATTTTCCTTGTTGTCCAAAGTCTTCTTTACTGTGTAGTTCTCTTTAAGCATTCAGGTACTGAGAATGCATTTACTAAAGCATATTTTGGAAATGAGATTTAATTTTTTCTTAGTTTTCTTTTTTCCCAGCCTTGCCCTCCTGTGATCTTTTTCTCCTAGTGAGCTCACCTACTCTGCCCATTAGTTAGAGGCTTAAATTACTGCATAGTGGTAAAACCTCATTTTACATTTTTCTTATATTCTCCAAAGAGCAGAGTATAAAACAGGAACATAAAAATTGTCAATAAAGTTATATTGTTTGTTCAGAAGTTTTTTGTTTGTTTGTTTGTTTGGTTTTTTGTTTTTTTTGTTTTTTTGTTTTTTTGGTTTTTTTTTTTTTCAAATCTGACAGCAAAACCCCACAAGGATCTTCTAGATTTTTAGCTCAGTCATTTAACTTTTAATAAATCTCTTGAAAGGTTTAAGAAAAACATTAGGTAGTAAAGATACTAGTTCATTTTTCTAAAATGATCAACCGTCTGTTTTGGGTAGAAACAAGAGTAAACATGAACTCACACCATTGCTCACTAAGTCCGCACTTTTTAAGCAAGTCATGGACTGAGCTCTTTTGCAGTTCAACTCCTAAAATATTTTCACATTTGTGTCAGATTCAGCTACACAGCAGCCTTTCAGTCACGGAGTCTTCTTGGAGCACATCAGTCACCCGCTCCATCCTCCAGCCACCAACTGGGATCTTTATAGCTACCACTCTGCCTCTCTGCCATTTTATACCACACAGTAATAAGGAGAAGCGTCTTTCATCTTAGAAAAAAAATTAAGGTATCTCTTTTCCCTTCTCTTTTTCATACTCAGTGTTTCTGAAGTGTTGGTCCGCCTCTGGTCATCAGCTGTGCTAATACAAACCACCACAGTTCCTTTGTTATAGCCATCGATCATCGATCATCGGCTTAGGCCCTGATGACTGCATTTGGATATGTTCACTATTGCTCTCAAGAGGAATAGAATGGGCCTGTTTAAAAATAACCACCCTTTCCTGTCTGAGCTAGTTCATTCTCGGTAAATCCTCTATGTTGGAAAATGACTTTTGCTTTTATGGTGACTAAATAAGGAAAAATTCAACAAAGATTGGACAGTGAATATTGTTGAGGAAAGAAAAGTAAATTAAGCATTAGATTTTTCTCAGTTTAATTACTGGATAGGTATTAAATTTAAGAAATAGTATTAGTGGGTCAATTATTGATGAATCAGACTTTTTAAAGAAACAATGTTCAGAGGGTGTGTTGTTTGAGATTAATTTCTCAATAACTTTATGTCATAGAATTACAAACCCTCTAATCCAGCCATCCGATTTTATTTCAGCAATTAAGAGAAGAATACACACCCCCAATATTACCACATTTTCTTTATGTTTAAAAATTATAAAACATAGTAGATCTAATTTAGAATTATTATCTTAAATTAGTGTGGGATTATTCATCATGATCAGTAAACCAAGTCTGCTATGCTGTCATATATTAAAGTCAGATATTTTCTTTCTTTAGACTTTTTTAAGGTCTTATCTAATGTCCTCTTCCTGTGATATGCTACATTTCCTGAGCATGTACTAAGGTACTAAGGTACATGTACTAACAGCCTTCCTTGGCTGTTCCTACTTCTCTGATTTCTTTTCTTTTTTTATGACTTTGGCAGCCAAAAGAAATGCTGCCTAGGCACTTGGAAGAATGCTTCTCAAGTGATATTTTTTAAAAACATTTTTCTTATGTCTTGGCATGAATTATGAGTTTTAAGGAAGACATAGAAAAAAATTTCCATTTTCTCATACACACTCTCAAAATGACTTCTCTCCGTTGATGGAAACTCTGATGTCTGATCTAGAGTAGTGTTTGTTGAGTTTACGGTGACTCGCTTTTAACCATCTCTATGGTGCACTGTTGGTACAGGGGTGCAAGTTCTATGGAAAATATTCCCTCTGAATTATTCTTCTGATAGGAGATTTGACTAGTCTCCCTTACTTGTTTATTGATTTATCACTTTATATTAGTGTTGGATGCATGGACATTTTACTACCTTGAGGTATGACTTAATATTACCTCCCTAATTTTGTCAGTTAAATATTTCCGTCATTGACCATTAAGATTTCTTTGAGTTGGGCTTCTGTGTTCTTTTGAAAAGATCCATAGTTAAAGGGACGTCTGTCTGTCTATTTATCTATATCTATCTATCTTTCTTTCTATCTATCTATCTCTATCTATCTATCTATCTATCTATCTATCTATCTATAGATAGATAGTGATATCTACAACTATCTATATATCCAATATTCATACATATGAACAATTAGTTAAGTTTGATTTCATCTTGATATCTCCAACTAAGCCATTATATTACAGATATTCAGACCTCTTCCATCACTTGTGTTTGGCTTCCCTTTCTCACAGTGAGAGACTTTCCCCACCACCTGCCAATTAAGGGTTTGCATACACTGATTTTAGATTTGTTCACCTGAATTCATGTAGAATAAAACTGCAGAACAGTACTTAAATGTAGCTTCTTCTGCTTTTGTTCTTACAGATTCTGCTGATTTCCACAATTATACAAGTTAATGGCATTTACCACGTCAGGGAGAAGGTTACTTCCCTCGCATATTAGTAGTGCAACTGGAGATTATTGCTTAGAGTCTGTATTCTATTTTCGATTCTAACCTCCTAAGTGATTTTTTTAATTGCATCTAATATGTATTTCTTTCTTCTATAAATGTCTATAAAAGTTTACCAATACAATATTCCAATTATCCATTTTATACTAAACGTCAGAAAGTTTTACTCACCTAGAATATCTGATACCTTTTCTCCTGCAACACTCTGATCTTCTTTAATCTGTAGACAACCCTCTTCAGAATGTGCTAGAAAAGTAGAAGGATTCAGAATAATCCTTTTGGCCTAGCTTCTTGCCAGTGCTTGAAATTTAAGACACATGAAAGGTTCACCCAGGATTCCATATGCACTGATAGTTCATTCTGTTAGTTGTTGAGTTGTCTCTACGGTATGTGCAAACTGCAGTTTGTTGATCCACTCACTTACTGAAACGGTGGCTCCTTTCAGCCTTGGAGGAAAATAAATAGTTCAATTGCTGTAAACATTCTTGAGTACCACATGGGGGTTGGATACTAGTTAGTAGTGACACTAACTCTTCTTTGTTTAATCTTCCCCTGACTGAGTCAATAAGAATCTGTCACCTCCAAGGTATGATTGTTGAATATTCCCTGGTTGCTTATAGTCAGTTTGGTGATGGGGAAAAAATGAAGAAGTGGAAAGTTTTGCTATGGATTTTGTATGCAAAATGTGGATTTTTGTATACACATCAATTTTTGTTCACATTCTTTGATGGGAATTCAGTTGAATGTCCCTTTTAGCTCTGGGACATCTGCCCAGAAAAAGAAGGAAATAAGACTGGAGAACATACAGCATTATCTTGCCATAATGCTCCAATTTATTCACAAAATATTTGTTTTCCTCCTATACATAGAACACATTTATATCCTCCCTCGAACCACAAAATCCCAAGTCCCAAATAGACTGTATATCCAGATGAAAGTCTAGGATCGCAGACTTAATGACAGGATTTAGCACTTCTTCATATGTGACTTTTGAACTGTAACCATAGTCTGCAGTGATAGAGCTGGGGAAGGTAGGCAGAAGAAACTCTCCCACTCAGAGGAGTGAGGCATGGGACACAGATGCCCCTCATACAGAGCAACATCTGGATGCTGAAGGCCCAGGTTTGGGAAGTTCCTCTGACGATGGCAAGATCTTATGTTCACTAGTAGATACTGCATAGATCCTGGGTTTCTTCTTTAGCGGTTTTCTCCTGCTTTTCTCTCCTTATATGCCAAATTTGATACAGACATTTGGATGCCCTTGTTGATAGCACATAGTTCCCTGTATGTGTAAGAGAAGGTTAAGCAATCTAGTCACAAGGAGTCAACCATTTGACAAGATCATGATCCTGGTTTCTTTCATCACAGGTGCTGCAATTTCCTTAGATCATGACAGGCTCCTGAGCCAGTGTCTTCCTGTTATTCCACAGGCTTAGAGCATTACCACCAACCTCTACTATATATATGCGATTCTCGATTTTATTTACTTCTTGGTTTCTCCATCTTTCACCACTTTTATGTATCTCCCAACCAAATGGTAGCTATTTTGCGGCTAATAATCCTGAGAGGGAAAGACACATTCTTAATTTGATTTTGCTGCAACTCTAGGCTTTAAAGATTTCTTTGGCTCGAGGCCTGTCTCAGTCTTAAATTGAGATAGAGAAGCAGTTGACTTTCCAACCCTCTCCACACTTCTAGGAACTGGGTGATTTTTTTTTCAACAATATACCCTTTTTCTTATACTGCCATGTCAAACTTAGCCAAGGTCACCCCATGTGTATCAATTCACTATTTGTATCCAACTGATTCCCCAAAATGGACCCTCCAGTAAGCACCTGATCTATTTTTCCACATTAGTGCAATTTCTCCAATGCTTTGCCACATTAAAACATCGATTGCTATCCTTCTGACACTGAATAGTGATTTCCCTTTTAATGCCACGAATTTTAAGTTTGTGTCACAGCAGCATCCTGTGTCAATGATACCGATCTGTATATTAGGCAAGATAGTTACTAGAGATGCTCTCGACAAAAAAATTCCCAATTAAAAATCCCAGAGATTTAACCCACAGTAACAAATGAATTCCTTTTGTTATATTTATACAATGGTCTGCCAGACAAACTACCCCACAAAGCTATTTAGAGTAACTAGATTGACAGTCAAATTGCCATCACAGCCTGTGATGCACAAGGTCATCTTGAATGTCAGTATCCAGCGAACCAATGAGAGGGGAGATCCCACAGATGCATTTGTTGTCCATAGTCTATTGGCTCCCAGTTCAATCATGTGTTTTCACTTAGCTGCGAAATAGGTTCAAGTATCTGCTCTAGCCCTGGACATGTATATCCAAAATAAAAAGAATGGTTTTGGTCAACAGAGGTCACTGACTTCCCCATAGGCTTCCTGATTTTTTATAAGGTCAACAATAATCCTGTTGGTAATCCCTGGTATGAGGTGTTCTATGGGAATGCTATAGTTTGGATAAACAGAATATGAATTCTTGGTATATTTTTTCATATTATTTTCTTATAACATCTCCTGTGGCTTTCTTTTTCAACACCCCCTTCTCCACAATTCCTCTTCCTACTCCTCTTCACAAAAAGCAAGTTCGGCAATGCACTTTATGCTAATGATGGCAGGATGTATTGGTCTTCTACAGTGCATCATATAGTCAGAAGCGCTACATGGTATCTGGTTGTAAGTCATTATCCATATTTTGTTTTTGTCTTTCAGTGTCTTTCTACCACTGCTTAGCTATACTTGCTCTAAAAATCCTAGTAATTTACCAATAAATAAATAAATAAATAAATAAATAACTGGACTCCACACATGTATTTTGACTTTCTGATAAATGGACACTAAAGATGAAGAAATCCTTCCCAGTTTGGTTTTTAGACCCATAGATTTTTGTCTTCATCAGAAGAGAGTCCTAGAACACGAACCATCTATAATTGGACTCACCTAGACTTTTATTAATTCATAAGACATGCACTGAAGATAACTATCGTACTCCTGTCATCCAGATATGCCAGGCAGCTCCTGGTGATAAGCGTCAGCAAACGACTCTCTTCTCCCAGGATAGGCATCAAGATGTCAAGCCCTTTAGACTGATACATCATGATAATCAGTGCTTTAAAACTACTGAATACTGCATAATGAAGATACAGAAATGCTGGAAAGACTTGGCAATGCTTCACCCTAATTGTCTCAGAACTGAAAGTCTGGAATCCCCCAACAGCTGGAAGCTGCTGCCATGGAAACCTTAATGTTCCATCATCTGGGAGATTAAAAATTGAGACTATTAATGGACCCGACAGTAGTTTGCATGTTTCATTAGTAAAAAATGCCATTATTCTAGAGCTCAGGGGAATTGGATTTTTGAGTGATGATTTTATTCTTCATTAAAATGGCTCATAATTTGGGTGAAATAATAAAAAAGAAAGAAAGGAAACAACCAAGGAGGAGGAATGAGGACACTTCAGAAAATCAATTCTACTTTCCCCAAACCTTTTCTTGCTGGCTAGTTACCTGACTGGATACAGGAAGGGTTGTGAGGGGGAGGATAATTAGTAAGAAAGAAGATGATTTGATACCTCTTCTTCTCTAGCAAGGTTCATTATGAATCACCCCACTCTCCACACATAAAAATGAAGGGAATCAAAGGATATAGAGTATTGTGCACTGTGGCAGTGTCTGAAAGCTTATGGGCACTCCCTTGGTTAGAGTTAATAGTCAAACTTTGCTGAGTCTCAACCAGAGAGTATTAAAACCGAAATGAGACAGGATAAAGAACTCTACATCATTAGGCTGGATGTTACTTTCTAAAACTCCATGTACTGATGTACCATGCAAAATGATTCCCTATTGACCATAAAAGTTTAAAAAACATGGCTACTGTACATGACTGAGAAGCCAGGCTTTAGAGTCTGAGCATCTGGATTTTACTCGAGATTTGCCAGTGCTAACTCTAGCCAAGCCGTTTACCTCCTCACGTATCCATTTGCATGTCTGTGACAAGGGAATGAGCCTGCTGTACAGATTAAATTATTAAGTCACATACAGCAGTTGCAATATGCCTGGCACCTAGAAAGTGTTCACAGGAGAGTTATCTTTTGGAAAGATATCATTCATGAAGGAACTGCATCTTTCAGTTATAGAACAGGCCCATCTTTTCATGTTTATATTTGTGAATAGAGTTCATTGTTCCTTCTTTATAAAATCATTGTTGCAAATTTTCTTGTTATCTGTACAAATACATCACATCTTCTAAATATCTCTTGATGCAGATTTTACTTCCATTCTTTGATGGATCATAATGAGATTGTGGTGCCTCATGGATTTCTCAGAAGACGTTGTAAAGACGAATGTATTACTAATTGTTCTTTACGTAAGAAACGATTTTTGTTGCTGCTTGTGTTGTTTGTTTTCAGTTTCTCCAGAAGAGCTGCATCCTTCCTGAATGAACCACTAGGGTTTCATTTATGGTGTCAAAACATTAATTCACTAAATGGTGCCTGAAGGTTACCATGCTCTCTAAAATGGCAGACGTATTTCCAGAGACCCATCCTGGGAGAAGAGGACTCTCTAAGGCAACATGCAGTACCACCCTGAAAAAATAAAAAACAGTCAACAGAGCAGAGCATAAAGTTTGAAACTTGTAGTAAATGGTACCCTTGAGGATCTGAATGCAGGGGTCTCCTTGCAGAGGAGTCCTGGACACTGCAATGTGATGCCTGTTTTGTCTATTGGGATTCTTTTAAGCACTAAAGCCCCGGATGGAGAGAATGAACTCAGAAGCACAGTCCGATCCTACTTTTCCAAGATGTTGCAGTTAAGTACAAAGCAAGTGATGTGCATCAAAGGTTGGGGTTGGAAATTACCTTAATTGTCCGATCTTTTTCTCAGCTCTATTTTTAAAAACAAGAGCGTCGAGGTTCTGGGAGATTGGAAGGTACAGGGGGTTGGTGACAATGACAACTTCAGTTTCCTGAGCACCGTGCTGTAGCGTGTCCGGTGCTTCAGTGAGTGGGCCATACTCTGAATTCATGCCATACCCACAATGCCTCTGTAATACAGGCCTTGCATTTCCTGTGTTCCTGATGAAATTGAGGCATTGAAAAAAAATCCTATTAACTAAATTACCAACGGTAATTTATCTGGTGGTTATTCTAGCATATTCCTCTCAATGACTGGAATAAAGACGTTTTCTTGCTTTCTCTTACCCCATCTTCTTTCACTGGGTCATTGAAGAGCCTTACTCTTGCCTACTGCCTTCACACTACTCACTGGAGACAGTGTCAAGATGGGGTACCCAGCCTTCTACACTTAACTTAGAGCAGCTCCCTACCATCTCACGCACCCATGTGAGCTACTGGCCCCGCTGACTTTTCTATAATACATCAGATCTTCCCCTTCTCTGTGCCGCCAATGCCCCCACCCAAGTCCAATCTTATTTACAGCAGTAGGCTTTAAACCCCTCCCGCTTCCATCCGAGTCCCTCAGCTGCTCTCTAGGCTGCAGCCAGAACAATCTTTTAGTCATTACCCGGATCACAGCTTCCGTGTTCTGACAGTCTGTCACCGGTTGTAGAACAACCTTGCTGTAATGAAGCTCCCCATCTGCCGCTTCACCTCACTCCAGCCTTCCCCTGTGTGCTGTCTCTGTCCTAGCCCAACCAACAGTCACCTCCTTGGGCACTAGCTGTTCATTTCTGCCTGAGGGATTTTGTGATTGCTGTTTCCATGACTGAACTTTTGTCAGATCAATCCATACCTGGCTCCTTCAAGTCTCCGCTCAGATCTCATGTTTCCCATGAGAATTCTTTCTTGGGCATTCAGTATAAGTGTCTTTTTATGGCAAAGAAGTCAAAGAGAGCTAGTGATGGAGTCAACTCCAAAAGAAAAATTTCCTCCAACTTTTGTTATTCCTTTCTTCTATTTCCTGAAGTGATCTCCAAATACTTATTGTCATTGTTGCTATTTAGTGTTCAGAAATCTTAACCAGTCTTTCATATATCACTTTCTTTGGGATTATAAAAATCCAGTGACATAAAGTGTTTCCTTCTGTGATTCCAGGGTTATGCTTTCTGCTGCTGACTGTTTCTGGAAGCCAAGGTCAGGCCTGCTCTTCACTAGCTCCCCACTCCACGGACAAGTAGAAGCCAGCTGTACAAACACATGTAAATATACACTCAATGCAGCACAGAGAAGAGACTTCATGCCCCACTGATATCTTTGCCTTTTTTCATGTTCACAAAATCAACTCTTACGTCAGAATTGCCAACTGTGCACTTGCTGTTTCTAGAAACCGAATCAAGACCAAGTGGTGCCTTCTCATGTAGTTGTGGTCTGTGCTGGGTACCTGTACCATCTCTAAGGTTCAGAGAAACAGGAAATATGTAAGTTTCCATCTGAAAGATACCACCACCTACATTATTCCCAGCGTGATGTGTTGCCTTAAAATAGCACATGCATCTGAATAGCTGCAATACATTTTTTTGGCCCATCCTTCCTTGGTTTTAACATCTCTGACATGTACCCACACTAGGCTTCTCTTTATTCCTTAGCCTGTTAGATGGTTGTGGTATATCAAGGCCCATCCTAAAGTGATGGAGGAAAGGAAATATGTTATTGTGCTATTAAATAAATAAAGACAGTACTGTTAAAAACAGATAAAAGATTGAGGGAGATATTCCTGGTCCTTAACATGAAGTCCATCAAATGCATCATGTAAGCAGCTACTTGTATTTACATACCTGTGGATAGCCTACATCCTTCTTTCTATCCTGTGGCATGTCCCAACACTATCTCCTGGCTCTCTGTGAAGTGCCAGCCAATAGACGGGAGGATTCACTAGGCTCCTGGCTCAAACATAGGTTCCAGCGTGCCCTGCTAGCCCCTCCAGACTTCAGTCAGGAAACTATCATGACAGTATGTGTTCCGCTGATGCTGGAAATATGAAAACAAATTCTTAAAAGGCTTATTAGTTGCTTTGAAGTACAAACATTTTTTTAAAGAACTAGGTAGAATGTTAGCTTGGTGTTTTTTGGGACTTCTAACAGTGTCTCTGACTCTTTCCCCTGTTCATAGAACCTTTTTCCTCCAACTGGATTGCCTTGTGCAGCCATGATATGAGGGTTTATGCCTAGTGTTCTGGTATATTTTGTTAGTGTCCCTGGAAGACTTTTTTTTTCTTTGAAGGCAAACACAGGAATGGATCTTGGGGAGAAGGGAGGAGGAGCTGGGAGAAATCCATGGAGGGGAAACTGTGTTTGGGATGTATTGAAAACAAAACAAAACAAAAATAATACAATACAATAAAAAAAGAAGTAGGTAGAAGCTGGGACTTCTCTTCTGTCCAGACAGCATAATGAGGCAACGTCTGGTCACGGGTCACACTTCTGCCACATGGACAGTAATCATTAGTCATTACCAGTTTCTTGACCTGACTTTCATTTGCTGAGGATGCTATTCAGAAGCTCCACACTCTGCTTGCTGACCCAGATGCATCTGAGGAAACATAGCACCATGATAACAGCACTGGTCATCAGGAGCTCCAAGAGGACTTCCCATTTCTCCAAAGGTCAGAATCTCTACATTGTAAAACACTTTCTTGACCTCCTTTTATAAAAAATCATGGCTTATAACGTTCTTGCTTTGGCAGCACACATGCTAGAAGCCACTAGAAAGCTCTGGAACAGAATTTGGGTGTCAAGATAAACAGATGAAACATAGCTGAAACAAAAATCAATTCTTGAAGCATTAAAAAGCAGGCAAGAATGAATATTTGCATTTTGTCTTCCAACTTGAAGTTGGACTAAGTTACCTTGATGACCGCCATCTCTTCTTTGACAGTGCATCTGACATGTGTTATTTCTGTGATGCTGACCTTTTGTCTCTCGGCTTCCTGCTGCTCTTCTCCATTTTTCTCTGTACTACTGGGGCTATGTTCACCTGTCTCCTCACAAGTTCTGCAAAGGAGGAAGCAGGGACTAGCTGCTTTGGGGAGCTTCTGAGGTTGGCTGAGGATGACAGCCCCTCTACATGGTCATCCTTCTTGAGCCGCGGATGCTTCTTAGGTAGGTGCAGCATTGGCCACATGGCTAAAGTATTGCCAAAGGGTCACTCCAACCTCAGAGGAATGGGTGCAGTGTGCTCCAGATTCTTTAGCTTGGGATACTTCTCCCTACCAATAAATAGCTGAGCCTATTTATTTGAAATCGTTGCGTGGGTACTTCCAGATCGCAAGTGATATATTTGTGAACAGACAGCTTTGAGGAGCATGCAATTTTGGGCCTTTAAAGATACAATGGACCTACGTTCCCTTTAAAATATTCGTCATCGGATGAGTTGTTTGACGAAATATTCTTAATAGAAAACTACAAATCAATTATGACTGAGTTTTCCTCATTTCCTGTGTATTACGCACTCTTTCCCAGCTCTTTATATCTTATTCAGTCCTAATAATTACTCACTAACACGTACATTTCCTTTACCCTATTTGAGAGAAAAATAAAACACAGAGAAATCAATTAAGCCGTTGAGGCCCATTTCCCCCCACTGTGGAGGGCTAGGATTTGATCCAGGACCTTGTGCTTTCTTAATCATTACGTTGCCTGTGTTTTGTTTCTGTACTGGAGAACGAACTGAAGGTATTGTGTGTGTCCGGCAAGCAGTCCACCACAGAGTTATGTCTCTAGCTCTATTTGTTATTTGTAAGACAGAACTTTGCTGAATTGCCCAGGCTAGCTTGGAGCTCACTGTGTAGTCCAAGCGGGCCTTGAATTTAGGATCTTCCTTCCTCTGTCTCCTGAACTGCTGGGACTGCAGGGGTCTGCCACCACACACAACTCTGTGCTCTGACTGAAGGCACTTTAGGCAATGAAATTCTTAGCTGAATCATTTTATAAATTTCCCCACGTATGTGTCCTTGGATCACTGTAAAGACTGAGTGATTCTAGAACTGAGATAAAAGATGCAAGTTATAGCTACTTATAAATTGCCAGCTCTGTGAGGCCAGTAGCCATCTCTTGCTTGTTCATCCTCAAGTCTCCAACACCTACCATAGACTTTTGACACATTTGAAGTCAAAATAATATATTTATATTATAAGTGTTTATACAATTGATGTTGAAACAATGGACCACAACTCATATGTACATAAATCATAGGCTGCCTGGACTTGGGTGAAATTAGTGTTTGATACACAGAAATCACTTATTGCTATTTCCACTCAGAAAAGAACCTAGATAACAAGAGATTTCAAACTATTTTTCCCAGCCAGAAAAAAAAAGTGAAAAGTCTAAATTCAGGGGAGTCGATTTTTATTAAGACAAAACAATAGCCTAAAAATACCAGGAACAGTAGGGAATTGTGCTTAAAGATTATACTTAGTGATTTCTCATCAGTCTCCAGGGGTTATAAATAAATTACAGAGGACAAAGAATATCAATACCAAATGTTTGGTTTTTTTACTGGCAGGGTTTTGAGGACAAGGCAACAGAAGGAGCCAGTGTGAGCCCTTTCTATTTCATTGGAAAGGAAGTGTACAATGCTGTGAGCAAGCAGGTACACTGAATGCTTGAGCCTTTAAATATTAGGGCTAGCAAAATCAAGGGAGAGAAGATACCTCTGGGGACGGATGTAAGTGGGAGATGTGATTAAGATAGAGTCAGGACACTCTAAATGTAAAATTAAAATCTGAGGTATGGTTAAACTGATGTAAGAAGAGTTTGGCTCTACTAAGACTGTGGTCCAACTTAACAGAGGTGGAGGAGATAGAAACCAGATATAGAGAGGAACGATTGGCCAACCTCAGTTATGGCCAATCATTTACATATTACCTAAAGACATGGTAAAGGTAATACTAAACCCAGTTACCACAATTCTAAACACTGTCAATGGGAAAATAAGATCCCTCCATTTAAAAAAAAATGGTTTAAAATCAAAACAAATAAAATGGTTATTGTTTCATTTCACTGTGTATAAGCTTCAAATAGCTCCTCTTCAAAAGCATAGTCACCTACAACATTCTAATTCAGAGAACTGCCAGATAGGATGCTGGATCCTGGCCTGGGTAACTCAGTCATGTGAATTTGTTTTATGAATGAGTTTGCTATAGAATATGGAATACGCTTCAGTTATATTTTGTTTGTATCATATTGTGTTACTGTGCATAAATTGTAGAGTTTGGATGATGACTTAAGAGAATTCTGGTTACTTTAATTCTGTCATTTCATGTTATAAAGTTTTCAAAAATTGTCAAACCTCAGAGTCAAAGCAGAAAGTACAGAAACCATTCATTATTGGAACAAACTAATATGCTAATGTGCCTTCCTTTACCTTAAAAGTTTATCTCAAATAAATTAAGAGTGGTGAGAAACAGTCCCCCATGTTCCTCCCCTGTTACTATCCTATCTATTTCTGGCAACATTTTGTACATAAAGATCAATGAAGACAGTTTTCACTGAATGTTTTTTCCAATCATTGCTTTCACCTCACGCCACAGTTTTAACTGAAAATCACTTTGTCCAGTGGAGCTGCTGAAAAACTGATTTCTGTTGGTTCTCGGATACGACAGAGATGTCATTGGGTAGAAGCAGGTGGAAGTCTTTTCAAATCTTTCCAGATTGTTCTTGCAAATGAAGCTCAGGAGGCCCTGAGTGAGGGGAAGACCACCAGTTGTGTCTGCTGCCTGCACTTGTTACTGACCCCTTGAGAGCACGAAAGAGGAAGTCTGCGTCCAGCTCCACACCTCACAGAAGTCTTCCTATTCGACTCATTACAGAGATTTTGGTGAATCCCTAAGCATTTCACACATGATTGACACCGTTTCCCTTAGGGTGATCTTCGATGCACACAATACTGGCCAATGGTTTGTTTGTTTTTAATCTTCAGAGACAGTTAATTAATGAGTCTGCTAGGGATGTACCAAAAGTGAATATTTAGAAATCAGATGCATGGTAAGAACTAATATTTTACTTGCTAATTGTCTCTATTTCCTAATAAAAAGAAGGAAACATAAAGTTTTATAAAGAAAATCAGTTTCCTTTACCCCAATAAACATCAACAGAGTAACCAATAGACATGATGTTTACCGTCCCTCCAGAGTTAAACTACCAGCTAAATTATGTCATATTCGATTGTGGAATAGAACAAAGCTAATAAAAATTGAAACATTAACTCATTGAATATGACTCACATATTGACTGAAATCATCTAAAAATTGGTTCATCAGCAACCCAAAGAAGTCTGAACTATAGGATATTGTCATTATCGATTTACAAACAACAACTTCTTTGAATTAATTTAACCTTGTATAACAAGCTATCTTGTTTGGTTAAAATGAAAACAAAAACCCAGTAGATATAAACTTTCTGGAGTTGGATAGACGTTTAAATATGTCACGTGTTATTCATCAGGAAACTAAAAAGACATGTGGGCGTCATCATCTGACTTGAATCAGCAGAGTTTGATGGAAGTTGGACAAATATGATGGTAATAAAGGGTTAACTATAAAAATTAGAGCCTCTGATACTGAGAAGAGTCCTGTCCCAAGGGAAGGGACAGATACAGAGCTGGGAGGCAGAGGAGGTAGTCACCTGGCCCTGAAACATGGATCTTCTAATTAGGAAACTGCTGATGTTCATAAGCCTCTCTGGCAAAGCTTGCTACTAGCTGGCACTCTAAAATGTATTTGGGTTTCACGGATATCCTCAAAAATCTTAACTCCAACTCCATCTACCATCCCCATGTACCAGATACTTTCATAAGGTAGCTCTGACTTAGCATCACTCGGAACAGTTTTTCTAGCATCATTAACAAGAGGACCAGGGATTCTACTTTGCGCAGAAACCACGCATCCAAAGAGAGCCTGTTACTCATATCAAGGAACAAATCAATCTTTGACCTGTCCCACAGATTTTATGTTGCCTATTGATGGCACATGTAAGCAGCCTCATCCATTCAGTTCTTTATAACAAAAGCTGGATGGTAAAGCACTGGACTGAGCAGCAGGTAGATGAGTTAGAATGGAAACCAAGCTGCTGTGGATTGGAAGCTTTTTAGAAAGTGCGGTTGCATGGGTGGCATGAAAACTTACCTGAATAAAAATGAAGATGCCATAAGGAAGTATTATTTTAATGTATTTATTTATTCTCTTTACAACCCAATATTAGAGAAAGGAAAGGCCCCCTCTGGGTGTCACTCCCCCACTAACAACCCCCATGGTCCCTCCCTCCATATATGGAGTTGCTGCTGGACTAGGTGCATCCTCTCCCACTGAGGCCAGAAAAGGCAGCCCGGTTAGGGGCACAGAATCCACAGGCAGGCAGCCAACAGGCTCAGGGACAGCCCCTGCTCCACTTGTTGGGGGATCCATATGAAGACCAAACTGCACATCTGCTAGATATATGCAGGGGCCCCAGGTCCAGCCTGTGCTCACTGTTTGGTTGGTGATTCCATCTTTGGGAGCCCCCAAGGTTCCAAGTTACTTGACTCTGTTGGTCTTTCTGTGGAGTCCCTGTCCTCTTTGGGGGCTCTCAGTCCTTCTCCGAACTCTTTGGTAAGACTCCCTGAGCTCCATCCAATGTTTGGGTGTGTGAGTCTCTGCATCTCTTTCCATTGGCTGCTAGATAGACTCTCTCAGAGGACAGTTATGCTAGGTTCTTGTCTGCAAGCATAACAGAGTATCATTAATAGTGTCAGGAATTGGTTCTTGCTAGTAGGATGGAACTCAAGTTGGGTCAGTCATTGATTGGCCAGTCCCTTTGTCTCTGCTCTGTCTTTGTCCCTGTGAATCTTGTAAGCAGGACACATTTTGGATGGAAGGTTTTGTGGGTGGGTCCCTCCACTGGACATCCTGTTTGGCTACAGGAGGTGGCCACTTCAGGCTCCATATCCCCCACTGCTAGGAGTCTCAGCTAGAGTCACCCCCATAGACCCTCTGACACCACCCTCCATCCTAGGTCCCTGACACTTCCTAGAGATAGCTCCTCCCCCACAGACAACCTTTCTCTCTCCTCTGCTCTTCCTACATATGATCTCCTCCCACACCCTGCATGTTTTTAAAATAAATTGCGTTAGAGGAAAAAAGAATCTTTTGGACCCCTTAAGGATCACCCAATGACACTTATCTCTCTAGAAGTATATTTATAGAAAGAGCTATAACCTGAATAAATCATTCCAGAAGGAAGAGATCATAAAACTCCTTAGAGCATATTCACCTCTCTCCAAGTCTAACTCTGTTATGTTGACTCAGAAATTGGTCTTTGAAGGTAGAAGTGGGCAAATCTGAGATAGTGACACATATTTGCTGCTAACAGAATGCCAACGTATTAAATTTCGATGATAAATGAACTTATGGGGAGCAGAATGTTGCATTAGTTTGAATAGAACAGTTGTTTCCTGTACGTAGGTGGCCTGGAGAGCAGAGGCTGTGGGAAATGACTCAGAAACTCATTGACAGGAGGAGCTCAGGATTCTGTAGCCTTCACACAGCAAGGGACCAGCATGATCAGAGGAACCTGATCCACCCATCCTCTCTAGAGACAGTGCTGGCTCTGTCCTGGTGTGACTCTCTAACAGTCTGTCATCAAGCTGTCATGAAGAATCAAAGCTCCTGTCCAATGTAGCCATCTTTATTTTGACGTGTGATCTAGTCAGATGATGCTCTTGAAGATCTGGCTACTTCTCCTATTTATTCCCCACAAATTATTGTTGAATCTGGACCATTGTGTATTAACGTTATAATTTCATCCCAGGATCAACTGTATAGTTCTTATTTTCAGGCAATTTATTATTGAATAACACATGAGATGTGGGCTGTCTATAATTTTAGAAATATCTACAAGGTGTCTAACCATCTCTTTCTAGTTTCCCAACATATTCTGGCCAAAACAATAACAGCCAAATAGTGAAACACTGGAAGAAATTCAGAGGAAAGCCATGAGGATAATGTATAAATCTAACTAAGAATGACTCTTGTGGGAAGGTCAAAAGTACTGGAGAAGGAATGTGAAAGAACATTTAATAACTGTTTTAAAAATACTAGATTTTTGCATATAAGAGACTGAACATGTTTAAGGCTGGAGGAGTTAGGCTCGACAGAAAGAACTTCCCTTTGTGAAAGATAAATAGGCTACCAAAAAAAAAAAAAAAAAAAAAAAAAACCTTAGAAAACCTGCTCCACAGAATTTGAGAAATGAAGGTATTTTCATTTATTTTAGCTCATCGTTCTTTATGAAGGTCAGGAAGGGGCCTCACAGCATTTCATTCTCCCTCAGGTCTAAGATCCTTGGATTAGCTTTTTACAGGAATCAGATCCCTCCACAGTTAAGTGCCCTGAGAACTTGAGGTGATGTTCCAAACTGAAATTCCTTTCTGTTAGATTGAGGTTAGCCCTGGGTTAACTTCTTTTTAATAGGACAGTGATGTGACCATAAACTACTGTACATCTCTGTATATGTGGTGTGTGTGTGTGTGTGTGTGTGTGTGTGTGTGTGTGTGTATGTGTGTGTGTGAACTACACTTTCAACCATCTCAGGGATTTAGGAATTATCCCAATTTATACATCAAGGAAGCCCTTTGAAAGAAGTCAAATTACAAGGCAAAATAAAACTGTCCCTTTCAAAAATATATACAGCTTACCTTTGTATTTATAGAAAAGCAGTTTTTGAATGGTCTTAACTATTATTGTACTAACAGGTCATCTGTGGGGAAACCCAGCTAATTAAGGTCGAAGTCTACCATAACCAGATAGTTCATCTGAGCTCAACATAAAACGGAGGACTCCCTTTACCAGCAGGGCATCCCAGACCTTGTCTGGGGATCCTGGCTCCCCACACCCTCTACCTGGGGAAGATTGAGTAGTCCTTTGCAGACCTACAAACTTCGTCCTCTCCCCAAAAGAGCCTGCCCAGCAAATAGCTAGGATTCCTGGAATGCCTCTCCATACAAGTAAAGCATTCATAGAACTCCATTTACCCTGAAAACTCCTTCCCACTCTTCAATGTCCATATACACCCCTGGTTCACCCTGAATAAAGTATATGTGTACAAGCCCATCCCGAATAAAGGTATGTACATAAGCTAAGACCATCTAAGAGACCTATTTCTTTTAAGACCTTTGGAGAAGGCCATTGTCTAAAAGAACTCATTAAGATCGTTGGAGAAGTCCTTCTCTGCCCCTACCTTCAATCTTCCACCTAAACTGTCTCTTTCCACACTCTCCCCAGTCACCTCTTGGTGCTATATTTCAATGAGGACCAAGCTCATTTACTAGCATCTCCTAGAGGCACATAAGCTAGCAATCCAAAAGAATGCCTATTCTAAGCCCAGGATCTGATTAAATTATCATACAGGTTAATCAAAGCTCACTGAAGCTCATCTGCCGCAGTCAACACAGACTGTGGGATCTGGAGAAGCTAACTTTGACTCTGTGCTGAGAAGCAACCTAGAAATTCTCTACTTTGAATTAAGGTTAAAGGTCACTGACAAAAGTCAAATTTCTCACATGTCTGCATGATTGACATCAATTTTCCTGAGGAGTGGAAGGCAGATGAGGGTGCTCTGTGCTTCACCTCAACTCTTCCCTTGAGCCAGCCAGCTCCGTTCCAGGAGGCATGGTGTGTCTGTCTGGGTTGCTTTGAGTAATTTGCACTTTCCATTCTGGCTATTCTTTGTGGAGCAGACCCAAAGGTAAGTCTAGGACGTGAGGGGAATGCAATCACATGGCCGTTGGTTGGGATTCTTATCCACAAATGCCTTTCCCTTAGTTTTCTGAGTCATTCTAGTCTTTCCACAGATCTTCACTGGTATTTGGGTTAAAGAAAACTTTGCCATTTAATCATCGTTCCACACATGTATCACGTATGGAAGTTCATCCTCACTAAAGAGTTCATATTCTCTGGTTCACAATAGACTCAGGCAACCTAGAATTTCTTTGCAGGTTCCCAACATTAAATTTATAGCAATGAAGGCTCTTAACTAAACAGCCAATTTTCTAGGTTTACACTTTGTCATACCTACAGCTATTTGAAGAGCATTATCATGTATAAAATATGCACATTAACCACAACTTTTATGATTTTTCTGCTCCTGAGGATTTTAGGGATGAATGATCTGAGAAATAGAAGCTACATATTGGTGTCGTAAAAAATTCCCCACGGGCACTGGTCATTAAGGAAGCCTCCTAGTTGCTTGCTGTTCTTGGCAGAACTCTGCAGTTGATAGAGCACTGTTCTTTCTCTCTTGAGAATACGTGACAGTTAGAACTAGGAGGCAGCTCCCCACCAAGGCAGGGAACTATGGGTGGTTCACAGTTTAAGAGTGAGTAGGCACATTTGTTTTACAAGAAAATATGGGAGTAGAGGAGATAGATTGACTGAGGAAGGCATCCAGGTAGTTCCCCAAGCACTCCATTTTTCTCCTGTGATGTCTCTCACTCGGCTGCCTAGTGACATATTTTGCTGAAGTCTGAACATTTTTCAACCTTGACTTTTCTTCTCCACAAGTTGCCAATTAAGATTGGCCCTTGACAGCATCATCCGACCTCTCTTTTAAAAGTTGCATGGTATCTAGAGGGTGGCAGAGGAAGAGGGGGCAGGCTTTTACCACTGTGGTAAAAGAAGGAACAGTCTAGCACAGGGTTCTCTATCTGGGAGTTTTGATCCTTTTACCAAACTTCTATCTCCAAAAAATATTTATGTTATGATTCATAACAGTAGCAAAATTACAATTATGAAGTAGCAACAAAGATATTTTAGGGGTCACCACAGTATGAGGAACCGTATTAAAGGGTCATAGCATTAGAAAGGTTGAGAATCCCTAACTTAGAGAGTTAACATGATCGTGCAAAGACTACAATCTCCTTTCTGGGGTCATCACAAGCTCCCGGGGTGTTGAGAACTGTTAGTTCTCGTAGATTCTGCACTTCAGGGATTCCTTAGCTCTTTCCTGCTCTGATTCTAAGTATGGGGAGCAACCAAAATCAACAAGAGTAAAATTTTGAAGTGAGTCTCGTGCTAACAATATAATCTTTTTCCAGGTCTTGAAATCTTTGAGTAGAGTCATAGAACTATTTTTTTCCATTGTGTTCTCTCCTTTCCTTTGATGAAGATGTCACATGAACTGAATTCTAGGTTATACACAGCACCAGATACAAATGCAAAGAAACAGAATCCACCAGGGTATTGAGATAGGAAAATAACTACATGCCACCCTTCTGACAGCATGCATTGTAGAGTAGTTCCTGCTGCATGGGCAGCCACAAGTGCAGGAGTGCTGGGAAAGAGTGATGGTGCAGAGGGCAGGGAATGATTGTCCACATGGAGGCTGAATGGGAAGACATTGTTGCTTGAGACTTGAAAATGAACAGTTGACCCTGTCTCCACTTCCTACACTGTAACAGCCTGGTAATGCTGTGTAAAAAAGAGTCTATGAGGGTGACTGTAGCTGAGACTCCTTAGCAGTCGGGAATATGGAGCCTGAAGTGGCTACATCCTATAGCCAAGCAGACTCCCAGTGGAGGGATAAGGATACCCATCCCATCCACAAAACCTTCTACCAAAAATGCATCCTGCCTATAAGAAGTGCAAGTGTCACAGAAACTGGGGGAATGGCCAACCAATGTCTGGCTCAGTTTGGGATCCATTCCATGGGAAAGAACCAATCCCTGACACTATTAATGATACTGTGTTAACATTGTAGACAAGAGTCTAGCATAACTGTCCTGAGATCTCCACCCAGCAGCCAATGGAAGCAGATACAGAGACCCACAGCCAAACATTAGATGGAGCTTGGGAGTCTTGTGGAAAAATTGGGGTAAGGGTTTAAGGACCAGAAGATAGAGACTCCACAGGAAGACCAACAGAGTCAACTAACCTGGACTTGGGCTGCCAGAGACTGAACCACCAACCAAGTAGCAAGCACAGGATGGACCTAGGCACTGCACATATGTAGCAGATGTGCAGCTTGGTCTTCATGAGGGTCCCCCAACAACTGGAACAGGAGCTGTCCCTATCTCTGTTGGCTAACTGTGACTCCTGTTGCCCTAACTGGGCTGCCTTCTCTTGCCTCAGTGGGAGAAGATATTCCTAATCCTTACAGTGACTTGATGTGCCGGGTGGGTTGTTATGGAAGGGGTGCTCCCCCTTCTCAGAGGAGAAGGGGAGACAGGTTTGTACTGTCTGGTTTTGTGTGTCAACTTGACACAAGCTTGAGTTATCAAAGAAAGAAGCCTTCCTTGAGGAAATGCCTCCATAAGATCCAGCTGTAAGGTATGTTTTCAATTAGTGATCAAGGGGGGCGGGGAGGCTAGTCCATTGTGGGTGGTGCTTTTCCCTCGGCTGGTAGTTTTGGGTTCTATAAGAAAGCAAGCTGAGCAAGCCAGGGGAAGCAAGCCAGTAAGTAACACCCCTCCATGGCCTCTGCATCAGATCCTGCTTCTGACCTGCTTGTGTTCCAGTCATGACTTCCGTTGGTGATGAACAGCAATATGGAAGTGTAAGCTGCCTTTCCCCCCAAACTTACTTCTTGGTCATGATGGTTTGTGCAGGAATAGTAAACCCTGACTAAAACAGGGTTGAAGGAGGGGCAGTGTGAGGGGAGGACTTGAAGGAGGGAGGCTTCAATCAGGATGTAAAATAAATGAAATAAATTAATGGGAAGAAAAGAAAAAAGGTTAAATGAGACATTGCCTAAAATCCTCAGGCAAGTGTGGGCCATAGAAGTACTTGGTAAATAGGGACTATTATTACTATTTATAATTATTAAGTTATGGCTATAGCAGTTATTCATCAATAAGTAATTGTCTTTACTGAAGAAGTCACTTTCATACTTTTCTTACCTTTTTTCATTCTTCCTTTTTTGAGTACTTTCTTACTTTTTGATATCATGATGAACGCTCATCTTGTGTGTGCTGTGTGTGTGCACGTGTATGTGAATGCACATGTGTGTGTGTTGCCTGCATGTCTGTCAGTTTGTGTGATTCACTTGACAAATATTCTGAAAACCACCCATCTCCCCAGTTTTGTTTGTGATGGTCTTTCCTGCGTTTCTTCATGAAGTTGCATGGTGCTCCACTGTGTAGATACACAATGGTATCTCTTGTATGTTGGTGAATAACTTTGTTAGATGTTTGCCATCCTTCTCCTTAGGTTTGTTGGCGTTTGATTTCTTAGCAATGAAAGAGATAGTATAGTTCTTTCCAGTCTGGCCAGCGTGTGCATTATCAGCCTTTTAAAATTTATCCAGACTGGTCTTTCCTTTTCATTTCTTTATTTATGAGTAAGTGCCTATATTTTTACATAAGTTTAAATGGACATTGGTATGTTTTGGTAAATAATCTATTTATATAGTTTTTTTTAATTTTTCTTTGTTTCAGTTGCTAGACCCCTAGTTTCTATCCAGTAAAGACTTTAGCCCTTTATCTGAGCTATGTGTTGCAAATATTTTTTCCAATATTTGTCTCTTGATTTTATGATTATTCCTATATAATTTTTAATGTCAAATTTACCATTATTTTCTTTACTTACCTCTGGATTTTAAATCATATTTATTTTAGTATAAGGCAATTTCTTATACTAAAATTTTAAAAATTTATCCATTTTAATATTTACATGATTTTTATATTATAACTTCTATTCTATTTAGTATTTATTCTTCTGTCCAGAGTGTATCATTGATTGAATTTTATTTTTGACAGATGGATTTCAATTGTTATAAAGACTGCTGAGATTTCTGTATTTGAGGTGCAATTTTATCATATCTGAGATTCTCATAAATGTTTAGATTGATTTCTGCTATTTTCTTTTGGTCTTTGACCATCCATGCTCCAGGACCACAGTGCTATCCATGTATTGGTACTCCAGTGTTAAGGATAGGGCTACTTCCTTCACACAACTTTTCCTTTTCAGTGTTTTCCCGAGTATTCTTGAATGTTTGTCTTCATGTGAACTTCAATGTCAATTTGTCTAACTCCATAAAAAAAGCTACACTGACATTTTACATTGCAATCTTGATACTGCATTTGTATGCTAACTTAGGGAGCGTTGATATCTCTATAGTGTTGAGTCAGTCTACCCAAGAATGGATGAAAGGCTTCGCAGTTGTTCAAGTCTATTTTGTGTTTTTCAAAAACAGTGCCCTTAACATTTTGGTTCAAAGAAGAGATAATGATGAGAGCTCCTGGCCTTAGGAGTCACTGGGCACCACTTTCAACCACATGATGGTAACTGCATCCTTTATTTATTCAACAAGATTTTGCTTACCTCCGAGAATAATAGACTCTGTGCTAAAGATCAAGGATTCCAAAATAAACCTCCTTGTCCTTTCCAGGAGATGCTCACAGTCAAGTCAAGTCAGTCTTCTCCGGTGATTTTAAATTGATAGAAGCAGCGATTCTGTCTTCTTAAGAATTTCATGGTCTTTGCACTAAGGTGAAGAGCTGAATTCTGTGTTGGTGAATACACTGAGAAGGATGAGGAGTTGGTTGGATGAAACCTAGCTGGAAATATATGTGTTGATGTTATTTATACGTGCAAAGACTTTTGCCTATGTTGAATCTCCCAGAAGGTAATTTAATGTTTAGCTGTAAGCTCTTGCAGCCTCAGTGTCTGTGCATGTATATCTGCTGAGATTTCAGGCGGGATGTGGTAATTAGTTGCCTTCAGCAGCAGCTGGTACCCAGCATGCTTCTCTTCCCAAATCACCTTCCTTTCCTGTGGCCATTAATAACTCAACAAGAAAGGAAGCAAAGCCTTATAGATCCTTATTATTCTTCCCACTTTTTTCTCCCAAGTCTTGCAGTTTAATATGTGGTTAACACTGTGTGTGTGTGTGTGTGTGTGTGTGTGTGTGTGTGTGTGTGTGTTAATAAAGCATCTCCTTAGTTAATATTGAGTGTCATGTGTACATGCCTTTTACAAAATGTAGGTTATTAAGTGAATATAATAATCACTTAAAGCAGTTTTTTTCTTTTTTGCTTTTTACTTTGATTCCTTCAAGCTTAATTCAAATCTTATTTCTTATTATTTCTTATTATTCTTATTTCTTATTATGAAGTCAAGCTGGATATTCAGTGTATAATGAGAAATTAACCCTTTTAGAGTTGTCATGATTCCTAGAAAAATATTATGGTTGTTTGGTTGGTTTTGTTTGTTTGTTTGTTTGGTTGGTTAGTTGGTTTGGTTTGGTTTGGCTTGTTTTGGTTGGTTGGTTTTTTGGCTATTAACCAAATAGCCAGCACGGTTTCCAGATGAACAGTCTGGCTAACAAAGCATTCCAACTGTCAGAATGAAGGGCTGGCAGTGGCAAGTTGCTAATGCATGCAGTACAGGCTGCTGAAGAGTAAAGTGGTGACAGTTGCCACTAGGTAAGGACTAGAAGGAAGGAAATACTTTTCTTTTACTTCCTTTCTTATCTCAGCATGAAAGTAAAAGGAGACTTGTTCCGTTAGCTTTTGGAAAGACAAAGGTTCCCCACCCCCACCCATGCAGCTTAAGAATCAAAAGAGAAAATTCTGGGATGTGGTCTTAGAAGACTCTCACAACAGGAAGCTGGTGGCTGTTATTCAAACATGAGCTGAGGCAACTCTGCTTACAATCTGCTTCAAGAGTCAGGCCTCCAATGAATCGGTAGGTTTTTCTGTTAATGTGATCCCACCTATCCCATATGGCACTGTAGCTAATCAAAACTAGCCAACCCTGGTTGCCTATAAGCCTGTGTCATTGCTAACCCATTCTGTGTCCCCTGAACACCATATGGTCTTTATTCTGTCTTTTATATCTTTCTACATTTGAATCAAAACAGAGATCTGACTTATTCCTTTAAGGAAACCTTTGAACATTCTAACAAAGGACCCTGGACATTGCTAAGGAGTCATGAAGTCTCTAGTGAGTTTCACAGTATCAAGCTCTTCTAGTACCAAATAGGAGAAAAGATGAATAGTGGAGATTCCTGAGGAAATACCATTCACAAATGAGGTGATTGAGGAAACATAGCAGAGGAGGAGAAGCAGTAAGCAGGGGACCCAGTGTATTGTTGTAGGGTTAGGGCAAAGAAGCCTACAGTGTTTCATTCACAGTATTTAGGGCTTTGCACTCACTTGGTAGACATGATTCATTGCCTTTTTCAGTATCCTGAAAAACATGTAATTAAATATGAACACTTTTTCACGAGACCTATAACAAAGGACTCTTTTTCCATTGTCATTTCTTCAAACCCCAAGACCCAGAAAGCATGTTCTCGATTTTTAATTTGAATGAATTATTTTTTAAAAATTTTGAGAACTTAATACATGACCACTGTAACTATATTGCTCTTGTCTCTTCCCTCTCTGTTCCTTGACTCATTCCATATATCATTCTTCCAAATTCATGACTTCTTTTTCTTTCATAAACACACACATACATACATACACACACACACACACACACACACACACACACACAAGCACACGCACACACACACATGCTGAGTCCATTTAGTGTTGCTTATATGCTATGTGCCCATGGCTGATTATTTGAGATCATGTAGGAAGCTCCTCCCTGGAGGAATTATTTTATTAAAATAAATAGAACTTTGATTTCCTAACCCAAGAAGGAAAAAGTAACCTGTCACACGACCTTCATATAATAAAAAACTAGTTTTGTTAAGTGGAATTTTCCTCTGCTTAGAAAAGGATTATAGCTCAGGCATGTATGTAAGCCTAGGAAGAGCTGAATCACTGAGTTCATGTTAGAACATATATGAGCTCTTCTGGGCCTATATAACATCATAGGAAAAAGAATATGATAGTTCTGTACAGACCCAAAGCCTTTAATACTGACTTACAGAAAATGCATGTGTTGGGCATATAAAACTTGAAATCAGATTTAACTGTAATCAAGCGATGCTATTATAGCCTCAAGAAGTCTCCAGTGGTCCTTGTAGGACAAGACCACTGTTTGTTTGGTTGCCAGCCTAGGTCGTGCTAAAGGCTCAGCGTTCTTCTATGTCCTTCTCAGAAGTTCTAGGAAATCGTGCTGGAGAACTGTTTTCATGCTGAGTAGCTATTTCTGTGTGACTTTCATCATTCCAAACAGAAAAGGCAAATGGAAGAATGGAAGTCATGGCCTTGGCATATGCTCTACTGCATAAGCTCAAAATATGATAAGAAACAGTGATGTGCCCGGCGTGTGAACTTTTAATGAGAGAAAGAATGAGAGATGTGTCTGATACATGAACATGGTCTGTGATTAGTTACAGCAAATGCAGGGGATACACCCCAATATATTCTTTCAATAGTTTATTGAATATGGTTATGCATTTTTTGGAGCTTATGCAACTCTATATGCTAAGCCATCCTTCTTAGTCTCTCCCAGGAGTTAGTTAAGGTATTAGCAGAGCTTTTAAAACAGTTTAAGGTCCATCAGTACCCAACAGAGGTGCTTTGAAAGGGTGATTAAGAAATAATTATGATCGCTGTCTTTAATCATTTCCTAGCTTAGAGACATTTTTGTGGTTTCCAAGCCGAGTGCATCAAGTGCTCACATTTTGTTGGAAGACTGTCTGGATTCATGTTTGGCTCCTTTTATTTACTCATTGCCCCTTGCTCTTTCTCTTTCAAAGTATACTGAATGAAAAGGCTATTCTCTATGTCCTCTTCTGCACAAAGGTCAGACTATAATACCACAACTTCTGTTTATAGCTTTGATCAAATCCCGTTTCCCCCATGAGCACTGCAGCTTTTTCTGGACACCTATTGACCTTATGTCTCCATGGTTCACTCAAGAATCATGTGTTGCTAAGATTATCGGCTTATATTATTACTGTCTTATATAACTATAAAACTCTTGAATTGGACTTTAACATTTGAGTATCCTTACATTTTCTTCTCTGAAGGTTTTGCTCATTGAATCTTATATCCTTTTATTTTCCTTAGCCCTTTGTACAATGTCTACCCTAGAATTGACTTTATCATCAGAAATTCTGACTCTGAGAGTTGTAGGCTATCCAAACCTGAAACAATCTTGTTCTCTCTCTAATAAAAGTAATAAACAATCAGTGGAGGTTCAATCCCTTATCATCAAAGCAATATTCTAGACAGAGCGCTGTGTTCCTGGAAAAGATAAAATGAAATACCATCACGCCCAGAATCAGCAGGTCACAGAGGATGGGCGTTCCACTGCTCCCATCTCATCATCTTCTATATGCCCATCTCAGCTTCCTGAAAGGCCACCCATTGAGCTGTAAGAGTGATGTCTACAGAACAGCCGGTTTCTTCCTTTAAGATTCAACTTTTTAAAAAATCCATAAGTTTTTTTTTGTGTAGCACCAGAAGGATTAAATTATACTTACTTCAATTTTGTTTAATTTAGGCTAATTTATTAGAGTAGTCAAGTAATCAGGGTTTTCAAAAAAAACAAAAGCAACAGGATCCATTGTGTGTGTGTGTGTGTGTGTGTGTGTGTGTGTGTGTGTGTGTAATTGTCATGAATATGCATGTATTTGAAAGCATGCTATGAAGTTAGGTTGAGGAAAAATTACTTCGGTTTTAAACAGGTTTATTTCAAGGGTATGTCACATGTTTGTTGAGGCTGTGAGATACAAGCTCTGATGGGTGGACCCATAGACTGAGACTCTAGAAAGAGTCAACATCACAGATAACATTTGAAGCTACTCCCTGGTTTCCTCTTCTTCAGGAAGATTATTTCCTTCGTATTAAAACCTTCAGTGGGTTGGAAGAGACCTATAGTATTTGTGGGGGCATCTCCTTAAATTAAAGTCCTATAATTTAAATGCAAATTTTACTCACAAATATCCTTATATATAGAATAACATTTGACAAAGTATTTAGCCAGTTAGCAAAGTTGAGACATAAAGTTTATCATTGCGTTTGGGAGGACAGAAAGGAAGTGGGGAAGAGGCAGAATATGTTCAACACACATTGTATACTTGTATAAAATGTCCTTGTGTATATGTACAATAAGTATACACAAAAAATCTCATTGAGAAAATAGGACTGGGGATAGAGTTCCATCAGTAAAATACTGGCCATGCATGCACAATGAGCACATTGTCATAGCAAACAGGAGGGAGCTTTGTGTGTTGTGAAGTGACAGTGTCCTGAGCACACAGACGCTCTCTAGATCATGGATTACTTTGTTCCTCTTCCTTGTTTCTCATCCTATACACATGCCTTGAATACCTTCCTCCTCTATTTAAGCCCCTCCCTCTCCAAATGTTCTTTCCCTTTTAATATTATCACCAATGAAGAATGAATGCCATCTTGATGTTAAGAGTTCAGTAGCTCTTTATGAGTCTTTCTTGTCTTCCATAAGGCCTGTCACTCACTCTCTTTGCCTCTTACCATCCACACAGTCATAGATCATCTTCTATTCAAAATCTCAGACTTTGGCATTGCCCCAAGGTTGTCATCATCATACCATTTGCATAAAAGTGAAAATATTCAGTCCCTAGAACCTTAGTAAAATGGATCGTCAACCTAGAAGACACAGCCAGGCTCCTGCCCTTTCTGCCTCCTACCTTCTTGTCTACCTCTTATCAGACCTGTGTTTACAAATAATGTTTGGAAATTCAGGTCAAGTGATTACATTCTTGAAGAAGAAAGGAATGGAAATGTTCACAGGGAATGTCTTACTAATCAGTGGATGCTGTTGAGTCTAATGAAGTCTTAAGGAAATGTTTTCTCTGATGCACTCATATATTGTCTTCTTCCCTAGGAGACAGTGCTGGATGAAGAATGCTCAGGTCCGTTCGTGCATATATTTATACATGGACTGCTTATCTGATTTTCTTGCTCTAATCCCCAGAATCTCAACCAGACTGCTGAGTTAGAATATATACAATTATAATTATTTAAAATACTTGCTTCTATATTTGTAGAGTTATAGTTGTTTTTCAAGGGTCTAAAGAAAGCTATTTTTAGAGTTATAGTCTTTTTCACGATCTAAACAAAGCTATAGAGTAATATGAGTGTGAGTTTCTCATAAGACCTTTGTTGTGTCCCGAGATCCTCCTCAGATCAATATACAAGACTGAGAATAGCCAGTCTCAGAATTGCCTACTCTGAGGCTCATAGATGATTCACTGAGGATGCCAAAACCCATGAACAGTGATACAAAAGTCACTGTATTCTTCATGTAACAATAAACCTTGAATGAATGACAGTGATGTTTGCCACAAGCCTCATACTTCTCTTGCACCAAGGCTTAACTGTTTGGTGACAAGACCTCCTGGTCATCTTCAGGGTATTTTGAGAATAATAATAAAAAAAACCCACTACCCTAAGAGGAAAACATTTAATATTTTAGGAAGGACCTAATCTCTGCTCTTTCTTTGCCTGGACACTTGTGCCAATTTCCTATTATGTTCAGCTATGAATGTTCAGTCACATTGCTCTCTTAAAGCATATCTGGTAGGCTGGAGAGATTACTCAGTGTTTAACAAAGTTAACTGCTCTTCAAGAAGGCCTGGGTGGGATTTCCAGCTCTCACACGTTAACTATCAACTGTCTGTAATTCAAGTACCAGGGAATCTAATGCTCTCTTTTGGCCTCCACAAAAGAGCATCAAGCATTCACATGGCACACAGAGAAACATATAGGCAAAATACCTATACACATAAAATAACATTTTAAAAGAAGAAAAAAATAAACTCAAAAAGAAAGGAAAGAAATGTTGTTGCCATCAGCCCCCAGAGGTGCCTTTCTCTCTTGTTCTCAGGGGCTTGAAGTTTATGGCCTGTCTCTAAATTGGACATTTTCCATCAATCTTCATTCTGTTATCCTGAGAAGTGGATGGATTATTGGAACAAACCTGATGTGAAAAATTGAAATTTCAGCTCAGAGAAAATTCTCTGCACCTAAGAGGGGGGAACATGGGTGCTGCTACACTGCCTGTTCCTCTCCAGGCACAGGCACAGGCACAGGCACAGGCACAGGCACAGGCACAGGC
>JANHMN010000020.1:22173042-22194840 GCA_030674055.1 Rhabdomys pumilio
CACAGGCACAGGCACAGGCACAGGCACAGGCACAGGCACAGGCACAGTTTCTTACCTAACTTCACCATTCTCTGTAGACTAAGATGGACTGAGCAGAAAAAGGTAAGTTTGCAGCAAACTTAGCTTCCTGTGTCATTGTTCTGTCCCTTCTCAAACTGTCTAATCCGGTTCCAAAGTTTGTCTCAGGTTGATGTTTTGAAGCACATTGTTTATGTTGTGAAACATTCTCTGTCTCAAGCAAACACAATTTAAATGAACAAAAAAATTTCCATATCTTTTAAATAGAGTGGAAGGCAATATATCTATTCATTTAATTTATGAACTACATATTATATGATACAATGTAAATTAAGTAATCATTTTGCTTTCTACACACACATGCACACACACTCAAGCATAGGTCTATTTTTTCTAGAGAACCTTGACTAACACAACTAGGAACCATCAAGTTATCAATGTTTTATAATTACCTTCATGAGTAACTGTAGCAATACATACCATAAACTACTTTGCAAAGAACCTTCTGTTACAATGGTGCCTAAGTACACAATTATCTTGATATTGTGCTTTGTTCCGATGGGGACATGTTGTAGACATACAAGTCTCATGGGATTGATATCTAGAATGTATCAATAACTAAAAAAAAAATTATTTGAAAATTCAAATATTTTAATCAAAAATTATTAAATGATTCAAACAGATAGTTCTCAAAGGTAGAGTAAATGGCCATTGAATGTATGACAAAGTCCAATATCCTTAGCTAGCAGGGAAATAAATGTAAAAACTGAATTGAGATTCCTCACCTCACTCTGTTCAGATACCATAAACATAACAGCTAACAAAATATGGAACAGAATGTGGGGATAAGTCCAGGGAGAGCAGGGGTAGAAACATTTATATAGTGTTGGTGGGAATGTAAATTTATATAGCCACTTTGGAAATGAATGTGCAGAGTCTTCAAAAGCTAAAATTGAAACTGTAATGTGACAGAGGTATACTATCTCTGAGTTTGTGCAGAGGACTCTTTTGTCAAGTCACCACAGAGATACTTGCACATATACATTTATTGCGCCATTATTCACAGCAGGCAATATTTGAGCCAGTCCTCCATGTCCTAGATGAACATGTAGAAATGTGTTATATACCCAATGGAAAAATATTCAACCATAAGGAAGATCAAAATTACTCCATTTGCATAAAAATAGATAGAATCGGTAGTCATTATGTTCGATAAAGACTCAGAATAAACAATTTATGTTTTCTTTTATATAGCAGAATTTATCATTTAAAAATGTTATGAAGTAAATATTTATGCATATGTTATTTTGTAAGAAATAGAAGTTACTACTTCAGAGATGTATGCTTTCTAAAGATATTTTAAAGTTATACACATACCATTGGGAACAGAGTTTAAATTAGTTTTTCTTTTCACCAAGTATGTATATATGTTTATGCACATATGTATGCTAGACTGAATTATGCTTTTCAAAACCCCATGTTAAAGTCTAGTCCCTGATATATCAGAAAAGAACAGTAACGGTTAACCTTGGTTATCAGTGTGACTGAATCTGGAATCAACTAAAAGACATTGGACTCGTCTATGAAGTATTTATTTGATGGTGTTTTTTTTTTATAAGAAGACTCACACTAAATGTGTGTGGCACTTTCTGGTGTCGGTTCAGATTACAGGAGACACAAGGAAAAGTTTGTTTATTTGCCTTGTTGTCTTCACTCTGGCTTGCAAGCTCATCTACTTTTCATTGATATTAGAACCCAGCTGCTTTGATCTTCCAATGTAGGTTGAAGACCAATGACTTTCCATGAGTCTTCCAAATCTTTGGCACTACCTTGGGACTGTTGAGACACGCAGCCTTGAGGACTGAGCTGTTATGAGATTATTGGCCTCTCCTGAGTGAAAACTACCATTTTTGGACCAGTTGGCTTCCGTCATGAGCCAACTTAGTAAGTCCCCTTTGTAATCTACATACATCCTTATCAGTTCTGTTCCCCACGGAATGTCTCTAATAAAGGAAGACAAGGTCCCTAGGGATAAAACCAAGTTAAAACAAAATGTTCATGACAAGATCTAATTCAACATGACTATTTCATGAAGAACCTTGAGCACACACAGAAAAAAAGAAACAGAATATGAGAGCAAAGGGAGATAGCCAAAGAGAGGCCTCAGAGAAAGTCAACTCTACTGATATCTAATCTTGCAATTCAGCCTCCATGGCTTTGAGAAAATACCCTTCTATTACTTAAGGCACCCCATTTGCCTCAGTTTGTTATAGTAGCTCCAGAAAACTAATACAGGATGCGTATGTGTATGTTCAGAGTTAGCAGAACACTAAAATAATCTAAATGACCAAGTAGAAAAATACTTAAACTCGTCAATTAGTATGTTTGAGATTAAAATAAAAAAATATGACTGTTGAAAAAGATTACCTTGGCAGGATGTGAGCTAATCACAGGATACTAGGCAGAAGTCAGAAATAAATCCATGTGCAATATTGAGTGGATTAAAAAAAATGAATTGAATCCATAACTTATTATCATTCATATAAATTTAAAGACATATTGATAATAAGTAGTGTATCCTAATCATTGATTCACATCTACATAACTGTGCCTGCCGGGTGCCAAATGCAGGAAATTACCTGCTGTTCTAGAAAGACTAGTCAGTACAAGGTTAAGAAAGGACATTCACAGGTCTCAGGTCCCAGGAACTTAAAGAATGTCTGGCATTTCCTGGGAGCTGGTTACAACAATAGGATGGTCTAGGGCAATAAGGATATGACAGTGGACTGGTCTTAGACAATAAGGATTCCATAGTAGGATAGCCCTAAGCAATGACCCTCACCCAAACTTCCCGGTTTGCTGTGTCCTTATAACCTGCCCCCAAAATTAAAGTTTCAGAGCTTGATCAGGACCCCAGATTTGCTCTCATTCTTTGTGTCTCTTGTCCTTTCATTCTTTCACCCCCTTCCCTAAGGTCTTGTCGAATCCCCGAGGGCCAGGGCATAACTGAAGATAAGGTGTATGCATTAGAGGATACACCTATCACCTTGTTTGGTTGATCATTGAAACCAAAAATGATTTTGCATCTAGACAGCTGGCTTTGGTTATGTTTTATCTTTTTCACTGAAATGCTTCCTACTGCATTCTTTTGAGAAATTGTCTTTTCCTCATTCTCACTCTCCCTCCATCATTTAAAATAATTTTCATAGCAGACATCTGTAAAAGTTACTTTTATTCACCAGATGAAAATGTTGTCTTGGAAGCTTACTGTTGAATAAGCTCACCTTTTCTAGCTCTTTCTGAACTCTGGTTGGCTGGTTCAACTTAGCTGTTTTGAATCAAAGGCCTGTCCATGCTGATTGATTCAAACTGATTCTCTCAGCTTCTCATTGAATTGCTGTGCTTGGCCTCAAAACTAATTCTGGCAATCTGTTTTAATCTTTTGACTGGCTCATTCTGTCTTCACATGCAAACCTATCTCTGTAAATCTGTCCTGGTAAAGATGTAAAGATGTACCACTTCTCTCTCTCTCTCTCTCTCTCTCTCTCTCTCTCTCTCTCTCTCTCTCTCACACACACACACACACACACACACACACACACACACGCACACGCACCACTCTTAAATAACATCCTTTTCTTGTCTGTTCTTATGTGAGGTCTCCCTTTCCTGTCTGTTGTTATGAGAGTTGGGTGTATTCTATTTCTGACTCATTCTGTCAGTACTTTCTCTGATTCATCACTTTGTCTCCTTCCCACTTAGATGTCACTATCAAACATGTCTTCTTCCTTGTACAAACTAACTTTACTTTCATTGTTTGGAATAAAAGGTGCATACTAAAAGCATGTCTATATTCCAGAGAGATTAAGGTGTGTGGCATGTCTGCATTCCAGCTGGATCACACAGACCTAGGAGGACTTTGGATTTGATCCCTTGCCAGAGCAGCCATGCTGCTGGATTAAAATTCCTCTACAGACTTCCTTCTTTCCATATCCTCCTGTCAATAGTAATAAAAGAAATCAAGAAAGACCCATTTTGTCCCCACATCTTTGTAACCTGAAAAGGTCATCTCTGTTCCATAAAGTAGAACAAAATGCATTGATGTAGGCCCACTACCCTCACATCTTCCTTCTTGAAGTTCAGGGTATTGACACACAAAGAGAAGAGAGCAAATGAGAGAGAGAGAGAGAGAGAGAGAGAGAGAGAGAGAGAGAGAGAGAGAAAGAGAGAGAGAATTTTGTTTGCAGTCAAAAATACCATGGGGCAAAATGATCCCAATAGAGGTGAGTACACCTGTGTTCTGATTTTGAGATGAAATCAAATTTCAAACTGCCTCATCATAGCTGATCTCTTCACTTTGAAAGGAAAAGCAGATGTTAGGTAGTGGTTCTCCACTTCAACTATGTGTTAAAATTACCAGAGAAGTTTTAAAAACATGCCCGTCTCTGTTTCCCATCATACACCAAATGATCTGGAGAGTCTCTGGGATGGGGTCTCATGCATTAGTAAATCAGCTGTGCATCCAGGAGAGTGACATGTGGGGCTATAACCTTTATTGATGCCTTCTTTTCTCATAACTGGAGTCAATGTCTTTAGAATGACTGTCAGTCATTCTTTGTAACAAATGTCTGGAGACTTGCCTATTCCTAATGAGACTCACTTATCTGTCAGCTCTGATATTGAAAAGGAAGAGAATACTGATGGCATTATCTCTTTTCAGAATGAGTAAGATCTTATTTTTCCTGTCATTAATGATTCAATATTGAAAGTGATGCATTTCTCTACTATAAGATACAATTATACTTTACTTAATTTTTAATTTTAATTTTTAAAAAAATTTGTATGTGTGAGGGTTTGCCCAAATGTCTGTGTACCACCATGTCCAAGCAGTGCCTTTGGAGACCAGAAAAGGACTGAAGTTAAGAATGGTTGTGATCCTCCATGTGGGTGCTGGCAATTGTACCTCTGTCTGGAAGGTCAGCCATTACTCTTACTCACTGTGCCATCACTCCAAGCCCTATAATCTATTTCTAATTAAAATGTGTAAAAAGGACATTTTATCAACAAAATACGTTATAATATTTTATTGGTTCTCTAAGTGCCTTTACAATAGTTATTACTACATGTGCAAATAACAGGTTGCTTCCAGACCACAGCTTACAGAAGATGCCGAACACAGGAATCAACTCATTTTTCTCCCCTAGATGATCCAGTTAGGTAGAACAGAGACAAGAGATCTAAGAAAGAAGGCTGTCTATAATGAGTTCAAGCATGCTATATCTACTCTCTAAGGCAAAGCCTGTCTATACTGCACCCTCTACCAACCAGCATCCAGTATCTGCATTGAGTCGTCCACAGATGGCAGGTTTAGAAAGAATTGTTTGTAAACAGTTTACTTTGCTAAACTATCTGCCCTTTCTTACGTTAACCCTGAGAACTAGATATTTGCCCTCACACTTGCTACAAGGTTAATAATGTTTTTGGGTCTCCAGATACAGCTACTGTAGATAAGTTGTTTCTTACTCATTTCCGCAACACTGTTTGACCATCATGGCTGCCTAGGTCTTCCTTCATCTGAGACATTTTCTTCACTCACCATGTGGGTTGTTCCTCTGCCTTGGTCCCCTGTGAGCCTCCTTGGCTTCTTTTATTATGTCCTTCTCTAGCCTCTTCTCTTCTTCTTGGAAATCCAAGCTGGAATGTCCAAGGCGCTGCCTTTTTCTCCTCTTCTCTCTTGACCCATATTCTAGAATAATCTTCCTTCTCTGGCAGTTCCATATACATGTAGCTGATTTCCCACTCAATCTCATATTCTACTTATCTCCTGAAGTACTGACAGCCTCTCTTAGATGTTATTAGGCTTTGCTAGTTTAAGCCATCAAATCAATTCTGATTTTTTTCTTCTCCTTACTATTTATCTCACAGTAATCACATTGTAGTAAATAGCAACTCTACTTTTCCAGTTGCTTCAGTCAAAGACTCTTCCTCATCCCTGATTTCATTCCTCCATGATCAGTTCTAGGACCTCAAGCTAAGCTCAATGTCTCTACCTTTAAAATGTACCCAGAATGCTGCTCTCTCCAGTTTCCACCCTATCCCCAGCCATCATCACTCTTCATCTAAATTCTTGTAGGGTCTGGTTATTGTTCTTTCTAGTCTCACACTTGCAAAATCACGGTCCCCTGCATCCCCATCTCACACAGCAGCACACAACCTCACTTATAACACAAGCTATATCCCTCTTTTTCTCAAAATTCTTAAAAGTTTTCCATGTAGTTTAAGATAAAACCCAAGTCTCCACAGTGACCTAGTAGATCTACCACACAGGGCCTGGTCTACCCACTTGGCCTCGGCTCCTGACCTCTCAGAATGTTCACTAGCACACTGTTTTTTCTCTACTTGAACACTACTACCACTTGAGTTCTTTTCTAAATGATTTATTCTTATGGAGACATGAACCTTACACCTTTCCTCCTCCTCTATGCAAATGTCACCTTCTCCGAGACTGCATTGACCATTTCATCTGAAAGTAAAGGGTATGACCTCCCTTCCATGTTCTTGCTGCTTTGCTTTATTATTTGGTGCTTAGACCAACAGTACATGTATCTATTGCCTGTTTCCCTCCTCATGATGTGATTGCCCCAAGGGAGCTATTTTGTTCCCTGTCATGTCTAAAAACCCGAAGAGCAGTGCCTTGAGAATAGTAAATGTTCTGCATACAGACATTCAGTCAAACTAGCACCATTTGTTGAAGATGCTCCCCATTTTCCATTGTATAGTTTTGGCTTCTTTGTCAAACATCAAGTGCCTACACATGTGTAGCTTTATCTCTAGGTCTTTGAT
This sequence comes from Rhabdomys pumilio, assembly GCA_030674055.1. Classification (NCBI taxonomy): domain Eukaryota; kingdom Metazoa; phylum Chordata; class Mammalia; order Rodentia; family Muridae; genus Rhabdomys; species Rhabdomys pumilio. Next base: position 22,179,904 of record JANHMN010000020.1, read on the forward strand.
TCGATTCCACTGGCCAACCTGTTTGTTCTTATACCAGTACCATGCAGTTTTATTACTATTGCTCTGTAGTACAGCTTGAAGTCAGGGATGGTGATGCTTCTGGGAGTCCTTTATTATACAGGATTATTTTAGCTATCCTGGGTTTTTGGGTTTTCCACATGAAGTTGAGAATTGTTCCTTCAAAGTTTATAATAAATTGTTCGGGAATTCTAATGGGAATTGTATTGAATCTGTAGATTGATTTTACTAGGATGGCTATTTTTACTGCTAATCCTACCAATCCATGAGTATGGGAGATCTTTCCATCTTCTGAGGTCTTCTTTAATTTATTTCTTCAGAAAGTTGAAGTTCTTGTCATACAGGTCTTTCACTTGCTTGGTTAGGGTTACACCAAGATATTTTATATTATTTGTGGCTATTTTGAAGCACATTGTCTCCCTAACTTCTTTCTCAGCCCATTTATCATTTGTATACAAGAGGGCTATTGATTTCTTTGAGTTAATTTTGTAATCAGTCATTTTGCTGAAGGTGTTTTTCAGCTGTAAGAGTTTGCTGGTAGGATTTTTGGTATCACTTATATTCATCTGTGAATGGAAATACTTTGACTTCTTTCTTTCTAACTTGTATCCTGTTTATCTCCTTTAGTTTCTCACTGCTCTAGCTAGGCCTCCTCCTTCCATATTGAATAGATAGGGAGAGAAACAGGGGATGAAAGAGTGGAAAGGAGAAACATGAGAAAACGACTAAAATTCATTATATACACACATAAAACTGTCAAAGAATAAAAACTCCCAATTTACATTTAAAACAAAAATTATGCTATCAAAAGTGTGGCATGTTATTTATTGAGAAGTGCATGTTCTTTTAAAGAATTGAAAAAATATTTGCATTTCAGAATTACAGAAGTGGGCTGGCTGGCCTTGCCTCATCTGCTCTGTACTCTGGGGCCACAGAGACTGGTGAGGGGAGAGGTAAGGTGTGTGTGGGTGGGGGAGACAGAGATGGGGAGAGTCATAATAGCATGAATCACGGGTATGTTATTAAAGCAAGGTGGGGAGGGAGAAGGAGAGCTTGTGTGCCAGAGGCAGGGCGGAAACTGATTTTACCTAAATGCGTCTTTCTTATTTTGTGCTTTTTTTTTTTTAACAAAGTTCTTTTTGTTGCCCTTGAAGGATGTTTACTTCTTAAGGGATAAACATAGGTGATAAAAATAACACACACACAAAACGAAGACCAATAACTTTCCAATTAGTCCAACCAATTTCGTTTTAAACAAATAATGTCTGTTTTTATCTTTTTGCGAAAGAAGCAATTGACGTTGCTTTCATTCCAAAAGCATTTATAGCATTCCCAAAAGGATATTTCTGGTGAGTAAAATGAAAACCTGAGATGAAAAACTGCCAGGTCAGTTATCAGAGAGCTTGATTTATGGCCAAGAGGCAGTTGGCTTCACTCTGCATGTCTGTGAGCCACTGTATCAGAGCGGAGCCTCTCCTGAGATGAGTAGTGGCTCACTGAATCACTTCCCATGGCAGCAGGTCATAAAGGATGCAAGGCTGAGAGCCCATGCAATATTAGATTAGCAACAGTGTTTTACAGGGACATTATCCCTGGGAACAAACACAGATATTGAAGGACAAAGAGCAAATCCATCCAGAGCTGCTCACTAGATTCCGTCCAAGAATAAGTGTTACTACTCTCTATGGCAAAAATTAAGTCTTTTTTTTGCCAGAGTGGCGATTCATTTAGTGTTATCATCATTCCTACAAAGACTTATGTTATATACAGTGAAAATTTGAGAGACGCAAAGAAGAAATACACAGAAAAGTATGGGCAAACATTTCTCCTTCCTTTCCAGTTTTATGCTGACCTCTTTTTTTGATAGACTACACTTGTAGGCCTGACCTACTAGTAGACTAAACTATATAAAAACAAAATATTAAAACAAACAAACAAAAAGCCCAAGTGTTTTTGTGTGGTGTGTGCCTCCTCCTTCTCCATCTTACTCCTCCAAGGCAGGCTCTCTCACTGGACCTCGAGATCCCTGACTTTTAAGCTAAACTGGATGACCCACAAGGCCCTCAATCACAGTGATTCTGTGAGTGACCAGTTAAAAAATGAACGACTGGCAGGAGAGTGCAATGGTTAGGAAACTGGAGAATTCCAACAACCCAGGTCTGGCTTTTCTGGTGTTTGCTTCCTTTTTCTCATAAGCTGCAGAGTCTCAATTACTCATTGGAATTGGGGATTTGTTTTGTTTGCTTCTGTGAAATAGGACACACCAGTCTCTTGGTGATGATACTTGGATTCAGTAGAGTGGGGCTTGCACAGACACAGCATCATCTACTTCCCTTGTCCCAGCGTTTTCTTCCCATCCTCTGGCAACAGATTCTGTTCCAGATCCAGTGTCTCCTAGTGACAGGTATTTCAAGTTCAGGTCCTGTGACTAAACCCTAAGAATATGGGAAAGCTGCAGTGAACCTGACCCATCACCTCAGCATCATTACCATCATAAGATGCTTCAAGGAAAGTGCCCTTGGCCAGTGTAGAGCAATAATGAGAAGCTGGAACTCATGACAGAAGTCAGTTTCCCTATTACATATAGGGTTGTAGCCCAAATTGATATCACATAAATTGCTAGAAATACCTCAAGACCAAATTTAATTTAACGTGGTGTTGGCCTGGCAAGACATGCTAAACAAAAGAAAATCTTTACTAAATAAATTCTTTAAATAAAGAAGGAAAAAAGTGGTTTTCCAGGAAAAAGAAAAGAAAGTGAAGCCCATAATAATAACCAATGAAGCACATAAGGAAAAAGAGCATGATGGGTAAATCCCCAGAATGCCATACAGGAAGAGGCAAAACAGGGAGACCCACTCAAATGTTAATATTGGTGGATGAGGACTGATTCTTAAAACATATGCTAAGTGAAACAAATAAAAAGCTGGTTTGTAAACATTAAAAAACAAACATAGGCAGATTTCTTCAGTTACGGTTTATAAACAATGTCCCCCCACATAGTTCTTTCTCTCAGACCACACTGCAGTCCAGCTTTCAATGGGAAATTTAAAAAGCAATGATATTACCCCTATATTATATTTTACTACAAAGAAAGAAAAACATTTAGAAATTGATTAGGAAAAAATGAAGTATATTAAGAAAGTATTTTGAACTGAGTGACACTGAAAATTCTACATTCTAAAACTAATAGGGTATAATTAAGATCAATCGTGGAGAGAGGTTTATGGTCTCAAATCTATACAACTTTTTTCTTTCTAAGGAAAAGGCTGAAAATTTGATGAGTCAGGCAAGCACTCGCTGAAGAAGTTAAAAAAGTGAACAGCCAAGTGAAATCAAAGAAAGCAGAAGAAAGGAAAATATAAAAGTGAGAATGGAGATAAAATATAACACCAGCATGTAACTGACGAATCAGCGAAGCCACAAGATGGCTCTATAAAGTCTAATACAATTCACAGACATCTGGCACCCCTTGTGACAGACAAGGGGTATGATGCTGGGATGGGATGGACTCTATGTTCCTTAAGGAAATTCTTTAGGATAATATGCTACATAGATCTGTTGGGAAACCGTGGAGGTAAATGGGACCTTCACTCTTAGCAAGACATAGTCACTTAGTATAAAGACCCATGTTTCATAGGAACCCTCAGGTTATGTGATACATGTTTATTTAAATTACTGTTCATGGTCAACTACAGTAACTTCCACAGCCTAAGTGAAAGTGAGTTTAATACCCCACCCCACTTTTTCTATACATTTACCAGTAACCTTTTCTACTGTCTGTGTTCAAGTGAAGGGTCCTTTAGCAGGTATGCTGGTTAGCTTTATGTCAACTTGATACAAATAAGAGTCATCTGAGAGGAGGTAATCTCAATTGAGAAAATGTCTCCATAATATCAGGCTTTAGGCAAGCCTGTAGAGCATTTTCAAAATTATTGATTGATGAATTGGGCCCAGTCCATTGTGGGTCCATCCGTAGCCTGGTGGTCCTGGCCTCCTATAGGAAAGTAGACTGAGCAAGCTGTAAGAAGTAGGCCAGTAAGCAGCACCCCTCCATGTCCTTTGCATCAGCTTCTGACTCCAGATTCAAAACTATCTGCGTTCCTACTTGGGCTTCCTTCAATGGACTATGACTCAGAATATATAAGTCAAATAAACTCTTCCATCCTCAAGCTGCTTTTGTTCATGGTATTTTGTCACAACAGTAGTGGCCCTAACTAAGACAGCAGGCTTAAGACAAAGGCAACAGTTGGTGAGCTAGAGAGAATGTTTGAGAGATGAGAAAGGGGTACTTTGGACCTCAGTGGGTCCCTAGTTACAACACACTGTAATATTTGTTTTGTTTTGTTTAAAGCTTTTTATCTATTTATTGAGTGGAGAAAATATCCACAATCCACTCTAAATGAAGGCAATGACCTACTTTTGGTCATTGACCCTATGACTTGGTCATGACCCTAAGCCGTGAGAGAGCAGGATGATTTTGGAACTGTTCCCTTGATCCTGCCACTGATATAGTTTCATAACCCCAACTCTAGGTCTTTACATCTATAAAATAAAGGAGAGCCAGTGTTGTGGTGCGATTATAAATGTGCAACTGGTTAAACAGGGAGTGTGAAGATGGCTGGGTGATGAGAACCTTAGCTTGGTCTAACTATTAAAGTTTGTCGTAGTTTCTAAGTCTCTTAAGTGTACATACTTTGTGTGGTGATGGTTTAAATAGGAATGACCCCCGTAGAATCATGTGTTTGAATGCTTGGCCTATAAGGAATGTTACTAGTAGGAGGTGTGGCCTTGTTTGAGAAAGTACTTCACTGTGGAAGTGAGCTTTGAGGTCTCATATGCTCAAGCTATGGCCAGTGTGTCTCACAGTCTCCTTTTGCTGCTTGCAGATCAAGGTTGTAGAACACTTGGCAGATTAAATTATTGTTGTTTTAAAATATATTTATAATTAGATTTGTTTTGTGTGATCTCATATGTGTATATACAATATTGTGGTCACAGTTATCCTGTTCTTTCTTATCCACTCTTGCCAACCTGCCTCCAAACCCAACCAGTCCTCCTTTCATTACTTTGGCCTTTTGTTCTTGTTTCTGTTTACCAGGGCCTCCAGCCTAAGTTCAGATGTAGTGCTACCTGCTGGAGCAGAGTTAACTCACTGCTGGTTTTAGGTTCCTGTGCTTCAGAGGTTGCTGCCACTCAGGACACATACGGGCTGAAAGCTAAAGACACATGAGTGAGAAAGAAACCACAAAGATAAGACAGTGTCATCTCACAGGAGCTGCACTGTGCCTGCTTTCCAGCAGAAGTAGAGTGAAGTCACGGTAGCCCATTTCGGTGACCTTTCCTGTGAATTCTAATCTTGGAGGTCATAAATGTTAAATGTTCACAAGTCAAAGATCAAATATATTCTAAACTACAATTCATCTCAGCAGCGGAACAATAAAGGTAGCTTGAGTGCTCCACTCTTGGGAGGGTAGTTCACACCCTCTGCACAGAATTTAGATGCTGACATTGTATAAGAAGAAGGAATACTGGTTTGTGGCTTAGGGTTGTCTTAGAATTTAACACAAAAGGATGAGAATCAGGATTCTAGCTCAGAGGGTCAAGATTAGACAGCGTACAGAAGGGTAGGCTTAATATTTTAGGGCTATCAATGTTTAATGGAGAGAGGGAAAAGCATAGAATAGAAACACCATTCCCAGGTCACAAGGAGTTCAGATTATGACATAACTCTTACACTCATACCTCAGAATATGTAATTATTTGGCTTGATGGCCTCTCAACACTGCGAAGACTAATGGTATGTCCTGGCCATCATATATTCTAAAGGCTGTGGTTTCTTTATGAATTGTATGAAAGTCTATGGTTCAATTGAAGAGGTTCTTATCATAAAGGGGAAGCATTAAGTGCTGTTTTGCTATACCCCAAGCCCTTCTTTGTGTCCTCTTCCTTAGGTTTGATGTACTCAGGACTTCATAAACTTGAAAGAGGAATGACCATCATGGCTGAGCTGTCTTCCCATGTTTTTAAAATGTCTTCATGTCTTCAGAGGGTACTGTCTAACTCACTTAGGTACCTTGGTGCTTGGGCTGCCAAGCTTTCCTATGGGACTTCAGACTATTTCTAAATAATTTCCATAAGTTACATTTCACAGGGGGAAAAATGACGAATGTCTATAGAGCTAGTTCTGTGACTTGAAGTTCCTATCTCTGTCTCCTTCACATAGGTCTAGCACTCAACTAGCTGCCCACTTTTGCTTGCAAAGATTGCCTTTCTGTAAAACCTCAATGTTTGCTGCTATCCTCAAACACTTCAAAGATTCCATATTTCTTTTGCTAGAAATACATTTTCAGAACTCTTAATTATCTGACGGGCTGAACTAGTTTAAAGTGTTAATTACTAAGATGATTCAGGTGTTACTCCTGAGGAGAAAGTAGATTGGCCTAGACATATCTAAGGTTTTGTTCCAGCTTGAACAAGAACACTATTAGGTGTAATTTTTCATATTTTAAACAATCATTGATATTGACTGTTAGGGGAATTAAAGCTAACAATATTTAATTTAGCATAATCAATTGTGACATTAAAAAAACTAATAAAAGTTCAAGAAGTTATCTCACTAGTTTTAAATATCAGCAATGGGTACACTGATTCACTTGTCCTGTCTAACCCAAGTATTTAGGGATTGTGTTTATACAAGTGAAAATACTTTGTCTTGCTTTGTAACCTAGGGTAGCCTAGAACTTGACATCTTCCAGCCTCAGCCTTTTAAATTCTGGTCTTGTGGACATACATCACCATGTCCTGGCCTAAATGAGAAATATTAGGGTAACTAAAGTAGATGAGCTAGATTTGCAAGAATTGGCAAGTCTTCAGAAAAACAGTGTGGGGGAAAGTCAGAAGAAAGAGCTTTTGATATTTCCAACCAGTGTGCCTTTGCTGCCCAGTTGCTGTCCAGCCCTGTTTAAGGCAAAATGAGATTGTCTCAAGGAAGTCTGTATCTCTGAAATTATTAATATGATGGGTCTTAAGATATTTTCTTACAGTATAATAATTCTTATCAGATACTTAGTAGAATAATTGGTTTCTCTTTCCCAACTTATTGTCATAACGCTCACCACTTTACACTTTATGTGCATAATTCCTATGAAGGTATGGTATTTATTATAAATCTTTTGAGTTAGGAGGAAAAGTTAAATATGAACTCTTTACTAAAATTCACATTTACCTGGGACTGAAGAGATGGCTGAGAGCTTAAGAGCCCTTGCTTCTTTTGCAGACGACCCAGGTTTGGGTCCCAGTACCATGACGTAGCTCATAACTTCCTGTAACTCCAGTTTCAAGGGCTCTAATGCCTTCTTCTGTCCTCCTTAGGCACAAGTACACATATATGGCGCTCATATATATGTGCATCTAGAGAATTATACACATAAAACGGTAAAATTAACAAATCTTTAAAAGTCATACTTTTTAATTTTTTTTTTTGAGACAGGTTCTCACTATGTAACCTTGACTGGCCTCAAACTCTCTGTGTAGCCAGTATGTCCTGGAATTCACAAAGTTCTGTCTGCCTCTACCTCCCAAGTGCTGGCGTTAAAGATGTGTGCCAACAGACATATCCCCCGATTATATTTTTCAATGCTTAAATAAATTAATAATAAATATCCATAAACAATTCAAGGATAAAAGTATGCACAGCAAAGCCTGCCTCATCACTTCCTTATCTTGTATTCCTTATTTCTTAGATCTCCTTAGATCTCACCGATTATTAGTTATTATTGCATGTGGTTATTTTAAAGCCAATTGATATGCAGCAGCTGTGTGGCCATAGTAATTTATTCATTGAGAGATTTATTTAAAAATATTTATGGATAAGTCAGAACATGTAAAGCAATATCCATTTCAAGGTAAGGCCCATTTAGTTTCATGGCTCACTCTATTTGCCTTATATAGTTATTAACAATATATCATTTCAGCCTCAAAAATGTCTGGGTCTAGATGATAAACCAATGTACTGCCTGTAGGTAGAAGTGTTAGGGAGCCAAGGCAAACACATGAACAGTAGAACAGGAATTGGCATTTGCAAGCACATAAGCACATATGGTGATTAGTAATAAGATGTGGGAGGAACGGAAGAGTCTTCTCCAAGAATCATTTTAGGATTTCTAGCACATTAAGTGAGATGGAGATAGGTGGTACTCAGAAATTAAATAGTAAGGTGGGGAAAGGAGAAAGTTTAGAGGCAGTGTAAGAAACACTATTGATGTCTGAGATGAATAGCTTGGATCATCAACTTGACCCAACCTACAATTACCTGAGAAGTTTCAACAAGGCTTATCTAGATCGGGTTGAAAGATGAGCATGTCTGCAAGATTGTTTTAATTACATTAATTGTCATAGGAGGACTCAGCCCACTGTTGGCGGCGCCATTTCCTAGGTTTGGGTCCTGGACTCTATAGGAGAAGCTATGCTCAGCAGTAAGTAGCACACATGCATCCATTTCTCTTTACTTTTTTTTTTTTTTTTACATTTTATTCACATTAATGTTTTGCTTTTAGTGTGCTCACAGAAAACTAGAACACCGTAAGCAGGAGTTGAATAGCAATGTTTGTAAGCAACGTTACATTCCAGCTCCATGTCAAATTGGTCAAAGCTCCTTCAGTATTTACAAAACAGGAGAGATGAGATGCTACACAAACCATTGCATCTGAAGATTTACTTTGCATCTTTATTTTTTAAAAAATGTAAACATTCTTTGTCAAACCTATTGACATACCCATATATGAAGGAGGTGGGTGGGTCAAAAGGAATATCAAATGAAGTGACAGGGGCCACTATGGGAAACTGAAACGGTGCATAACGTTTTCAAGATAATAAGCTACTAAAAATGATGCTGGGTGGAAAGGCTTAGGGTTTTCTTTCTTTTCTTTCTTTTTTTTTTTAAAGAAAAGTTATTATGATGTATTTTGTGAGGCAGGTTTACAACACTAAAGGTTTTGAATAGTAAGGAAAGAGAAAAAATAAAAACACCAATACCCAGATTTAAAAACAAATCATAGTCTTATGAGTTCATCTAAACCATAGGAACTTCTTGCTTATCTCCTGTTAGCTGTACCAGTCAGTGATTAAGTAGAACTATAAAGTGTATAGACTTTATTGTTTATTGCTGGTTTATGACCTTAATAAAGTGTAATTATGTATTATCAGCATGGCGTTTTAAACTGTGACTATTGTATAAAAACAAATCTTGATATCCTTCAGAAGCACATGAAGTTTGCAAGTCTCCACCCTGCCCTTTCTGTAAAACTACAGTCATCTTGGACCTTTTAAACATAAAATTTTAAACCCAACCAAGCTGTGATACATGGAATGGTTACTGTTTATACTATGGTATATTTTTTATTACAGCAGACAATGCTTTCTTTTCCAGTTGGCATTAAGAATAAAGAAAAAACAAATCTTCTCTTTACTCTTAAGTGTGGGTGGTATGTGATTATTTTAAGTTCTTGTCACCTTTACTTCCCTGCTATGATGGACTGAAACCCAGAATTGTCAGCTAAGATAAACTATTTGTCCCCTAAATTGTTTTTAACTTTTTGTCAGGGCATTTAGCTATAATAGCAGAAACTAAATTAGAAGGATAATCTCCCATTCCTTGTTCCAATGATGTGCTTTATCTGTGGGAGTGACTCATTTGATTATAAATCTTTTGGTGCAAAACTCTATGGGGGAATTTACATTGTCTAAGATAATCATGGTAGCTCTTTATTCATTTTTTATAACTGCCTTAAGGATCATGTGACCTAGTTCTAGCCACTGTGATGAGTGTCTGATGATTAGGAAGATGTCTGGGAAAGATTTACAGACATGCTTATATAACAATATTTTGTTCAACTATACACTAGATACAGTAGTGGTCCCACAATATACTGCCTGGCGATGTACTAATAGTTGTTTTAATCCTTGTAAGTACATTGTATAATGTTCACACCCAGAATTATCAAATGACACATTTCTCAGAGTATGTATGTTTCTGCCTTTAGTCCTTAGAGAGAAACATCAATGACAAAAGTCTCTGTTCCTAACTCAGACAATGTAGGAAAAACATTAGCAAGAAGGACATTCTTGGAACCATCCTGAGGCCATGGGAATTTGCTAAATGACATATTAAGACAGGCAGAGTGGTTCAAGAAAAAAAATTCCAGTGATACCAGCACATAAATTACTTCTGGAGCTCCCCTACACCAGGACTTATTATGTGAAGTAAAAAGCCAACATTAGAAGAGATTTTTGAATTGTGACCTTTATTATCTGTATACCACAAATTCTCCAAGGTGGTACACAGCATGAATACAGAATCAGACGGGGAGAAGTCAAGTGTTTGGCTTTGATTTTTCTCTGTCTGCGGAAGAGTGTGGCCACCTGTATGTCCACACCCATGCACCTTGCCTGCTCCATCTCCATTCTTAACCACCAGCAGATGTACTAAAGCAGAAAATTTACCTCTTCCACCAGAATGCAATTCTTTCTAAATTTGATTTGGTTTTAGACCCATGTTATAGTTTTTGCAGTCATTATTTATATAATCAAAGTCAGAAATTAATATTTCTTTAATTCATGATGTATTAAAATCAAATAAGATACTTGGTACAAGATTTCAGATCCAGATATGTAGTCTAGACAATATTGAAAGGTTATGAGGCTGTTAACCACAGATGTATGAGTAAAGACTGTCTCTGACACTTGAAGCCCAAGCTATCTAGACACTTTGGGCATTGAAATTAAGATTTATTTCAGGATAATTGGTCAAAATGTATAAACATATTTTAATTCATTAGACATTTTTTGAGAAGCACATGAACTCTGAGACTTTCTGTAGAATAGATACATTGTGCTTTAAAATCCACTGTACTGTGATATTGATGAGATTAAAAAAATGTATGGCAAGACATGTTGAATGCTTAGGTGACTGTGCATAGCTCACACATAAGCACAGATGAGCTTATCTAAAGCCAGTCTGCCCATGTTGGGAAGCTGTACTTTGGATCTATCACATGGGAAGAAGACAAGGGAAGTTCAAGAGGAAGTAGCTCATTAAAAGCTTCTAGAAGGACTGGTTTTCTGAGGGTAAAGAAGGGACCTCAAAGATGGCCAGAACCAGTGGAAAAAGAGGCAGCATGAGTAATTCTTTATCTAAATAATGAAGAGATCTATGCAGGTAGTTATAACTGGTTCTTTCTAAAATATTATTTATCAGATAAGAAACTGATTACATTATGTAGCTATCTCTAAAATATCTGTATTATGATTGTTTTGGAAATGATAATATACATATAAAATACTATAATATATAACATATGATAATAATTAATATATTTATAGTATAAATTAATATTTTATGATAGTTTTAATTTTCTTTTTATAAGTTAACACATTAACTTATGAATTAATATCAGTAGGGATTAAACTTAAATATTTTAAAATTTCTTTAATTTTAAAGAAATATGAAAAATGAGAAAATATGAAATCAGATAATGTTTGTTAGCTATTCATATGATATCTCTGATGTTTTTATGAGTTACATCTTCTGAGTATTTAAGACACATTTTCTTAAAAATTCTCCAGATTGTCAATGTCCACTTATAATTAATTATGTCTTCAACTAATCATTTTTATAGACACTGCGTATCTCTTAAGTTCATTCAGTACAAATTCTATCAAACAGAGGATAATATAAATTCCAAATATTTGCATTCAATTAAATATCTAAGAGTTTACACAAGTGTTAAGTTGTGGGGTTTTGTTTGTCTTGTTTAATTTAATTTAATATATATGTATATTATTATATTTTATATGTCAAAACTCATCAATAATTGCCTTTCTGTCATTCATTTGAGCGTTTTGCCTAATTCAGTTACCAAGACACCATAGAGCGTCTAATTGCATTTCATTTAGTGAAATAATACATCATATCATAAAATGTACACTGCATCATGATTCTTTGCAAATGTCAAGAAATTCCAAAGTATAATTGTATAATTTCAGAATCTTTCATTTGTAGCTTATGTCTTAACGTTCTTATTTAGAAGTATTGTTTTATTAACCATAAGGTACTATGTTTGAAATGCGGGAAAAGAGAAATTCTTGTTCACTTCTTGGGGGTGGGGAGTGCACATTAATACAACCGTTATGGAAGTCAACTGAAGGTTCTTTATTAGCACTCTCATATGACCCAGCTACTCCACTCCTGGGCATATAGCCAGTGAACTCCACGTCCTACCATAGAGATATTTACACATCTCAGTTTCTTTCTGCCTTATTTATAACAGCTAGGAAACCGAATCAGCTTAGATATCTATCATCAGATGGATGGATTATGAAAATGTGGTTCATATAAAAATGGAATATTATTCAGTTATGAAGAAAAATAAAATATTTTCAGAAAAATAGGTGAACCTTAGAAATATTACACTGAGGTGACCCAAACTCAGAACAAACAAACAAGAACTCATGTTTACCCCCTCATCTGTAGATCCTACCTTACAACGTATTCATATTTATGTGTAAAAGTCTATAAATATGAGGGTAGTACAACATTTAGAAAGGAAAGCAGAGAGGTTTCATGATGGCATGGAAGGATGTGACACAAGCAGAAAGAAGCAAGAGTTAGGAAGGAGGTTATGTAGCTGACTGCTTTTCTAGTTTTAACTCTCTCATAGGTCTTTTTTTCTTTAATTGTGGTGGACATGTGAGCAAAATTGTGATTAAGAGTGAAAGCTAAGCATCATGGCTTCAAAATGGCTCTTCAAAACATGTAGGAGTCCACTGAGATCTTTAGGATGTGAGGACAGTCAAGTGTTTGAGGTTTTCTTAAACCAGCTGTGTTGTATTTTGTTTGAGCATTAATTACAATCAAGTGATTTTATTTATCAGAACTAAAATTTTATTCACTCAAATGATTAATTATGCAAACTTACCAAGTGTTGCTCCATATATTAAATCACTTTGAGCATAATATTTCTAAAGTAGTGTCATTTTTTAAGGTCAGTACTTCATTTTGCTTTTGTCTTCCGGTTTCTAAATAATTGATGATGTCACTGTGGCCCAAACAGTGGGTGGTTAATATTAATGAAGATCTTATACAAATTACACATTCATCATAGTAGTGAACTTTTTAAAAGGTCATTGCTGCTAAAATGACTACAAAATACAAAAGGATACATTAGACACATATAAAATGAGCAGAATTACATAAAAAGTATGAGTTTGGTAGACTTCCATTTTGAAATTTCAGTTTCTATTCTCCTCTAGTAATATATAAAACACACAAAATATCAAAATTTATATCTAGATCATGGACTAATTGAATAATAACTGGCTATGGGCCATCATCTTTGAATTGTTCTTCTTTGAGTTGTTTATGATCGCAAGCCAAACCATCTTAAAAGGCACATCATTCTGTAAGTTTAGGGATACTGAGTTCTCTTTTTATTTTCCACACACATTTTATGGCTACCAATAAAAAATGATCTATTATTGCTCAGTATAATGTACTGCCCAGCAATAGGTTCATAATTCCAACCCATGGTATAGGGACCTGGAATTTTGTGTTGCTTTTGGGTTTCCACGTTTATGAAGGTAAAACAGCTAGTATGGTAAACAACCACTAGGGCTAATGTATCAACCACTTCCTGTATCATTAGAGACAGAGGGAAATGTGTCATCCACCACAGAACCATCAGATCGTCATGCTATGAATCACTCCAGGTCTAATCAGGTGAGTAGGATTGAGGCAAGCCAGCTGAAAGCCAGCACATAGGATTGAAGTGGTTTTGAACCTTCCATCCCAACCAACTAAATGTAGCCATACGAATAAGTACAGAGAGACTAGTGGAAGAACTAACCAGCCCACCCATGAAAATGCAGGAGAAATCTGTTATTTAAGGAGCAAACTATGTAACAATAGACAGATAATCTAGCTGTGTTAATTACATTTCATCTGGAAAAAGTTTGCAAGCAAGCTGAGCTTATCCTTGAAGGATAGGACTTATCCTTTAAGCTTATCCATGTCTTCAGTGTAAACCCTGATGATACAGAACTTTGAATTGTATTTAAATTATATTTTATTTGCCACTAAATGAGACCATTAGAAGCTAAGTTGTTATACTTGTCCACTGTGCTCCATGAGGAAGGGAGAGAAAAACACCAGTGTTGTTGTGAAACATCAAAATCTTTCACTATTCCCACCACATAAGCAGAGTCACTGATTCATCAGGGCCACCAGACAATGACTGGGGAGTCTTGTTTTTTCTGGCAACCCTGAGTAGGGGATGAAGCAGTGTTTAGAAGCATGAAACCCACAAGTATCTTAGCCAAGTTACAGTTATAATTTGTACCAATCAGAACTTGGGGATCAGGGACTTGCCCAAGTGTTCCATCATTGTCAACTGACATTGAACATGCATTTTTGCCCAGCCAGTCAAATTCCTTTGTTCTTTATGTTGCTAGGAACAGGCATTATGTTTTGGGAAACTATTGTTATTTAGAGAAGAAGTTGGTCAGCTCAAGTAAAATGAAATCTGAAGTAAAAATGGCCACACATAAGACAAGTTCCTTTTTCCTGCCCCAACAGAATAAAAATGAAGGTTTATAAAAATTGTCCTGTTTTATTTTAATATACCTATGGATAATAGAGTATTAGTTTGTTTTTATTTTCTTTTTTATTTTCTTTTTTATTGGATATTTTATCTACATTTCAGATGCCATCCCCTTTCCCCATTTTCCCTCCATAGAAAACCCCTATTACACCCCCCTTCTCCTTTTTGCTTTTATGCAATTTTTTAAAATGTTAATCAAAGGCTTTATAAGTTTGGTAATGCTCAATAACAAGATGCCCATACAATCAGAAGTGTAACCCAT
>JANHMN010000020.1:22194940-22256275 GCA_030674055.1 Rhabdomys pumilio
TCCCTCTCCCTCTCCCTCTCCCTCTCCCTCTCTCCCTCTCTCTTTCTTTCTCTCTCATCACCTACCTCCTCCTCTCCTTACTCCTCCTCTTCCTCTCCTTACTCCTCCCACCTTAGCTCTTCCTACATATCACCCTTCCTGTTAAAATAAAACTTTTCTCTCAAAATACAATTAGAACATAACTATACCAATTTGTGTCAGTAAGGTACAAGATAGACCTAATAACCAGTTCATCATTTTGTTGACTAACCAGAACCTCTGTCATCTCTCCTAAGTAAAACACTTAGTTCTGAACCTGGCTTTTTTCTTGGCTTTAGAATGGATGTCAGTTGAAAACCATCCTCTCAAATCTTTTCTCTCAAAGTAAATAGCAAGGATTGGATATGAGACTATAAGTTTTCAACCCCATCAGAAATTCAGAATGACTGAGTTAACTGAAATTATGGGAAGCACAAAGCATAGCTTCTAAAACTTAGCCAATTTATAGAGATCACTGAACACCTGGACAGTCCCTATACTACAAAACATTGGAGCATCCCATCTTCAACCTTCTGGCCCAGGATCATCTGACAGACCTAGTGATGCAGAATTATTAAGGGTTGATTACTCTGTCTTGGCAGATATAATCAGTCAACTATTACATAAGGGTGTCCTTTTCTAAACAGTAATTTGTTTGTCGATGAAAAGAGGCAATTCTTGCCTAGTGACTGTCTCACCACAACTGGAGTAACCCCAAAGATGCTCAATTTCTTCTTAGAATCCAAGACAAGAAGCTGTCAGGAGCAGATCTCTAATCAAAATGAACATTAATACAGAAATGTTTGTAACATCAATTCTGTGGAATTCTGACGTTTTGAAAATCAACTATTCATGTAAGGCAATCTGGACTGTTGTCTGTTAACTCCTCTCAGCTATTTCTAAATAAAATATAGAAAACACCCTAACAATAAACTCAGAGCCATGAATTTGCTATAGGCCCTTAATCCACAGGCTAACCATCTCAAATCAGTTAGAAAAGTTAAAGAAGGACTGGTTCTAAGCCTTGTATTCCTAAATGTGTTATACAGGCACAATGCCTATGAGAGTAACAATATTAATCTCACTTTTATATCAATAAGAAGTTCATACCAATGAAAATCTTAAATTTGAAATCAAAGTAAATTTTGTACAATTTAAGAAATTATAACTTCATCTTAATAACAATTATACATATTTCTACCAATAGGTTATGGCTATGCAATAAATCCTGGCTAATCCTCCATGTTCCAACAAAATCACTACTTTTCCCTAGAGAGGCAGCCCAATATTAACCACCTCAGTTTCCAAGCCCAGGGAATAGGGGCTCTGACTCTTCATTAACTTCTTCAAGCTGATTTATGGGCATTGAGATATTAGAAAAGGGGCAGGGGGAAGAGTAAATTGATAAGCCTCTGACACTGTGTCTTCATTGCATCCAGCTGGAATTCTAGGACATCAGAGGTTCCAACAGGTCAGCTCAGCTTGCTTGATGAGTAGATACACCAAGGCTGTGTATTCTGCAATACACAATTCTCAAGACAAATTTTAGTATCAAGATAATTTTTTGTTTGATTTCTGGAATCTAGTCTTCTGGCAACCTGCCTCTGTCATCTCTAATTCATATAATTCTGGTAGTTTCTATGAGGGTGTGCTCCCACCATCCTTCCATTCCCACCTCCCTGCTCTCAAATATCACAACACTAGGGAATCCAAACTTTCATGCACCAAGTTCGTCCACTTCCACTGATGCCTGACAAGGCCACCCTCAACTACCTATACAGATGAAGCCATGACTCCCTCCCTTTGTGTTCTCAGGCTAGAGATTTTAGAATGGCTACTCCAGTTTGTTTCTTAGGACCATTTGCTTGAAACATTGTTTTCCAGCCTTTTACTCTAAAGTAGAGTCTGTCTTTGTCACTGAGGTGGGTTTCCTGTATGCAGCAAAATGCTGGGTCCTGTTTACACATCCAGTCCATTAGCCCATGTCTTTTAATTGGGGAATTGAGTCCATTAATCATAAGAGATATTAAGGAAAAGTGATTGTTGCTTCCTGTTATTTTTGTTATTAGAGGTGGAATTATCTTTGTATGGCTATCTTCTTTTGGATTTGTTGGAAGAGGATTACTTTCTTGCTTTTTTCTGGGGTATAATTTCCCTCCTTGTATTGGAGCTTTCCTGATATTATTCTTTGTAATGCTGGGTTTGTGGAAAGATATATTGTAAATTTGGTTTTGTCGTGAAATACCTTGGTTTCTCCATCTATGGTAATTGAGAGTTTTGCTGGGTATAGTAGCCTGGGCTGGCATTTGTGATCTCTTAGGGTCTATATGGCATCTGTCCAGCATCTTCTAGCTTTTGTAGTATCTGGAGAGAAGTCTGGTTTAATTTTGATAGGTCTGTCTTTATATGTTACTTGGCCTTTTTTCCTCACTGCATTTAATATTCTTCCTTTGTTTTGTGCACTTGGTGTTTTGATTATTATGTGATGGGAGGTATTTCTTTTCTGGTCTAGTCTATTTGGCATTCTATAGGCTTCTTGTATGTTTATGGGCATCTCGTTCTTTAGGGAAGTTTTCTTCTATAAATTTGTTGAAAGTATTTATTGACCCTTTAAGTGAAGATATTTATTGGCCCTTTAAATTGGGAATCTTTACTCTCATTTATACCTATTATCCTTAGGTTTGGTTTCCTCATTGTGTCCTGGATTTCCTGGATGTTTTGTGTTAAGAACTTTTTGCATTTTGCATTTTCTTTGGTAGTTGTGTCAATTATTTTCTATGGTATCTTCTGCACCTGAGATTCTCTCTTCTATCTCTTGTATTTGTTTGGTGATGCTTTCGTCTATGATTCCTGATTTCTTTCCTAGGTTTTCTATCTCCAGGGTAGTCTCCTTTTGTGATTTCTTAATTGTTTCTACTTCCATTTTTATGTCCTGGATGGTTTTGTTCAATTCCTTCACCTGTTTGGTTGTGTTCTCTTGTAATTCTTTAAGGGATTTTTGTGTTTCCTCTTTAAGGGCTTCTACCTGTTTACCTGTGTTCTCCTCAAATTCTTTGAGAGTGTTATTTATGTTCTTCTGAAAGTCCTCTTTCATCAACATTAGAAATGATTTTAAATCTGAATCTTGCTTTCCTAGTGATATGGGGAATTCAGGACTTTCTTGTGTGGGAGAACTAGGTTCTACTGATGCCAAGCAACCTGGGTTGCTGATGCTTATGTTCTTGCACGTCTCTTTCACCATCTGGATCTCCTTAGTGCAACCTGCCCTGTCTCTGACCGGAGCCCGTCTTTCCTATTATTTTGGTTGTATCAGAACTGTGTGGGGTGGGTGTTACCACTGGGGTTAGAGCTGTGGCCCAAGACCGGCTCAGTGCTCAGGCACAGACAGGAAGAAACCAGTGCTCCAGGCCAGGAGTGACTTCCTGGGTCCTAGTGGGTCACAGTTACTACCTGTTTGGGGTGGGCATTGTTGTCTCCTTACCTAAGATACTGCCTGAGTTAGAGCTACCGGGAGACCCGCTTCCTCTCGGTTCTGTTAGATTGGGGGCAGAGCTGCAGCTCTGGTTTTTGTTTTTGGTTTTTTTTGTTTTGTTTTGTTTTTTTTTGCAATTATTACCAAGGTTAGGTCAATAGGATGGTCAAGATGTCAAGGACAAGCCACATTTGGTACACTAGGCCAAATTAGGCACAATACTGCTGCAGGATTATTTTAGTTTTTCTTTTTTAGTAGACTGGTCTCAGCCTAATTGTGCTTAACCCAAGGCTCTAGGGTGGAAAACACTCATCACGACCAAGAATAGACTTGGACCAATGGTTTCTGAGTTTGTTGTCTCACTCCAGCAACGAATAAAGATGAAGATGATCCATGCTCTGGGTTGGGGGTAAACATGGTGGAATTAAGTTTGTTAAGAGATAGTAAGCTGAGAAATTAAAATTAAGAAATTACAGAAACAATAGGGAAACTCCTACAAAGGAAAGGAGTTCCTTAGAGAGTAAAGACTCTGGAAATTCCTCATCTTCTTGTTTTTCTTTTGTTTAGGGTTAAATAGAACCATGGCAGAAACTAGACAAAGGCTGCTGTAGTAGCTATGAGATGGGTTAGTCATGTGGGCTGTCTCTGGCTAAGTCATGGAGGGCCCACACACTCTGTGCACGTTCCCCTGACCCAAAAGGATGAAGATCATGAGTTGTTGGAGCGCTGCCCAACCTTTAATGGTGGCTGAAGCTTCTGTGACTACGGTTTTGTTATCTGTTGACCTTGACTGTCTTTCAGCTGTTGGTGTTGCCTGCTCTTAACAATCTTCAACCTTTCAGGTGTCTCCTTTGCTGCTTGTTATTCTAAGTCCCCTTGGTTCCTCTTGATATCAAAAACATAGTTGTAGCTCTTTGTTAATTCTTTGTCTACAGGTAGTCTTGGGTCTCTTTCCTAAAAGTAGGCAGAGGTCTTTTTAGAAGCTATATTTACTTAGTCCTTTACAATTAGTGACATTTTTGAAGTGACGTTGTATAAAAGTGAAAGTATCTGTTTATATGTTTATTGGAAGATATGAGGAGAGGATGTCTCCTAGAAGTTACTTAGCCTGCCACCTAACACTGGCTTTACTTCCCAGAGCCTGCCTGGCACTAATCATGTTTGCTTGACTGTCTCATACTCGACAACAAGCATCTTTGCCTTTCATCCCCAGTGGCCTTGGTTGAGGCATTCCATATAACTGCCAAGTCTCACTCTAACATGTGAAGACTTGTAGGTTTTCCTCATGGCTCTTTTTCCCTTACCTACAGAGAGAGAGTTCCTGTGTCACTACAAAATGAACTTCTGATCATCAAAACTTGGGGCTTTAAGCTAGGCATGACAGCACAAACCTACTATCCCAGTAACGAACAGACTGAGGCATGATGGTTATGAACTCAAAGCCAACTCCAGCTGCAGTGGTTAAAGCCTGTCTCCAAACCAACCAACCACTAAAAACTAGGAGTCTGCATGCAAATATCATAATGACACTCATTGTTTTGTACAATGATTATATGCTAATAAAAGAGTGTTCTACTAGTTCCATGTGAAATTCAAATGATAAATTCTTAAATGTGCTCCAAAACTCATGACGTGAGCATCCAGAAACATTTTTTCCCTTACTCTTCCTTGACAAACTTAAACATACTTAAAACGTAGCTCTGTAAGCTTTCATCTTCTCAGAAATAAGAGTTGTCTCCCAGGAAGGTGTTGAGGCCTGACAGCAGAATGATTGTATAATATGCCCGAGTCTTGGACTGGATCCCCTGTACTGAACAAACACAAATTGTCAGTTCTCTTGCTAGCTAGTATATTTAGAATTTGTTCTTCGTGAGATTAATGATTTCAATGTCCTCTCCCAATGGGCTTCTGAGCACACATCCTTGAGGCAAAAGCCCTCAGGCCCTTCCCTCACCCTGGCACCCCACACCTGGCTCTGCCAAGGCCTTGAGCTGCACTTCCTACCTCGGTTCTGAAATGTTGATTTTCCCGATGTGTTCTTCCCTTGTTTGAGAGTGCTGCGGCACAATGGAAAGTTAAAGCTGCAATTGATTTTGGATGAATGGAAGGGAAAGAGTAACATCCTAGGGATGTTTATTATTCCATTTCCTCTGCATGTGGTGATTTTGTATCTGGGCAGTAGCTGACATTATAAAAGACCCAGGTGCTTTGAAACTGCCTCTGCCTGGAAACATCTGTTAAACTGTTTTCTATAACAGGCCAGTTAAGTATGCAAATAGTAACGGACCGCAGACATAAACTCTTCAAATGATTGTTTTATTTCTCTGTTTTCTTGTTATTACTTGAACTCAGGATCCTCCTACCACAGCCCCCCTGAGGTGAGAGCATAGGCTTAAGCTCCTAGGCCTGGCCTCATAAGTACTTGCAGAGTTTAGTTAATACCAGTTTCCATTTTAGTACTGTGTCAGTCTTTGGAACTGATCGTAATTGCCCATGTAGTACAAGTCTGAAATGTGTGTCCATAAAATTTGAGGAAGACCAAGCACAGCACCCTGTGTAGGAGAAGAGACACACAGAGACAAAGCCAGACAGCATTCTTGGCCTAACACAGAACCTCACCACTGAGAGTAACATGACAGGCTTCTTACCTTTCTTCAGGCCACTGTTTTTTTCAATGTTTACTTTCCTGATTCATCTTAGGAAATTAAAAATTAAATGAGAGGTTCTTTTGAGTACATTTCCATTTGACTGAACCTTCAATACGTGTGTGTGTGTGTGTGTGTGTGTGTGTGTGTGTGTGTGTGTGTGTTTCCATACCAGGGATTAGACTGTAGACTTTGTAGATTTTGTGTATGGTAAGCCAGCACTGTATCACTCTATCAACACTTACATCCAAACGTAGGGGCATGGGGATGAGGGAAGAGGGGACGGAGAGAGAGAGAGAAAGAGAGAGAGAGAGAGAGAGAGAGAGAGAGAGAGAGAGAGAGAGAGAGAGGAGAGTCCCAGAGCTAGTCACTCCAGGGAGAGGGAGAGAGACCCTGAGCAAGACGCTTAGTCACTGACAGAAACAAGAGCAGCTCGTTCAGGAGAACACTAGAAGATGACTTTTCCCCAAAGGAAATATGTTCTTTCCTAAACAAAATAAAGGTATCAGTAGCCAAAGCCTGTTGAGCAGATAGTCACCCAGTTTCTGATCCACTTTCCTCAATACGTCTTGTGACATCAGAGGATGAGAGCTGTGCTGTGTGCGTGGCAGCTGTGGTCATCCTGAACATGCCTCCCTAAAGCTGTGTCTTCAGTCTATGTATTGTCTGAGATTGGGGTGCTGGATCATTTGACTTCTTAGATATGGTCTGTTGTTTGTGCTTCTTCCATTGGAAAGGGAACTGCATCATTCCTTTCTGTTTAGTGTCATATCTAGGTCCCCATTTCATTTGACTCCTCCGGAATCCTTTGAAATATTACTACCCTATTTTAAATGCACAAGCATCAGAGTCAAATTGGGAATGTGTCCTGTGATATTCACACGTTGATGGCTGCCTGCCTATGCATGTTCTAGCCTAAACGAAGATGTCCTGTCCACTATCTCTTAGTCACCATGCTCTGTAGAGCCATTAACTACTTCCAGTCTCATTTCCCACCTAGCTAACACATGCTTGGTTTTAGGTTAAGGGATCAAGACACCTCCAAAGATTAGGCCAACGACACAGTGAGAATGAAATGTTTTCTTAACCAATCGGATTCTTACTCTGAGGAATGGAGAACTGACAAACATAGAGTGAGCCACAACCAGGGCCAGTTTTAGGCATAGGCTCAGTGCTGCTACACAGGGCTCCAGGCTTAGCAAGACCTTACCCTTGGTTAAATATTCTGTTGTCACCAGAACATCTTAATAACTGTTGCACAAGGGTCGCTGCATATCCACTTTACACAGGGAGGCACAGATGCAACAACCAACTCAACCGTGATGCAAACACTGAAGCAGCCATGCTGGAGGCGTAGGCTTTAAGAGGGATGCCTAAATCTCTGGGAGGCGGGGAGTGGTGAGGTGGGGAGAGAAGTGAAAGTATGAGATGTTATATTTAATTCTGTGACCATGTTTCAGTTTATAAAAATATTAGAAAATTACTATTTTATGATGTCAAGCTCAAAAAAAAAAAAAAGAAAGAAGGAAGAAGAAAGGATGGAAGGCAGAAAAAGAGAGAGAGAGAGAGAGAGACAGAGAGACAGAGAGACAGAGAGAGAAAGAGAAGGAGAGAAAGAGAAAAGAAGAGAGAGTAAAGGAAACCCAAACACAATCAATCATTTTATTTTTGTATCTGGGTTCCAAAGAAAACACAGAAATTCTTGAGTGGAGTTTTTGTCGCTAATCTTGAAGGACGAGTTATAGTTTCAGGGAGGAAGTGTGAAGGAGATGTTTATAGTTATGAAAGGTTGTTATTGGTTAGTGTGGAGGAGGCTGAGCTAGACTGGACCGGGCGTGGGATAAACTTAGGAAGAGCTGGTTACAGGCTGTGACCCAAGAAGGGCAGACAGTGCAACCTCTGGACACAGCCTTGCCACATGGCACATAGCAGCCTCGGGTCTCAGACCCTCTGTATGCCCTCTGCTGCTCTTTCCCAGAGAACAGTGTGCACCTGGCACTCTTTAAAACAATGTCAGCCGCCTCACTTTCTCATACACGCACAATTAGCTGAGGATTACTACTTTTGAAAAATCAAGTAATTTTTGGTAATTAACGTAATCACAACGTTAATATCTCCACATTTTCTTTTTACTCGGAGACTCAGAAATCCTTTCCACTGCACACTCTGTCTCCTCTCTTCAGCTTTGCCACTTGGTTTAAGGGAAGAAGCTTGTAGCATTAGTTTGAGAAGAAAACTGCCTTGCAAAAGTGCCATGAATAGGAGCCCAGCTTCCTGCGGCGGCACCTTTGACACTGAGTGGAATTCTTGGGAAGGCAGGGAAAGATCTAGCGCCTCTAAGTACAAAACAGAACATCTCAAATTAAAGAGATAAAATCGCTGGCACTTGACTGCATCCAGATAATTTGTTAATGAGATGATTTAGACTTTGCCAGAGAACAGTTTTGTTTTGTTTTCATTTCAAAATATGTGGGGTGTTTTATGTTTGATTTAGATGCCAGGACTCTGAGGTACCGAATACCCACTGATCCACAATTCATTAGGGAACCAGCATGAACTGGAAGCTTAAATGCCTCCCCAGCAATTCCCAGCTATTTTGTTTATTTCAGTTCTAAACACTCTCCCTTCACCACTCTGGAAAATTTCTGTACTGCAAACATGTATTTTTTTTTTCGATTGAAGTGACTTAAAAAAATGTTATTTTGAGGAACTTTTCAGAATTGTATGACATCTCTTGAAATAGCTAACGACCCCTGGGGTGCTGTAAAATTCAAATAATAAAAGCATTAAAAATAGCAGAGAAAAGTCACCTGAAGCCACTGGGGACAAAACTTGCTGTCTTTTTTCCTGTGGAATTTATGTACACCTACACACATAGTCACACAGCCACAACACACACACACACATGCACACACACTCAGACACACACCACAGTCTTCTTCATCCTCCATCATCCATTTCCACGCTATGCTCAACAAGTTTGTCTGTCTAAAACTTTAAAACATTTAAATAATTCTTTACATAATCTGAGCTATAGCTTGTTTTATGGATTATGTAATTTTTTCCCAGTGTAATTTCCGTTATCCAGATTGTGGGAGTTGACAGTAAGTGTCTGGGAAAGGCATGATGAGGAATTACAGGGGCAAAAATGCCCCCTCCATTTAGAGATGACAGCATCATAAAGAGAATTGAGAAACAGGTGGGGCAGACTGGCTTAAGTGATTAAGCTGACTGGTATCTCTCGGTGACATGGCTTTTTAGAAAAGACTTTGCTCTGTGACCTTGCTGTATGCCCCAGGAGGGTAGAATAATTACCAAAACTTAGGATCTTAGCATTAGAATAATAATTGAAAAGAATCTTTGGACTACCTAAGAATCTTTGTGACCTGTGAGTTCTCACAGTGTGGTCCATGGACCATTGACATGGGCATCACTCGAGACATAGTTAAAAATACGAGTTCACTGGATCCCTCCCAAATCTCCTGAGTTAGGATTTGTGGGAGAGACTAAGCACTCTGTCTTAATATGTACATACCTGCAAGACTCATAACCATTGAGCAAGACCCTCCCACCAGTCCCTGAAGTATTCTCTTCCATGACATTTCTTATAGAAGCTCTTTTGTATACCAGAACACATAAGGTCTCCACTCAGAGCCTGACATCTCACAGACTCCTAATACACTTCAAGCACATTGACAACAAAGAAAAAGCACTTTGACTGTCATCTCACAGTCACTGTTTAAAATGTGCTCCGCTTTCAGCCAGCTTACCAGTAATTGGCACCTTGAATTTTAGGGTATATTTACTTGACTGCTAGAAAGCTCATTCATGGTAGAGAAATGGCTCAAGGGGTAAAGGCACCTGCCCCCAAGCCTGAGGTCCTTTGCTCAATCTCCAGGACCTAGCATAGTGACAGAAGAGAACCAACTCCCCCTGGTTTTCCTCAGCCCTCCAGTTACATTCTATCATGATTGTGAAAAACAAAACAAAACAAAACAACAAAAAACAAACAAAAAAACCCTTTTATATAAAAAAAATGAGTAAATTTTAAAGTAATCAAAATTTTTCAAACGTTTTTCATGTTTAATCATGAATTGACCTGGCTATAGTCATTACTCCTAACAGTGTTTCTGCCTTCTGTAGTAAGCAGTAGTCTGATTTCACTCTGGCTGTTGCCTTTTCCAAGGCCCTGGTGGAAACAGTGAATCATTCAAGATGTGACTGTAGACGCCTCTGTGATTCAAGCGCCTTTATTTGCTAGAGAAAAATTGGAGGACCCCAAAAAGCTGACTGACTTGAAAGCTAGACTAGATGTTTATCAGATTCTTCCCTGGATAAAGCCCTCAACCTTTATCTGATTGACCTGATACCCAGGTTGGCTTTCTGACCATGTCCCTGCATGCCAATCCCCTTTTGATACGTGGTATTCATAATCTCACATAAAAGCCAACAGTGAACTGGGAATATGTTCTCCATGGTAGGTGCTTAACATTATTTGAAAGCTACTTAAAGATTGTGTTTGTCTTTTAGAAGGTAGCCAATTCCCCAGTCACCTTCCAGAAGCCGTTGGTGTGTACTGATTGCTCTCCCAGCTGCTCAACTCTTTCACAGTATAACTATGCATTTCCTCCCTCCTATGGGGTGTTCTGTACACATCTCAGCCTGCTGTTTTGTCAGAAATGAATGTATGCTGTGTGTTCAGGCCTTTCTTGATAAATACAGGATCAGCTCATATAAAACTCTTAAGGATAAATTTGAAGCAACTTATATTTTTAACGGACCATCCAAACTATAGCGTTTAATATATTTCTGTTTCACAGACATGGTCTATTCATTGCTGGGAGGATGCTGTCAAACGTACTGGTTGCAATTTCTGAAATTTTACTAATTTTTAACCATTTGAAGAGAAGGGGCATTTTATTATTTCTCATTTTGATGGTTTATATAGGAAATGTCCCTCATAGGCTCAGGAATTTGAACATGCTATCTCTAATTGGCAGCATGGTTTGAAGAAGTTATGGAAACTTTAGGAGGCGAAGCCTTGCCAAAGGAAGTATGTTGTCTCTTGAATATCTTGAGTAGCTTTGAGAATTTATAACTTAAACCTCTCTCTCTCTCTCTCTCTCTCTCTCTCTCTCTCTCTCCCTCTCTCTTTGTTTTGGGTTCATAGTTGAAGATGTGATCTCTCAGCTTCCTCCTCTGGCTGCCTGCTGGCATGTCTCCCCACCATGATAGACTCTCTCTCTGTAACTATAAGTCAAAATAAACTCTTCCATCCATTGCTTTTGGTGTTCTATCACAACAACAGAAAACTAATCAATTCCCTTACCTTGTGGCTTTACACACTTTTCACATGGCACCTACACCACTATAACAGGTGGTGTCTCTTCTGCAATGGCCTGAGCTATTAAAGTAAGCAATAGTAACACTTTATGGGTCTGAAGACTTGGTTTTTCTCAACGAATTTATAGATTTTAGTTTCTCCACCTGTCTTGATGTCTAACGTCTAATTTGGAGAAATAGCATTCAGTTACAGCATAGGCAAGTGCTTTATCACTGAAGCATTATTTCACCATACACAAAATGTCAGCTCACAGGTACTGCTTAGTGGGCAGGAGCTAGGCTCAAGGCTATGTAAAAGGGGACTCTGTCGATCTCTTTAAGAAACTGTACTCAAAGGAAGGAGAAAAATGAAGCAAAGATTTAGAAAATAGTTGAGACATATGAGAAATGAACACATCCTCTGCACGATTTAAAGAGCCTCTCTGACAAATCCTTCACTGTCAGCTAGCGGAGCCCATCTGCTTCCAGAAAGGATTCTGTACAAAGATCTAGAGGAAGGAACTGGTTATCACAAATTCCCTTAGACTTACCAATCAGGTATTTGATCCTCCATCACAACAAGGAAGATGTGAGGACAGTGGAGAAGGCCAGCATTCTCCCCATGGAAGAAGACATAAGTAAGGAGTACACATCACCCATGCTTTCCTCTTCACAGAATAGGATAAATGCCATCTATTTCATGGTCTTAAATATTTGCCTCATAATAATTACAATGCTATTAAGCAGCAGCTAATTTTGATCCAGAGCACTTTAAACCGTTGGAACTCTTCTCCATTCTGTTGTCCTTGCTTCTCTGCTTGCTGTGGTTGGTCTTTAACTTTTCTGCTATTGGTCCTAAAAGTTCACTCTGTTTGCACTTGCCTCTGCTTCCCTCCGTGTCCTCACCTTATCTGACTTTGATCCTATGAAAGCCTGGGCTCATCCCACATAGCACTCTGTCTTCTACTGGCATCCACCCCTCACCTCAGCCCATGTCTCCCTTGAATTACTGGGAGGTGTAGTAGAGTTTTATTGCTCTGGGCCTTTGATCTTCATACAGCGTCTTTCCCTCTGTCTGTTGGCATGTGGTTATTCTCATGGAGCTCTTTGAAGTCTGTCCAGAATGTACATCCAAAAGCATTCAGCACCACCTCATTTTCTCACTTTTTGTGAACTCCAAGATGACATGGTCATTTCTCTCTCCTTCCATCATTTCCATCTTGTCACCAAGTCCTTCTTTGTGGATCAAATTGAGTCCAGAGAGGCACTTCATGTCAGCTCCTACTCAGTGACATTTTGCTTGAGGGCCTAAAATGTAAATTATACATTGTGGATGGGAGTACTTTATATGGCCTTGAGCAGTGTCAATGTCAAACATTCTCTCATTATTTAGATTTTTATCATTTTTTCTATTTATCCTGCCTGCTACCATAATTCCCTAAAAACCATTCTATAGGAAACTCATAGTTCATCTCAACACTCATCTGTCACTTTCATGGCCTATTTTTCAAAGAAATACACATTTTATATATATATATAAGAAGATTTGAATTTTCTGGCAATAGGCTTATTTCCAGCAGCATGGTGATTGATTAAAAGTTTTAGAAAGTTAACAAATCTCTTTTGGCTCGTATTTTCCTTATAAAGAAACACCATTAAGAAAATAAAGCTATTTTCTCTTAAGAAAATTGGATGAGGATTTTTTTTTCAACAAAAATGATAGTAGTGATGATAAAAATGTTGTTAATGATTTTATTTTTATATAGTTATATATTTAATGTATATATAATATAGTTTTTATACTTATATATTTGCTTTATATACAGTATATGATTTATATATAAATTTATATATTTAGTATATATTTTTTCTTGCTATAGTCACCAATGATGGCAAAGACCAGTTAATTTAGAAGATGTCTGAGGTTCTGGACTGGAAAGTGTCTTAGTTTAATATATACATGATATGTAAACACGGGTTGAAATAACGCCATGCTCTCACCTCATCTTTGTAAACATTTTAAGGAAGTGACTCATTTAAAATGACAACAGATTCCCTTACAAAAGCAATTATGCATAAAATGTTCATGAGGGTTTAGTTTCCTCAAAATCCACTTGGATGCTTGTGTTGTATCAGACATTTACCTTGTGTGTATTGGTTTTACATTATTTGTAGAGTTATGAAATTAAACTCTACAAAGAAGTGGCTGGCTTTATACCTTCCATTTAAACAGCCATTTCGTATGCACCACGCACAGCTGCTAAAGCTGAGGCTATATGAAGGGATGATTAAAGCATGTGTAAATAATGTACATTTCTCAATTTTACTGTTACTCATTTCCGTTTACCAACCTACACAAACTTCACACGTGGTAAGGATTTGTACAGTTTAGGAGCTCAGCTAGTCTGTTGACCAGATACTCAGAGGCTCAGCTCAGTAAACAGTGGAAAATGAACTGGAATGGAGATAGACTCAGTAATCTACCATTGTGCTTGTTGCCAGTAGATTTACAAGACATGGTATCACAGCGTTGTTGAGAGCCTCTTGCCTTCCTCCTCCTCTTTTCCAGTTTTATCTACAAAACACCCCCTTGGAAACTCAATTTCCACATAGGCAAGTCCACTCTGGAAATGTCTATTTATAGAAGGTTGTGCTTTCTGATCCCTCCATTGCTTTTGAATGTGGAGAATGTGGTCCTAGGGCATGGGAGGATTAAAACAGGTCAGTTTCCATTGAGGTATTAGGAAGCTGTTGCTGATTGGGTGGGACTGGGGAATCAAAAAAAGGGCCATTCTGCTGGGGAAGTAAGAGAACACTCTGCTTTTTTACTTAGAAGAGAGCACGTGGAGTTCTGGGCCTGGGTAGAGATAGTGACAGCTAAAGGATTATAACAGCTGTCAGGACTCAACGTTAGATACACTGGAGGCAGATCTCATCAGAGGCTCCAACACCTATTCTTCCTAAGTTCCATTATTTTTTTTATGAGATCAGCTACTGAGTCTATAATTAGATCTTCTGTTCTAGCTTCTAGAAAGGTAATGGAAACTTGGAAACTCCCCTTGTCTAGGACCGACTGATGCAACTTTTAGAAGAGATCATCTACATATCACTTCAGGTTTTGTTTTTTTTGTTTTTTGGTTTTTTTTTTTTTTTTTTTTTTAATTTTTGCTTTTGAGGATAGAGAGAGATCTCCATGTAAATGGAAACTTGGAGATCACCTACCTTACTTCTATCAAAGGAAGTCTAATTTTTTCACTGATACAGGATTTATCAGGAGCTTGTATATTTGATAGTACCCCCCCTTTGGGTAGTTCTTTATAATCCAGTAGAAGAGTGAGGATCAAGCCATTTTTGAAGATGCCAACTCCTTTGGAGAGCTGGGGTGGAGACTGTGACCGCATACCTCTGAGGATCACTATGACAAGATTCTCTCTTGTGTTGAATGATCCTTTCCTGGAGTCTTCTTGCAAGCTGGGGTGCAAAGCTATGCTTGAGGTAGTGAAGACAGCCTGGTACACTGGCACCCAATAATCCACCTGCACACAGAGTACCGCAAGCAGATGTCACTAGCTCTCAACTGTCAGACTGGCACAAGACAAGATAACATATTCTGTTGACAGGGCTGCTGAAAAGTCAGTGCAAACTTGGACTAGCATTCAGGAAAGAACTTGGCAAACTTTCACAAAACTCTGGCCCTGTGTCTACAGAGCAAGCAGGCTCAGTCTGTGTGTGTCTTCTGAAAAGAATCCCAATGATACAGAAGTGTACCCTTTCGAGGAAGCCCAACGGCAGGCACAGGTGGCGCAGCACAAACAAGAGGCCATCATGTCTGCAGCAGACTGCTAGTTTTGAGATCCAGGAGGCTCCTTTTCATGAGAAGCATTGTCTGGCCTTCACTTTAAACTCTGAAGCAAAATTCCAAACAATCACATTTCCCAGAATCCTGTTTACCCAGTGTTGAGAGAAGAATGGTCAGTTAGGTATGATTAAAGGCAAACCTACCCTCAATTGCTACAGCAGAGTTTTTAGATGATTTGTAAAGCTTGGTAGCATGTTAATCCAAGGGCCAATTTTAATATTAGAAACCGATGAAAAAATACCAGTAACCTCTGTAATTAAGGTATTTGGTAATGAAAAATAAATGAACAAATTACACTCCCATAGAAACATAAGTCTTTGTCCCAAGAACATATACAAATTATATATGTGAGTGTGTATGTGTATGTATATGCATATATATTATATATGATAGTATGTCAAATGATCAAAGGAGGACAGGAGCAAAGATGGATGTTTAGTAAATAGTACTGGGAAACTGGTTTTTGTCTTTGAGGAAAAAAAGAATTTAAATATTTTACAACATATTATACAAATAATAAACTCTAAATAGGTCAGAATAGTAAGAATTAAAATATGAAGTGAGACAAACATGAAACAAAGATAGGTATATTCCTTTATAATGTATGGGCAAGCAGTCCGCTTGCTTCAAGGTGAAATTATGATAACTTTTATTTCAAAACTTTTTTTAATTACATGGCAGGGAAAGCAAAAGCATGTACAACAAAGTCAAAACATCTGATAAGGCAAGAGGAAATATTTGTAATGTAACTCAAGGAGCTGACATGTCTAATATACAACAAGCTGTCCAAAATTGATGGAAGAAATACACTGGTAAAATGCATAGCTAACTCATATACTATATACATATGCATAACCCTTAAATGTATGAAAAGATATTCAACTTTATACATAATGTGAGAAAAGCAAGTTCCGAAGTCATATAGCGACATAAGACTAGGACTGGTGGCACATTGCTTTGCTGTCCTGTAAACAGCAAGCACTGGCCAGTATGTTTGGTGAGTACAAATGGGAACAATCATTTGGGGAAAAAGCATGGAAATATTGAATGAACCACATGAAAATTTATGTTTTGACTCAGTAATCCCGTTTTGAAGAATGTACTCTCAGGATATCTTTTGTATAATACAGAAACATTGTTTCATTTATAGTTTCAAGATATTTCAAACAAATAAAAAGGTCCCATATAGAAGAATGAATAAAAAAAATGATTTGTTATACCGACTATATGGAAAAGAAGGAGAGATGTTTCTCAATGGTATGGAGTTATTTCTAGAATAAATGGTAAAGTGAAAGAATCCAAGTTCAAAAGATGATTGGGTGCTACTTCTCAAGTAAATCCACACAGGTGACAGGAAATGGGCAATAAGATAAAAAGAATAAAAGGCTGGCTCTGAGATACCCGTTTTATGCTTCTAATAAGCAGAATCACACTAATATTTGTGTATTAGAGAAAAGAAACCTATGTACCTACCAAAAATTAGGATAAGATGACACTAAATGCATTGGAAATAGATCCAACTATATTTCAAAGGAATTACGTAGAAATATGGGTGAAAGGCACCTGGGAAGTACCTTTTGAAAATATACCACAGAACATTGATTTAAAGACACAGGAATGAAAAGAAGGGCCTGGACAGCAATACACTAAAATTTTGAATTCATAAAACCTTTTGCCAGGAAATAGCCTGACTCAAACAGCTTTCTGAGGGCATTTACCCAAATCTTTGAGGCAGAATAGCAGTTGGTCCAGCAATCTAACAAAATGCATCACTTTCTAATTTTCCCAGAATATTAGTACCCACTTTGTATCAATGCCTAGCAAGATTATTACAAGAATAAATGCTGCCAGTGTTAAGTTTTTCTCTGTTAATACAAAAATCATTCAGCATTTAAAACTCAATCAGTGTGAATCACATTTACAAAATTAAAAGTAAAGTAACATACTTAATAAACATAGAGAAGACATTGTGATACCCAGTTACAAAAGTGAAAACATAAGTTTATCTAAAAATTTAAGACCAGAGAGACCCCTCCTTACCTTGTGAAGACTGTAATAAGAAAAATTCAATGCACCATATTTTATTCAGTGGTGAGTTATTTAAAATTCTACTCCTACGTTTGAGGTTACATTTTTACTTAACATTATATTCTAGCTAACACAAAAGAAGAGGAAAAAATGAAACTTGGGGGGAAAAACAAGAATTAGAATCAAGAATTAGAATTCTCTTTGTTGATAATACATTGTGAACATGAATTAAAAATCCACAGGGACCTACGTTGTAGTGGAGGCCTATTAATAGGAAAAATGACATCCAGAGGCCAATGATGGGTCAGTCTGCAAAGATTAAGAGGTTGTGGAGTGCTCAGTTTTAAATGGGACATCTGTATCATATTCCCTTCCTCCAAGGCTCAGGAGAAGGAAACGGAAGAGTTGCATATGATTCAGGGGCAGTGAACATCACCAATCAAACAGTATTTACAGGCATGACAGGACCACTGTACACATATGAGCTCAGGACGAAAAGTGTGTAGAGGGGATTGGGGGTGGGTTTGCTCAAAACATATTATATGCATGTATGAAATTCTCCAAAGTAAAAATAATTGTAAAAATATGATGTTATACCCTGGCATGATGGAACACATGTGTAATCCCAGCTCTCCAGGGACTGAAGCAAGGAAGACCAGGGTCAGGAACACAACGCCAGACAGAGCTGCACAGTTTCGGAGCATGTTGAACTGTTGAGAATGACATGTAAAACAAAAAAGTCACAAACGATGGTTATGGCATTTGAAATTGAAGTTTTTCTCCTTGACTTTCTACTATCCCAATTGCATTCTCTGAGTTATAGCTCAAGTGGACCAATGTGGCATACAAATGAAGCTGTCACCACTTCCATTACTGTCAACTATGAAGACAGTTGAACAGATGATCTGGGTTTGCGTTTTTCCTGTAAAAATGAAGTGAAGTGCAAAAATAAAATTGTGTTTAAAATTTTTCAAAATACAGTATTGGGGCTAGAGAGATGGCTCAAAGGTCAAGGCATTTGTTGTTCTGGTAGTGAACTTGGATCTGATTCCTAGCACCCAGATAGTGACTCATGGCCATGCATAACTCCAGTTGCAGAGAATATGACACCATCTTGTGGCCTCTACACAGACCAGGCATGCGTGTGCTAAACACACACACACACACATACATTCATACATACATACATACATACATACATACATACATACATACATGAGGTGGAAATTTCTGGTTTCTTTAGAGACTCAGTTGTGTCATGTGATGTTTTTCTGGATACTTTGTCTTATGAAAGGATGTTTTGCTGAGAACAGACACATGGAGTTTTTCTGGAGGAAGCCTGGAAAAGGGCATATGATGTTTTGCTAGAACAGATGCTTCATGTTTGGAAAGGGTATAAATATTACCCAGCAGAGAGTGGATGATGCTTTGTGGTGCTGGTTCACCTTGCCACTCTTCGCTGGTCATCATTCTTCATGACTTCATAGAGAAAAATGCCACCAAAGAACTTCTGGCGGCGTTC
Organism: Rhabdomys pumilio; assembly: GCA_030674055.1. Classification (NCBI taxonomy): domain Eukaryota; kingdom Metazoa; phylum Chordata; class Mammalia; order Rodentia; family Muridae; genus Rhabdomys; species Rhabdomys pumilio. The sequence goes on from JANHMN010000020.1 coordinate 22,213,807, forward strand.
CGGCTGCTTCTTATAACTCGCACAGGCTCAGGCTGATTGGCAGAGCCTTGTGGTTTTTTCTGGATGTAGCTGCCATTGCTGATTTGTGAATGGTGTTTGCAAGAAGATCAGGCTGCTGCTGATTCACGTGAGCTGAACTGCTGATATTTTGACAACACAGATTGAAATCATTTCAAAGAACTATTTCTAAATCGGTTCTTGTCTGTCTTTGCCCTATTAACCTTTCCTTTCTACTATCGCTGCTGGGTGGTAGACCAGAAGGTAGGTCGAAGAATTTAAGTGCCCTTGTTAAAAGTAGGTTTGAAAAATATAAGCCTACACATACATACATACATACATACATACACACACACATACATACACACATACATACATATAGGCAAAGCATTCATATATAAAAACAAGCAAACAACAAGAACAAAACACAATATGGGAATCTTTGAAGCCAAACCTGAAATATTAAGAATTCACTTGCAGATTTTATGAAAAACTTAAACTTGGTGACATGTAGTTAAAAATAAACAACAGTGACAACAATCCCTTCACAGCTTACCTTTTGGGAAGGGACATTTTTATACATAAAATAAAAAATGTAAAATGAAACAATATATAAAGTTCAGACATTATAAAAATTTCATCAAATATTAATAGTTTTAGGAAAAGATAAAATCTTTCTAAACCGGTATTAATGTCTTCCACGATTTTTTAGATAGGCTTGTACATATTGGTATAAAACTTAAGACAAAGAAGATTGTATATGCTGTTGTGGTTTGATTGTGACATGTTCCCTTTAGGTTCATATGTCTGAACCCTTGTTTCTTGGTTGGTGGCTCTAGGAAAGTCATAGAACTTTTAGAAGGTGACACTGGAGAAAGTAAGTTACCATGGGCAGACATTGAGGGCTTTGAGGCTGACCTCACTTCCTGTTCATGCTCTGCTTTCTGTATCTGTTGGCCTTCTACTTCTGCCAACAAGCCTTCCCTGTCGTGGTGGAACGATCCTATCAAACTATAAGCCAGAGCAAACCCCTTACTCTGCAAATTGCTTTTATTGGGGTATTCTGTCCCAGCAATAAGACATAAAGCTAAAACTTGTATTATTTAACAGCGGCGGCAGCAACAACAAACTGATTTCCTAAGAAGCTCCTAGCTTGTGGGGCAGCTAAACATGTTCTGCTAGTGGACCTAACCATACATTTGTTAATAGTAGATGCTAAATATAATAGTATGTTTCCATTTTTAAGTGAGTACATTTTCATTATAGAAAAATCTGTAACATTCAGAAGTGAGCCAAAGTTAGAAACAGTTACTGTAGCCTCAAATGAAATACTTTATAATAACCTCAGTATTTCCCTTTCTGTATGTATACATGATGCTCGTGTGTGGGGCTCATGGTGGTCCAATTTTACCTATGTGTGTGTCACACACACTGGGCACACCACACAAGCACACAATTTTAAACTCTAGAAGCAGAAATATCCATTTTATATCTGAATTCAGACTTTTTTTAAAAAAAAATTAAGATTATAATTTAGTTACATTTCTTCCACTCCCCTCCTGGACTCTTCCATATACCCCTCCCTTATCTCCTTCAAATTCACTTTTTCAGATTCTATCGCAAGTTTTACCTCTAGGTGTATGATACTCTCTTTAAAATCTTTTTTAGTCTCTTCAAATGGTCACTCAACAAATATTTAACACTGACAGATGTAGTTATTTATGTGTACTGTGAAGTATAAAAATAAACAAGCTAACATGTTTCTTATCACTTAGCTTGTAGGAAGACAAGCTGAGCTGTAGAAAGCATTTGTGGGAAATTATCTGAAAAGGTGAGAAGTGTTTGCCTATATCCTGCTGGTTTGCCCTGTCTGCACTGCTGCTGAATAGCACAGAGGGATGGCACCGTGGTCTTGGACTGGACCAGGAAGCCTATCTAAGCCAACTGAATTGGGCGGTCTTTCCTTAGTGAAGACAACCAGTGAAACTTAGGGACTAAGGAAGACAGACTCAACCCATATACTAAGGCGGATGTGTGGGTCATGTGTGTGTGTAGGGAACAAAAGAATGAAGTACAAAGAAAAAAGATGCAACAGACCCCATAACTAGAAGGGACTCATGTATTGCATAGTCGAGCAAACAGGAATGAATGGTCCACAGCAAGAAAGAAAGAGTTATCAACAGGAATACCGTTGACTAACTGCAGTCCCCACTTTTCTCCTGAGGCCAGCATTGTGATTACAGCCAGCCTTCAGCTTGGCTCCCAAGGCTAGCTCCACCTTCCAGCTCTCCATTGTTTCCATATTGAATTACAACTGGCAGGAGTTTCACTAGTCTAGAATATTCTTGCACTAATCGTAGTCTTCAAACCAAAGACTTTGAAGAGTCTGACTCCTTCATTAGGGCCCAGGCTGCTGTGGCTGAACTACGCTGCCACCGACTGGGATCAACTCTACGTCGTGATGAGATTGTGTGAGTAGGTGAGTCTATTAGCTAGGTTCTCCATGGAAACGGATGGGAGTGGCACAGAGACAAGGGTGGGAGTCGGGGAGAGACATATTTTAAGAATTTGGTTCACAGTTTGAGTGTGCTTGGCAAGTCCGACATCTGTGGGTGTCCCAGCATCCTGGAGGCCCAGGCTAGTGGAGTTGTTCTGGCTCAGAGGCAGGCTGGTTCTGGAACTACTTAGAAGAGGCTTTTTTTAAAATTATTATTATTAAGGCTATCTATTGATGAGTGGCCCAATCACAGTAAAGAAGGTTATCTATTTACCAAAGTGTAGTGATTTAAAAAGATCTGGATACTCAAGTCCAGACAAGCTGACATAGACCATTTGCCATCCCAAAGATGAATAAGGCATCAGGGTGGCAGGCATTGGGGTTGACCCTAATATGGCCTGTAAAAAAGGTCTCTCAGGACAAAAGCCGTGTCTAGGACTGAGACAGAGGTACTATTCTCCCTTCCTCTAGCTCCAGTTGACTCCTATCCCTGAGACTTTCCAAACTCCAGCCAACACTCTGGTGGTCATACTTAAGGACGTTTCTAGGGTTGAACAGTTGTCCACATTACAGCTTTTAGGACCACGGCAATTTTGGAATAACTGACTGCTAGTGTGTGGGATCGCGAAAGGCAGCCTGATTTCTGGTTGAGCTAGGTTCGAAACCCCAGTGACCCCGCAGGTAGAATGCGTGACCACAAGTCACGAGGCCTCAAGACAGATCTCCATATTAATGAGGTATATCTATAGGGCAAAAGGACTTAGCCAATTAAGCTTTCCTTCCCAGACTCTCCTCCCTGCAAAAGGTATTTAACCTCACCCCGCCCTGAGAAACTGGTGTTCGGATTTTACTCATCTACTGTCTCCCATGACGATGAAAGCCTTAAAGCCATGGACCAGTTCTCCTTCATCATCGGGATCCGTGGGGAGCAATGGAGCAGGCCTCCACCTACAGAGCAGCTGTCTAATCTCCCACAGAAGACCTCTCTGCATTCCCAGCCATAGCGTACACCAACCCAAGCAAGCAACCTGCCACCAAACCAAGCCAAGTCAGCTGCGACAAGCCAAGAACTCATCCCTGCAGGGCACAGCCGGAGCTTCTCTCCCCCTCGCCCCTTCAGCTGAAAGCCAATGCAGCCGGTGGGCACCCCACTTCCTTCTCAGCTTCCAGCAGCGTGTGGGTGCCCAAGAGCCTGATAACCAGACAGTCCCTGGCCACCCTACAGGCCTGGGGACTCCCCCCAGTTAGTACCCCCCACACACACACACCTCAAACTGCACTCCGCCACCCCCAGAGCGTTGTCTGTGCAGTGGCTTCCCACAGCACGATATCTGCCTGGTGCGGGTGTGGAGTGAGCGCAGTCAAATCTCTGTGTGTCCAGCCTCCCCAAGCATCCCTAGCCCCGTGGTGGGGCAACCTCGGGGCCCCCATTTTACCCAACAACAACCATGTGATGCATTAAAGTGTATTTCCACTTTAAACGTTGAAATCAAAAATCACTAATGATTATTATGAGGAAAAGGACCACAAGAAACAATCAATGAAATTATTTTTTAAATACCTTCATTCTGTAGAAAGGTCTTCAGCGTTCATTAAGGGTTTGTGATAGAATTTTGCTTCTCATTTCTATAAAAGAACTCATATCAAAGAAGAAACTTATTTTCATGAGAGATAACCTATGTAGAGAGCAGGAATTAAATGTTCTGGGATTTCATATTTGTTTATGAAGCTACATGGCTATTGTAGAACAGAAGTTCGCCCTCCTTCCACTCGGCCCAAATGACAAGTTCTCTGGGTCGTAGTTCCCTAATGTGGTCTGAGACCCAGGGCTCCCAAGGGAGGCTGAAAACAGCTTGCCCGACCTCCCATCTGTGCGAATCCCACACAGACTGATTGCTACTTTGTGTAATTAGTTGGCCGTTCTTAGCATTTCTGATTGATTTTTATCAACTGAGCACACTTTGGTATTCACGCTTGGTAGAAGTGAGATGAACCAGCCTTCTTCGTGACCTAAATCAGTTCTGGCCTGAGCTCCAAGGTCCTGGCAAGTTATTAACCATGTCCCCTCCCCCTTTCATTCTTAGTGGTTCTGTAAACACTCATTCTAAACAAATCTCAACTTACAATGGGTCCTACAATGGGCCCATTTTATTATTTTAAGAATTTATTTCCTCATGTCTTAGATATCATCTACAGTTTCTGCCTCTTCTTGAAGATATCATGATTGAAATGTGGTTTTGAAAATATCAGGCTTAATGCATGTGTGTGTGTGTGTGTGTGTGTGTGTGTGTGTGTGTGTGTAAATATTAATATGAATATCAATTTATAAGAATCAATGTGAATATAGACTTTATTGCCTATAAAATGTTTGTTGTCTATTTTAATAATTTAAGGGTAGTGTTTTGCTTTTTATCAGGTATTATCTTATTTCTATCTTTTTTTGTGCTTTAAACTGTCATAATTTAACAGTGGTTATTACTGTGGACACGAATGGTTTGCATTTTATTATGTGAGAGGATTCTGAGGGGAGAGATGCCTTGTGTCCCTCTTCCTGTCTCTTTTCTATGTACTCAAAGGACTCTTGGCTTCCCATTATGTGCTGATGCAACATGAGGCTGTCAACAGAATCCTGGCAATTACCAGCTTCATGATCTTCGACTTCCCAACCTCCAAAACCCCGAACCAAACAAAATCTTTGTCCTCTACAAATCACTTAGCTTTGGGCATTTTGTTATCACGACAGAAAGCAGTTGACAATTACATATAAAATTAGTGAATTAATTATCTTGTGGAATCTGCAGGATCTACCAGCACATTGACACCAAACGATAACAGCAACATGTCTTTTGTGAAGAAATTCTTTACTTCACAAGTAATTATACATTAGATCCAGTATGCAGTATGCTATTAAATATAAAGACAAAGAAGTATAAAGGACCAAGATTATTTTTAAAGCTTGTTTAAATTACAGCAATGATATTCATGGTTGTTATTTACAAAATAAAATTACAAACAGTTGTAGAGAGAAAATACTTTGATACCATAAAGGCTTACATATTTTTAAGTGAGTATGTGTATTTTGAGTGAGTATGTATATGTATAAATGTGCCTATGTATGTTCATAGGGAGGGAGTAGGGTTGTGCCTGAATGTGTATGAGCATGCACGTAATGACCAAAAGTCAACCTTGGACACCTTGTTTGGGAGACAGGATCTCTCACCAGCTTGAGGATGACAGATTTGATAAGTTGGATGCCCAGTGAACAGGAAGGATACTTTTGTTTTCACTTCCCTGGCCTTTTAGGTGGCTTCTGAGGACTGAGTTTGAGTTCTTATGTTTTCGGAGCAAGTATGTCACTGCCTGAGCTGTTATTCCAGCTATGAAAGCTGAAAAATCTGATGAAAATGCAGATTGTATGAGAAAAGTTTTGTTAAATGTCTTACCCTTGAATAGCTCCTGCAAATGCTTCGAGTCATTGTCCACTAAGCTTTTTAAAAGAACACCTTTTTGTATGTATGTGTATGTGTGCTTGTATGAACATGCATGTACCACATGCATGCAAGAGACTGTGGAGACCAGAACCTCTTCTGAACTTTTGGAACTGAAGTTACAGGTGGCTATGAACTACTATGTGGGTGCTGATACCTGAACCCTGGTACTCTGCTAAAGCAGTAAGTGCTCTTAAACCACCAAGTCATGTCTCCAGTGCCTCCATTTTTAAGCATTAAAAAAACAAACAAACCTGTGACTACTTTAAAATGCTAATATTCATTTCTCCTTGTCTATAGTAGATAATGACACTTTAGCTTATTACAGTATAAGATTGTTACGTCATGCAGAGCATTTTCCGATACTGTTTGCATACATTTTGTGTGTGGATGTTGATATAGACATGTCTCTCTTATTTTTGGAAGTAAGTGTTGAGTTAGTGACATGTACAATGTGGTTAGTAATTGGAAAGTGATTTCATTCACCTTTCAGTCTTTCAACAGCATTGACAGACACTAGAAGCAGCCACTATATGGGGAAAGACAAGTGTTGGCCTGTTTATCCAAGAACTACTAGATTATAATGCGGAGTCCTGTCCCAGTCAATTCCTAAACACATCACACTAATAATTAAAGAGTTTCTGGCATGGAAACGATCCTATCTGTTGCTGTGTTATATCATTTAATTTCTTTATATTGAACTTTAAATATCTACTAGATACTCTGAAACAAGGGTGGTAAAAAGGAGGGGGGGGGTGACCAATTGTTTTGTCCTCAGACACATTCAAGGATGCTAACCTTTTCAGAGCCAACAAAAGTTGAACGCTTTATAACAAGTAAGATGAACAGATGTGGCAGGTCTTTTTCTTCAGAAAATTGTGGAGTCCCACAAGCTCCTAAGAGCCCTGACGAAACAGACTTCACCATCTGTCACTGCTGACACCTGAACTTGTTCCAGGAGCCCATGAGTCCTAAGCTACACTGACAATCTCAGCTTCATCAGTTCCTAGGACGTGAAGCAAAACCACTTGCTTGCTTTGTCGCCACGTGAGGTCATTTCTTACCTGGTAAGGCTGAATGTGCATATGTGCTCACCAGCTGAAAACATCCACCACAACAGGCCAGTCAAGACTCCAGCATATCTAATTGTATTTTGAGAGAAAAGTTTTATTTTAACAGGAAAGGTGATCGGTAGGAGGCGCTAAGGTGGGAGGAGTAAGGAGAGGAAGAGAAGGAGTAAAGAGAGGAGGAGAAGAAGGGGAGGAGAAGCTAGGTGATGAGAGAGAGAAAGAGAGAGAAAAAGAGAGGGGGAGACATAGAGGCAGATGTTCACGTGTCTCCACCAGTCAAAGATAGTTGATGTAGAGAGCTGTGATCACGCTGGCACCTGACACGCGTGGGTAAACAAGTAAACTGCGCATGTGCAGTGGCAAGGACCGCCTAATCACCGCCCAACCCGGGGCGTCACGTGGGAATTTGAGCAAGCAGCCAACCAGATATGTCCACCCCACTTTAGGGTGTATATAAAGCAGCGCCATGTTAGACTCTCTCTCTCTCCTCCTCCATGCTTGGGAATAAACACATGCTGCAGAAGGATCCTATGTGTCCGCGTGCATTCTTGCCGGCGAGACGATTGCGCGGGTCACAAGTTGATATATCTAGGTTGGGTATTGGGTTACACTTCTGATTGAGCATTACCAAACTTATAAAGCCTTTGATTAACATTTTTAAAAAATTGTATAAAAGCAAAAAGGAAAAGGGGGCATGGGATATTGGTTTTCTAGGGAGGGGAAATGGGGAAAGGGGATGGCATCTGAAATGTAAGTAAAATATCCAATTAAAAAAAAACAGACTTCAGCATAGATGAGGGAATGTCTGTCCAGGTTCTTCCCCTTACTAAAAGACCTTGGGCAATTAATGAGTTCTGGGGAAGGGATAAATATTCTTTTGTGAAGGTGTTCCCACTATAGTTTTTCTATTCTCCAGTGGATAGCATCACACCCCTGCATTTGTGAATTGTCATTGTGCAGGGGTGCAGTTGAAAAATAGCTCCACAGCTTAGAGTACATAGAAGACACACATCCACCTGCAATGTCATTTCCAGGAAATCCAATGCCTCTGTCCTCCTTGGGCACTTGAACACACACAAACACACACACACACACACACACATACACACACACACACACACACTCACACACACACACACACACACACGGTCATACACTTAGAAAAATTGTTTAAATAAAGTAGAGAAAGGAGCATGTTGGGATGATATGGGAGGAACTGGAGGAAGAAAATGGGGTGGATATGATCATATTTCATTGTGTATACATATGAAATTCCTAAGAATAAAATAATAAAATATATACTATGAAAAAGTAGGTGAATATACATAAATATTCCAGTCCCACATATAAGAAATCACTGCCTCATATGCTCACATTTAGCCTTTAGTTTCCCAAAGTTCCAAGCACAGTGGTGTGAGTGACTAAAAAAGATAGCAGGCAACGTCAGATCTGCAGTGTAGACATCGCGACTCTCCTGGGTTCAAAGCGGGGAGAAAAATAACGAGAAGTATAGGTGAGCTTCAGGTTTACTTTCCTGTCAACACAACGCATAAAAAGTTAAAGCACCCTGCTCCCTGTAAATGAACGGTAGTGAAGAGGAGCTGGACGTGGTGGCTCTAATCTCAACACTTGCGAGGAGGCAGAGGCCAGAGGGACACTCTGAGGACAAAGCGGTATACGGTATAAGCCAGTCTCAAAAAATGAGCCCTGGAAAAGATGAAGGAACTGAGAACGGAGAACAGGCTAAATCTCTCCGTGTTAGGGAGTCACTAATTTTGAGAGATCCTTAAAAATGTTTTGTTTGTTTTGTTTCTTTGTTTTGGCTTTTTGAGACAGCTTATTCTACATTTAAGATAGAGATGAAGCTATGTAGTCCAAGTGGACTTCAAACTTAAGAGTCTTTGGCATATATACACACATATATATATATATATATATATATATATATATATATATATATATATGATATGATCATGCTTTATTGTGTATACATATGAAATTCTTAATATTAAAATTATAATAAAGTATTTGCTATATTTTATATGGCATATATATGGATATACATATATTCCTATATAAAATAAAATATACATTTTATATATACATATATATTCCCTAAGAAAAAATAGATATATTCTTAGAACTACTAGTAGATCATGCATAGTTAAAGAGGAAGAATTTGAATCTCTACTGTTCAAAGATTCTTTACTATTCCAAACTAAAGATGTAATGGGAGGCTGGATTAAAGCCGTTTTTGCAAGCTTACTTACTAGTGTGTGATTATATGTTATTTTTCATGATTTTGTTTCTAAGAATAGGCGGGAAGAAGCTTTGAAAGCCTCCATCAATTCAAGTGTTAATCTGCGTGTCAAAGAAACAGTCACTTTCCTATGTATGAGCTACATGAATATAGATATGGTATTAGCTTAGGGAGTCTTTTGTCTTGATTAATATACTTTTTCTTCATACCAATTATTTTGCTCATTTTACACAATTTAACCTATCTCAGCTATATAGACAGTTTTGAAAAGGTGATTTAAACAGAAAGCACAGGTATAGTACAAATGTGACAACTGCAATACAATACAGATGCAATACAGATGAACTGAGCCTAAAGGGTGTGTGTGTGTGTGTGTGTGTGTGTGTGTGTGTGAGTGTGTGTGTGTGCATGTGTGTTTGTGTGTGTGTGGATATGTATGTGTTAGAGGAGGTTGTTGGATGTCCTGTTCTATTATTCTTTGCTTTATTCCCTCAAGACAGGAATTCTTACTTATCCTGGAGCTAGGCAGGTGACTGGAAATCCTCAGTGATCCTCTTGTGACTGTTCCTCACAGCACAGGAGTTCTGGTTACCCACAAGCACACCTAGCCTTATATTCTTAATATGTGTATGTGTGTATGTATGTGGTGTGTATCCACACATGCCACTAAATGTATGTGGAGGTCAGAGGACAGTGTCATAGGCTGATTCTCTGCGTCTGCCTTTATGTGGGCTCTGGAGACTAAACTTAGGTCACCTGGATTGCAAAGCAAAGCACCTTTTCCTGTTAACCTAGCCCACTGCTCCTGTAATATTCTTTATTAACCTTCTCACATGACAGATTTGATATGGAATTGTATTCCAAAGCTTGTACAAGCAAACTCTTCCTGACACTCTTCTTTGGAATGTAGCTGGTGGAGGCGTTTCTTTTCAGAAATTTGTAAAACCATTTGAATGAAATAATCAATAAAGGTCTACTATAATCTGGCAGAAAATTTTATAGGAATTTGGTATAATTCCAGAGGAGAACTGCCAGAGAAATGAGAGTTAAGGCATAGACCAGCCTCAATCTACAGCAGAAGTGATTCTTATTAGATTACTTGAGGTAAACAGAAAATAGGATTTAGGTCACTAGGAGAGAAACAGTGAACTAACACACCGTCAGTTCAGAGATCAAGGCTACAAAGATAGACAATATCAAAACTGCATTTGGAATTCCCCAAACTGTATAACCAGTTAGATGTAAATAAATGGAAAAATATAAAGGTTAGTATGGTTCAGCCAGTGGATTCCACTAACCTACAACATGATGTTAAGTATTATACATAGTAATACTGGGTTTTACTTTTAAGAATCGAAGGGATAAGCAAAATTATTATCACTTTGTTTTGTGGCACCCACTTTGCTAAAATTAGTCAGTAACTGGGCTCAAAAGACTCGTATATTTTCTTGTTGAGAAGTCTATGTGACCTTCAATTTATGAATCTGCAAATACCATTCATTCGTGCATACATGCATTCAATCATCTGTCCATTCATTCAGTATAGAACCCTACATGGCAAATAGTAAAACAAATCACAGTTAGTCAGATACAAATTAGTATGGTTACACCTATGTTCTATTAAAAGGTAAACAACTCTTAGATAATGTTACTAAAATATAAAAAGCGAATGTCAGTAGAGAGACACAAATGCGGTAAGGAACACTGTCAAAAACAAAAACAAAAACAAAAACAAACAAACAAACAAACAAAGCAAGTCATTTATGCCTTAAGGTGCTGGAGAGTCACACTGAACTGGGATATAGAGGATGAGTGTATAAAGGTTGTGGATATAAAGTTACTCTTACAGAATTAGAGAGAAATACAGAAGAAGAAATCAGAAAGGATAAAAGAAGGAGGAGCTATGGTTGTTTTATTTAGTAGTTCCATTAACAGTAGCTATAAACAAACAGACTGGGAAATAAGGGAAAAACTCATATGAGAAAACTGAAGTATTACTCTCTTGTTAAAATGATAAATTAATTAGAAAATAAGTTTCAAAAATAAGTGTGGGCTCTCTGCAACAAAATGTTTGTTTTCCATATCAGTGAGGAGATTTGGGATAATAGAGGCACCCAGGCTTTGGATCCGAAGAGACCTAGATTGTCTATTATCTGTTCTTGTCTCCTGTGTGTGTCCTGAGCACAGCACACCATCCATCCGTGTTTCAGCTTCTGCATCAGCGAAGCAGTTTAAAAGAATCCATTTCAGGATCCTGCTGGACCTAGAGGCAATCAATGCGTGTCATAAAATGAACAAATACACTGTGTTCAGAAAATGGGGTGATTTGGTATTAATGGAGACTTGTTGACACAAGCACAGGATGCACCACACTTTGGCCAATAGGATCCCTGGGTGTGTGTTGACCACTGGCGTGCTATTTTTACAAAGGAACTTAGGCAGAGTGTGGTATTTCAATACTGTCAGACCACAACAAACATTAAAAAAAATGGCCAATAAAAGTAAGGACATTTATTTCCTAAGTCATCAAATTTTTTATTACAGGAGCCTTCAAAATTGAGTGATTTGTTCTTTCTAAAATTCTATTAATGACTTGGGTTGCATTTCTCTGTTCTGGCATTTTAGTGAAGCTCTCTTTGTCCAAGTTGCAAGATGGCTCCAGCACGCCCCCTCACCAATACCCGGAGGTAGAAGAGGGACCACTTCTTCTCATGTCTTTGTGTTAAAGCAAAGACATGTTTCTTAGAGGATTTCTCTCGCACATCACTGATAGCACTAGGCTTAAGTTCGTCTTTGATCTGGTGTAGGCATGTCATCAAAAGTGGATGAACAGTTAGAAACATCACAGTGTTGGGCATACTTTCATGAGTGATATGTAAATTAAATATGAACAAGAAGTTTGGGAAACTTGATTAAGTAAGAGTAACGCAACAGAAAATTCATTCTCAGACTATGCTTGTCATCTTGATCATAAACTCAAAGGTCTTTTGAGTATTTTACACACACACACACACACACACACACACACACACACACACACACTCAGCCAGCCAAAGGACCATGGTGTCATGCATTGCAGCATACAATTATCACATGTAATGTGTTGATATGACTGTCTGCCTTGCAGCCCTGGAATCCAGTAGACAATCTCTGGCACTTCTCTGAAGAACAGTCTAACATCGAGTAGTCGTTACTCACAGCAGAGCAAGATAATATCCCTCCATCCTGCAGTTCTTTATTTGGAAAAGTGGAAAACACACTCCGAATTTATAAAAGACATCTCAAAATGTCACAGCAACAGCCAATACATCCTGGGGATAGGGAAGGCAGTACAAAGAAGCTCCTTCCTCCTCATTGTCTCCAGAGAGGCGGGTCCAACTTGAGAGCGAATGAGAGGAGAGGCACGGGATTCCATTTATCCTGAGTGAAGGTTAGGATTAGTGAAGTCACCTTTAACTCTCCTGATGGCAGCTTCTAATTTCCCCCATGAATCTACCGGCCTCAGATGACTCCTGTGCTATTTATCTCCATCTGCATTTGTGCCACATTTCTGAATTCATGAATTACAATGACTTTGCTTGACTTCGAAGGGATTTTCTAGAATGCTAAGTTCATAAAAACTAACCCAAAGTCTCTTTCCTCCTCCTCCTCCTCCTTATTTTATTTTCAAAAGTGTTTTCTGTAGTTTAGCCAGAGCTGGTACCCAAAGAACAGTTGTCTGCCAGTTATTCAACGATCTGACCTCATATTTCTTCCTGTAGCACATACTAATGCAGGCGCTAAAATTCAATGATGCTGATTTTAAGAGTCCCATAACTGCACAGGAACATGGTAGATTCAAGACAGCTAGAAACTGTCATTTATCTTATTTTCTGAAGCACTTATTGAATTTTCTGCTGTAGGCTAGGCACTAAGCACACACACACAAACAGAAAGAGAGAAGGGAGCTCCAGGACCCTCAAAATCTGTATGGCCTGAGAAAGGAAAGCACACATTTATAGAATAACATCATTTTGTTGTGGTGGTAAGATGGTAGCTATGGTGATGGAATACAGTGTGATGGGGTGGAGCAATTGCCCAACACCATATTTGTTGTGACTCGGAAAGAAAAGAGGAGGTGATGACTCCTGAACAAGACATTTGTACTCATTTCTTGTGGCTGGCATAGCAAAGCACAACTTATAATAACAGACACATATTCTCTTACCGTTCTGGGTTAAAAATCTCAAGTTGGTGTAGGCAGGCCATTCCCCACTGACAACTCCCAGAAGGAAACCTTTTTACTGGCTCATGTTAGAGGAAACTGGTGTTGCTTGGTACCTTTTGGTTTCTAGTTCTATAGATCTTAGTTCCACTTTAGTTGTCATGTTGACTTCTCTGTGTTTGTCCCTAAATCCCCGAGTTCTTGCAAAGACTCCAGTCATTGAATTTAGGGCTTGTTTTAATCCAGTATGGCCTCACCTTTAACTTAATCCCATCTATGAATATCCTGTTTTCAAATGATATATTTCTGTCACTGCGACTGTAACATACCTTCTGTGCAGGATGCAATTCACCCTAACAGTGCTGTGAAGAGAACTGGTCATTAACAAGGCAAAGATGAGCTTGACTGTATCTGTGTGTAGATGCCAGGGAAGAGAGCAAGACTGAGCTTACGAGGCACATAGCAGGGAGGGCTTCTGGGAATTTTCACATGTCAGATCCTCTGTCACTTTTTCTCCTTTAAAATGTGGTCACCTCTTGTCCTTGACATTTTCATTTCAGGGGCCTTGTAGACTGTTATTATCTGGAGACTCCATTTATTGATTAACCTGCTCTTGTTAATGATAGGATCTGAAATTAGGTGCAGATAGACGGATGTAGCTGCCACTTGGAGGCGATCTGCACCCTTTCCCCGCACTTCCTCAAATGCTTCACCAAAACTAAATGTGTGATTGCAACTAAATAAAAGATGAGCAAGAATAATTTTTCTGAATAATTTCTCCTGCTTCTTATATAATTTCCTCTGCCAATAATTTTTTCCCATCCCAACACTACTTCTTGAGTCCATGAAAGCTATAGAACTAGAAAAAAGATCATGGTTGTTCTCTGTACTTTCACATATGGAAAGTGAGCCTATAGAGAGAAAAATGAAGGTAGCATCCTTCGATAAACAAAGACAAAAGGCCATCTGGTCAAGATCTTCTTTTCTCAGGGGAAAAATGACGTCATTCAGTTTTACTTCCTCCCCGATTTATCTTAACTGGATGAAGTACATTTCTGCTTCTGAAGGGCAATCTGACTAACATTTTCCTGTACAGCCTGGTCTACCTGTGTCCAGACCTGGATCTGAGTAGGTCTGGAGATGCTAATTTCCTTAGCTCCCCTCTCGTGATCCTCGTTCATGTCTACAGTTTTTACCTTCTCCAGATGCTGCCTATCAAGTGTCTCTCTTACAACATACTCCCTTTTCACCGTGTGAGCAATCACTTCATCTGAGGAGAATATTCTGCCTGACTCTCTGGAGAAAACTTGGACATGTTCTATCGCTATGACAAGTATCATTTATATATTTTTATTTCTTTCCAGAAAACAATCTTGTTTGTTGTTAAAACGAAAATCAGCTTCCAAGGGCAAAACCTTGTGATGTTAGAGTAAGTCATCGGCTTAATTTATACCATCCTTAAAGCAAGTTGCAAGATTAATTTCTACGTTGGTTGAAACATAGTCACTAAGCTTTTGGCCTTCTAGAACATGACTCATATTCCACAAACTTAAATATCAAAGGATGAATATGAGGAAGTGACAAGTATATAGTATCTGAAAGAGAAGTAATTTATAAAAAAAAAAAAAATGACACATGGTTACTGAGGCTTCTCAACTAAGAGAAGGGCACTTTGCCAATGTAAAGAACAAATTGAGTTGGAGTTGGGTGAGTTGGCTCCTTTTGGAACCTCAGCCGAGCACGGTGGTTAAAAGAAATTACAGTTAAAGTTTATCCAGCACAACCACATTTTACGCTGACGAGTCAGTGTGATTAAACTGTCATTCTGTGGAGAAGAGTTCAAGTCCAAAATATCTCTGAATTTGCAGCACATTCTCTTCCTTTGGGTTCACCTTCTTTCATCTTAAATGTCCTGCTCTGGTTTTGAAGATCTGAAGGCCTGCTTGAATTTATCACAGACTAGTTCTTTGAAGAAATCCCACACAGGTTAGTCTACATCTAATTGGACCTCACTCTTTTCAGGCCTCCCATGCCATGGCACTTCCTCAGGTTCAGTTCTCAAAGAGTTTAAATAAAAGTTTCTAATCCCTGTGGGGATGGTGGAAGAGGCAGGAAGAGAAATGTGTTGGAGTCTTCCTCCCTCCCAAAGCAGTCTGGAGAGGGATTAAGCTGGTGGATATCCCCAGACTTCCCATACTGCTTCAGGAAGTGTCTGAGTTGGCTCGAAGGCCTGAAGCTGGATGATATTCAAGATTCAAATAAAATAGGGGAATCTCATGAGAATAAATAATGGTCGGTCTTATAGTGTTCATTCTCTTTTCTCTTTGTAAGAGTTAGTATGTAGGCAACACTTCTGTGGCGTATATCAGATCAATTATATATACATAAATACCTGTGATTGTACACACAATCTTCTCTGAACTGTTCCTCTCTTCCACCCTCCTGCCTGCCCCTTGTCCCTCCCTGTCTCTCTCCCTCCTTTCTCTTTCCTTCTTTCTTTTTAAATGTGTTTTAATTAAAATAGAACTACACTCACCCTTCCCACTTTCTTCCCTCCAGCCCTTCCCAGCTACTCTTCCCCAAACCACTCCCATGCCTCCTCTCAGGTCCATAGACCCGTTTACTTCAATTAACATTGCTGTATATGCACACATATATGTACACATTATCTCCCTGAATCCCTTCTGAGCTAAAGAGATTCCGACTTCCCAAAAGCTTTTGGATTATGACAGGCTTAATCCAGCAATAATGGGTAACTTCAGTTTAAGATAAAATTAGATCAGCCTTCAGGCACAGGGGTGGCTAATGTAAGCACACGGCTACCCTATCTCTGCTATTCTCTTCATCTTTGTGTTGTTCTTTCATCCTGAATTGATTAGATGGATGTAGTAACCAAGAATAGAAACAAGCTATGTGATGGGGGAAGCATGCAAATGAACTTATTTTTTTTTAGCCCTTCCTTTGATCCATATACATTTGGAAGAAATCATAATAGGAGCTAATGTGTGCTTAGGCTTGTATATTAGGGCTTTGTGTTAAATACATTACGACAATATATTCTCTGCTATAATCCATACAACACACTCACAAGTTACATGTTCTTACCACTCTCAAGTTTTACAAGTTGAATTCTGAAGATTAGAGGTTAAGTGAGTAGCCTGTGACCAGGGAAGCTTGTTTAGTCAGTGCTGGGAGGTAAGTGCCTCTCCATCTATGCTAAGTGACCGTAGGCTATAATCCAGGAGGTGCTCTTTGCAAAGATTCTCAAGTGAGTGTGTTCCTGAAGTTACACAAGGCAGCTGTCCTGTCCACAGCAGTGAGAGGATGGGGGAATCTGAGCCCAGGCAGGGTCTGCTTGGCTTCAAGCCCCAGGCTCATCACAGCTGAGCTTTGCTGAGGTAAACATTCGCATTTTAGAAACAGGATCTGTCCTTTCACCAAGTGATTAGAAGGATAAATGGGGATCTCTAATATTACAGTTGCAGGTGTGTGCCTTTTGATCTATGCAACACTTAATATTAAAGGATTCTAGGCCTTTTAGCAAAGAGTTACTTCAAGGCTTTCTAACACTGAATGGTAGAAAAGTGCCCCTGTTATAGGATGGAGATCACTGTCTGCCTCCAAAGAATTATCTACAGTGATTCAGGCTTATATTTATACTGAATTTATAAGAGTGATGCCTTGCTCCTCTGGGGAAGCCAATGACATCATGCATTTTAATGTCTTGTGTTTATAATAGAACTGGGCAGTTTAAATGCAAAACAAGAAGCACTTTAAACTATGATACATCTAACAGAATAGGATTGTGTGTTAACACCAAATAAAACATATAAAATACATTAAAAAAAGACTGGAAGGGAATATATGAGCCTTTTGCACACACATGCACACGCACACGCACACGTGCACACGCACACGCACACACACACACACACACACACACACACACACACATAAACAAGCACACACACAAGCGAACGATGGTAATACTAGTTCCTGTACTCGAGTTTGTGATCTATTTTGGTGTATATGCTCATATCAGTTCTGTAATGTTACTCTGGTTTTTATAGGTTTTAAAAGTAAAGCAAAAATGTCAAAACGAAAGTTGTGTAAGAGCAAAATATAATTTAACTTTAAGTCCTTATTTAGTAGTCCAATTTCTCTCTGCAAACAAAGGGAAAAAAGTCCAATCAGAATTGTTCACTTCATAGGCTCATTCCAAACCGAAGGTTTTAGCAATTGAGGCAGTGTAACGGCCGACTTTCCTGAAGCTCACTACTTTCATAAACACATTATAAGCCATAAATTATTACAACTTATAAAATGCAGATGAAGGAGATTGTATTTGCCTTCCTAAGAACCCATTAGGGAAAATATAGGTGATTATTTTGCACCCAATTTGTAGTTCTGTTTCTTAACTGTTGCTCCAATTCGACGATCTTTGTTGTTTCATTAGATTACCACTTTGCAAGTATTTTATTGGATAGTCATAGCCCACAATATTCTAAAAAATAAACTGATCTGCAAAAAAAAAAATGTAAAAATGTCGCTTATATCTCCGCCTATTTGGGCTGTGATAATAAAGAACCACACGATAGGAAGCATATAAATACGCTGGAGAGACTGGGAAGTTCGGGATCAGGGCACTGGCAGATCCAGCATTCACTGGAGGCCTGTTCCCGGTGTATAACTGATATGTCACTATGCCAGCTAGTTTTATGTCAACTTGACAGAGTCAAGAAGACAGATTCCCAATTGAGAAAATTGTGTGAGACAAGAAAGTCTCTTTCCATAAGACTGGTCTGTAAGCAAGTCTGTAGTACATTTTCTTAATTGGGGATTTATTCAGGAGGGCCCAGCTCATTGTTGATGGTGCTATCCTTGTGGGCAGATGACACTGGGTCCTATAAGAAAGTAGACTGAGGAAGCCAGTAAAATATACTCCTCCACGGCTTTTACTTCAATTCTGTATTTTTGCCTTGTTTTTACAACCTGCGAACACTAGAGTAATATTACAGATCCGATAAGAAAAGAAGCCATGAAACTGCCTCTGGGTTCCTCCCCTGGCTGAGTCCCTATCCTGATGTTCTTCCATGATGGACTGTAATGTGGAAGTGCACTTAGCCTATTCTTCCCAAGGTTGCTTATAGTCATAATGCTTTATCACAGCAATGGAAACCCTAACTTGGTCTCCTTGTATTCTAACATGGTGGAAGGAGCAAGGCAGCTCTTTGGGACCCTCTTTAATAAAGGCACTAATCATATTGACAAAGCTCCCTTGTGGCATAATCAATACCCACCAACCAACCTCCTAATACCACGGGAAGGGTGTCTGTGTGAGGAGAGTAAGCAGCAGGCAGATTTTGGAGAGACATGGATATTAGGAGCAAAGCGGTACCTTAAAATACAGTTCAGTATTTTTAGACTTAGATCAAGAGACAGGAGAACATTCTGTCTCTTCTTTCGTGACAATTGGATTTGGTGCTGAACACTCTGGGTTTTGACTAGGAAACTTTTTGTTTGTTTATAAGCCCGAGTCATGAAAACACTGAGCCCAAGGCAGAATAACTTATTTTACCCCTACAGGGCAGCTTCTCTTTTCTATTCCATTTTGGTTACTTTTCATGCAAGAAAAAAAAAGATTTATTAAGTCATAAAGGGACTTTCTGAGGTAAAATAATAAAATAATTGTCTTTTCTTAGTCTTAAAGATACAGGTTGTGGTGAGAGAGAACAGAAAATTCGGACACCACCACAGGTTTTATTGTAGTTAAATCTCTTTGTCATGCTAGGGGGAATTCTCACCTTTACTTGGAAGTCCAGGTACAGAGTACGACCTAAATCAAAGGGCTTGAATTGAGGCCTCATTGCCTGATGTGTTACTCTGTGACATAGAATGTCTTCATGACTTTTTTCATCCTTACAGCATAGTTTTTCATCCTTACAGCATAATTTCTCAAGAGAAATTAAAGAAAGCAATGACTGCCTTTTCCCTACCTGAACATTATTACAGTCCCGTGATCTATCTTCATTCCCTGCATCTTGTCCAGTCACTTTTCCCAAACTTCCTATCTCAAATTCATTCTCAACACACTCAGATTCTTGGCTGTGAATCTCCTTGGTTCTGACATCTAATCAAACATCCCACTTGTGGTCCACACCTTCATTTCACACTTGATTTCACACATGAGCCCCCCACGATTGGTGTCTGTGTTGACATCCATATATTTGTCTTTCAGGTTCTTCATGGGAACATTCCTTTCTCTTTTCAGCTACATCAGTCCTGCCATGGGAGGAATGTGTGAACAAAGCCAAGCAATGGAGTTCAAGAAGAGAAGATTTATAGAGATAGAGGAAGAAAAAGTATCCAGCTATAGGTAAGTCATGGTGAGTTGGAAGCTCCTAGAGGACACACAATTGAATATTATACTTTAGAGCTGGAAGTGTGCATGGAGACATCACAAACCTATTAATGCTATTGGATCCAAGAATGAGGCTAATAATCTCTAAGAGCAACGAGATGAGGAAAGGGGGCATAAGGCAGATGCCACTGGGAGTGAGGATCATGCTTCCAGGACAAGAAGTAATATTTGGGAGAGCAACGCTTACAGAGAAGTGAGAGTCCATTTAGCCAGGCTGCAGGAAACAGGAGAAGGGCTGTGTCTGTACAGTCATTTGCCTGTTGGTATCTGTGTGTTCCATGTGCCATGCAGTCATTAATGGTAAGGGGAGGGAAACTGCATCATAATTTTATACAGGAAATAAAAGCTGTTGGAGTCAGAGTTCTTGGAAAGGGTCACCTGGAAACATGCATAGACTTTCTATTATTGCTAGCACTTGTTTCAGTCTGGGCAAACCTGGTTCATATGTGGTGATTCCTCTCCCCCAGTGTGTCTCTGCCTCCCAGAGATGCTAGAATGATTGAGGTTTGTCACCAGGGCTACTTCCTAGAACTCTTTAATTTCAGTTTGTTATTCATCAGAAACGGAGAAGATGATAATCTTTTCATAACTCATAAAAGCAAGATGATGTCTCTCTCTCTCTCTCCTTCTCTCTCTCTTCCTCTCTTCTTCTTCTTCTTCTTCTTCTTCTTCTTCTTCTTCTTCTTCTTCTTCTTCTTCTTCTTCTTCTTCTTCTTCCTCCTCCTCATCCTCCTCCTTCTTTTCTCTCTCTCTCTCTCTCTCTCTCTCTCTCTCTCTCTCTCTGTAGGCAATGCAGGCATGAAGAGTAAATATAAATATTGCAAGGTTGCAGTAACCTGCATGGTTTGGATCCAGGAACCCTAATGAAGCAAAGAAGACACAGTGACAAAGAAGCTGAGGTCAGGTGAGGTTGGCTTCTACTGCCCACCGAAACCTGGAATCCCATTGTGTTTTATTAGGTACAGCACAGGAGGAGGGATTAGCTAGTTTCCAGAGGAGGTCTCCACAGGGGAGCATCTCAGGCTGTGATTATCTGGGAAGAGAAAGTTACAGTAGCTAGTCTATGCATACACTACCCAATCATTTATAAACACTCATGCTGGAAATGTGGAGGAAAGCTTTGCCATTTCTCTTGAGCCTGGGCCACACCGGTGACGGATTTGCCAATTCCCCATAGGTCTGAAGTCTTGACATCCTTGGCATGGCCATGTCCGTGTCAAATTTGCACCATCACTCCATACTTTACTCTCTCCAACTTTCCCTCCTTTTATACACGGAGATCTTAATTTTCAGAGCTGATAGTTGAACTTGGAGCTTCACATGTCATTTGAATCCACTGAGAATGCTAATAAAATGCCATTCTCAAAGAAGGAAGAAAGGAAAAGGGAATAGGCTTGGTTCATGGATACCTCTCAGTCTCTGGGTCGTGAAGGGAAGCCCAGTGTTGACTGTCCAATAGGAGCTGACTCAAGGCAGC
The DNA here is from genome assembly GCA_030674055.1 of Rhabdomys pumilio. Classification (NCBI taxonomy): domain Eukaryota; kingdom Metazoa; phylum Chordata; class Mammalia; order Rodentia; family Muridae; genus Rhabdomys; species Rhabdomys pumilio. The sequence continues at coordinate 22,235,221 of JANHMN010000020.1, forward strand.
CTGGCTAAGGCTGGGAGGGAAGCTGTCTGTGTCTGAAATGCATCCATACAGCCAGATCTTGCTTTCCCACATTCTTATGTTATTTCCCCCTCTTATCTTTCTTGGAATCCATGGAAACAGTCAAGCTGATTCACAGTCTCTAACAGTCCACATGAGCCTCCTACAGTTGGGGCGTCTGATAGCTGGACAGTGGAAATTTTGCAATGGAACTGTTAACTACTGAACCATTAGTGTCTTGTTTCTTATAACAAAATTATGTCTGAAGGCTAAATATGTGATGCCCCTCTTTAAAACGGAATGTTAAATGTTGCAATATTTAGGGGTTAGGAGGAATAATTACTGAAAATTTTCCTTCTACACATAATAAAATTCTCAGTTTGGGCAGAATGCTGCCCAGCCTACTTTGCTATACAACTTATGGTCACTTACAAGGGGCCACACAAGTTTCCCAGGGAAAACTTGAGAGGGACATCATTAACTGGCTTCCTTGCTCAAAGCAGTTGTAGTTGCTCCCCTGGATGTTTTTATTTGTTGCTGAATGGACTTTCCAGAGTTGCAGGAAGGAAGCTGAACCCTCAGGCAAAGTCCTGAGAAGTAGAATCCTGGAGGATTCTTGGCAGACCTAAGCCCAGTTCCCCCGCCCTGGTAGGCATCTGAACATTTGTCCCCGGGTGTGGGCTGTGGCTTTGGGTACTTGAGGCTTCCCAGGAGGCCTGGATCAACCTCTGTTTGAAGTCAGTCCTTTCTCCTATGGGCAGTGCAGCCACGTACCTTCCCTCTCCTCTGACCCTCGCCCCAGGGAAGAAACCTCCCTCTTTCCTGTCTGCTTTTAAAATAACATTTTTTCTATAGATACAAATCTTTGTTCTTTTAAGTCCTCTCCCCCCGTTTTTTTTTTTAATTCTTTTTACCATCATCAAATCACTGCTTTAGTCAAAAGGCAGTTCTTTTGTGGAAGACAAAGACAGCTTAAACTTCAGCTGCTTCAGGAGCAGTTGAGAAAGGGGAAAAACAAAACAAAGAAACAAGCACAAAGCCCAGCTCATTGCCATATGAAATGGCAATTACTTCATAAAATTAATTCAGCTTACTAACAGCCTAATAGGTAGGAAAAAAAAAGCCAAAAATCAAAAACAGCCCACACCCCTATTTTCTATGTTTTCTTCCAGAGGTTAGGCTATGGAAGACCAAACAAGTATTATATTTTGGGGGGGGAGACAGAAATCATTAACTGGCTAACTGGGCTTTGTACAGCAAAAGCATGGCTTACAGACTCAGCTCTTCTTCTTGCAACTCCCACAAAGACCCTGGGATGGCTTTCTTACCTTTGTGGACTTTGGTCTCTATTTGACTCAGCCCTGATGTTTTTCCTACACCAGTATGTTAAAATGCCAATTTGGGATTGGTAGGCCTTGATAGTATACTTATTTCATTCACTAAAGAATAAAAAGATTTTTTAGGCAGGATAAATTTTATTTAGATGAAACTATGAAATACAAGTTCTTGGCAGAAGACATCCCACTCTGGTATCCTCCTTGCTCTAATATCAATTCACAAACAACTTGTTTTTTAAAAGGCATCACATGGTTTTGATTTTGACACTGTGGAGCCCAGGACACTCCTCACGCACTTGCTACTCTTCCTTTGGGAGCTCAGGACACACATTCGGTCATTGGCAGACACCAAGGAAGAAAGAAATAACGTGTTTTGTGGTCACTGTATCAAGAATTCCCATCAAAAGCCTTTTCACATTGCTGAATATAGGAAAAATAACATTTTTTTCCTACATTTTCTTCCTGAAAGCTCATGCTGTTTGGTATTTTCTTTTACTTGCTTTTCCATCTCTCACGGTATTGGTAACATTTATGTTGCTGTATTAAAAACACTATGGGGCTGGAGAGATGGCTCAGTGGTTAAGAGCACTGGCTGCTCTTTCAGAGGTCCTGAGTTCAATTCCCAGCAACCACATGGTGGCTTACAACCATCTGTAGTGGGATCCGATGCCCTCTTCTGGTGTATCTGAAGACAACTACAGTGTGCTCATATAAATAAATAAATCTTAAAAGCAAAAAAACAAAAAAACAAAAAAACAATACAAAACCCACTATGACTAAAAGCATCTTATTGAAGAGAGCATTTACTTGAGACTGATGGTTACTGAGGGATAGAAGTCCCTTATGGTGAAGAGGCATTGCAGCAAGTCACAGGCATAGTGGCAGGAGCGGGAAGCTGAAAGAACACATCTTAACCATGAATATGAGGCAGAGAGTGAACAAGAACTGGTGCAAGGCTGTGAGCTTTCAGAGCATGCTCCCAGTAACATACTTCCTCCAGCAAACTCACAGCATCTCCTCAAATAGCACCGCTATTTGGAAAAAAAGGAAGAGAGAGAGAAAGAGAGAGAGAGAGAGAGAGAGAGAGAGAGAGAGAGAGAGAAGACAAAGAGAAAGAAGAATTGAGGAAGTTCTTGAACTAGAACAGGATGGTACAGCAGAGTAGGGAAGGGTAGGATTTAAGGTACGTAGGGTACATAAGTGAGTAAATAGAATACAGCTCCCATTGGATGAGTGTTCGTTACATGTTAGACTCTGGTATATGTATTACGTCACTAATCTTTAAACCTAAGACAACTGTGACATCTCTGTGGTATAAATCTCAGGATAGATCTGCATAGAGATATCATGAAATCTCACACATCATATTCTATCATTTGGACATGGATTTGGCATCTGGTGGGTTCAGCAAGGACAGGAGAAACAAGAAAGTGAGTACAAAGATATTCTTATATGCTTCCATATATGAATGGATGTCTCTATACCTGTGAAACTGTCTTTTATGTTCATCTTAATGGTTGTTGAAGGGAGTATGACACCTGAACTTTTGGGAAAAGCCAATTGACTTGCCTAACTCATCCAATCAGCTGACAACCTTCAACAGACCAAAAAGGTCAGCTTCTTGAAACAAGAGAGAACTCTCAAAAAATACGCAAGAGTTCATAATTCATCTGCAATGTCAATTCTTGACTCTCCAGCACATGCACACACACCTTATTGGTTTTATTTCTTGGAGAACCCTGATACCTGATCCAATAAAGCCAAGAAATACAAATAGCTGCAACTAAAAGATGGTTATAAGGCTAAGATTACAAGTCACTAGCCATGGTTATAATCACTGCATAGAAATACGGAAGAAAACAAGCACTTAAAACTGTTTGCCATTAGTTTGAATGTTCTTTCCTCAACTCAGGTGACTGCCAATGTGGAATTAAACTCTCTATATGATAAATTATGTATCTTATATATGTATTTTTAGGTAGCACACACACATACACACACTTTGGGCCAAGAATCACCATATGAGTCTATGGGTGAGACATAGACATGGACAATGCTGCCTTCTGCTCATCTAGGGTGGCAAGAGATGAGCTTGGCAGCTCGACTGAGAGGCAGAAATAGTATACGCCCTTCTCTTGTGGACCCCATGACTGAGAAAACATTTCCTTAATTTACAACATGCCTCATTTCTCTTATAGAGGCATAAGCAGCAAGAGGGCCTCCCTCTAAGAGCCTGGGATTTGTATTGAAGGCCCAGTGTGCTAGGTACCAGAGAGCATGTATGGACATTAGCAGAACACAGTGCAGTTCTTCTAGCTCAAGAGAACCCAGCTCTAGGATGGTACCGCAGGGACTCAATAAAACCATATTAAAAGACTGAAAATGTCATGGTGACATTATCTTTTGGAAATACCAGACCATCAGTTAAAGTGCTGTTTCCCAGCGGTACCGTTTGCAGGATTTGTAGCTGGAATTTGCGGGTTGTCGATGGCAGTTCTCAGAAGAGACCTTCTTGAGAGCTGCCATACAGCTGAAACTCTTCCTCCTACTCAACTCAGCGGGAATCATATCAAATTGTGCCGCCTATGCACATCCTGGCACGGTTTTTACTGTTGGTAACTGGCCATCAATCAGGGCCGTATGACAACAAATTGCATTTAGTTACAGAAAAAAGATTGAGAGTAAAAACACATGTGCCTAAGGCTCCATGTTTCCTGTGACGAGTGTCATTGATTTTTATAGGGCTACTGAGCACACTTGAAGCAGCAGAGATTTTTATTTCTTTTTGTAGAGGTTTATAAGAACTCCATCAATAGTGTAGATCCCCTGGCCACATCGAGAATGAGGAGACATGGGGATATTTTTGCTAAATGGTGTAAATGCCTTCTAGCAAATGCAGCTTTAAAGTTCATCTCGTCTCTCTTTGATGTCCGTTAAGGGTTTGGGTTGATTTCCCAAAGGGACATAGACTTATAAGAATCTAAGCTCGAAGGTTAGAAACAATGGATTGATAGCCTAATAGCGTGATGGAATGAAGGATAAATTAAATACTTTGTTGGTGGATTATTAGCTCATGTTCAGACACTTAAGTTTTGTCTTCACTCTTAAAATGTTCTTATCCATTATCATTTGTTCCCATTTTTCTTTTATGTGATGTGTCTGTGCACATGACACCACATGCACGCAGAGATAAGAGGACAGGTTGCTGGCGTTAATTCTCTCCTGCCATGTGGATTACAGCAATCAAAGTCAGCTCTTCAACTTTGGAAGCACATGGCTTCACCAGCTAAGCCATCTTGCTAAAACTTCTTTCTTGTTCTTAATACGTTTGTTACACTCCATAGATATTTTCCCCAAATTATCAACATTACCGTTATTGTTATTATTTTCGTGTTTTATTTGATATGGTTATTAGTATATAAACATGGGCTAGATACTTACAGATGGTGAGGAAATATAGATAAATTACACCTTTATGACAACATAGATACCTTCCCCCTTTATGAGCATTCAGTCTGTAATAATAACAGTTAGCTCCAAATTAATATTGAAATCTGTATAGCACTTTTTAGATTATTTAATATATTCATATAAACTATTTCTTTGAGGCTTTTGATAACCACTTTTACAATGAGTGGGTTAAATGAGTATTTTCATGTGTATATGGGTAGGTTAAATTAATATTTTTGTGCATATGTGTGTAATGTTTATATGCATATTTGCATGTAGAGGCCCAAGATTGATATTAAGAGTCTTCCTTGGTTGCTCTTCTATCTTTTTCTTTGAGGTAGAGTCTCTCAATGAAAACAAGAAGCAGCCTAAGCAGCTAATCTCACTAGCCATTTGCTTTGGGATCTCACCATCTCCACATTCTAAAACTGGAAGTATATGAGGGATATATGCCCACTTGACATTTACACAGGTTCTGGTCATTTGAACTATGGTTCTTTTGCTTAAGTGCTTTAACAAATTATTCATGTCTCCAGCCCCAAGTTAAGTCACCATCATATGTCTAAACGTAAAAGATTAAGTAAGTTGCATTACCCTTGCCTTTGCCTGTCCTGGATGAAGTATGTTGTTGCTTCAAATTAGGTACTCTCTTCACTTACGCTGTGTAATATTGAGCACGTGTTCCTGTTTTAAACGTAAGAATATATATATATATATATATATATATATATATATATATATATATGTGATATTCCTAGTCTATGTCTAATGGAGTAACCATGTATGCCTGCCATGGGAAGTAAAGAATTTAGGTATGGTGCTACTATACCTGAAATGTGGAAGTCAGATCTGCTAGCTGATTGCTTGTGGAGAAAATATTCTTCATTTTCCAATGTTCTCTTTCATACCATTACAAACTCACAACGTCTATGAATAAGGAATCACAAAGGATATTAGTGATGGATATCACAGCAAAAGCATGAAGGTGGCCAGCCTCTAACTGATGCCAACATGCAGCAGGGCAGGTTGAATAAACTACAAAAATCAAGTCCAGAATCCTTGCTGAACACATCTGAAATTCACTGACCTACTAAATATTTCTGTTTTGATGTCAACAAATCAGCCTGGTGTTTTAAACCTCTATTAGTGCGTTTTCTTATGTGCAACTAACAGAAATGGCTGAGACAGCTCATTTGGAGTATGCATAGTTAGAATGGAAGAATGGCAGAGACGAATATCTTCTATAAAATTTAACTTGTGAAAAATAAGAGAAAAAAAAAATCTTCCTGTCCATTCATTTTAAAGAATAAATAAAAGGATATAGAAATAATGTGTAGAGCTTCAAAAATGAAAGACTCTGGGATATGTTAACAAGTGTCAGCTTCCTTAAGACTAGGAAGAAGTTTAGCTCTAGAACATGATTCTACTCAAGAGGAGCCTTTTCTGTTTTAGTTAATATCAATCTCACAGAAAAATGAATGCTTCCGTCCATTACAGCGGCCTAATAACTGGACAAATTGGTGTGCTCACAAAGTAATTGATTTCCTGCTACCTTTGGGACAATGTTCTCCACAAAGTAATAAACTTAAAGTCCTTGCAACACAATGTTTAGCTTCCCGACAAAGTTGGTCACTCATTATGTTAAATAAGAATTACTATTTTCCTAAAAACTATAAATACATAAGAACATTTATTATGGATAAACCCTTGATTAAAAATTCCAAAAAATATACAAATTAAACAATCAATATGGCCCCTGGCAGTAGCATGGACCATGGACATCAATGCGGCTTCAGGCTTCAGCACAGACCACTGAGATCTGCATGAGCCTCTGTGGCAGCATGGTTCACCAGCATCAATATGACTGCCAGACAGAGGTGGATGTGGCAAGTACCCACTTGTCAAGGGAGTGGTGAGCATGGCCCAGTCGAATCTCATTTTTGGCTTGTGTATATATGGTCTCAAGACTTACTACAGTGCATTTAACAGCCAACAAAAGGGCTCATCCCTGAGAGAGGTTAGGTCTTCTTCTCTTAGCAGTTGATATTTGCCTGTAGTTCTCTGTGTAGGGGTGGGATCCTATGACATTTCTCCCCTTCCATGTTAGAATACTTATTGATACTGCTATTGTTCCAGTTTTCTTTGTGCAACTACATCTAAGAGATACTGTTTCACAGCAGACTTCCTGGCATTTGGGCTCTTATGGTACTTCTGCCCTGGTCTTCCACAATGCTATCTGAGGTATAGATGCAGTGGCTGAAATATATATACATACATACACACATATATTTCTTGGACCTGGGTTCCCTAAAATACATTGATCCTTGTATTGTGTCCAGTTGTGGGTTTATGCGACAGTTTTCACTTTCTGTAGAGAGAAGCTTCTTTGAAGAAAGGTAGTAACCACTCTTAATTATGGGTAGAAGGATAAGATTTAGAATGTAGTAAGGTACTATGCTAATCTAGCAAAGTGTTGGGAGTAGATTCTTTTCCGACAACCATGACCTCACTAGCTGCCAAGAGCTGGCTAGGTTTCTGCTTGGCCTTAAGTGCAATTAGACAGCTGTTGGTTGCCACCAACATGTGAGTGCCATTTACTGCACCTTCCTATGTGTTTTGCCATACTGTTAAGTGCCATGGTTCATAGGTGTTATAGCCTAATTGCTTCCTTCCCTTGGAAGTTTGCATAGTATATTCTGGAACCAGAGGAGATAGACTGCAGGAAAAGGGACTTCAGGTCTTATCCAACACTACTCATTGTGCATCCGAAGTGTGGTGTCTTCAGCAATAGAGGCCCATCTTCAACCTCTGAAAGGCAGCAACTGTTATACCTATAATCTATATTGTTTGGGGAGTCATTTGGATTTTTCTGACCAGCCCTACAAAAGGCTTTTTGTGTCTGGAACTAGGGTTTTTGTCAGTCTATATTTTTTGGGGGGAACATTTTCAATCCAATGGTTTAACTACCATATATATATTTCCATAGATAGATAGATAGATAGATAGATACATACATACATACATACATACATACATACATATAATTTAAGGTGAATATAAAAATAATATGATTCTCTAAGACTTTATCAAATAACCAATTCTTTATCCCTATTTCTATTTGTGTATTAACTTGCTACCCACTTCCCCAGTTGGAGCCCCTCCGCATTATTCCACTTCCCTTTTCATAACATCCACATTTTGCCACTCCCTCCCCTTACCCTCGCCCATCTGTGACCCCTGTATGCATTCCTGATTTCTATGGTTACTCCATGTTACATACTCACATCTGAATTTGGAACTAGGAAGCACAGATACGAAAGCATGTGACATTTCTGGGCTTACTTTACTTCACTCAATATAATCTTTTCTAGGTCCATCCATATATCTACAAACTTCATTATTTTATTTTTTAACAGATGAATAGTATTCCATGATTTATATTACCACACATTCATTATCCATTCATCTTTTAAAGGACATTTAAGTTTCCATTTCCTGGATGTTGTGAATAGAGCGGCAATTGTTGAGCAACATTGTTGAGCAAGTATCTATGAAATAAAATACTGAGTTATTTGGGCGTATGGCAAACCGTAGTATAGCCGGGTCATATAGTAGATTTATTTTTGCATTTTTTGAGGATTCTACACTCATGAAGTTAATATGGAAAGTCTTAAAATGAAATTAAGTTTTATCAATTTTTAGGAAGTTGTGATTTCTTTTTGATGAAAATATAATATCTTTTAAACATTTTTATAGTGTATATGGGTGTTTACATGTAGAAGCATATGCTACAGCATTTGTAGAGATAAGGGGACAACTTGTAAAAGTTGCTCCTCTTCTTCCACTGTGTGGATCCTGGGGATCAGTCTCGGTGGCAGCTACCTTTACCTGCTGAGCCATCTGTGATGAATTTTTAAAAAAGACCTATGTATTTATTTTATTTATATGAGTACACTGTAGCTGCCTTCTGACACACCAGAAGATGGCATTGGATCCTATTACAGATGGTTGTGAGCCACCACGTGGTTGCTGGAAATTGAACTCAGGACCTCTGGAAGAGCAGTCGGTGCTCTTAAGTGCTGAGCCATCTCTGCAGCCCAGTAGTAACATTTTTTTGAAAATTGATGTTATTTTATGGGTTTCAGCTTGACCTTGGATAAGTCTTAAACTCTTTGGGCTTGCTTTTTTACCTATAAAAATGTCAATTACTAAGATTGTCTTTATTTGAAAATTATAGTGTAACTATAGAGGCATCAGTAGCAAAGTCCCAGATCTCAATGGTTATAATAAACATTGTGGTAAAATGTATAAAGACTGATCTTCATTGTAGCTGTAACCACAGTCAGCAACTGAATGATCACTAATGACTGTAATTGATCCCCCATGATTTTTCATACTCTGAGTTTGATTGGACTTGGCTCAGATCACAGAGATACAATCCACCAAGGAGCACTGAAGCTTCTCCTTATTGTTCATGGAACAGAAAGAAGTGTCCAGAACAATCCAATAGGCAAACAAAGCAGGCAGGCTGCACTCCCAGCAGCTCATTTGACAATGACAGCTCTATCCAAGTAGTGGGGTTAAAGAAGAAAGCCCTCCAAATGGAAAAACACAAACTCATTGGTTGAGTTAGAAGTGCTCTATTGATATCTTTGCACATTGCCATCAAATTGAAACCATCCAGAGATTTCTTTTTGATAACTGGAGAATTATTTGGATTTCAGAGCAATTACGTGGAAACTTGACTTTGAAGAAGAAACAAGATCAAAATCAGCACCAGTTTCTTCTCGACTTGTCTTTCTTTCAAATATAAACCCTCAATATACAACCATGCTGTAGAAAAGAGATAGTTGAGTTTAAAGAAAGAAAAAGCATTCTTAGTACATTTTATAGGAGTTTTCCTTGTTCAACAATGTATTTTGTTTGTACAATAAAAAATTAAAATGTAGAATAACGTTTTCTAGATAAGAAAACAAGTAAAGACATATTACTACCACTTCTTTTTGACAGTAATACTATATGCTAGTTTTGATGAAATTAGGATAAAAATTTGATGTGAATTAAAGTGATAATCATTGTTTTGTCCTACTAATATCTCTGAAATGCATAGGACACCTGTGACACACAGCTGCAGCCTTTTAGTTCTGTCTTAAAGAGCATTTTTCACTGGTGATAAAAACATGTTTTAGTCTTTCCAGATGTGTGATCATTTTTCCCCAGGAAAAGTCTGCTCAGACAACACAATTTGGTAGCTGAGAACTCAGGTTCTGGAGCTTCCTTGAGTCTGAATCTTAGCCCAGGAAGATTCCAGTGTGTGACGCTTGACACTCATTTACCTCCTGGAGGTTCCATTTTCTTCTCTTCAAAATGGAGCTAACTATAGCACTGACCCAAGCAGCTGTTAAACAGATTGAAATGATAATGCAATGTGTTAGCACATTTACTTACTTCAGCCTTAATAAAGCAACCAGAGCACAGGAAGTGTTCAACAGATTATGATGATTATTGCTAAAAAATGATTTTAGCATTAATTATCAGAAATACATAGCTACTCCTACTCAGTTATCAGCTCGGTGTAGGTCCTTGTTTTCATCTTTAATAGAAGGTTCTATACTATATTATTCCCAAGGCATCTTTCAGCTGTGGTTCTCCACAGGATGGTGCAGTTCTAATACTCATGACTTGCAAGCCCACTGCACATATTTTCCTAACAGTATATAAACTAGCAGAGTTTCTGTAAATACTGACATACGATTAAACACTAAATCAAGGAGAAAGGCGTGAGAGGGACTTAAAGAAGACTTTAAGAAGCAAGACAACCATTTATTCCTGAGGCAACATGCTACAGGACTTGAAGTGACTAAAGGAGCATGACAACGCACTGCTAGTTTGACAATGTATTTACTTTAGAAATTCCAAGCATGTCACAAAGATGTCTCCTTTATACTTTAGAAACTTAGATGGGAGTGCTGTAAATTTCATACAGCTCATCAATTATCATCTAAGGGTTTATTTTTATCCACAGAAACATATGGATTGGGCCCAGAGAAGAAAACCAACTTTAGGCCAAAAGTTTTGTTAAACTCTTAAATCTCCATTCTAAACCAGTGGGAACTGTGAGTTCTTGTCTGTAAGGCATCAGAGTGTTAACGTGTTAGTCTTGAAGGTAAGCAGACTGCTTTTGGCACTCTCTGCGGTAGTTTGGTTTGGCACGGAAGGCATTCTTCATTAGTTCTTTATTAGTATTAAAATACCATCATTGACTTCATTATGCTTTAAATAGCTCCGCTCTCCATTCGGAAGTGCTCGTGCTCGTGCTCAGCAGATTTGCCAAGCTTTTCTATAAATCTCATAGCAGATGCTGAGATGCATTTGGCATGATGTGACTCAAGTTTTGGGTAATGGTCCATGTTTCCTCAGTTTGGCAAAGACAGGAATTTGTACCAACTACCTTTTCTGGCCTTGTGACTATGATAAATGTGTGTGTGTGTGTGTGTGTGTGTGTGTGTGTGTGTGTGTGTGTAAAGATGTAATGTTCTAGACCTTGAAGTCAAAGTTACCTTTGCTTATCTTTAGTCTTGTTTAATAGTCCTGTACTATCAATCTTTGTATCTGACTGTCTTAGGGTTTTCATTGTTGTGAAGAGACACCATGACCAAAGCACCTCTTATAAAGGATAACATTTATTTGGGGTTGGTTTACATTTTCAGAGGTTGAATCTATTATCACCATGACAGAAAGCATGTCAGAATGAAGGCATATGTAATACTGGAGGGGCTGAAAGATACATCTTGATCTGAAGGTAACCAAGAAAAGACTGGCTTATAGGCAGCTAAGAGGGGAGTCTCAAAGTCCACCCACAAAGTGAAACATGTTCTTCAACAAGACCACACCTACTCCAACAAGGCCACATCTCCCAACAGTGCCAGTCCCTGGGCCAAGCATATTCAAACCACCTCACTGACCCAGCACTTTTCCTTTTGTGACTATTGGTTAAATATCCACCAACCTTCATAGACCTCTAGCCTGAACCAACCCTAAGGTTAAGAACACTTTAATATCTAAGTTCTGTGAAATACTTCACCCAGCAGATGACAATATCTAAATCCCTATGCATGTGTCTGTCTTTGGCTCACCTATTAAGGGACATTAAAACAGTCCCAAGTAGACATGGTGAGGTATTTCAAGATCCTTACAATTGAACATTAATTCTTACACCCGAGGGGTGGCAACAGGAGCTAAATACCACATCTAAGGACATCTTTTTCTGTCCCTTCCTTCTACTGGCATTGCAGATTCCTCCAAACACTGCACTATGAGTATTGTGTTTCCATTTGAGTCCCATCAAACTGACTCAGATATGCAATTTAAGAATATGTCAATCTTTATTTCTAAATGTAAGCAAAACAGGACATGGTGGAACCTACATTTATATAATCTCAACACTAGGGAGGCCTTGGCAAGAGGAGTTCTGTGACTTGAAGCCTAGTCTTTATAGTGAGCTCCAGGACAGAAAGAGCTACATAGAGATATTGTCTCCAACAATAACAACAGCAGCAGCAGCAGCAGCAGCAACAACAACAACAACAACAAAATGACCGATATCAAAATGTACGGATATGCACCTTCTTAGAGCACTGCTGTCCACTGAAAATTTTGTGACAATAGACACATTCTACACCTCTGGTAATCACTGGCCACAGCCATGTACTGAGCATTTTAAATATAGATATTGTAACACAAACATTGAGTTTATACTTCATTTTAAGTGCTTTCAAAGCCCCAGAAATTCATTGACCATGTGCAAAATTATGTCATAAGCAGCATTGTAATGGATATTTAGTTCTACAGCAAAGAAATGTAGACTTCCAATATTCTGTAATTTAGAATGTTACCAGAATCTTATAGTGGTATAAACAGGAATCCAACGAGAGTCATCAGATAGTTCATAATATTCAATTTGAATCATTTCCTGTAAGCAAATAAAAATAATGATATTAGGAAGAGAATGACAGCCCATTTTACAAATACACACAAGTAACATTACACAAACTTTGAGCAAGTTGTGTGTGTGTGTGTGTAACTTAAAGAAAAAAAAGAGCACGAATTTGACAAAGAACAAGAAGGGTAAGGTGTATGAACAGAGAAAAAATGAGGAAACAATGTAATTATATTATAGTCTAAAAAGATTAAGAGGAACTGACTATATTAAATGTGATAATTGATCACTTTAAAGAAAGACATAATTTTCAGACAAAAGTTTTGATTTATTGGAGACTCAGAGGTTAAGAATAGCTCTTCTACTGCTTCCTCAAACCATGGTGATAAGTAATAAAACAACTAGCTGAACTTGGAATTCCAGTTCTCGCTTCCCTGCTGTTCACTTTTATCTTAAACCCCTCTATTGAGAATATTATGCTATAACCAGTAAAATGAATTATACTGTCTGTGGCTGGCGTGGGACCTAGCGAGAACAAATGCTTGGTGAAAGCCTCTCTGAGCTGAAAGTATGGGTGGCATGAAAGAAAAGGATGACAGATTTTTAAATTGCTGTTTGTTTATCCAAGAGGTTTGACAACTCAACAGGTACAAAAACCAGTGACACACACATTGACCTTACTGCACGCCTGTGTGCTCATTTCTTCTCATACGTTTAGACATCATTTCGGTTTTCTTCTCTGTATAATACATATAACAACAATAAAGTGACAGTCCGACCACTGTGCTTCAAATACCAACTCTGAATTAAAACCAAACAATCAAACTTTATTCTGTAACAATTACGAGCAACCATGCCCCAGGAACAGAAATCCACACTACTAGAGTATCATGGTTTCCCTTGAAAGAGTTCACATGATTGTAATTATAGTTACACAAGAGAAGAGGTGAACCCTGGTCTAAAACTTCTGCCTATATGATATTAAACTTGTCCAATCATATAGACAAATGCTAGAATCATGTGTGCCAGGCAGTGTGAGGAAGGGTAGACAAGGAATGGTTTCATAAGTAGAACATCAGCTTTCCAAGATAAAGTTATGTAGTGGGTTGCTGATGACAGCCACAAAACATTACAGATGTGTTTAACACCTCTGAAGTGAACTCAAAGACAGGCAATGTGACAAATATTATATCAAGTACATTTTAACACAAAACAGAATTGAATGAAAACAAGTGTGACATACTTAAAGTTCCTTTCATTTGACTTACAGTTTGGGAGATGAGGTCTCCATTGGAATCTGAAGACAGTGATGTTCTGATTGCTTTCTCTCTTCTATTAATACATATTTATTTTGCTATTAATGTCATATTATGAATCATAAGACATTTTGCACAGGACGAGAGCAATTGCCTTTTTAACTGTTTTTTTTTCCTTGTTGACTTGTACCCCCCCCATGCCTACAACACTGTCTGACATATGGTAGGCAACCCGTAAATATTTGTTGAATAAATGGAAAAAAATCAAAGACAGTGCCTTCTTTTAAAGCAGAGCTGGCCTCTGGTATCTTGTTGCTTCTTTGATGTTTCTATGTTGGCAAGAAGTAAGCAAACAACCAGGCAAATGTGGGCTTGGCTGGACAACTAAAAACCGATTACTTTTCCCCATGACTCAGTTCAGACCAGGTTATTCCTCAGGCATCTGTAGTCTGGTGGTAGTTTGTTCAAAAAAAATTGTGTGCTCATTGTGTACAGAGGGATTTTTATCTGCAACCATAAAACCTCAAATTGCATCTCCTATTTTTGTTTTAGGATTTGGAGCCAAACTATGTTAGAGACAGGAAAAATGAGCAATCATTTTAACAACTGAAGGTAAAAACTTCATAATCACAGGGAAAATTTTTTAAAGGGTTACTTTTTCTCCACACTTTCCCTAATCGTTGCTGGAGGTGCTCTTGTCTGTTAAGAAGCAGGGTTTGTGAAACTAGAACTGACAGCGACACGATTTCCACTGTGTTCGACTCACAACACGAGTTGATGATTGATCATTTTTCCATTTCATTTGTGAGAAGTTTCCCTGTGTCACTGGCAAGTCTTTGAGTGACTTTCCTCTCCTGAGTACAGTCTGCAGATGGGATCCTAAGATGCAGAGTGAACTTGAGGAGAGTTCTACCAACAAGAATTACCCACACCACATCCTCTGGGGCTGAACAAAAGCTCAAGCCTGGAAAAGATAAAATCCAGAGGTAACTGGGCCTATCAAAAAGTTCAGGGAAACACATGAGAGGATTAAGCAAATTAATGGTTGGGGGAGCATCCTCATAGAGGCAGGGGAAGAGAGGGAGGATAGCATAGGGGGTTTCCAGAGGGGAAACCTGGAAAGGGGATAACATTTGAAATGTAAATAAAGAAAATATCCAATACAAAAAAATTAAAACATTATATATATATATACCATTCTGCTAAAGCTAAGACTGATTCCTTGACTGATTCCTTGGTCAGGCTGGAAGAGTGAGCAGGTCCCTCTTCAGAGCAAGTTTTTAGAAGGGGTAAGAATTAAAATAAGCCTAAAAAGTCCACTCCCCAGCACAGGAACTCTGCAATTCTGAGAAGTATCACTCATCTCCATCACTGCAAAGAAAAAAATATTCAGGATTCACTGGGTGTGTAGCCTGAGAAGAGGGAATGGGTGCCAGTGGAGCCTATGCTTGCTGTAAAAATAGCTGAGGGCTCCATCAGGAGGAAAGGCCGGATCTACCTGCTGCTTGTTTACTCAGGCCTAATACTTGAGACAAGGGCATTCCACCCAACAAGCCCCAACATTATGGATGACACTGGAGCCGGTCCTTAAGGTGCCTTTATTTATTTATTTATTTATTTATTTATTTATTTATCTATCTATCTATGTATCTATATCTTTGCTTGTTACAGGTGTAGAATAACAGCCATGTAGTAAGACACACAACTCTGAAATGTAACATACAACATATTTATAGACATATGACATTTGAGATATTCTAGTAAGTTCCCTGATGCTGCTCCTATTCACTAGCCCCCAAAATGGAGGCACTGCTCTGATACCTCCATGAAAGATTAATTAGCTTTGCTTATTCTTCAATTTGTATTTAAACACACACAGAGAGACAGACAGACAGACAGTCAGAAAGACAGACTGACAGAGAGACAGAAAGAGAGACAGAGAGACAGAGAGAGAGAAGATGGAAATCTCATGTACATTTAAGTTGGATAAATATTTATCAGAAAGTTCTGAACAGATGGCAAAATAAAACCTTTCATTAGGCCTTTTAAATATATATGTATGTGTATATATATGTGTATAAAATTTTATACACACACACACACACACACATATATATATACATATATATATATATATATATATGTATATATATATACATATATATATGTATACACACACACACACACACTCATCTACAGTGTAATGATCATGAATCAGTATTTTCAACTTCATCGTGAAACCTCTGAAAGAAAATGAAATATAGCTTTGTGTCTAAACAACTCTGGCTGGTGAGTGTCAGAGAGCTCAGCTGAAGCCAGGCACTTAGGAATCCCTGTTGGAAACAGACTGGGATACTTCTTGTACTGCAGTGTGCCTTCATTTGCATGGACAAGAAAAATCGTACTCAAGTCACTTTTTTCCTGTCATCTGTGGTATACATTTTCCTTACAAATTTAAAATCTGTCATTTTGCCCTCATGAGTAAACTCTATGGTTCATTGTCCTATTTTTAACACTGAATGTGTGTTTACGCTCTATCAGCATATAGGCCAAAGAAGGTCTCAAATATTAAAATATGATGCTCTGTATACATTTATCATTGCTTGTTTTAATGTCAACTTGCCACAAATTAAAATCACCTGGATGGGGAACTGAACGGTTGTGGGATTGCCTGGATTGATGTGGGGGAGGCTCACAGACTGGACTGTGGGTGGCACCTTTTGGTGCAACTGGGCTATGAAAGGGTATTTCAAGTTGGAGATTATCTCACCTGTGATTTGGTCTGTTTCCGGTCCCTGTGTTGGTTTGTCCTCTTGTTTCTGCTGCCGAATCCGTAGGAGATAGCAGAACATGCATTTCTAGGCTTTCACTAGAGACGACTGGAGGACAGCAGTTCACTGAGCACTGTCTGGGCTTCCTGTACCAGATTGGGACTATGATGGCCCTCCACCTTGTGGAATGAATAACTACAGGTTGCCCAGCCCCAAATGAAAGATGACCCTTGTGAGACTATGACTGTTGAGGTATCCAAAACCAAGGACCAAGTCACTATCGTGTCCTCAGTTTGGGGGCGTAACTTAGCTGTCTGACTTAGGTTTCTCTGTTAAGTTTATATAAACACATACACACACACACACACACACACACACACAGAGAGACAGAGAGAGACACAGAGAGACACAGAGAGAGACAGACAGAGAAACAGAGAGAAATTTATTAAGATATATTTATTAAATATATTAAGATATACTTATTAAATATATTAATAAATATATTATTAAATATATTAATAAATATATTATTATAATATATTTAATAATAAATATAAATTTATTAAGATAGATAGATAGATAGATAGATAGATAGATAGATAGATAGATAGATAAAGGCCCCTTGGTTCCTTTCTGCCCTAATTAAATCACAACTTTATGCTTTAAATTTTAAAATCTTGGCTGAATAAGAAAATAATATTTGGTTCTACCTCATCTGTCTTTTTCTGTCCCTTTAGCAGCCTCCTGCAACTCTGGGTTATTCTTCTAAAACACTGTCAGTCCTTCTTTCCTGCTGGACTAACAGACAAGATTTATTTACTGAATAAACTCTGTCTCTCTTTTCAACTATCAGTAACTATTCGAGTTTGAGAACACTTACAGACACCAACATTTCTCTAATTAAATGGAAGTTTGAACAAGGCTACTTTGTTCTCTTGTATCTCCTACTGTGAGTTATAATGGAGTCAAGAACACCCAGCAATAACAGTGTTTGTGGTTTATTAGTTATAAATAATCAGGCAGTATTTATTTACCCAGAGTCCCTGTCTTTAAAAAGCTTTCACAGGTATCAGTGGCCAAAGTTAAGAATCTCCATGTCATTGCAAACCAGACTTCACTCCGGCTCCAACTGATTCTATCAGAGTTTTTGTGATTCAGACAAACTCAGTTCAGGCCAGAGGACCTGTGCTGTCAAGTGGCAGGGTCTGGAAAGATTGCTCCAGTAACGGAGTCGCCACTCTTCCTCTTCAGATCTTTTAGACTGTGACTTACAAGTGAGATTGCTTATACTAAATTTCATATTTCATGGGTTTGAAGCAGCTACCACGTAAGTTTCTCTTCTGCAAAGCATCATTTACATGATAATGCACAGAGCAGCTTTGTTCTGTAATTGGTGTCATTTTTTGTGTGTGGCAGCAGAAAATTAAGAGGGGTCAAGTTAATATAAACAACTCCCCCCAAAAACTAAAGCTGGCTTTATGTAATATAAAATATAAAACGATGGGTGAAGGAAAAGGTATGAAAATACTGAAAAAATCACAAAATGTCATCTGACCACCCAGGACAGCACCCAGTGCTGCTGTGAAGTGGTTTTCGGCTTTTCTTCCCTGTTTAGTTTTGACTAAGGTTCTTATCTCTCGGAAAACTGATGCTCAGTCATAACAAAGTCGACTTTACTAACACACTTCACAATTTTTAAAATTATTCCTCATTGTGTTTCCATAACAGTTGAATGTTCCAGTCATAAAACTTTGCATATTAAATCTATTTTTAATTTTTTAACTACTACAAATAAAACGTGTATAAATATCTTTATTTCATAAGATATTTTTATGACTATTTCCTTGAGCAGACAACATGAAAATTAAACGTAGGTTAAAGGTAAGAATCACCATCTTAAGAGTATATACTAGCATTTTTTAGCCAAAATTTTTCATATCCTATATATGTCTAGTGTTGGTTTAACACCATTTTAGTTACCTTTCTAACCGTTGTTGGAAAATAACTTACAAAACTGAAGCAGAAAAGGGGCTTTTTGAACAAAATTTAATGGCACAATCCATTGTGATGTGCAAATCTTTAAGACAGGAACCTGAGGCAGGTGGTCACACTGAATCCGCAGTCTGAAACAGAGAGAGATGAATGCTGATAAGCAGCCCACCTTCTCCTTTCCATGCTGTCCTGAATCCCAGCCCAGGGAATGACACTCTAGAAACTCCTCACAGATGCACCCAGATGCTTGTCTCCAAGACCACTCAAGGCTCTGCCATATTGGCAATATTAATCATCACAACACCTGCCCCTCCTCTCCATCTAGAGTTCTTATACATGAAATTGTAGTCAGCCACATCCTGGAACTTTAATATAAAACAATCACTGGGGAAAAATTAAACAGGAAAAAAAGTAAAGGGGAAAGGCTAGTAGGAAGAGAGGAGAGGAAGAGGTTGGAACAGAGGAAGGGTGCAGGGGAGAAAGAAAGCACAGCAAAAAAGAATAGAGGGTGGATGGCAGGAAGGGTGGACTTTTATAAAGCACTCAGAACCTGCCACATTCTCTGCATCCAAGATAGAGAGTTTAGGTGAAGCAGTTCTCGCCAGCATCCCCCTTTTCAGGCTCAGGACTGAACCTGAAATACTTTCCATCACAAAAATATATTAAAAAACATCTCCTTCCTTCACAGCAGCCCTCCTTTCTTAACTCTAAGCTCTAAAAAAATGTCAAAAATAAAAACAGATTTAAAATTAGTCTCTTTCTCATTCTGTCAGGCCACCAGTCTCCATACATGTCATTTCACTTGATTCTCTGGCCAGTTATTAGGAAGTAGATATTATTACACCAAATTAAAAACATGAAAGAATGAACTCAGGGTTCAGGCAGCTTCTCTGCCAACAAGCTGATAGGAAGGCCAGACAGCTCTCCTATCAACCAGCCAGTCCTTTTATCAGCTTTTGTGGCTGATTTTTCCTTTGCTCCAAGGTCTCAATGGCTTCTTGATTTCAGTTCACTTATCTGATTTTTCTTGTGGGTATTGCTTGGGCATTCTTGGAGATGTGCCTTCTAGTTTGGGCCTCTTGCCTAGCTCCTCTCAGTGTTGCTGCCCACAGTTTAGCTTGTCAATTCGCCAGCTTTGTATTATTGAATGGTGTGTTCCTTTTAGTCATGTTCAGAAAGTTAAGAGCCTTTGCTAGAAATTCTAGTGTAGATATTTCCCCTGATCTGTAACCCTCTGGCTTCCTAGCTCATCTTCAGATCTGGGCTGTTCTTTCTCGGTCAATTTCTTTTATCTTCTTACATCATCATGCTAGGTAAAAGAGTTGTCCCTTGATGCCTTGTCCTTCTCCAAAATGCCCCAGTGACTATCCCACTGTGAACATGCAATCAGCTCTGTACTTGCCATTTTCAGTCCTGGAAAATTCCTGAGTGTTCAATCAATCCTTTATACTAATTTCTGTTTCATTGGCTTGAAGCAGTCCTTTGAAGCCACGAATTAAAGATGCAGAGTAGCATTCAGAACGAGCCTGGATCAGTCACTACAGGGACTCAAGAGCCAACTATCCACAAAGAAACTTCACCTTGGACTATCTATAAGCAAGAAACGAACTTCTGTCTTAGTGTTTCATGCCACGTTTGTGGGTATACACATTTCACTAATGAGCACATGCTATATTACATAGCTATGGATATGTGTTATAAGATCCTTGCTTATTAAAGGTTTGGCATTCTTGTTTGACTGTACAACATAATGAAAGACACTCATTTTTATTTTCTGCACTGTCCAGGATCAAACCCAAGACTGGAAGTGTGTGTATGCACATGGGCACCTTGTGCCTGTGTCTGTGTCCAAGTTTTTGCCCACATGTACATAAGTGCACTATCACGTGCATGCAATGTTCTCAGAGTCTAGAAAAGGATGTCAGGTCCCCTGGGATTAGTGTTACTAATGTCTGTAAGCCACCATGTTGTCATGAAACAAGCCCAGCCCCTCTGGAAGAGCAGCCAGTATTCCTAGCCATGGATCCATCATTCTACTCCCTACCCAAGACGTTTTACATACTATATAATCACCTTACCACAGAGCAGCATCTAGCCCTTAAATTGTTTTGAGGCAATGCCTCACTATGAAGCTCAGGTTGGCCTTTAACTCACTAGCTCCAACTGAACTCACACTCAGTGATCCTCCTGCGTCTGCCACCCAAGAGCTGGGACTACATAAATGTACAGCAACACCCAGCTAAAACACTGGTGTGTTTTAAATAGCTGTGTGTGTGTGTGTGTGTGTGTGTGTGTGTGTGTGTGTGTGTGTGT
>JANHMN010000020.1:22256285-22272400 GCA_030674055.1 Rhabdomys pumilio
TGTGTGTGTGTGTGTGTGTGTGTGTGTGTGTGTGTGTGTGTGTGTGTTTTGGGGGCCTCAGGACCATTACAATCCCTGCCTTTAATTTATACAACAAGCCAATGTATTTCTCATCTGCTGCTTACAACTGCATGCATATCTACTACATTTCACATGATCTTGTTTTAGGGTTGGTAGGGAGCAGAGTCTACTGAGCAGAGGCTTCTAACCCCATCTGCAAAGACACCCCCAGAGCAAGCACAATTCCCAAGGAAATCTCTCCACCCACTCAGGCAAGGCATCTAAGGTGGAATGGCTCTGCAACCCCTTCCCTTTGTAACTGTCAGAAGCAGTGTGCCCATGAGCCTGACAAATCGTTCTTTGGAGTGTTGAAGATTAGCTAGCTAGAAAAACTCATTAACAGATGTTGGTGACTTTTGAGATGTGTACAGAACCTTTGAGGATGTTAAAAACATAAAAGGGAATCTCCTTCCAAAGTCTGAATTCAGTAGACAACAAGATCAAGTGTCCATCAGCAGGTACAGGAAAGCCAGGAGAAATGGCTTCTCTGGAACAAGACAGTGCACCCCACTTTGGGTGGTATTGATCCAGAGACTCCCAGCCCGTCTCATCCAGTATGTGTCTCCTTCTCTCCTTTCATTAGGCTCATCCATCTGTTGTTATCTATCCTTAGCCAAAATTCCCTCATCTTTGCTTCTGACATGTGTTTAGCACATCACTGAGTGATCCTGCCTGTGTTTCTAAGTATGAACATCTTTTGGAAATGCCTTGCCAGAAGTGAGGATTGTCTCATTCAAGGGAGGGGGAAGCAGCAAATGTAATTTACTCATTTTTTACTGAATTTTATTTATTTATTAATGAAAATGCTCTAATCAAATACTTCCCTAGTTCTGTGGCTACACCATTTATTTATTTATCTTGTTCGTACCAAGATGCATTGTTAAGTTTGTGTATTTTGCCAGTTAGACTGCCCAACTCTGAGTCACATGAACCTTACCATATGACAGTGTTGCTGACTGAAAGGTAACTAACAGATCAAAACTAGTAAGAAACATTGTGACCCAAGTAATCAGACAGCTGTGTGTAGGAAAACAACACACCTTCATGACTCTGGATAAATGAAAATCCACTTTGAAAATAATTTAAGGAACCACAAGAAGACCTACAAAGTCAACTAACCTGGGCCCATGGAGGCTCTCAGAGATTGAATCACCAAACAAAGAGAATGGAGGTTCTGGACGTCGGTCTACACATGTGTAGCAGATGTGTTGCTTGGTCTTCATATAGGTCCCCTAACAACTGGAGTCAGGGCCGTCTCTCACTCTGTTGCCTACCATTGAGTGCCCTTCTCCTAACTGCACTGCCAAGTTAAGGCTCAGTGGGAGAGGATGTGCTTAGTCCTGCTGGAACTAGATGTCCCAGGGCAGGGTGATCCCCAAGGAGTACTTTCCCTTCTCTTAAGAGAAGGCGAGGATCGTGGAAGAGGAATTTGCAAAGGTGGGACTGGGAGAAGAAAGAGGTACTGAGATTGAGATGTAAAGTGAATAATTATTGGGGAAAAAGTGAATACAAAGGAGAAAAATAAGTAGTTTGGGTTTGTTTGATGATATATAGATCTAAACACTTCATAAATATCCGTACTCTGAGCTTCTTTCAAGCACCTTTTTCTGACACTGTCTTCAGTCACTTCGTCCCCAGGGCCACACCAGAGCCTTTAGTATCCCAGTGTGCCATCACTTCATTATCCTACTCCAACTATAGCCTTCTTCTGAAAAACAAAACTCACTCACTGTTTCTGACCCACTTAACGTCGCTTTGAGCTCAGTTGCATTTTCCAAACTGTAGCCACACTTGTCGCCTCACAAGCCACCATCCACCCTAACTCCCCACCTAGGCCTTAGATGTCTCTTTGGCCAGTTACTTGTAGTCAAGCATAAAAGTATTTCAAAATATGTTCTATTAGAATCAATCTCCTTCCACTCCAGCTCTGCTGATTGGAGACTGCACCGGCTGGTTTGTGTCAACTTGACACAGGCTAGAGTCATCAGAGAAGAAGGATATCAGTTAAGGGAATGCCTCCATAAGATCTAGCTGTAAGGTATTTTCTCAATTAGTGATCAATGGGAAAGGGCCCAGCCCATGACTTGTTCCATTTCTGGGCTGGTGGTCCTGGGTCCTATAAGAAATGGGCTGAGCAAGCCATGGAATACATGCTAATAAGCAATACTCATGGCCTCTGCATCTGCTCCTGCTTCAAGGTTCCAGCCCTACTTGAGTTCCTGTCTTGACATCCTTCAAAGATGGACTGTAATCTAGAAGTTTAAGGCAAATAAGCACTGTCCTCCCCAAACTGCTGTTTGATCATAGTGTTTTATGACAGCAATAGAAACCCTAACGAAGACACAGACCTTTCCTATATGTATTATGTAAGTCTTGCATGGCCCTATGCTGACTTATGAAGACTTGTACAGACCTGCATGGCCTATTCACTGTGTCTGGCACAGCAGAGTGCAACCCCTACCCCAGCACCAAAGTGCCATGAGTTGCTGTCTTTCTTTAGTGGCTGATCCTAACCTGAGTCACCTCTTCTTCCTCAGTGGATAACATTTCCTCTACTTCACAGAAAGATTAGAAAGTGCCTTTGGGGGAATATGTTTCTCACATTCCATTCCTCATAGAGACAGATTTATCTATAACTGTGTCATCCATCCAGCAGGAAGAAACATCTACTCAAGACTGGTCTCTCCTGTTCTGTAGATCCTATCTGTTTTCTATTACTCAAGGCCTTTACCTTATCGATGATCTCTTCTCTTTTCCTGCAGCTTTCAGCTTCCTGTCAAGTACATTCTTATGTTCCAATCACACATTCAATCTCTTTCCATTTTTAACAAAACTACTCTTGCCTTCACTTTAGTCTTTTTCTTCTCAGTCACAACCCCCCTAAAGTTGTGTATGCTTCCTCTCCTTACACACCCCTGTTTATCCCTTAGTATTTTGCTCTCTGTTTCAACATCAATAAGACTACCTAAATTACTAAATTATGGTAACATATTTCAGTGGTCTGCAGGCTTCTATACATGAAGCCCAGTTTTGCAATCGCTCATTTGATCTTCCTGAGATGTTCAGTACTCTTAGTTACAACTACCTCCATCACATGCCTTGCCCCGGATTCCAGAACAACATCCTGCCTGTCTGCACTTGTACTTCTTTGATCAATCTTTCTCAAGTTGACCGCTGGAGTCTTTTTCTCCATGCCAAATATACTTTTAAATGGTGTGCATGAGATGAACCAGACACAGAAAGATAGACAGCATATGATGTCATTCTTTTGTGGAATCTAAAGAAGCTGATGACATGGAGATAGAAAGAGGAAGAATGGTTACCAGAAGCTTTGGAGATGAAGGAGGAAGAAATAACCAGTGAGCACAGTGTCTCGGTCGGATAGGAAGGGTGAGTCCTGCTGTTCTTATAGGTGACATGACCAGCACAATTATATTAATATTTCAAAACAAAGGAAAAGATTTGGGGTGATATTCTAGATGCAAAGAAATGGCAAATATTTGGTATAGTGAACTACCCTCTAGGGTGTACAGTTATTAAAAGTCAACTAAAAGCAGAAGATAAAGAGAAAACAACAGGACAACAGAGAGAACATTTTGCTCTTCTCTGTCTTTCTGCACAGACACAGACCTGATTCCCATGGTCACTGCTCCCATGCAAATTCCTGATGTGATGTAGGTAGGTTCAGCAACCACTCACCTTTATACATCCAGGCCCCTGAGGGTTCTCAGTATCCACTGACTCGTCCCCTCTTTATTTTTTAAGATCCAGAAAAAGAAAAGGAGGGGGTCTGCAGAGATGGCCAGTGTTTAAGAGTACTACTTTTCCATGGTTCAGTTTCCTGCACCCATCACCCAGAGTATGGGGTTCACAATTGTGTCTCCAAGGCATCTGACACTTTCTTCTGACTTTCACAGGAACCCACACACACATGGCATATATTCACATAGTTTCACATATATACACATGAATAAAAGACAAAATAAAGGATTTTTAAAAAAATTTTTAAAAATAGACAAGTAGTAACGCAGCATTTACTATCGAGAAGAGTTAAGGCCTGACTTGGAAATCAGGAACCTCAAGTTCAAAATCCTAGACCAGGCACGGAATAGCTATAGGACAGTGGGGTGTTTAGAATGAGGTCTTTGCACTCTTCTTCCTCATCTGCAAAGTAGAAATGACAACAGTAGTCACCTTGAAAAACATGACATGCTCCGCCTGGCCCTTCTTGCTGGGGTTGACTCATAGCTGGTCTGCTTCCCAGAAGACACCATATTCAGGCCCACCCAGAGGCTCTGCTGCACTCAGAGCAGTTGGTAAGAACCCTCTCCCACTACCTGAAGTCCCAGAGCTGCAGCTGGGAGACTACTGGCACACTAGAAACCCATCATCCACCAAAACCCTGCCCTTTCGAATATTATTCTCCTTCTGCCCCCTCTACCTGGCCTTTCTTGCTGGGTCAGGCTCATAGCTGGCTGGTTGTCAGCAAGACACTATATTCAGATCCATCCCAGAGGATCCACTGCACCCAGAGCAGTTGACCCGAGTTGGTCTGCTCCCGTGAAGACACCATTCCCTGATCCATTGGCACAAATATCTTCCATTCTGAGCTGGTGCACTAAGCAGATCTTGGGTGCTACCTCTGCAAACAATCTCACAATACCCAGAGGAAGCTGGACTCCCAGGAGTTCTAACATGCCCGGGATCATAGGATCCCAGAATCCCAGAGGCAGTCTGGCTCCCAGGAATTCTGACACCCAGGATCATTACAGAGACAGCTGGACTCTGCGGAGCTCTGACACAACCAAAATAACAGGAGAGACAGGCTCCAGTCAAAGACAGTGAATGCAGGTAGCACTAGAGAAAATCAGATGGTAAAAGGCAAGCACAAGAATGTAAGCAATAGAAACCAAGATTACTTGGCATCATCAGAAGCCAAATCTCCCACCATATCAAGTCCTGGATACCCCATTACACCAGAAAAGCAGGATTCAGAGTTAAAATCACTTCTCATGATAATGATAGAAGACTTTAAGAAGGACATAAACAACTCCCTTAAAGAAATACAGGAGAACACGGAGAAACAGGTAGAAGCCCTTAAAGAGGAAGCAAAAATCCCTTAAAGAATTGCAAGAAAACACAACCAAACGGTTGAAGGAATTGAACAAAACCATCAAGAATCTAAAAATGAAAGTAGAAACAATAAAGAAATCTCAAAGAGAGACTACCCTGGAGATAAACAAAACCTAGAAAAGAGATCAGGAGTCATAGATGCAAGCATGACCAACAGAATATAAGAGATAGAAGAGAGAATCTCAGGTGCAGAAGATACCATAGAAAACATTGACACAATGGTCAAAGAAAATGCAAAATGCAAAAAGTTCTTAACCCAAAACATCCAGGAAATCCAGGACACAATGAGAAGACCAAACATAAGGATAATAGGTATAGAAAAGATTGAAGATTCTCAACTTAATGGGCCAGTAAATATCTTCAACAAAATTATAGAGGAAAACTTCCCTAACCTAAAGAAAGAGATGCCCATGAACATACAAGAAGCAAGTAGAATGCCAAATAGACTAGACCAGAAAAGAAATGCCTCCCGTCACATAATAATCAAAACACTAAATGCACAAAACAAATAAAGAATATTAAAAGCAGTAAGGGGAAAAAGTCAGGTAACTTATAAAGGCAGACATATCAGAATTATACCATACTTCTCATCAGAGATTATGAAAACAAGAAGATCCTGGACCGACATCATACAGACCCTAAGAGAACACAAATCCCAGCCCAGGCTACTATACCCAGCAAAATTCTCAATTACCATGGATGGAGAAACAAAGATATTCCATGACAAAACCAAATTTACACAGTATCTTTCCACAAATCCAGCCCTACAAAGGATAAAAGATGGAAAACTCCAACACAAAGAGGAAAACTACAACCTAGAAAAAGCAAAAAAGTAATCTTTCAACAAATCCAAAAGAAGATAGCCACACAAAGATAATTCCACCTCTAATAACAAAAATAACAGGAAGCAGCAATCACTTTTTCTTAATATCTCTTAACATCAATGGACTCAATTCCCCAATAAAAAGATGTAGAATAACAAAGTGGATACATAAACAGGACCCAGAATTTTGCTGCATACAGGGAATGTATCTCAATGAGAAAGACAAACACTACCACCTCAGAGTAAAAGGATGGAAAACAATTTTCCAAGCAAATGGTCCCAGGAAACAAGCTGGAGTAGCCATTCTAATATCGAATAAAATCGACTTTCAACCAAAAGTAATCAGAAAGATAAGGAAGGACACTTACTTCATACTTATCAAAGGAAAAATCTATCATGATGAACTCTCAATTCTGAACATCTATGCTCCAAATGCAAGGGCACCACATTTATAAAAGAAACTTCACTAAAGCTCAAAGCACACATTGCACCTCACACAACAATAGTGGGTGACTTCAACACTCCACTCTCAGCAATGGACAGATCATGGAAACAGAAACTAAACAGAGACACAGTGAAACTAAGAAAAACTATGAACCAAATAGATTTAACAGATACCTATAGAACATTTCATCTTAAAACAAAAGAATATATCTTCTTCTCAGCAAAAAGAAACTGGAGAGAACATACACTAGCAACTTGACAGCACATCTGAAAGCTCTAGAACAAAAAGAAGTAAATACACCCAAGAGGAGTAGATGGCAGAAAATAATCAAACTCACTGCTGAAATAAACAAAGTAGAAAAAAAATAATAACTACACAAAGAATCACCAAAACCAGGAGCTGGTTCTTTGAGAAAATCAACAAGATATATAAACCCTTAGCCAGACTAACCAGAGGGCACAGAGGCAGTATCCAAATTAATTAAATCAGAACTGAAAAGGACACACAGCAGTAGAATCCGAGGAAATTCAAAAAATCATCAGTTCCTACTACAAAAGCATAGACTCAACAAATCTGGAAAATCTGGATGAAATGGACAATTTTCTAGACAGATACCAGGTACCAAAGTTAAATCAAGATCAGATAAACCATCTAAACATTCCCATAACCCCTAAAAAAAATAGCAGCCCTCATTAAAGGTCTTCCCACCAAAAAACCACCAGGATCACATGGTTTCAGTGCAGAATTCTATCAGACCTTCCAAAGAAGACCTAATACCAATTCTCTTTAAAATAGTCCACAAAACAGCTCTAGATTGTGTACAGCCCTTAAAAAAGAATGCTGCTTTTACATAGACAAAACAGGGATGAATAAAGAGAGCATGAAAAAGGCCAGAGAAGGTCTTGAGAAAAGACACAGAGAGAAAGACAAAGACGAGAGCTTGTACAAGAATTGGTCTTCAACCTCTCTATGATTGTTAACACTACTTCCTTCCATCTTGGGACCATTAATTGGGTTATTTTTGCTTATTTCCTTTGGTCCCTGGGTCTTAAATAGACTGACGAACTTTGTGAAACAACTGATAGATAATCTGATAGCAAACTCTATTCAGATACATTATCATAAGTTAGCTATGGAGGACCACGAGACTCTAGATGAGGTTGTTACTCTATCCAGGGTGCTACCAAGTCCCATCTCCACCCAACCTAAAAGAGGGTACTTCTGCCCCTAGACCAAGCAGAGAGGGGCCACTCAGAACCTCCTCTGTCTGGTAATCTGAATTCTTGCTTAGGCTTTGAGGCTAAGCACTGCAAGGGAATATAAATAGAAGTTAAAAATATGTTTCTGGGTTACCTGAGGGACAAGCCTGACTGCATAGGGGTTGATGTCAAAAGTATCCTCTCTCCAGGAAAAAGACACCAGGATGGGTATGGCCCTTATGCCTCACTGGACAATGACAGGAGGACCGGAGCCATTTCAAGGTCCCCTTTAATTACTGGAGGTCAGGCCTCTATCCCCGCCTTGGCAAGATTAGAATCACCACAGCCCTTCTATACTTGGAGAAGGGAGGAGATGTCAGGGGCAGTCCTGCTTATACAATGAAGGCCTAAAATCAGCCATAAGCCTAAAATCAGCAATAGGTCTGACATACATGACTGCTAACACAAAGTTTTGGGTCTCTATGGAAAAACACTGAAACAGATGGCTATAAACTATTGTAAACAGGCAGCTTTTGTGGAAATCTACCGCCCTGAGTAGTCATAGACCTTGTAAATAGGCAAGTTAATAGGATAGTACCAAATTAGATAAGGACAAGTGAATCATAGGCAGAGTCATAGTGACCTGACCCCTGAACCTTCACCCAGCTGATACTCTGTTCTGAAAGATATCTGTACTCCCCCTGAACACCTATGCTCCTGTGTCATCCCCTTCCCCACATCCTGCATTTTTGTGTTTATAACCTCTGTGTTAAAAAGTAAAAATTATGATTTGATATAAAATAAATAAATAAATAAATAAATAAATAAATAAATTTTTAAAAAGATATATATAATATGTATATTATATATATTATAATGTGATTAGATGAAATTTAAACAGAAACAAAAGAAAAACATGTAAAAGCTCTGATACAACATTATGATACAAGGAAGCTCCAAAAGATAAAATTGAATTTATTTTCTGTTGGCTATCCACTACTCGGCATGTAGCCTACCCTTGAGACTAGTTTCTTTCCTTAGTTTCTTTCCTTAGTTTCAAAAAAACTAAACTTTTATTTATGAGTTGTCATCAGTTGGCAATTGCTCCTGTGTTAGATAAGAGGGTATGTGTTCACCCTTCCTTTCATCTCTAGGATCCCATGTGATGCAGACCTGTGCAGTCCTTGTGCATGCTGTCTCAGTCTTTGTTCATATCTACAAAGTCCACGTTGCTTGCTTGGTGAACTGTATGCATTTCCTGTGCCTCTTATATGCTTCCTATCTCCTTTTGCACAAGGTTTATTTAGCCCTGAGAGGAAGGATGTGATAGAGATATCCCTCACAGGGCTGAGTGTTCATGGTCTCCACTCCCTAGCTGTGGGTCTCATCTACTGCAGGAGGAAGCTTCTCTGATGATGGCTGAGCAATGCTCTAATATATGAGTAGCAGAATATTGTTAGGAGTAATTTTTATTGCTACGTTTCTTTTGGACTTGTTCTTAGGTTCAGTTTTCAAGAAGTTCTTTTTGAGAATATTAGCATCTATATCCATAAGAAAAATTGATTCATGATTATCTTTGTTGATTACTTACATTGATTATCAGGGTAAGCATAGCATGTAAAACAAATCGTGTAATGTAACTTTATCTGTTTTGTGGAATAAACTGAGGAGCCTTGGCATTTATCCTACAAAAAAAAAAAAAAAAAAAAAAAAAGAAATGAGAATCTTCCCTGAACTTAAAGATAGAGAATAAACAAAAAAGTGTCATATTAAAAAAAAATAGTCCACAAAATAGAAATAAAGGGAACACTACCCAATTCGTTCTATGAAGCTACAATTATGCTCATACCTAAACCACACAAAGACCAACAATGAAAGAGAACTTCAGACCAATCTCCCCTATGAATATCAATGCAAAAATACTCAATAAAATTCACATAAACCGAATCAAAAAACACATCAAAACAATCATCTATCATGATCAAGTAGGCTTTATCCCAGGAATGCAAGGATGGTTCAATATTCAGAAATCCATTAACATAATTCACTATATAAACAAATTCAAAATAATAATAAAAAAAACTGAATGATCAACTCACTAGATGCTGAGAAAGCATTTGACAAAATTCAACATCCCTTCATGGTAAAGGTCTTGGAAAGATCAGGAATTCAAGGCCCATACCTAAACATAGTAAAAGCAATATACAGCAAACCAGGAGCCAACATCAAACTAAATGGAGAGAAACTTAAAGCAATCCCACTAAAATCAGGGGCTAGACAAAGCTGCCCACTCTCTCCCTACCTATTCAATATAGTACTCGAAGTTTTAGCCAGAGAAATTAGACAACAAAAAGAGATCAAAGGGATACAAATAGGAAAGGAAGAAGTCAAAATACCACTATTTGCAGATATGATAGTATACTTAAGTGACCCTAAAACTTCCACCAGAGAACTCCTAAACCTGATAAACAACTTCAACAAAGTGGCTGGATATAAAATTAACTCAAAAAAAATCAGTAGCCTTCCTCTACTCAAAGGATAAACAGGCTGAGAAAGGAATTAGGGAACTGACACCCTTCACAATAGTCACAAATAATATAAAATATCTTAATGTGAGTCTAACCAAGAAAGTGAAAGATCTGTATGACAAGAACTTCAAGTCTCTGAAGAAAGAAATGGAAGATCTCAGAAGATGGAAAGATCTCCCATGTTCATGGATTGGCAGAATTAATATAGTACAAATGGGCATCTTGCCGAAAGCAGTCTACAGATTCAATGCAATTCCCATCAAAATCCCAACTCAATTTTTCACAGAGTTAGAAAGAACAATAATCAAATTCATTTGGAATAACAAAAATCCCAAGATAGTGAAAACTATTCTCAACAATAAAAGATCTTTTAGGGGAATCACTATCCCTGACCTCAAGCTGTACTACAGAGCAGTAGTGATAAAAACTGCATAGTATTGGTACAGATACAGGCAGGAAGATCAATGGAATAGAACTAAAGACCCAGAAATGAACCCACACACCTATGATCACTTGATCTTTGACAAAGATGCTAAAACCATCCAGTGGAAAAAAGACAGCATTTTCAACAGGTAATGCTGGTTCAACTGGAGGTCAGCATGTAGAATAATGCAAATTGATCCATTCTTATCTCCTTGTACAAAGCTCAAGTCCAAGTGGATAAAGGACCTTAACATAAAACCAGATACATTGAAATTAATAGAAGACAAAGTGGAGAAGAGCCTCAAACACATGGGCACAGGGGAAAAGTTCTTGAACAG
Source organism: Rhabdomys pumilio (assembly GCA_030674055.1). Classification (NCBI taxonomy): domain Eukaryota; kingdom Metazoa; phylum Chordata; class Mammalia; order Rodentia; family Muridae; genus Rhabdomys; species Rhabdomys pumilio. The sequence goes on from JANHMN010000020.1 coordinate 22,267,235, forward strand.
AACAGCGATGGCTTATGCCCTAAGACTAAGAATTGACAAATGGGACCTCATAAAATTGCAAAGCTTCTGTAAGGCAAAGGACACTGTCAATAGGACAAAACTGCAAGCAACAGATTAGGAAAAGATCTTTACCAATCTTACATCTGATAAAGGGCTAATATCCAATGTATACAAAGAACTCAAGAAATTAGACTCCAGACAATTAAATAACCCTATTTAAAAAATGGAGTACAGAGCTAAGCAAAAAATTTCCTCAACTGAAGAAACTTGAATGGGTGAGAAGCACCTAAAGAAATGTTCAATATCCTCAGTCATCAGAGAAATGCAAATCAAAAACAACCCTGAGATTCTACCTCAGAACGGATAAGATCAAAAACTCAGGTGATAGCAGATACTGGCAAGAATGTGGAGAAAGAGGAACACTCCTCCATTCTTGGTGGGATTACAAGCTGGTACAACCACTCTAAAAATCAGTCTAGCATTTCCTCAGAAAATTGAATATAGTATTACCCGAGGACCCAGCTATACCACTTCTGGGCATATACCCAGAAGATGCTCCAACATATAACAAGGACACATGTTCCATTATGTTCATAGCAGCCTTATTTATAATAGCCAGGAGCTGGAAAGAACCCAGATGCCCTTCAACAGAGGGATAGATGCAGAAAATGTGGTCCATTTACACATGGATTACTACTCAGCTATTAAAAACAATGAATTCATGAAATTCTTAGGCAAATGGATGGAACTAGAAAATATTATCCTGAGTGAGGTGACCCAATCACAAAAGTATGATATGCATTCACTGAGTATTAGCCAAAAGCTCAAAATACCTAAGATTCAACTCACAGTCCACATGAAGCTCAATAAGAAGGAAGACTAAAGTGTGGGTGCTTCGCTCCTTCTTAGAAGTGTAACAAAATACTCATCAGAGCCAGTATGAAGACAAAGTGGGGAGCAAAGACTGGAGGAAGGGCCATCTGGAGTTTGCCCTACCTGGGAATCCATCCCAGGTGTAGTCACCAAATGCAGGCACTATTGGGGATGACAGGAAGTGCATGCCAACAGAAGCCTTATATACCTGACTCCTGAGAGTCTCTGCCAGAGTTGGATGCTTGAAGCTAACCATTGAACTGATCATGGGGTCCCCAATGGAGTAGGTAGAGAGAAGACTGAAGGCGCTGAAGGGTTGCGGCCCCATTGGAAGAGCCACAATAACCAACCAACTAGAGCTCCCAGGGTCTAAACTACCAGCCTGGGAATGGGCTTGGAGGGACCCATGGCTCCAGCTCTATATGTAGTGGAGATGGCCTTGTAAGGCATTGGTGGGAGAGGAGGTCCTTGGTCCTGTGAAGGCTGGATGCCCCAGTGTGGGGGAATTTGAGGGTGGGGAGTGGGGAGTGGGGAGTGGGTGAATGGATGGAGGCTCACCCTAATAGAAGAAGCAGGAGGGGGAATGGGATAAGGGGTTTCTGGAGGGATAGGAAAAGGGGATAACATCTGAAATGTAAATAAATAAAATATCCAATAAGAAATAGTCAAAAAATAATAACATTAGTAATAATAATAAATGTTATTATATATTTCGTATTTATTATATAATAATTATTTTAAAAACATGATAGATGTCTGCAAAGTCATGAGAATTATAAACTTGTGTAGTGCTTAACAAATTATAATATCTACATAATCCTTATTAGTTTGCAAACAATGGCTCAGTGCCAGAAGTGAATGACATCGGTGACAATCACTTTATATGGGAGGAGTCAGAGCCTTGTATTTCCTGATCTTTTTGAAGATAGGCATTTGATGAAGTACAGCCAGACTTCAATCCTACAGAGAGCAATGGCAGAGCACTGGCACCATGTCCTCTGTTTTAATGAGGACTGCAATGTAAAGCACCAAGATTCAGTCACTGAAATGCTGTCTTACGGCCACAGGTGGCAATGTGGCTTTGACTATGCTAGCCCTAGAAATAGTCTTAGTATTAAATTTGCTAGCTAACCATAAGGCCTGCCTCCCCAACCCCTTCAGAGATTCTGAGCTTGACCCATAGTACACCCTAATCTGATTAAATATGATGAGAGCTACCATTGACAACTAATAGTGTTGGCTGTTGGCTATATTCACATGGCTACAACAACACTGGCTCTTTTTCAAATGAGTGGTAGCTTGACACTGCTGGGGAACAGCACTCTGCCAGCTTTTATTTCTCAGGTGCCTTCTTCATGTGTCTTCGCTAGTCTTGTCAATGAGACACCAGTAGCATAAAGAGACATGCCACCTAACCATTTTTTCTACAGTATTCTAGGCAATAGCAATGAGACCGGCATCGGCAAAGATAGCCTGTGCTATCAAAGCCAAGAATTCTACTGCTGAGATTTGTTTTTTGTTTTTGTTTTTTATTTTGCATTTATTATAATTTTAGTGGCTCAATTTCAGAGATTGCAAAGTCTAAGACACAGGGAAAGGTGAGGATGTAGCTCTGTGATAGACTGACTATATATATGTGTATACACACACACATACACACACACACACACACATACACACACACACACACACACACACACACACACACACATATATATATATATATATATATATATATATATATATATATATATAAAATAAAAGACATGAGAAGTTCAAACCTACTGTAGTTTTTGAAAAGATGGATCTCATTTGGCTCATTGCCATTATCTATATTCGTAATTTACATTGCATATTAAATTAAAATTGTTATTTTAAAGCTTAAGATACATGTGATGCAGTTTCAGAGGTAGTCAGAGCAATACTAATTCTGACCTCCTTGGAGCTGGCTCTACAGGGAGCCATTAGGCTTCTGGCTTCCTTCAAGGTGGCTGCTGGGGTCTCTATGGCCTCACAGCATCTGCTGTTCCTACCTCCAGTGAATGTGGACTCTAGGTTATACAGCATCTTCTCCACAACTCCCCAGCTCACAAGTCAGTGACTGCACTGCACCCCCCTCTTTTCTCCAGCCGTTCTAGAACTTTTTCTTCTTGTGCCTGTATTATGTATTCTCTGTTTCAGAGATCCAAGAGTTTTCTCATGACTGACACAAGAGCCAAAGCATGTAAAACTCTGTCATGAATTCTTGGCAGCATCATTTGTGGTTGTACTTCCTCAAGGGAGAACTTTTTGAGCACTCTTTGAATAATCCCTAATCAAAGTGATAATCCCATACCATGTATATAACACATACATAATTCATGATACAAATCAAGTTAAAAGGCTGAAGACAAAAGCTGAAGACAGCTTGCCTCGGCTTGTGACATGGATTTGGCACTTGTGTGAGACATCTCTGTCCATCTACAGTGTAGAGAACGCTTTCACACTTGGGTTTCTGATCACTGTTGTCCCACAGGCTGTCAGTATCTGGGATATCTCGGACAGAGCCTGCCCTAGTGGAATCACTTAGATAACACCGGTTGTGGAGTTATTGTTGTTTTTGTTATGAAGCTGACTTCTTTCCTAAGAGTTAACAGAAGCCAAAATCAAAGAACAAACTGAATTCTGGATGAGTCATAATTAAATCCAAGGTGAGTTAATCTTATTAAAAAGTTCAGTGGTTTTCTGGAATTAGATAAAGAAGAGACCCTGGCAGCAGACTTGGGGAGCAGTGTGGGCAAGAGAGCCTGTGCTCCCAAGGGCTAGAGTCCTACTGCAGGCATTGCTTTTGTTTGTTTGCTTGCTTGTTTTGTATTTATTATAGGTTTAATGTCTCTGACTCGTATACTCTGCAAAGCTTAAGACACAGAGAAGGGTGGGATGTAGTTCTGTGATGAGAAAATAAAAGACACAAGGAGGAGTTTAAGCTTATTACACTTTTAAAAAGGAGATCTAATACTATTTTATGTTATTGGCATTATCTATATTCATAATTAACATTGCATATTAAATTTAAATTGTTAACTTAAAGCTCAAACTTTTGTACTATGTAAAATTCTGCTAACTAAAACTAATCCTTTTGTATATATTTTCATTGATTTTTAAAAATTGTATCAAATACCAGGCTGGCATGATGATCAGCAGGCAAAGGTGCTTGGCACAAGGCTGATGCCCCACATGTGCTCAATTCCTAGAACACACATGGTAGAAATAAACCTGACTGTTGAAAGTCCTCTGTTCTACGACCTCCACATGTGTGCCAAGTCACATGTGTAACCTCCCATGCATAAAAATTAATCAGGAGGCACAATCAAATATATCAAATACTTAGTTCACTAGAAAATGTGAAACACTACTTCAGATAGCTAAGTTTCTTTTCAAAATTAGAAAACAAAATATTACCAGTTAGTAATCTTGCTGACCAGTTAGTTTTAAGAAGTGGCTTTTTGTTTTGTTGTAATTTGAGACATGGAACTCTCAGATTTTAGGCTAATAAGGAATAAAATAAAGAAGACAAACAATTTACACTAAGTAAACATCTTGCCATGTAAGTTTTTCTCAGGAGGAAGGTCTATTGTACATGTGTCAATATGTGTGCTTGTGTATTTTTTATATTGAACTTTAACAGGTGAAATTTTGGCATTCATGTCAGAGATCAGCTACAAATAAAAATACCAAAAGTCTGAAGGTGCCCATGTGTCTACCACTGCATTCTGTGAAGCACCTGATGAGCCCCAGTCAGAACCAATCACGGCCATGTAATGTCACACCACTGCGGTGATAGCCACTTCATCAAATTATCAACTATATGCTCAGGATTGCCTATTAGGAACTCATATCATTTTATACTGTACAAATATCCAAGAAGAATTATCAACATGGACATGTGTAATTATCAACAAGCATATGGGTAACAGCAAGTAGTGTTGAGTTTTTAATAAGGCACTTTATTTATTGTGCCAACTCCATTTTGTCTGAATAAAGCCAACTGTCATCCTCATCTTATAGATGAGAAAACTGAGACACACAGAGTGATCAGATCCCACAGGGTGGCACAGACATAAAAGAAAAAGGTGGGCAGAGTAAGGTCCCAGTGTGCTCAGGTTCAAGGTCCTGCATGCTCTTATACACAGAATCCTCATCATGACTTATGGCAGACTGTTAAACAAGTGTGCTTCTATGGGGTGTACTTTTCTGTGTATTTCTCTCTCTCTCTCTCTCTCTCTCTCTCTCTCTCTCTCTCTCTCTCTCTCT
>JANHMN010000020.1:22272410-22293674 GCA_030674055.1 Rhabdomys pumilio
TCTCTCTCTCTCTCTCTCTCTCTCTCTCTCTCTCTCTCTCTCTCTCTGTGTGTGTGTGTGTGTGTGTGTGGAGAGAGAGAGAGAGAGAGAGAGAGAGAGAGAGAGAGAGAGAGAGAATATGTGTATGCATGTGTGTAAGTGACTATACATGTGCCACGCTGCCTGTGTGAAGTCAGAGGGCAACCTTAGTTATTGTTTGAGCCAGGTTATTTCTCTCTGTTGTTCACTGTTGGAGGAAGGTCTTGTGCAATGTGTATTCAGATGCTGATTTCTGTGCCCCAAGATCTAGCTACAGTCTAGACATACATAGTGTCATGAATATTGAAGAATATTCATGCAAATTTGTGTGGTGTAAAGATTGGTTCCCAATTATTTCTGATTGTTTAATAAAAAGCTGAACAGCCAGTGACTGGGCAGAGAAGATAAGAAGGCTGTATTTCTGCTTCTAACCAGTGGTCCCAGGGAGAAGAGCCAAGAGAAAGAGCCACAAGGCAGTTGAGGATCCAGGAGAAGAAGGGCCATGAGGCAAGTGGAGGAAGAAGGTCACCATGAGGTCAGGCATGAGAAGGAGTTACCAAGGGAGTTCTCCATGAGGACAGACAGCTACAACAGAGAGAGCCAAGACTAAATGCAAGTAACTCAGGGCATATGGCTTGGAAGTAGTTAGCTAGCCTAGAGGGATAGGAGTATCTTCTCAGTTGTTTTGCTTAAAGCTTGTTGAATAGGTCAATGGGTCTCTGTCTCTGTCTCAACTATTTGGGAGCTAGATAGGTTAGAAAAATCTGCCACTTTTAAATTCATCCTACAGTTCACACCAGTGAACATCAGACTCTCTGGTCCACAAGTTTCCAGGGATTCTCCTGTCTCTGCCTCCAACTTTGCCAAATTTCTGGAGAACTGAACTCAGGCCCTCAGTCAGGCTTGTGTGACTAGCACTTTACCATTGAGCTATCTCGTTAGTACCTTTTCTTCTGTTTTTTAAAATCCAAACACAAGTGTAAAAAAATTATAACTCACTTTTCTCATTCTAAGATAACAGCTCTGGGTTGTTGGACAAATGTCTCCTATTATTCAGTTTTTGGAAATGTATAACATTATAACACCTGTACACCCAGACAAATATGTCTGAGGCATGCTAAATAAAAGTGAAAAATTTTATGCTGGTCTCTCTTGCATTTTAATAGTGTGGAGAATAGTGCAGAGTTCAGATAATGAAGCCAGGCAAGGAACTATGGGAAGAAGCTTTGTGTGTATTTTAGGGTTGAAACACCAGATTCTAATGCAGATTTTGACTATCCTGACTTAGGCTGCTGTATCATAGAAGCACTGAGATGTAAAAGCACAAATAAGACAATTGCTATACAGTACATCTATTTCATGTCACAGACAGATACAGGCAACTTTGTTGAATTGTTAGTGCTTTAATTAGCTTCACTTTATCTCCAGTGATAACTATCCTTGGGTAAGACGAGTCTGCCTTGTAATAAATTCCACAGTATAGAATAATTAGAGCACTTATTGCTTAGAGCAATAAGCTAAGTTGTTTACATATTAGATGGTATTAGAATAAATTATCATTATAACAAAAATGCTATGCATAAAGACACTAGAATCACATTAAGACAAATGAAAAGGGTGAAGTCTAATCCTATGCTCTGTGTCTTTAATGACTTTATTTTCTAGCTTATGCACTTACAGATAATTTAATGAGACCATTTTAGTTTTGTTAGGTTCTATTTCCTTCAAATGGAGGGTGCAATGTCCTAAGTTTCCATTCCATATTTAGAGTTTCCTGATGCAAGATCTCTGGGGTCCTAGGTAATAGCTGCCACCCACTGTATTCATTTCATTTCTGTTGCTTTGATAAACTACTATGATCAATATCAACCTAAGGAAGAAATGATTGATTGTAGCTTACAACACCAGAGGGCCACTGTCCATCATGGTAGGGGAGGTACGGCCTGACTGTAGGAGCTGGAAGCTGTGTAATCACACTTCCATCCACACACAGGAAGGAGAGAGAATAGGACGTGGTGAGTATATATATCCCTTCAATGTCTTCCTCAGTGCCATACATCCTCCAGCAAGGCCCTGCCTCCTAAAGATCCCATAACATCCTCAAATAAATAGTCCACCATCAGGAGACCAAGTGTTTAAATACAGGAACCTATAGGGGACATTTCTCTTTCCAACCACCACAGTCGCCTTCACTTACCTTTGTTTTCAAGTCATCAGGCAGAGATGCGGAGGACAAGTGACAATTGTTTATAGAAGTATTGTGGATGGAAGAGCTGCTGGCATTCTGGAAAGTGGAGGGAGCTTTTTGTCCCATTCGAGATAACTCTGTGGGTTGCCCCAAAGTTACCCTTCTCCTTAAGACTTCCATGGCAAGTGCGGACAGGAAACAAAGAAATTCCTATTTCAATTCCATCTTTGCTCCAAATGTCAGTTATGGTATGATAACTCTGAAGCAAGAAGTCTCCTTATATAAGAAGATCAATAAGTAAAAGAGAAGACAGGAGACCATTAAGAAATACAATTATTACATTTACAATCCCTCTCTGACATTCCCAATGGAAAGAAGTTTTCAATCCTGAAATGAGTACAGTTCCTATCTACAGAACATGGAAAGAGATTTGCTTTGTCAGTTCAGGGCCAGTTGATCTGGAGCACACTAAACATGTGAACATTATTCCCACATTCATATGTAATGTCTGTGCGTCTATAGTCACATATGTAAAGTTCCAGAATTCATTTGTGAATGCTATAATATTTGTCTTAGGCAGGGTCTCTCTACCTGTACAAACATCATAACCAAGAAGCAAGTTGGGGAGAAAAGGGTTCATTCAGCTTACACTTCCACATTGCTCTTCATCACCAGAAGAAGTCAGGATTGGAATATAAGCAGGTAGGAAACAGGAGCTGATGCAGAGGCCATGGAGGGAGGTTACTTCCTGGCTTGCTTCCCCTGCCTTGCTCAGCTTGCTTTCTTAGAGAACCCAAAACTACCAGCCCAGGGATGGCACCACCCATAACTGGCCCTCCCACCCTTGATCACTAATTGAAAAACTGCCTTACAGCTGGATCTCATGGAGGCATTTCCTCCAGGGAAGCTCCTTTCTCTGTCATAACTCCAGCTTGTGTCAAGTTGACACACAAAGCCAGCCAGTACAATATTAAAATAGATTTTTAAAAAACTATATGTTGCTGGAAAATCAATTTTTAAAAATTATTTGAATTAATGATATGCTTGCAGTGAGATATTAGAGAATATTATACCTTTAATTCCTTTTGTATTACTCTTACAAGACATGCTAACTATAATTAGAATCCTTTAGTCTTACCATCATAAGGCTACTTTTGTTCATTTTCAATGCTTTTATGTGACCTTTTGTGTGCTGTGGTGTGATATTATACTAATCTTCAAAGGTGACAGCAAACCTTACAGAGGTGATCGGTTAAGCTTGCTTTTGATTGGCTTCTATTTGTTGATGGTGTCCACTGAAAAGCAACATGCAAGTTGTCATCTCTTCTGGCCCATTGTCTATGATTTTAGGTTATTTACAAATATCTTAGCTGTATGAAAGACATGCGGAAAAAACAATGAAGACTCCATGTGAATACTTGAAGTTTGCCATGCTGGGATACTCAGTACCACAGACATGTAAAATACTTGGCATTACTTTGATCAGTACTCTGTATATCTAACTGATTTTTAATGAAGCAATATACACACATTCATATTGATAATTTTGGAAGCTCTTTCTAAGTTTAAAATGCTAATATTCCTATAATTTCAGATGGAAATATTGTACAAGAAGTACAATGAATGTCACCAGAACTACAGAACTATCAACCATATTACTATCCTGATGGTGTCTTAGGGGCAGTTGGTCCTGAGAGCTAGGTATGAAAAGTATTGAATAGATAGGAAATTTAAGGCATTAAATTTATAGGCATTAAGTAAGGTTTGGTTCAGTGGTTCAGGAAGTAGATTTTGAAGTGGCCCTGAAATATGACTTGGTTTCACACTCTAATTATAATGTATAATTTACTATCCCTAGCTGTAGATCAGAGATGACATGTGTATTCCTGCTCCTCTCTGTCACCAAGTGTGCATTCATAAAGCATATGGTTGACGGTGACATCAGTATACTTTATAGGTGACTTTTCCTATGGCTATAGGCTAAAACTGAATCCCATGAGACACAGATGTTCAAATGAAGTCAAAACGTTTTACTCTTAAAAGCATTTCTTTGGAAGGCCTACATTAGTCACAAAGAATGGATTGAAAACCTCGGGGTTCCCAGAAAGAAAACTCAGGCTGTAAACTACACACTCTTGATCCAAATGCCCACATGTCTTTTAGTTATTAGTTGGGTGATTTCCGTTTTTTTCCTGGTGCTGTTTGAAAAACTCTTGTAAGACCCATGAACTGAGCAATTACTTACAACTGAACCTTTCCACACAGGACAGTGACAGGATATAGTGCTGAGAAGGTAACTGCTTCGTCTTGAAAAGGAACAGTATACATAAATTGCACTGTCCTGGAGACATATACATTACACAGTTAAAGGTAGAACGTGGGAATGCGAAGAGGAAAGAACAGGTTAGCGTTTGGCAGTAGTTTCTAGTAATGACTGTGTCGTCTCTTACACAATTTGCTTTACTCGTTCGGAAAACTGCTCTCTCACAAATTCACCGCAAGGAAATGATACTAACTTGGTTATATAATTTGAGAGGAAATTGTGAGAAATTCTATTTTGTTGATAAATTTTACTCCTGGATGTTGTATCTGGCTTTTACATTTTTAATCATTTTTCTCTCCAGGTTTTTTTCTTGGGTTGGTGCATAAGCTACGTTTAACACTGTAATTACAAGACTCAGTTTGGTCTCGTTTACTTACTGATTCAGAATAAATGACTATAACCCTGGCTATTTCTTATATTCATGAAAAGTAGGAATAAAAGGCATAGGAAGCAGCTGTAAATGTGTATCAAGTGGCTTTGTTCGCATGTTCCAATGGAAAGGCTAAGGTGCTTCTTTCCCATTGTTAAGTACAGTGAACAGCCAAACCAGTGGCTCAGGGCTGCACAATGACCCCTGCAGAAAGTCCCTGGTAGACCTTTCCACCAAAGAGCACAGAAAGAAGTGAATAATCATGGCACAGTCAACTGAGCGGACATGCATGACCTGTGACAGACAGTGAGAAGCAGCTATCCAAAGTGTAAGTGGTGCCGAGAAGGACAGAAAGTGTCAGCAGAGCCCAGCTTTCACAGGAACTGACGACCATCTAGGACAGCACTCCTCAACCTGTGGGTTCTGACCCCTTTGGGGGCGATCAAAGGACCCTTTGAGAGGGGTTCCCCAAGACAACTGGAAAACACAGCTATTTACATTGTAATTCATAACCAACAAAATTACAGTCATAAAATAGCTACAAAAATAATTTTATGCTTGGAGGTCACCACAACATGAGGAGCTGTATTAAAGAGTCACAGCATTAGGAAGGTTGAGAACCACTGGACTAGGGTTCACAGCAAGGTATTTAGTAACCCCACCTCACCCTCACTCCCACGGTTATAGGCTCTGAGACAAGAATGTTCATCCACTGAAAAAAACTGTAAGATGCAAACAGACAAGATAAAAACAGAAATGGACAAAATGGCCAACCAATGACTGCCCTAAATTGAGACCCATCCCGTGGGCAAGGACCAATTCCTGACACTATTAATGATACTCTGTTATGCTTGTAGACAGGAGCCTAGCATAACTGTCCTCTGAGAGGCTCTACCCAGCAGCCAATGGAAACAGATGCAAAGACCCGCAGCCAAACTTTAGATGGAGCTCTGGAGTCTTGAGGAAGAGTCATGGGAAGAATTGAGGAACCCGAAAATGACAAGAACTCCATAGGAAGACCAACAGAGTCAACTAGCCTGGACCCTTGGGGGCTCCTAGAGACTGAACCACAAACCCAAGAGTGACCATGGGCTGGACCTAGGTCCTATGCACATAGGTAGCAGATATGCAGCTTGGTCTTCATATGGGTCCCCGAACAGCTGGATCTGGGGCTGTCCCTGACTCTGCTGTCTGCCTGTGAATCCTGTTTCCCTAACTGGGCTGTCTTGTCTGGCCTCAGTGGGAGAAGATGTACCTAGTCCTGCAGTGACTTGATGTGTGTGGGTAGGGTAGGTGATACCCAGAGGTGGCTTCACCTTCTCAGAGGAGAAGGAGAGAAGGGAATGGGGGAGGATCTGTGTGAGGGGGTACTGAGAAAAAAGGGGGGTCTGATCTTGGGGTGTAAAGTGAATAAATTAATAAATAATCTTTATAAAAGAAGAAAAAAGTAAGAAAGAGATTCTTATCTTAATTTCTGGATAAAAGCAAAAGAACATGGTTAAATAAAAGTTAATGGAACTGTTTGTAAAACAGCAGGAAAATGAAACTTGACCAAATACACGCATGGTAATACACAGGCATGCACACACTCCCCTTCATATGCTATCTCAGAGAAAAAAGAAGTCCCATGCTGAACTACAACCCCGGAGTGAAGCAAACTCAAATAGTGATGCTTTGTGGCGCTCGGTAGTATCTGAGCCCTTCAGCCTGTCTGACTGAGAGGTGAAGCGGGCAAGGCCTCACTAACCCACAATGCAGCTTCCCGGCCATGGAATGGTAAGATGGGTGAACATCACCAGTTAAATGGAGCTGTCAAAAATACCTAAAGGGGAGCTAACGATGAAGCTTGTGGGAGAACATTTCGAAGTGTATTCAGAGCTCTAAATTCACTTCTCTAGTGCTTTAAATAAACAAGCTCCCAATGCCTTTACTTTAGAACAAGAGAGACCGTGAGCAAATGCATTCCTGCCTGGACTGATCCAAGAGTTAACTGAAGGGTTCGAGCATGACAGGTTAATTTTTGTCTCACGGATAGGAAAAGTTTTAAATTGAGAAGGAAAAAAAAAAACGAAGTGGTACAAGTATAAACATCTTAAAATCAATATTTTATACACTGCAGGTTATGACCTGTTAGTGGGACGTAAAATCAATGCAAGGATCCTAACCAGAATATTTAAAAGATAGAACAGAGGACTGCCTTAGAGAATGAAAATTGTCAGAATGCTCATTTAAGGATCTGTGGACTTAAGCCTTGAGTTACAATACAATGATTTCTTCCCTCTTTATTTCTTGTTAAAAATGTGGGGCTAGAGATGGCTCAGTGCCCGAGTATGTACTGTTATTATAGAGGACCAGAGTTCTGTTCCCAACACCCACTGGGTGGCTCACAGTCAGCTGTAACTCTCCAAGAGACCTGACATCCTTTTCGGAACACTCTAGGCACCTGCACTCCAGCATTCCTGTGTGTGTGTGTGTGTGTGTGTGTGTGTGTGTGTGTGTGTGTGTGTGCATGCGTCTGTGTCTGTGTGTACATGAGGATGTGTGTAGAACCCAGAGTTCAAATTTGCCTGTTGTTGTTCCTCAGCCATGCTCCCTTGACTTCTTTTCTTTTCTCTTTTGAAACAAGGCCCCTGTGTTGGCTTGAACTTACTGATGAGGCTAGTCTAGCTACTGCTCTCCAGCCTGTCTCTCCCTCTCCCATGCTGGAATTACTCCTGTACACCATGAGTACTGTTTTACGTGGGTTCTTAGAGCCACACTTGGGTCCTCATGCTTGCCCAGCAAGCACCTTACTAACTGAACTACCTCTCCAACCAGACTGCCATTCTTGATAAGAAGCAGGGGTACACAGCGGTCAAGGGGGGTTCTGCAACATGAAGCAGACTCGAATTCTCATCTGGGTGCAGCTTGCCAGGTTTGAGAGCTCTAAGACCTGATTTCACCTATTTGTAATAAAGATTTAAGAACTATCCCTAGTGCATGAGTTTAAAAGGATTAAATGAGCAACTAGTGCAGAGTAACACAGAAACTATTAGCCATGCCTCTCTTTAGAGCATCATCTTGAGGAAAACACCATTCGTCGTATTGTGATAAACATTAGTTGAGCACAGAAAGACCGAATCCTACTCTTGAGTCTTTTGGAAAACACAACGATGAAAGGCAGTCCTTGCTTTCATTACAGTTCCAGGTGATATGGTTGTAAACTTCCACAGGAGAAAATGAAAATAAAGATTTAGGTCACTAGGTTGGGCCATCCCTCACTTAGTGCATGAGGAAAGTAAAGGGTGTCCAATAGGAGAAGCATCAGAAACAGAACACGGGCCCTACATGTAAGGCGATCCTTTCCATCAGAGTGGACTTTACTTGGAAAGCTGTATCAGGATTTCTATGAATAATTTTATGTACATATGTTTATCCTCTACTGATATAATGGGTATATATAATTATATATAGGGGATGAAAACATTGAAGATGGTTATTTTAGATTCCACATGGCCAACTAATTCTCACAAAACTCTTAAGTTGAATTGTGCTTAATGAATATAGCCATAGCCAACATATGGTTATAATTAGGTTATAATGTGACAAATGGGATTTGGCCCCAATCCACTGACCTCTTTTGATTGTGGTTGAAGACATTCAACACAGGATGCAACACCATGATCAATTTAAAGCATCTATTTTGGTTAAGAAAGTGCATTCACACTGTTGTGTAACCAATGCCCCAAAGTTTTCCATCTCATAAAATGAGAATTCTATACCCATAAAATAATAATTCTTTATTTCCTCCTCCTCTCTCCCCTGAGAAATGCTATTCTGGTTCTACTTCTGTGAGATTGATGTATCTAGATACCTCATCTGAGAGAAATCACAAGAATTAGTCTTTTTGTCTCTGGCTTATTTTCTTCATATGGTAGCATGCCTTAAGTTTTCTTTCCTATGTTATGCATGGGCCATTGTATATATACCACATTCATTGCATATATATCTCACCCATTTCACATATACCATAACAATTGCATATAGACCATAACCATTGCATGTATACCATAATCATTGCATATATACCACATCCATTGCATACAGACCGTAACCAATGCATATAGACCATAGCCACTACATATAGACCATAACCACTGTACATAGACCATAACCTTGCATTATACCACACCCATTGCACAACCAGTCATGTGAATTCATTCATATGTTAATGGAGACAGGATGCTTCTATATACTAGCTATGTGAATAAGGCTGCCATAAACACAATTCTCAAAATCTCTCAAGACTTGACTTTAAATTCTCTTGACTACTCACCCAGGAGTGGTCCTGCTAAATGATATGATAGTGCAATTTTAATCCAAAATAATAGTTTTATTCTATTTTAATACTATTTTCCATGGTTATGGCACCATTTGTTAATGTCTACCAACAAGACACAGGTATTTCAATGCTTTTCCATTCTCACATCTTTGACAGCTCTGATTTTCCATAGTTTAATAATAAACCTTCTGGTGATGAAAAAGTTATCCCTTAATATTTTATCAAAGCAAAGAAGCTGTCATGGAGACTGGCATGTGTATATTAAGCCATTGTTATTCCTTATAAGATTATTCCTTATAAAACTCATTAAATTAAAACCTGTTTGCCTCAACACACTTGAAATTAAAACATCGTTCATTCATCAATATGAGTGACTACTGAATCAGATAAGAGTCCAATATTCCCCCAGGTTTCCACACTATTCACACTGTAACAGCTACTAATAGCACATGTATTTAAACTCTGTATGCATCCTTTTCCTAGTCACATTTTTAAATCTGGATAAAGAGCATGAATGAACCAAACAGTAAACATCTTAGCCTTTGTGGGTCATAAGCCTCTGTCACAATCACCTAGTTCTTCTAATGCAGTTCCTTCAGACAATACATAAATGCGTGGTCATGGATGTGCGCCAATAAAACTTCATCCACAACAGACGGCAGGCTCTAGAGATCTTAAGTCTTGTTGCCTCTCATCATTTCTTGTATGAATTCTCTAACCACTGTTTTATGATATTATTGAGCATGATATTATTGATATTTTATGATATTATCGAGTTAGGATAGTAGTATGCATAGTAGCATGCTACTTACAATACTCATACCAACCGATTCAAATAGACACAGTCACAAAGATACAAATAATAATAAAAAAGGAGGTGAATAATTAGGCTGTGATAGATTTTTTAGTATTTTGTTCTTTCATACTTTTAAGTTAACATAATTCACTTTTTTTAGTGATTTAAGTTAAAATCTAGATGCCAGCATCCCTGAGAATTTATGAAGCGGTTACAAATTCTCAGTCTGCATGGAGCACTCCATCTCTCCAGCATCTCCAGGCCTCACCTTCTGTCATGCCCACTGAAATCCTTGCCCCTAGCCTATCAACTTTTAAGAAGGCTTGGGAAGAATGTAAGAGCAGGGTAGGAGGAGATAGACGCGGAAGGCTGTCTTCCAGGCATAATGGTGCTTATGTGTTCTTGAATGCACATCAGTCAAGATTTCCTGCATAAATTCTCCACAAAGTTGTACCTGCCATGGAAGGGGGTGAAGAGCTCTTTAGTTTCCTTCCACTTCTTTCTAAAAATGTATGTCTGCTGATGATTGGTGGGGGGAGGAGAGCCATTTCTTCCCAAGGTGTTGCCACTGTCAAAGTCCCCATGCTCCTATAAGCAACCCAAAAGAAATTCACCGGGTCACCAAAGAAAAAGATAGTCAAAGTGAAAGGCTAATATGAAAGAAAAGAAAGATTAATCAAAGCGAGAGAGGGATAAGAGAATCTTTGTGTATTTGTGTAAATATTATCAAAAGAGATTATGCACAAGTATGAAAATATCAGAATGAAAATAATTATTATGTATAATAATTAATGTGTGCTAATAAAAATCATTAAACATTTTAAAAATAAATATATATTAACGCCTCTGCAGACTGAGGGTGACAGGGACACTCAGTACTCCATGTCTGTGAAGGTAGTACCATGGTGGCTCACAAACGATGGCTAACCTGCTGTTACAGGGGCGGATCGTCGTGTGTCATCTGACCTTGAACATGTGGCTTTAAAGACAACAGTCTTTAGTCTTTTCCATGAACCACGAGCCATGAACTTGAAGCTCTGAAAACAACACTGAGGTTGTTAAGGCAAATTCAAACTACTAGGTGATGTTAACTTTGCAATTTTGAGCTGCATTTCCCTTCACCATGCCCTGCCTTCCTCCCATGCCATAAATTACAGAAAAGCAAGACCTCATTTACTCAGACCCGCTTTTCATTGGGTCTGGCCTCAACGCCACCATTTCTGAGTTTTCTTTTCTGGATCCTTCCTTTCCTACTCTAAGTTTACCATTCTCTTCTTTTCTTCCCTAGTGCATTTCTCTTGCTGGCTGTAGAAGATGTTTTCACTGAATACAGCACACTGTGGCCCTTGCATCAATTTGAGGTATCAGGTTACATTAAAATGTATGTGGTTCTTCAAATCGAAGGCGACCTCACTTCAACGATCCCTGCATCCATATTTATCAGCCCACTATATCCCATTATCCTTTTGCTATTGCTAGGTTCTGCCCCTGGCCTTTCTGTAGGTGAGTGAATACTATCCAAACAGCACGATACAGCTCTTTGATCATTAAACATGAGACATGAATAAAGCAGGTTGGTCTTCTGTGTGGAAGATCTTATTCTGTGTATTCTGCAGAGGCTGTCCTGCCTTCTGCTTTATTCTTGTGAGTATTCCAGCTTAGCCAATGGGTCATGGAGAACAGGACAAATATTTCTGGTGAGAAATCTGCATGACCAACATAGGAGACCTAATCATTCATTCCAAACATGTGGAAAAGCAAATATAGAAACCTGTGCTATGTTGAAAAATACATTTTGCATTATTAATAAAATGCCACATTTATACTAAAAAAAGCTTTGGTTGGTGTGACTCTTCTTAAAGAGTAGCTGCAAAGGGTTACCTCAGGCAAGGCTTTATCTGCTCTTCATATTTCTAGCTATTAGAAAGAGAAAAGCCTTGCTTTTTAGCTATGTTTTTCACTAGCAGTTGTCAATTGCTTTGCTGGAACACACAAGGATGCAAACAAAAAGCACAGAGTACAGAGCTTTGGCTCCGGAGGTGACTCACAACATCTAGCAATCCATCCTGGAGGTCTTAGTAGGCCTATTTTGGTTCTGATCTCCAGGAACAGTCAGGCTGCAGAATCCCAGGTGTTCTCGCTGAGTGCAAAGCCAGAGTGCAAGGGTTGCCCCAAGAAGCAAGAACATGCTCATTAAAGCAGGGAGAAAAGCCAGCTGGCAGTTTGCTATACCTCTTGGTGGTGACCCCTTTGCTTATTAGAGAGGGGGCCTCATGTCCCCTTATATCTAGGTTTAATGAGTTGTAGTTCACTGGGGAACCAGAGAGGGCAAAGAAGTGCTTGGCTGGTGAAAGAAAAAGTACGTCGTCATTTATTTCATGCCCAGGACACCATTTACATAATGCAAACTTTTTTTATGAGACTCTAAACCTTGGACATCTGAAGAGACTTAAATCAGTATAGGTAATACAGGGGTCTGGTTGAATGGACTAATCAAGTTGGGTGGATTAATGATGGGCATAGGATAAAGTTCCGGAACTCTTAAGAGTGATTTGAAAAGAGCAGCAGACACTTCTCTATCTGAAGTGAATGTGAAATGCAACCCGAGAGGGACTCTCTCTCATTGTGCAGTTGTCGGGTGATTGATCAGGTAGAACTTTCACTGGACCAGGAAATTAGGTCATCATATTGATGTTTTTTGAATCTGTCAAATACAAGCTAACACTGAGAACGCTTTGTGGTAAATAATGTATTTGGGAAAAACAAAAGTAAGCAATTATAGACGACAAAACCAGAAGTAATAAAGTAGAAATGCAAATATAGCCAGTGAATAAGATATATGATAAATATATCTTATATCTGACATATATATATAATATATAAGATATATGTAAGATATAAAAATACATGTTACACATATAATAAATATATAATATATAAATGTCATATTATGTATTAAATATTATATATGTTATATATAAATAATTGATAAAGATATTAGTACACATGAAACTAGTGGCTACCAGTGCAGTGTCAGAGTGCTCATGAACTGCCAAACACACATCAGAAGCTAAGTATTGGACTGGGAGTACTGGGGAAAATATTTTATTTTTTTGAAATGATATTATGAAAATGTTTTTATCACTTCAAAATATTTTTTGTTTTCTTTTTCTTCTATCCAGAAATAGTCTGAATGTGGTAACAGTGAGTCAGAACTCCGAGAGCTTCTTGTTGTTGTTGTTGTTGCTGTCGTGAAGGATTTATTTGTTTTTACTATTACTGAAGTAAACACTAACTGTGAAGAAAAGCTAAGCTTTCCCAATCGATGTTTTGGATTTTTGTTTTCATTTGGTTTGTTTGTTTTGTTTTGTTTTTTTCTTTTTGGTTTTGTTTTGTTTTGTTTTTGAGACAGAATTTTCTTTGTCTACCTTTCAAACTCCTTCTGTAGACTAGGTTGGCCTTAAAGTTTAGAGAGTTACCTGCCTCTGCCTTTTATGTGCTGAGATTAAAGGCATGAACCACCACCGTCGGGCCCAGATAGATGTTTTAAGCATCATCTCATGAAATCCATTCCACCAGCTGCTTCATAACATAACTTACATTTTTCTATTGACATGAAAATCAGGAATCCTTGAAACGTTCATTTCAGTGCTAAAACTGCTTTTGTGAGTAACCTTGAGCCTTTCTTTCTACCTAGTCTTTTTGTTCCCAGAATAATGACTCTGAGGTTAATTATTTATTAATATATGCTTAGGCCAGAAACTTCAGCTTATTCTCTGACTAGCTCGTTCCTTATAAAAACCCGTTTAAATTGTTCTATGTCTTCCACGTGGTTAGCTACCTCTTCTCAGGTTTATGTGACCATCTCCTCCACAATTCTGGAGCAAACATTCCAGAAAACCTGTCTCCATACCGGAACTTCCGCTTCCCTATTTCCTGCCGAACCTAATAGGCCAACAGCATTTTATTGACAGGTGATGCTTCCATACACAAGAGAGTCTTTTTACATTTATGTTTTGTCTTTTGTAACTCTCGTCCAGTCCATTGGTTGGGTTTCCAGGCTGAAATGTGACACTCCCGCTAGAGTTGAACCTCATCCTCAGACTTTGAGCAGTTGCCTAAAGGTGTGGTTAAGCAAACTCCTGTCTGATGTGAAAGTCTTTGCATGAAGCAGAGGTTTAGTTACTACAACAAAATGTAGCATACTTTATGAATATGTAGAAAATAAGTATATAACCTTAGCCACAGGTAAGCTTATTAGATGAGCAGAGGAAGAAACAGATACTGGACATTTTCTGTCTGCCAAGAACACTGCATGTACTACTGAACAGCTGTGCACATAGGTAAACACTGTGAAGCTTTTGATGAATGAGGGTCGTGACTCATTGAAACTACATACCTCTCCTAGATCCCTCTACACAGGGGTTGGAAGAGGCTACAAAAGTTACACGGTGCAGTTATTTCCATAATCAAACCACTCTGCAAGTCCCTTTTGAACCCCAGCATCCTTGTTCATTCAACCAAAACTTTGAAACACTACATAAAGTCCTATGTCTTCACAATATAAACAGATGAATGGTAGGTAGTTGACCACAACACTACTTTCTAAGCAGTCAGTACATTTTTACGTTCTTACTGAAATGCATGTTCTTTTGTCATCCAAATGAAAAATATTGTAGGGGAATCCTCTCAAATGAGCTAATAGGAAATGAGAAGACTTTGTTTCCTGCTTTTTGAATTGTGTGAGTTTGATAAGAAGATTTTCTTTGGAGATGAGCAAGAGTTTCAAACAAATGTCCAAAAATGTGTTTGTGCAAATATTCATTTTCCAGTGAAAAAGAAAGAAAAACAAAACTTTACATTATTTGTATTTCTCATCTACAGAATTATAGTGGACATAGGCCTGGCTTCTGGGCGGAAATATTGGCCCGGAGAATTATCTATTAGATGCACAAAAAAAAAAAAAATAGAAATAATCTTTGTGGGCAAAGTAACACAATGAATACCAATGTTCATTGGTCTCCCTGATACTTTTTAAAACACTTTTAAGATTCTTTTACATGTAATGTGTATAAATGCTTTGCCTCCTGTATGCATGTGCATATACAAGCCTGTTGTTCTTAGAGGTCAGAAGAAGGTGCCAGAGCCCCTGGAACTAGAGTGATCAATGATTGTGAGCTACCACGTGAATGCTGGGCATCAAACACAGGACCTCGACAAGAGCAACCAGGGCTCTTAACCACTGAGCCATCTCTCTTGTCCCAGGATTCAGTTTCTTAAATGAGGAGCACAGACTGTGGTTATTGAACATGATTAGAAAATTAGAATTTTAAAATTCTGTAATAATAATATGTCTCTATGCCTTTCAACTAGAAAAGGAAATCATTTTCCAATTGCTTTTCTGAAATGTGTATATTTTCTTAATGAAGTTTGTTGCAAACAATTAATGTCCTAGTGAGTTCAGCTCACTTTTAAAGCTGCTGTAAGAGTTCTGAGTGGAGAGCAAGTGATTTAAACTTGAGGGAAGGCACAAATTAATGAGAGGCAGCCAGCTTCCATGGGAGAGTTGTCTAAGAGAGGCGTTCTACTTAACGTAAATGAACTTTTCCTAAAAGGCACGCATCACTATTGTGAGTGCTGTGTCTCCAGGAGGAGGCACAGTTTCCCCAGTGCCATGCAGGAACACTGAAATGCACAGCTATTCTTTCTAGAGAGACAAAAATAACCAATGTTTAATCTTCATTCCTTCTATCATTTCACACGAACCTTGAAACATTAAAAGAATATTCCCTACAAAGCTAGTTTTGTTTAAACTGAGCTTCAGACAGAACTATTTTCCAGCCTGCCAACTCTTCCCTCCTTAATTTTAAGTTGAAAGTCGTGGTACATCAGGGTTGTTGAGCAATTCGGATTAACTTAGTCTCCCTGCCTTATTTATAAGAATGGTATCCTTTCGAAAAAACGGTATGTTGACATTTGCACCAGGCAGCGTCTAACCAGAAAGATCCTTTAATGGTGCAGAAGTCGTTTTCTAATACTCTAATTTCTCTTGCTCCTTTCTGTTAGTTTTTCTATAATTGATAGCCAGAAAAAGAAAAAAAGAAAAAAAATTCACTTTAAGTGATCCTGTTAATGCTAAATTTAGCCTATAATCCACCAGTTCTTTCTAAGTCACACCTAAAAGAACTGATCTAGATTAAGAGCAATGCTGACAGCCTGGTGGATCAGGAGGAAGCTCAGAGTTCTCACCATTTCAGGGCTGCTTGCAGCTCAGGAGTCGGAAAGCCAGAGGAGAAAGCAGATGAAGCCAAGCTTGCATGCATACAGGCACACATCCATGTCGCTTGCACATGAGTGTGTGCACTGTCACCCACGTGCGGATGCACTTTCACACACAGACATACATGCACAGAACTCATGATGATGTAGAAGGCCCTGGTGTTATTTGAAATGGCTGTCGGGTTTAAAGCCAGCTGCAGCCCTGTGGTATGACCAATGCCGGCTATACTGAGACTCTGTTGTCCACTCCCACTACCTTCAAATGTTCTTAAACCTTTGGAATCTATAATTTGCTTCCTCCTTCTCAAAATGGGGCTCTTAATTAATGAAGAGTTCTGTGTGTGTGTGTGTGTGTGTGTGTGTGTGTGTGTGTGTTGCATGTACTTGAGGGTCCATGCTGGGAAGCCAGAGGAGGATATCAGATATCTTTCTCTATTGCGTTCCACCCTCCTCATTTAAGACAGAGTCTCTCACTGAATGAGAAATGCTGTTTCTTCCAGGCTAACTGAGCAGGCTCCCAGAACATCCTATGTCACTTCCCAGTGCAGGGTTACAGGCACAGGCATCTGTACCCAGCATTTACAGAAGCTCTAGGACTTGAACTCAGGTCCTCCAGCTTTCGTGGCAAGCACTCGTACCTCCTGAGCCATCTCCCCAGTCACTAATTGTGTTTTAAGTTCTGCACTTTTATCTGGAGGCAACTTTATAAACAGTTTATAACAGATGAAAGATGTCACTGTGGCAATGGCCTCTTCAGCTCAGCTAGCAGCACAGGCGTCATCGGGTACTTGGCCTGGGTCCACTGGCCCTGGGCATTCTGAGGATATTTATTATGAAGCAGAATCAGGACAAACATCTTAAAAAATGAAGATCACTGAAGTCCTCTGGTTGGGTTGCATCCCTTCATACCCAGGAAGTGTCACACTAAAAGCTTGTTTAAGACTTCCTATGGCTTAAAGCCACAGCCTCTGCATCAGGAAGACAGAGGGAAAAGGGGAGATCTGTTAACATAGGCTGAAAAGAATGGTTTGGGGAAAGTCAGACTAACAGCAAAGGGAGAGATGAAAAAGGTAGCTGGATTAAGGACCCAGTACTCAGTCATCCAAGCTGCTTGGTTCTTATAGAATGAACAGTCTACTGGGAAGCTGATGTTTAGCGGAAATGCAGCCTCTGTGTATCAGGACTGTGGTGCTCTGCACACGTGCCCTGCACTCTGCTTTCCAAGATTCATTTTAATTGCTTTCAGCTTCCAGTTAGGGATTCTTTTTGCTGAGGATCTGAGGGTTTTTTGTTGTTGTTGTTTGTTTGTTTGTTGTTTGTTTTTTATCTCTTTAGGTCAGTAGCAGAGTGGCTAGGACTTGTCACCCTTGTTGCTTACAATAAAGGAATCCTTTCTAGTTAAAATTTGTAACCTCAGTCCTGATCTTTGAGATGTTAGACAAAGGAATGTTGTTCAGGAAGCACCTGTAGTGTCTGATTTTCTGACACCCTCAGTAGGGAAAGAAAAGAAGAGTTCTCTAGAAGATTGTTTTGAACCTGACTCTCCCTTCCAGAACTGCCTGTCGGAGGGAGCTCTTGCTGATACCTGGAGGCCTGTAGAGAGGTGCTTGTGGGGTGGGTGGGCCCCTCACAGGCAGAGAGGCCTGCTGGGTGGGTGAAGGGGTTACATGTGCACTGCCTGGTAAGACCTGTGTGGCCAGGCCTGCATGCATGCCTGCAGCCAAGGCTAGGCATCTAGCTGGAGCCATACAACGGGCTGTAGAGTCTGCTGCTAACTTGTTAAAATGCACTGTTTGTAACCACTGAGATAAATATTTACTTCCCTTAACCTTTACTGCGTTAGACAATTTTTCTCAAGTGGGAGAGGGGGAATTCCACTTTACAGAACTATTGTGAAGTTCTCTGTCAGAGGCCCAATGTTCAACACTCCCCAAACACAAGACAACAAGAAAACAGCAACAAGCCTCTAACACCCTGCCCTTCTCCATCTGTACCCCCACATCCCCCCATACTCCACTTGTGAGTTCTGAGCACAGAGTCACTTCTGATAAATCGCCCCTGCTCTTACTTCAAAGCTTCTGTGAAAGGCAAACAATCAAGGGACCTGGAAGCTGCACAATGGTCCTATAGCCCAGTGCAGCATGGGAAAGATGTAAGTTCCTGTGAAACCCTGAAGCAGTATTAATTACTTGTTAGGAGCAATTAATGAAAATGACTACATTTAAATATCTTCAAAGACTTGGAAACAATCCATTTGCGTTCCCTTCCAAACACAAATCCTAAATTTGAGCTTGTGTTATACACTTTATGTCTGAAGTCTAGACTCCAGTTTGAACTTGTGTCAGAAGAGACAGAGCTAGGAAATTAGGTACACAAATGAAAAGCACTTTGGAAAACGTGAGTTAATGCTTCATATATTTTTGTAGTTGCAAACGGTTAAGCATTTCCCCCATCGATTTGCATGTGATTGAAGCTGCTATATCTGACATTTGCAGGACAATTCTTTAAAAGATGCCCCTGTGGGGTGTGTGTGTGTGTGTGTGTGTGTGTGTGTGTGTGTGTGTTGGGTGCACACTTCCTGAGTGTGAATGCTGAAGGTGGATATTAGGTATCTTCCTTCTTCACTCTCCACCTTGTATACTGAGGCAGAGTCTCTTGTCCCAGGGATCCAGTCTCTGCTAGAATTACAGACAGGCTGCATTCATCATGGTTATTTACACAAATTCTGAGGATCTGGATTCCAGTCCTCACGTTCATCCAGAGAGGGCTGTGCCTTCCAGTTTGCTTGTTTGTTTAGTAAGAACAATTTTTTTCTTTCTTCTTCCTCTAAAATCACTGAAACCAAAGCCTCTCCCTGGGCTAAGGCTTTGGCACTGACTTTATTAGAAACTTTCAGAATCTCAGGATCCAGCCCAGACCTTTTCAGTCAGAAACACTGTTTTAACAAGGGCTCCAGGGACCTCATGGGCAAACTGCTCCTTTGGGAGCACCACACTAAAACATGGCTATGCACACTGTTTATAAGGGACAGATAATTGTTAAAGATAACCCAACAAAATCCATCTCAGTTGACATGTGCCTGCCATGCCCAAACATGGGGACCTAAATTCAAGCCCTAGTATCCCCACTCCCAAAAAAGCCAGGCAGCATGGTAGTCTGAACCTGTAATACCTCCTCTTGGGAGATAGGAGGATTCCTGGTGCTCCCTGGCAGAGCAGTCTCAGAGCCAATCAGTGAACTCCAGGTTCAGGGATAGACCCCTGTTTAAAACACAAAGTGGAGGACTAGAGAGGCACCAGTGTTCTGATGTTCAGAGCCCAGGTAATGTAAGTTGTAAAAGCTACAAAAGCCAGGCAAGCTTGGCAGCCATCTGCAATCTCAGCACTAGGGAGACAGAGACTGTGATATCCAAAGGTAAAACTGATTAGTTAGACTAGCTAGATTCACCATGTTGCAGAATTAATAAATAGCATAGACAGTGATGAAGGAAGACTTGCACATGCGTGCACACACACATGCACACTTACGTGCACAGCCGCAGGACACATCTAAGATCTTCTCATGGTCCAGTCAATATAGTAAGTATAACAATTTTCCAACATGGCCAGATTAAATGTTTTCCAGACATCCCCACCCATGGCTAGAAGGGTATGATAATAGCCTCCATTAATGAGTAATAGACACATTATAATTTGCCATCAAAAGGATCCTTGATGATGAATGAGGAGACGGCCCTGGTCTTGGTGATTTTTAAATGACTCAGGGCAACTACTGCATCCTCCTTCCTCAAACTGTTAGCGAGTCACGTGTAGTCTTTTAGAGAACTTTTGATAACAGGGTTATGCTCTGAATCCTCAGAAAGAATGATTTTTTTTTAAATGCTGTGTTCAGAACAAGGGTAACCTCGGCTAGATTGTGACAGTCTTTCTGAAAAATCCAAAGTCCCAGTTCCCTCTGTTGCTACAGAGGAAGGACATCTCTCAGGACACACCAGAACCTCCTACCTTCAGCGTGGGAAGTAAGCCAGAACAACTAAGTAATCTCGTGCCTGAACCCAGTGGATCTTACCACCCAAGTGGAGAATAGAACTGAGACACCATGGATTCCTGTTTCATCCAGAAGGGTGAATTATGGATGTTAATGACATTTTCTACTTAAACTTAAATATGTAATGCATTTATCTTCAATCCGTTAAAGCTGATTCGTTTGTGGGGGGAGGAGAACAAGTTAAGGACCACGGTGGTCTGGGAACACAGACACTAAACTGGGTTACTTCTTTTCATTCTGTTGAATTTCTCGATTGCTTCACAATGAATGATTCATTATCTCATAACAAAAACCTTTAAGAACAAAATAATTGTATTACTGTTGGTCAAAATACAAACCACTTGCATATCAAAACCAGGAAGAGCAGCGCTGCGCCGGTGTTTGGTTTTCTTGTCTGCATACTGCAGCACAATTGAATCATCTGATTCTAAAGATGTTTAACTGAGGGAGTTAATCAGAGGAAAACGACCTCAAGCAATCAAAATCATTTACTGCCTAACCAGCGGTGGTATTCTGTCTTTATGACTGCCAATTATATGTTCTTATTGACTGAGTGGAGAAAACTCAAAGGATCTAAGGATGGGCATGAAAAAAGGAAAGTAAAATGCTCTTCAAATGGCTACACGTGCTGCTTTTGTAGAAGTCTGAGGTTCAGTTCTCAGCACCCAGCTTGATTGACTCACAACTGCCTTGTAATGCTAGTCTCAACAGACATGATGCCCTCTTCTGGAATCAAAGAGTACCTGTGTTCTCTCTCTCTCTCTCTCTCTCTCTCTCTCTCTCTCTCTCTCTCTCTCCCTTGTTCTCTCTCTCTCTTTCTTCTTCTTCTTCCTCTTCTTCTTCCTCCACTACTACTACTACTTCTTCTTCTTCTTCTTCTTCTTCTTCTTCTTCTTCTTCTTCTTCTTCTTCTTCTTCTTCT
>JANHMN010000020.1:22293684-22323741 GCA_030674055.1 Rhabdomys pumilio
CTTCTTCTTCTTCTTCTTCTTCTTCTTCTTCTTCTTCTTCTTCTTCTCCTTCTCCTTCTCCTTCTCCTTCTCCTCCTCCTCCTCCTCCTCCTCCTCCTCCTTCTTCCCTCCCTCCCTCCCTCCCTCCCTCTCTCTCCCTCTCTCTGTGTACGTGTGTCTCTGTCTCTCTGTGTCTGTGTTTGTGTCTGTGTCTGTGTCTCTGTCTCTGTCTCTGTCTCTGTCTCTCTCCCTCTCCCAGGCCCTCTCTGTCTTCTGTCTGCTTGAGTTCCCACCTTGACTTCCCTGAAATACTAAACTTTAACTTGGAATTCTAACCTTTCCTCCCAACATTACTTTTGCCAGAGTATTCATCACTTCAATATTAATTAAAGTAGATGACAGCAAGTTGGGAGAATCTGTCAGCCTTCTATACTAATATGGGTTCCCAAACAATATTTATTATGTTCCTTAACAAGAAGCTCTGGTAGGAGCTGTACGGGTTCTTCATTCTAATTTGCTATCCTCATAACCTATGGTCTCAGGTTTGCTTCATCTGGAGACACAAAACATGTCACTTTACCGCACCATGTCCTGACAAATCCACACCCAAAAGGAAAGGGATTGAAGTGTCTGTCTCTCACATACATCTTTTATGCCTTTCCTTCTAAGTCTTGAAGGAAATCTTTCCCAGCATGCTATCCCTGTTAAGCTGCCAACTGGAAGGAATGACACATGTCCATCTCTAGTTTCAGAGACGACACAAAAATGTAAGCATTCAGCATTGTTGGCCTTTAAAATGGAGATCGTTTAAATTAGCCAGACGGAAGCTTGGATTGGGTGGCATGGCTGTTCTGAAGGCTTCAGTAATTGCCTCTAGTGCTTCAATCTATCCATGCTCATGTCTAATGACTGACACCAGGTCTTCCCTGACTCACCCAGGTAATCTAACCTTTTCTTTGGGACCATGCAGTGCTCGGTGCCTTTTCTCTACCTACATAGCTCCTATTTCTGCAGTATTTCCATTCCTATAATAGGACAGGTTCCTGTTTACCTAACTTTCTATGTGGAAATGTATCCCTTCTCTCTCCCCATCTTTTCCTGCCTTTATGCCTCAGCACGCTCACTGACCCTTGGAAAGTCTTGAATAAACGTTTTCTGAACTGGAAACCTCACTATTTGAATGACAGCTAGATGATTCATTTTGCTACGTGGAAGAAAAAGATACCTCACCCCCATAAAAAACTTAAATCTCCTTTATGCTGGCATGCTGGCTATTAATACATACTCCATGGGTGCTTTGGAGCTTGAGGCAAGAGGATCACCAGGAGTTCAAACTTATCTTTACTTAGGTCATCAAATAAAAATCTGATTTTTAATATGAAAAGATATAGTGGTAAGAAAAAGAGACAGAATGAAAAAATATAAGGAAGCTGAGTTCCATCCCCCCCACCACACACACACCTAAGAAAGTGTCCATGCAAGACAACAGACCTCCTACTAGAGGAAGGAGCAGGTTTTCCAAGGGCTCTTTCCAGAGTGATTCCAGACTCAAGCCAGTTAAGATCAAAAGCATCTAGGTGCCAGTGAGACAAAGAGCCTCAGCTGGAATCAGCCTCAGTTCTGGGATGTTGCTGATGCAGAGTTGCTACAGTCTTGCTTCAGTCCCAACTCCAACTCTTCTCTCTTTACAAGAAATTGATTTACCTCTACCCTGGGATTTCTGCCACAGTCAACAAAAACATCCTGTTTCCCTAGGTTATGATACTACCAGGTTCTCCCCCAAAATACCATGGCTATATATATATATATATATATACTTGAGTCAACCATAGTGTAACACGGAACTCATCCCCACTCCAAAGACTGGCCAAATGCAGTCAAGGACCGGCAGCTCACTGTTGGCACCATGCTATGAGCTTCAGCAAAACAACGAACTTGTCAAATAGCCTGAATATCATCCTTGCAGGCTGCGTTTCTCGAAATGCTATTTTTTCCTAGCACGGAGTCATAGAATTGAGTCAGTTTTCCCCAAAGTCTAAGCAACTTACCTCCAACCAAGAGGCAGCTGACTCAAGAGTTGTTCATTCCATTAGTACTGCTACATTTTTACCAAAGATCCTCAGACTGACACTACTGGCTACCCACGCAAGAAAAGCAATCCAATCAGTTCAGAACAAAAGGCAACTCGATTGAAAATGCAGTCTGTGTTTTAGTCTAAAGGTCAGCTTAATCAAAAACACTCGTTTCTTTGGACCAAGCAGGTATCTGCTTGCTGATAGGACCAGTGATGTCAGTTAAATGGTTACAAAGCCAGTACAGGTTATTTGTAGGCTATCCTGGTTTCAGTTCACATGGGGGAAATTTACATAAGAACCTGGATTTGGTGAGGATGGAGGATTACTGCTCTAGCAGATATGGCAGAGGGACAGGTAGCACGCTCCCAGTATTCCCAGAGAAGCATCTGCCCAGTGAAAGATGCTAAAGACATGGCAAAGCTTACTAATCCTGGAGGATGTACACACTCTGTACCTCCCATGGTAGCTGTGACTCATGGCTGATCAAGAAGGGCAAGCACCCAGGAGAAGCCGAGGAGTGCCCGCTGTAATTACCTTCATTGCTCTTTCATCAACCATCCCCCAAAGAACGCAGCTCACAGTCTCAAAGCAAAAACTGACCATTCAAGTTCACAAAGGAAACCTCTGCACCGTCTAGATCCCTGCGGTAGACAGCGCTGTCACTCTCAGGGTGATTAGAGAGGCTTTTATTTTCACTTTAGAGTTCTAAGTTGTATTCTCTGTGTTGTATAAACCTGTCTGTGCAAGTGCACACATGCATGCTTGTGCGTGTGCACATATGTCTGCCTAATGCCACGTTCCAGGTTCCCAGTGCTAGGATTACAGACATGAGCCTCTATGTCTGCCTTCTGTAAGTGATGGGATTTGGTGTTGAGTCCTTATGCTTGCACAATGATTTTTATAGAGTGAGACATGGCTCAACTTCTTAAATTGTAGACTTTAGTCCTCTTTTCAATATGCAATATCTCATTTGGGTCTTCTGATATGGTCATTGTTCCTCTGTATTAAACAAACAAACAACATCAGACTCAAGAAATGGCTCAGTGATTAAAAGGTCTTCATGTTTTTCCAATGGATCTGAGTTCAGTTCTCAGCATCCACATCCTGCCTGTAACTCCAGTTCTAGCTTCTGGCCTCTTACTGCGCACGCACATGCGCGCGCGTGCGCGCGCGCGCACACACACACACACACACACACACACACACGCACAATTTTTCTGTTTATGATTTATAAAACACAAAATTACAAACAAGAAACAGGAGCCAGCCAGATGGGAAACAGTGCTTGCCACCAAGTCCAATGAGCTTCGCGGAAAGCCTGACACGTCCATGGCTGATGACAGAAGCCTGCATGTGGTCCTTTGGCCTCCACATGTATACCATGGCACGCATGCACACACACACAAACACAGAAAAATAAGCTTTAAATATTACCAAGACTCAAAACTAGAACTAAGGGACAGGTTACTTGGTTCTCAAAATCGCCCATGCTATCATTGCTGGGCTGGCATCTGTGATTTTGTTTCTCTCAGTTTACACAGCACTGCAGTTGTTATCAGGGTAGAGGCCAGAACTTATAGGGTACAGTGACCAAGGCACATACTGGAACAAAAGTTGGCTCTACCACTTATCTATATGGGTATGGGCAAGCGACTTATCTTCCAGGGTGCCTCAGTTTTCTTTCCTAAGAAATAGTCCTCATTTTCCCATTAAGAAGACAAAATGACTTACTCCTTTTAGTCAGTTCTGTGAATAATATACAGCTATGGAAGCAACGTAAAGCTATATGCGGTGTGTCATATACAGCTAATTTAAAACTGCAGTGTCTCTGATGCCATCAGCCAGGTTAGTCTTCCTACAACAATGACTATTAGAGTTTGACTCCATTTTTTATGTCTACCCTCTAATGTATTCAAGCCTCCTCTCCCTTTTCTTCACTCCTGCACCATCAGGGAAACTCAATACAAATTAGCTGAGTATCAGTCTTTTGGAATGGCAAAGATATAAGGGAGCAGAATTCAAGCCATACAAACCTGGAAACCATCATTTGGTCCAAACGCATAACCATAATCAGAACCAGATCCATTTTCCTCCCTTGCTCAAGCCAGACTAGAATAGTATGAATGTCTACACTGCTCACTTCACAAAGCACAGTATGTATCAGATCTTGTCACACCCTCTTGGAGTGTGTGTGTGTGTGTGTGTGTGTGTGTGTGTGTGTGTGTGTGTAGAGGAGAGGGAGAGAAAGGGAGAGAAGGAAAGGGAGAGGGGGAGAGGGAGGGGAGAGAGAAGGGGAGAGGGAGGGGAGAGAGAGAGGGAGAGAAAGAAAGAGAGAGAGAGAGAGAGAGAGAGAGAGAAAGTCTGAGAGAGGAAATCAATTTTAAAATTCAAACCAAATGGAGGAAAAAGGTGATGGCCAAGTACTATCCCCTACTTGGTGACTGGCAGTCCACTGGCGTCTCCTTTCTCTTCCTCTTGGCTTGCTCACTGGCCTTGCTGAATATTCGTACGCTGCACCTTAGTGTCAACTAAGGGCTTAACTAAGTTTTCTGTGGTCACAGTGTCTTATTAACCCAAAATATTCCGCAACAGGCAAGAAAGCTTTGACCCAGCAAGTCATCAGTAAACTTGGCAGAAGAAACGAGACCTAACGGACCTTATTTGACAAGTGAAACATCACATTCCAGTGTAAAGACAAGAGCTACAGGAATTGAAAGCCATCATTTAAACTGCAGTAGCAATAATTTCTACTATTTCACCTTTAGTCGCCCAATCTGGCCAATGCTGAGACCTGACAGAAATAAACAGCATTTCATAGATGCCACTCAGTGAATGAAGACTCCTAGACACAAGGATTCTATAAATAGCCAGGTGTATGACACAGATGACAGCTTCGTTTTCCAGGATTCATTGGACACGCTCATTCGAGAAGCAGAGACAGTAAAACAGATGCCCACCCCGCCACCACGGGGCTCTACTACTGCCTCATCTAAATTCCTAGTAATCATTTGTGCAGTTAGTTGCTGCTTCCTTGATTCTGCACATCAATGATAGATCTCACAGCACAACCGTGATGCCAAAACAATCCCAGCATCTTTTAGTTCAAAGGATAACACGATATTAACTTGTTTTACTTAAACCATTTACTTTGTTCCTTGGAAATTGCAGCCATTAATGAGGACCCGCCCAAACAGAAGGCACCGACACCATGTCTAAACTACACCATACCTAGCACTGCCTATCTCCTAGGCTCCTTCATGGCAGAAACGTCAGCAACCTCCCCATGTGGTAGGCACACCCTGCCTGTTGGCTTCTGGTATAACACAAGTGTCCTCCCCTGGCCCATGCTACACAGTGTTAAAACATTGACTGCTTGCTGTATATAGGACCATGCTGGAGATAAAGTCCTGCACTGGGTCAGCCAGTGAGTCTCTGCACCCAGATTGCCCCTTGGGCTGTGGACATGAAACAATACTCTTCAGACTCAGCAACCATGGTGAACTCCTTGTTATCACAGAAATGCCATACAGAATACAACCAAACCTGGACCCTCTGGCATATCCGATCTACAGGAGGAAGTGACTTGTCCCATATTCTGTGCTTTGCTAGATTAAATGTCGTTGTAGGATGTCTGCCCTCTCTCATCTTCACTGGAGGCTTGGAGTCCTATGAGATGAGTATTTAGAAAAGACAGCCTGGAAGCTTTGCTGATGTCCAAGTCACCCTGTCGTGTAATGACTATAGAGAGCTGTTGCCACCCAATCTCAGTCAATATGCCTATGATGAGGCGCTGTCATCAAAACCGCTACATTGCACATAGTAGTCTAGGCCATTGCACGTAGTCTAGGCTGGCCTTGTGACGCAGCTAGTTTAATGTGTATACTCTAACAGACCCTTGGAGTAGTTCCAATGATCTAGCCAATTAACCATCGCCAACAACTATTCTTTTTTCTAGCTCATCCTTTTGGGGGTGAAAATTGGGAATTTCTTAAGGATTTAGATGCATATGCATCTTACATGCATATGTACTTACTAATGCTGAAAGAGTCCTCAGACGTCACTTGTTGCTCCTTCCAAGCGCCTAACATTTCAGACGGTGGCCAAGATCTGTATGTCTCTCAACGTTCACGCCTTGGTTCCTACAGAAGGCAGTCTGTGGTACTTTTACTGCTAGCTAGGTACTCAAGCCTCTAAGATTTCAATATGGCTTATTTTTTAAAAAGAAGTTCTAAATCGATTAAATGAGACATGCTGTGTTTCAGTCATCGATCAGGAGTCAGCGGTAAGTCCTAACAGTTCAGATCCGCTTGTCATGTCCGTGTACTGGGACTTTGCAAGCCTCAGATGCCCTCACCCCACATAATGAGGCAAACATTAAGGCTTGGAAACATCATTGCTCATTTTCTTCCCTGATGCTGTTCCCTGTGGTGAGTTTATTTTCTCCTACCCAGCTTCTGAGGTGGCCTCTTCCTCCAAATAACCCTAATAGATAACTTTCCCAGGAACCCTTTCCACAGTCTCCCAGCTAAAGTTTCTCCCTACTCGGAACTCATATCACAGTGTGAGTCTCCAGTAATGCTTGACATCAAATCTCTAGATAATCTTTATTATGCTATTCCAAAAGCTCAAGTTTTGAGCATGTGTCCTAGAGACAGACCCTCCCAGCCCCCAGCCCCCAAAACTTGCTGTTTAAATCACACACCCAACTTTTACTGCCTAGACATAAGGCAGGGACTCGCCTTCCTCTCTAGGTCCCAGTCTGCTCTCCAGAGGGCTGTGTTGAAAGTCTTTCTTACAGGAACCACTCAGTAAAACGTCTGTTATTGTCATTACTGAGGCTCACTAGTAGGTGAGAAACATCTCTATGTCAGAAACTCACCTTTAAAACTCTATCCTAACATTGGTGCCTAATACGAACAAAGCATTTAATAAATATTTATTGAATAACCTGGATAAATGATTCATGGAACCTCATTGAGATTTTAAAGCAAATGAATTCAAAAATCAATACACAGTTCAAACACTTGCATGGAATTTAAATTATCAGATACACATGTGTCATCTAAAATAAAACCAGAGAGCAGGCAAGGACACAGCTTGCCTTAAAATCTCCATCCTAGCATGGAAAAGGTCAATTAGCTTTGCTCATGTTCCTTTACAGCCCTTCCCGCCTTCTTTGTACATATCTCCTTCCTTTCTTCTGTCTTATTCTAAGCTGATTTACATACTAAATGTTTTGCTATCGTGAAGGAAACAAATATTCACCGGTTTAAAACTGTAACTAGTTTGTTTTCTTATTCTTCAATATCCTGTCCACAAATATTTTATTGCTCTGTAAAATTTGATATAAACACCCTTAAGACAAAAAAAAAAGTGAACTCTGTCCTTTTTATATCGACTTCAACACTACTTTCAGGGTTTAGATAAAGGTTTAGATTCTCGTTCGAGCACCTGCATTAGGGAGAAAACTGTCAAAAGCTGAAACACTAGCAGTTACAACAATACTCGTGGGAGGATTACCAAAGTCACAGAGCATGTCCTCGGTATGAAATGAAGTATTCTAGAACCAGCTACTAAAACACTTGAGGGATAATGGCAATGATTACATGTAAATCACATGTAATGTACATATATAAAGTACATGTGACATGAAGAAAAAGCAGTTTATCTCAGTATTAAGACTTTTTCCCCCTTCACGACAGGATAAAACACAGGGTGGATCCCTGACCTCTACAGTTTTAAATATTTATAAATTATATTTGTATTAAATTATTATACTTTATGTTACATATTATATTCATATTAAATTATTAGAAAGTATAAGACAACTTAACTATGTATTTTAAATGCTCTTTAGCCATGTTCTGGAGCTATTATGAATGATCACAGAATATGTCTGATTGAAAAGCCAAGTCTTTGAAGCTGACTGCCATCACCCGCTAACACTGGAGGAAATGTCTATGCAGGACATGCTCATAAGCTGAGCTGCCTAAAGTCACAGCTCGTCCACTTTCCCCCCGGGTACAAGTAATGACCTTGAAACATCGTATATCACAGTTGTCTTTGGAGAAGTCAACCAAAAAGTGGTAAAGCCAGCACTATGTGGGAAAAGCCTACAAGCTCCCAATAAAAATTTGTACCTTGACTGTATCATTAAAATGCATTTATTAAATATGTATTTTCCACAAAAAATGTCTTATTGTTGGTCATATTTGAAGTTCATGCTTCCTCGAAAACAAGTGTTTTCAGACACTAACCAAATTAAACTGAATCATAAATAGCCCTTATTAACATAAAATGTTGGCTAAATATGAGAGCATATTTAATAAAAAGTTACATGTATGTTGGTAACATAGCAGTCATAACTTAAGGCACATTTTTATTTTAGATAATAAGCAAACCTGATTTCCTACAGGTTAAATTCAAAGAGTACCAATCGAAATCTTCTCAGAATCCATGTAAGTGACAAACCTTGTATAGTCTGTGGCATGTGTACCACAATGGGAGACAACTTGGGGTTCTTGTCGGTGGGGCTGCACGCAGACAGCAAACCTGTGCAGCCCCAGGGCTGGCCCCAGCCTGTCAGCACATGGATTTATTAAAGTGAGAATGCTTTACATTGCCAGAGCTTCCCTGTTTGGCTCCAGCCCCGGGCATTAGCACAGGAAGACCAGCAGACCATGATCATGCAAAGCTTACTGTTTGACCAGGTGACCAACTGTGTGGCCAGGAACTCGGCTTAATTTGTTTGGTTTCTCACCAGTTAAAGTAATTCCTCTTCAAGATAGAATTATACACATTATCCAGCATTCCAAAGTTTCTATCCTTCAAATCCAAGTATCACCAGGGTGTTTGCAAACTATTTCCTAGCATGGGAGTAAAGAGGTGTGTTTAAAAATGCTGTGATAAAATCCATTATTTTGTATAATTTATAAATAATTTAACTATAAAACTATTTCCTGTCACGCTATAGATACAGAGACACGTTGTAGTAACAACCATCAGCAAAATATTTCAAAAACATTAACGTACGTTCAGACACCTGTTATTAATCTGAAAGTGAAATCTGAAGGAGATTGGAACACTCACTCAAAGAATAAATGCACCAAAAAAAAAAGTCCTCTTAAAAATTAAGACATAGAATTTCCCCGGAGGATAATTAGCAATACTGCCATTAGACAATCAGGATGGGAGATGGGTAGCTTTGAATCCTAGTGTCTAGAATGGCTGGCCTTAAAGTCACAATCCTCATTTTTCCATCTGTACAATGGAACACTTGCCTGACATGTCTGAGAGCCCTTTTGACACACTGAGAATTCATGCACCTACATATATATAAACCGTTATCTTAAATGGTTTTAAATCTAGGGTTAACATGTGGCAATGACTGAGTTGCTAAAATGTTCTAAGGCAAAACACAAAATTCGAAGAGACTGCCTTTTTGAATCCAGTCTTTAAGAGGAATGAAAAGGTAAGACGCCTTCAAGGATCTGTTTTCCCCATTTGAAAGGAGACAGAAGCACAGGACGGCACGGGACATCTTATACAAACACAGCCCTGCCATGCTGCTGAAATCTTCTAGAGGAATTACTGAAGAGTTTCATGTGTTACCCACAAACAGAATTTCCTCCCTTGTCTTCCTGATGCTGCTCTGAAGGTGAATGGCTGAGGGGATTGGGGAGCAGGAAGAAAGCACATGCTTAGCTCTCAGCCTTGCAGATTCCCCGGGGTATCTGTTACTCAAGTCTTTGGAGAAGTCAAGATGGAAAGCAGGCATGACATGGAAGATGAACGCCATCAAACCTGAACAGCAATGCTCCTAAGATCTTCAACTAAGCAAGCGCAGCTTTAGAATTCCAGGCCTAAGTGGGCAGAGCAGACAGGACCTTGTGTCAGACAGGTGACTTGTGTCACCACCGCCACACTTAAAAGATGGAATAAGAGTAAGGGACTTTAGTTAAATACACAGCCAATCATGTTTCATGAGAACTTAGTAATTGCGGATCGCTCATGTGCCTCAGTCTAGCCTTCCCATCTTTTTTCCCTTAAAATGAAAGTCAGCCCATCAAATGTTTAAATGTTTTCTAGGAGAAACCTGATAGATGGCCAATGCCTTACACTTAGGACAGGCAAAGTGGCAACAGGAATTAATGCTGGCGAGTGTCACTGGATGTGGGGGCGAATGGCTGCACTGTCCTAAAATCTTTCCTACATAGGAATTTATTAGGCATTTTAATAGCTCTTCAAATTAGGAGATCAAAATGTATTTCTCTGAC
Organism: Rhabdomys pumilio; assembly: GCA_030674055.1. Taxonomy (NCBI): domain Eukaryota; kingdom Metazoa; phylum Chordata; class Mammalia; order Rodentia; family Muridae; genus Rhabdomys; species Rhabdomys pumilio. The sequence continues at coordinate 22,304,015 of JANHMN010000020.1, forward strand.
TTCAAATGAAATTTGTTAAATATAAAGGATGTTTCCTGAATATTTAACCTCTGCAATAAAGTATAAAAGCAACCAAAATTTACTCTTAAATGGAATTTTCTAGGTTTCTAAGAATGGTAAAGAACCATATTTGTACAAGACTATTTATTTTAAATAAAGTCACTGCTGTTTATATTTCACGTTACCTATCAGTCCCACACGCCTGCTGTGCGTACACACAGTCCATCTTCCAAGGAACTTAACACTTGTATTGAGCTAGACCTCATGTATTGTGACAATACAAAGTGAGGCTCAAGCAGTTCAGCAGGTCCATGCAGAAGAGCAAGACAGTGGGGCTGAGGGCAACAACAACCTTAAAGCAGTCATCTAACCGGCAAGACGCCATCTTTGTTTGCTCATATTCACCTCTGTTGTGGGAGCTGATAGAAAAACAAACAAACAAACAAATATAATAAAAACAAATGAACCTATGAAGTTTCTGAATCTTTAAGAATGCTCCAATTTTAAGGTCAATTATCAGGCTCATCAGTACCGTATACTATCTATACATCCATCAACCAGCATATTCTTAGTATCTATTAGATGTTTTTACTATTTTGACATACTAACGCCTTCATTAGTCTTTGAAAATAATGGCATGCAGTTTATGAATTCCTCATAAATACTCAGCATGTTCAACAAAACACGAAGTATCCAATATTTAGCTTTTACTCAGGTAATTATAGGATTAGAAATACAACCCATAATAGTGACCACTATTTCACAAAGCCCCAGTATCCATACTACACTACATATTCCGATTCTAAGTGATGAATAGATCTACATGTTTGAAAAGTCCTGAATCCAGTAATCTGCAAGGAGCTTCAGAACCTAAGGTAAAAGCTACTTATTTATAAAAATAGCAAAGCGTACGTTTTATTTCAAATGTAAAGCAATGTCGACATGAATCACTTAAAATGAAAACAGGTCTTAACATTTACTGATGCCAGTGTCCTCCTATCTGAAGTTAGGGAATAACGGCTGAACTTAAGTTCCCTGAATCAATGGCCTGGAGACAGATTAATTAAATTTACTGTCCACTGTAAGTGGCAGATGATGACAGGGGTGTGGGGGAACAGAGACGAGGCAAGGGTATAGAACAAAAATATTAATGAAAAATCGCTTTATTTTATACCTAAATGATTTATTCCTAATGGAGGCATATACACTTACATGGTGCTCAGAGCTAAGCCTTCTTTAAAAGACCCTCAAGTTCTTAAATACTTAATATAAGAATCTAATAACTACTTATAATACTTGTTTCTAGATACAAGTATGGACTTCTGGTTATTTCCTTAAGCTTAAATGCAATCATAACTCCAAAAAACAAAAAACAAAAAACATTGTTCCACTTTGAAACTTTAATGGTAGGTTCTTCAGGCTCTCTGAACTCCAATTGATGATCTCTGAAAATATCGTTCTTAGTCTGTGTTTTAAGATATTTTTATTTCAAAATATTTTAAGATACTCTATTTTCACACATTTATTGCCACCACATGACTCACACTTGGCTCTAAAATTCCACGGAGCAAGTTCACTCAGTTCTGCTAATGATTCTGTCTTAGCAACTGAATTAGTCTAGACAAAGTGGCAGCTGTGACATGTTTGCCATAAAGAACTCTTCACTATTCCCAACCTCCCAATGCTCTTTTAAATGACACATAATGAACACCGTTAACTTGGGGACCTTTAATACTCTGGCCCTATAAATAATTCTAACTCCACTTAAGCCCTAAAAGAATCCACCATTTCAGAATTATCTCCAGTCTATTTATATGAAGACACTGCTCCAGGCTAATTCTCAGCTCTGCTAAGTAATAACTTCATTATGATTCGAACCCAGACTATTCAATATCACTGCCCTTAATCCTCTTTTCAAAATACCAAACTTGAACACAGCATGCTTCTTTTATTAAGATTCTTTTATTGATTTTTTTTTTTATAACAATCCAGTCTGTTGGATCTCAATGCAGTTTATAAAAAAAAAAAAAGAAAAAAAAAACCCGAAAAACCCTCAGGTCAGTTTCCTATAAACTGCAATCAAAAAGTAATTTAGTTTGTCAAAGAAGGTATCTGAAGTTGCAATTTTTTTTTAATATGCAGAACAGTAAAATATATGCATGCTCTTGGACGCATGTGCTCTTGTGCACTACAAAGCTCTGTGTAAGAGCTTGCTACGGTCTGCAGGCAGTTTGGGGATGCAATATTTCCTGCATACTTTAAGTAGGTAAAGATGAAACTCAAATTTATGAATAAAGTATTTTTCTCAAAAAAAAAAAAAAAAAACGAGGCAACTTCCGTTGAATGTTATCTGTGCTACACCTTGAATTAAACTAAGAGAGTCCATGTCCATGCTGCAACTTGAGAGAGTAAAAAAAAAAATCCCTCTGCAGGCATCGAGGAATATCGAAAGGAAAAGGGTAAATAAACATTATGTGCACAGTTGTTCATGTCCTTACATTAACAGAACACATCAAGAACTTTACATAACGAGATCAAAGTCAATAGTGCCTGTGGTGGAAGTGGACGAGCCTAGTAAAAGGGACAGAAAACCCCTTAAGTCTACACCTCATGCAGAGTCCTCCTTGACCAGACCTGTTTCTCAGACATCCGAGTTGGAACTGAGATTTGTTAATCTGGGGTCCGCGTTGATTTCGTATCTGTAATGATACCCTTCCATGTGATCCCTGCAGGCATCTCTGATGTTATGCATCCACTTTTTTATGCCTTTACGGTTCAAATACAAAACGAGGAGAAAAATGGCGCCTATCAGAGCTAAAACAATACCTAAGAAGACATAGGAAGTCTGCAGGGATTGGGGAAGGATCGCGTCACAGTCCAGGTCAGAGCTGTTGAGGTCCAAGAGGCCACGATTCCTCATTTTTTCCGGGAATGCGCAGGTGAGCTTGGCTTTATCTGGCACCACCTCTGTCTCTTTAAGCCAAGCCACCATGTCAGCCATGTAGCAGTCGCAAACCCAGGGATTGTTGTCTAGGAACACCCTGAGGTGAGCCAGGCCTTGCCACTCTGCCAAGGTGGAGTTGTGAAGGACCTTGAGGGCATTGTCCTCCAAGTGGAGGCTTTCGAGGTGTGTCAGGTTGCGGAAGGATGCATAGGTCAGGCTCACCAGGGAGTTGTTCCTGAGGTCCAGGTGTTTGAGACTTGGCAGTTGGGCCAATAAGTCCCGAGGCAGGTAGAGAAAGTGATTGCTGGCCAGCTCCAGGTGAAGCAGCCCTCGGAGTGCAAGGCCTGCGCGCAGGGCAGCTGCCACCATGCTCTCGAAGGCCACCATACCCTCGAAGCTCCCGTTCTGCCGCTGATCCTCAGGGGGCACGATGTGATTCAAGATCAGCTCCTCCAGGGGGCTGGGGGCTGAGACGCTGGTATTGCTGCCCGCAAAGGCGAAGGCGCTGAGGTTGGTGAGAGGGTTGTGGCTGAGGTCAAGCCGGCGCAGGCCAGGCAGATGCTCGAAGGCACCTGCACACACCTCCTTCATGTGGTTGCCGCTGAGGTTAAGCGCTTCCAGATCAGCGAGCGGCGGCTGGCGGGCGAAGGCGCCAGCCGGGAGCACGGTCATCTGGTTGCCGGTGAGGAAAAGGTTGCGCACGTAGGGCGGCAGGTCTGCCGGCACCTCCAGCAGGTTGCGGTTCACACACTTAACCGTGCGCGCCGCCTCGGAGCACTCGCACGCCGCCGGGCATCGCTCGGCCAGCGGAGGCTGGGCAGACCCCGAGGCCAGGAAGGCTGCCGGGGAGGTGGAAGACGAGGGTACCGAAGAGCTGGGGGCCGACGCGGAGACCCAACCCAGCAGTACTAGCGCCAGCCTTGCCAACCGCAGCCGTCCGTCCCCGGCGGAGGGGCCCCGGGAGCCCGCCCCAGGCATCGCAGCTCGCGGTTCCCCGGAGCTGGGACGGCGCCCGCTCCGAAGACACGACCGCTTGGGCCCGGCGGGCGCAAGCTAGCCGCAAGCGTCGACGGCAAACTTTCCACGCGTGGGAGCCAAGGAGGGGACGCCAAAGCTGAAACTTGGCTAACCGGGCCACCGGGCGTCCCCTTCCCGGAGCGGCACCCCGCCCTTCCCTCCAGTGAGTACGCACGGCGGGTCGGGACACGGGCCTTGGCGCTCCTCCTCCCGCCGCAGCTGGGGTGGGTGGCACCTCCTCAACTCCTTTGTTGGCGCCTCTCTCAGGGCAAGATCGGATGGGCGACCTGGGACAAGTAGGAGAGAAGCGTGAGGAGCAGTGACGGCCACAGCTCCCCGAGTACCAACCAAGTTGCCCCCACACTAGCCACCCGGCCCAAGCCTCGGTGTGCGTCCCACCCCCCACCCCCCACCGAGGGACGCGGTCCCCACTCCCAAGCGCTAAGCCTGCCTCTTCCGGGCCCACACCATCAGTACCCGGGCCACCTCCCGCCTGGCTCCAGCCCGGATTGCCCTCCTCCCGCCTCGAACTTCACGCAGACCCCACGGAGTCCAGCGAGCAAACTTCTCCTTTTTCCGGATCCCAGCTCCCACCGCCCCCGCCGACCACCTGCCTTCCGGGGTCCCCGCCCCCGCCGCTCCTCCCCCTCCCAGGTTGGGGTGAGAGCGAAGTTTCGGGTTACGGGACTCTTTCGAGCTCATTTTTTTTTTTTTTTTTTTTTTTGGTACCTCCTTGGATTAGTGGGGAAAGGAGAGCAGAGCCGGACAGCTGTCGCCTACTCTCGAGTCCCCAGTTTTTGACCCTCCAGCTCCTGGATCCCGAGAGGGTCCAGGCGTCTCCAGAAAAACGGAGGGAACCCGCCAACAAAGCGGCCGTGGGACCGTGGGCAGGGTGGCAGCCGGGACCCCAGCTCTCCTCACGCCCTAGTATAGAAAGGAGTCTCGGTCCCGCCTCCAGGCTCCAAACCTGGCCACTGGGTCCCCACTGCTCACCTCCGCGCCCCGCGCCTCCAAAGCCAACTCCGAGGGCCGCCGGAGTCCACGCGCCTTCCCGGCTCCTGCTGCGAGCGCCGACTCTCCTCTCACCCCAGCCCCTGGCCCAACCTCCACGGCTGGGAAAAACCAAGCCGGGGGGCGGGGGAGGGACGGGGCTGCGGGAGATATCGCCGCCGCGCTGCCCACCTCTGCTGCCCCAGGTAAGGGCTTTAAGGAGGGAGACGAGGGGCACCTAGGCTAGGCGACTCCCCCAGGCGGAGATAAATGAGAAACGCGCCCCTGGAACGTGAGGGATTCCCCTTCTGTTCCCCCTCCCCGGCATCCTTTGGTGGTTCCGTATTTTGCATAGCGTATTTACCTCGGATAGAAACAAAAGCGCTGGTGGATCTCTTGGAATTCACGCTGCTTCTGGCATCGCTGGCAGGGAGGAGATGGATTTAAGAGTGAGCCACATCAACGCAAAGCGGCCGTAGAAGGAAGGAGCTGCACAGGTTACATCCGCCGCGGCAAACGCCTGGCTTGTGAGGGAGATTCAGAAAGTCTCCTCTCGCTTGGCTCGGTTTGGCTGGCAACTTCAGATTGAGAGGTAGTTAGTTAATGCCTTCCTACCTGTGCCACCCCCGCACGTCTTGGGTAGTTATCAAACTCGTAAAGACAGTCAACTTTAAAGTGGGGGAGGGTTACTGGAAATGACACTCATTCTTGATCCGTTATGAGTTTTTTTTTTTTCCCCTCCTCTCAAAATTAAAACCAGAGGGAAGAAAGCTGCAGCTAAAACACCCCAGAAACAAAAGCAAATTGCAACGACGTGAGTCACCCGGAAAGCTCCCTCCACCAGATGCGGTGCGTTGTGTCAGCACAAGTCACTTACTCAGGGAGTGCTCGCGGCGGGAGGTGGGCGGGCTGACCTGGGAAAGAAGTTTGTCCCAAAGTCTGTCTCCCAGGGGGCGCTGGCAGGCGCCAGATGATGGATTAGGGAAAGGACTGGAATGCTTATAGGACCAATGTCATTAAGTCTGAGACAGTTGGAGTTCTGAATGTCCTGTTGTTACTCTCTCAAAAACTCTTCATTTTCTTTTTCTCAGTTAAATAATTTTCCCTAAATTAAAAGGTGTGGGTTATTACAGGCTATTTCATTTTAGAGAGAAAAACGATAGGAGAAACAAGGCTGAGGAAAAGACTCAGTATAATAAAAGTATCAAATTAACGATGCTGGGGAGTGTTCCCGCAACATGCATCATGACTCTGGCGGTCCAGTTCTGAATCTATGGCTGATTCTTTCTCTGGAAAGATAGTCCACACAAACACCAGCCAAAATGGTCCAGGAAAAGGAGCTGCAGAGCCTGGAGACTGCAGAGATTTGTGCAAAAAGACAGTTTCGTTAATTTGCATCTTCAGCACATTTATCTAAATCCCTTTCTCTTATTTTTAAAAGTGTTCTGCAGTATAAATGTGAAAAGCGTTGAGAGGAAAAAACGACTCAGAAGCTGAAGTTATGTGTATGGCAGTCATGACGATGGTTATATAAACCTATACACGTGCTAAAACTCATAAGACTATACTCCGAAAAGGGCGATTTTACTGCTTACTTTTGTAGTAAAGTAAATGACAGGGGAAGAATTTTTCTGATCTTCTGGCATGGTCTTAAATGATTCTGTCAGAAGAGCAAGTGCTCTTGTGCTCCAGCTTCTTAGCCTTTAGAAAAAACAAAAAGTACTCTCATCTGATCATCAACAAACCTCAGAGGCAAGATACACTGTAATATTGGGACTATCATCCTGTATCCTTTTTGTTTGGCTTTCCAAACAAACAAAAAAGGCTATGGATAATATGGCTTAGAATCAAATGTTTTCTCACTTGCCTAGTCATGCCATTTGATAGCAATTACCCAGTTTATTCTTCGTATCGTAACTAAGATAAATCTCACCAGGTTTACCCATGAGAAAGCTGGCATGACCGTATAGAATGATGCCTAGTGGAAGGTAGAGATGGAAGCAGGAGAGATCTGCCTGCTTTTCATGCCTTCTCCTTCCACCTCTAGGCCAGATGAAGAGGTGTGTGCAGAGTCTCTATCTTAGGATAGATTCAGCCTGCAGCCACAGTTACAAACTTACTTAAAACACGAGATTTTTGTTTTGTAACCCAATTGCATGGCCTTCCCATGTGTACTTTATAGTGAGAGTGTCAGCCTGAGGTAGCTAAATAAGCATAACACCTGAGTATCTTCAGTTTTTCTCTGCAGTTAGACACGACTTGAAACCAGAAACAGAGACATTTATAGCTCCAACACTTACATGTGGGGGGCAGCTCTGTATTTCTGATACTAAATCTGTAAAATGGAGTCACAAGTACAATTGAAAAAAATCTCCACGAGAATTGAGATGCACTCATCAAAACCATCTGTTGTCATCCTCTTTTTAATTATTTTCCTTATAGTTAGCTATTATGATTTATTTCCATAACCATTTTAGTGATAGCAGTACAGGGTGAGAAAAGGTCTCCATAAAGCAGAATGTTTAAGAAATGAAAGCACAACACACAGTGTTAACTTTAATTTTAGTTAAACACTTAGCGCTGTGGTGTTACCCACAATTCACTTGGGTCTTCCCACTTTAATTAACCTAATCTAGACAACCCTTCTCAGGGCTGTACATTGTCTTCTTTTTCTAGTTGACTCTAGATCCCCGTTAAGTGGATATTAATCATCACATCTCTACCCTTTGTCAACTTGACACCCAAACACATTACCTTTAAACCAGAACCTTCTTCCACTTAGCTGCATAGACTCATGGGTATCCCATAACGCAAAAACAAATCTGGTCCAACTTTAAAAGGCTACATAGTCTTTTAACAAACCCAGCTCTTTTTAAAATTCTCAAGCCTGAGATCTCATTTGAGATTCATTCTTTTGGCTCACTCCCTCTCTCTGTAGATCTGCATAAAAGAACTGAGCAGCAGACAACCCCACAGCTGGATTATATGCTGCCTTGGAATTCTCTCTGCCAAATAAACTGGTTCATGACTTTTAAATTCACCATTGAACAAGGTCTTAGGGAATGTGCAGAATTTGACCAGATTCTTTGCCAGAATGTAACAAGAAATGCCTCTGGCCCAATTTGGGACAGTAACTGTTTACTTCTGAAACCTCTGTGGGCCAAACCTCTAAGCATGCTTGTCTTCTAAATCCCTGTCAGAACAGACTATTAAGCTATACCTTCGGTATTTGAGGGCTTGTCTAGCCCAGAGTTTCAAACTTTTGTACATTGCTTTTGCAAACCAGTTCCAAAGGCCTGAGGAGCAAGGGAGTCAGTTTATCACAGCAGTGCCTCTCACCCAATTCTTAGTTACTTTTTCTGTTGCAGTGATAAAACACTGTAACAAACACAGTTTGAAGGAGAGAGGGGATTTTTTTGTTTTTGTTTTGTTTTGTTTTGTTTTGTTTTCCAAGGGTGCAGCCAGGTGTGTATAGGGAGCCTGGAGTCCTGGCAGAGGAAGATGAAGGCAGGTGAACAAACTGTGTTCACAATCAGGGAGCACAGAGCCATAAATGCTCACATTTAGCTTGCTTTCTCCTTGTCATTCCTCCAGACCCCGGCACATGGAACTGTGCCATCCACAGTTAAGGAACATCTGTCTACCTAACTTAACCGAATCCAAATCCCTCACGGGTCTGCTCACAGGCTTGTCTCCTAGGCGTTTCCAGATCCTGTTAAAGTGGCAATATTAGCCATCACACACTACAAATACTTTACTGAGCTATCTCTCCAGCCCCTTTGCATATATTTTAATTCTATTTCTTCTATGATAGGATCATGTATATATATTTTATGTATTATTTGCAATCTTTTTTTCATTTAAGAATATATTTTATGGGGCTGAAGACATAGCTCAGTGGTTAAGAGCACTGACTGGTCTTCCAGAGGTCCTGAGTTCAAGTCTCAGCAACCACATGGTGGCTCACAACCATCTTTAATGGAATCCAGTGCCCTCTTCAGGTGTGTGTGAAGACAGCAACAGTGTACTCGCATACATAAAAAAATAAATAATTCTTTATATTAAAAAATATATTTTATGTCTATATATATGCTATATATGCTTTTTGTGTATGTGTCCATATGCATATTTTTGTAGAGGGGTGCATGTTTATGCAGACAGATGTTCACATGGGTCACTAAGTCTTTCCCTGGCCTGGAGGTGACCAAGTAGGTTGGTGTGGCAGGCCAACAAACTCCAGTAGTCTAGGTCTCTGTACCACCAGTGCAAGGATTGCAAACCTTTATTGAATAATGTGAAAATTGAAATATTCTCAAACGTACACTCATTTGTATGCTTGAAAGGTAATCATTTTACCACCGGAGCCATCTGCCCATCTTGCTTTCTTCCTTAAGACTGTACAATATTGCATATTGTGGACTACTATGCTATACCTGGTTTTGGCTTTTAGAGACAATGTCTTACTATGAAGCCCTGGCTGGCCAGAAACTGTGTGTAAACCAGGCTGACTTTAATATCCTCCTGCCTCTGCCTCCCAAGTGCTTGATTGCAGGCATGTGCCACCGTGATGCAGGGCTTACACCACAGATTTCTAACAGCATGATTGCAACATGGTTAACTACTTTTAAAGAAGTTTCCCACAAGTGAGAAAAACTTACCAGGATCAGTTCTATTTTGATTGTCTTAGGCATTTAATTATACTAAATTATCATACTTACTTTACTCTTGACAGCTTGAAAATGTTTTGTGCATAATGCTATTTACATGCTCCGAAGCAGGACAGAGGGTTTCAGAGTACATCTTCACAAGGAGAATGGAAGATCTCGGTGCCCTTGCAGAATCAATTTATTTCCCAAGGTCACGTTATAGCCTTCAGTAAAATAGCCCTACGCTAACATTTATGTAGAAGATTATTACTATAAGAATCATTTTTCTTCTAATGACCCAAAGGAAAGTCACTGAAAAAGATGTTAGTGAAATATTGCTGTAAATCTTGGGGCTGCAGGGAAATGAAGGAAGGAAGGGAGGGAGGGAGAGAGGGAGGGGGAGGGAAGGATGGAGGAAGGAAGAAGGAAGGAAGGAAGGAAGGGAAGGAGGGAAATCGGGAGGGAGATAGGGAGGGAGGGAGAGGGAAGGATGGAGGAAGGAAGGAAGGAAGGAAGGAAGGAAGGAAGGGAGAAGGAAAGAAGGAAGGGAGGGAGAGAGGGAGATAGGGAGGGAGAGGAACAGATGGAGGAAGGAAGGAAAGAAGGAAGGAAGGAAGGAAGGAAGGAAGGAAGGAAGAAGGGAGAAGGAAGGAAGGAAAGGAGGGAGGGAGGGAGGGAGGGAGGGAGAGGGACAGATGGAGGAAGGAAGGAAAGAAGGAAGGAAGGAAGAAGGGAGAAGGAAGGAAGGGAGGGAGGGAGATAGGGAGGGAGAGGGAAGGATGGAGGAAGGAAGGAAGGAAGGAAGGAAGGAAGGAAGAAGGAAGGAAGAAAAAAGAAGGAAGGAAGGAAGGAGTGGTGAAGCTGACAACCTTAAGTGGTAAACAGCAGAGCGAAGCCTGGAGGTTCAACATGGACAAACACGAAGGTTCTTTAAAACTAGTTACTTTTGGTCTTTGCCTAAAATTAGGAAAGGAATTGATGGAGAGAACACTCTCTAGTCTGAAAAAAAAATGTCTAACAAAGTCAAGTGTTGAATAGCAGGCAAACCTGGTACAGAACCATTAACACAACAGCGAAGGTCACTGCACTCAACAAGTAAAAAGGGAAAGGTGAAGAGAGGATGGAAGAATAACTTTTATAATTGTTCATGGAGGCTGGAGGGATAGCTCAGTGATTAATGGAGGCTGGATGGGTATCTTAGTAGTTAATGAAGGATGGAAGGATGTCTCTTTGCTTAAGAACACTGGCTGCTCTTCCAGAGGACTCATATTCAATCCTTAGCATCCGCATGGCAGCTCACAACCAACTGTAGCTCTAGTCCCAGGGGATCCAACACCCTCTTCTGTCCCCCAAGGGTACTGCATTCATGTAGTACACAGACATACTGTAGGCAAAACGTACTTACATGTATCTTAAATAAAAATAAAATTATTCACAGTTAAAAGAATATTCGTATGAGTTTATTTCAAATTGCTTTATGAAGGATGAAATGCGGTCTCCTTTTCTGAGACAACCTGATTTAAATAAAATATAAACTAGATAATGGGTCAAAGAAGACAGATTTGTCCTCACTGGTCAGTAAAAAGTAGAGTTGATGCTGGGCGGTGGTGGCGCACGCCTTTAATCCCAGCACTTGGGAGGCAGAGGCAGGCGGATTTCTGAGTTCGAGGCCAGCCTGGTCTACAGAGTGAGTTCCAGGACAGCCCGGGCTACACAGAAAAACCCTGTCTCGAAAAAAAAACCTAAAAAAAAAAGTAGAGTTGAAGCTGTTAAACATATAATAAGAATGTTTTCAAGTTCATTGAAAATTGAGCACATTAAAGAACAAGCTTTTTAAAACGATGTGTCAGACTGGAGTGAACGTGTAAGTTGGATGGGTGTTTCTTCATGGGTGAGAAAATAGTGGAAAGCAAATGAAAACAGCTCTATGCACAGATCTTCATAAAGGCAACACAGTCACTCAGCGTTAGTTCAAGAAATTCCTTAAGACCTCACCTTTTGCCTGCCACTCATGTGGTCCTTAGGATAAAAATCCCTACCCTCTCTGAACTCAGTTGGATGGGAGAGCAGACTAACAGAACAGCTAGTCCAATGCTCAGACAGAGTAGATCTGATGTGAGGATTCACTAGGTCATGATGTGGAGTTGTACTTTAAAGGATCAGTTAGAACTGTCTCAGAAGAGTTGAAACATATTTGAGGAAGAGTACAGCAAATATAGGAGGGAGATGTTCAGATCCAATTTGAAATAGTCAGATCAAGCCAGATGTGGGAACATGCCTGTAATTTTAGCGCTTGGTAAGTAGGAACAGAGATGTCAAGATTTCAAGGCCATCCTGAGCTACATAGCAAGTTTGAGGCCAGCCTCAGCTACAGACCCTGCCTCAAACCCTGCTCGTTTTCAGCAGGATATTAAATATGGCTGACCTCCAAAGGGTTGATTTATGCTATAGTGCTGGGGAACTACATACTATGTAAGACTTTGACAGGCAATGACATGGTCACATGAACAGTGAATTTTCAGCAGATATGTCTGAGAGTAGAGAGGAATTTGGGACCCAAGTGAGAGAAGAGATTTAAAAAAAAAAATTAGAGCTGAGGTAAAGACTGGGATGGTGGGTGGAGGAGTAGATGATACAGGTGCTTGGCTTTCAGAAAAGTGGCACTCCCTCCAGTGGGCATTTCAGATATTTCTGGAGCATTTTCTGGTTGTCAACAGTAATTAGGAGCTTCTGGCATTTAGTGGGAAGAGGCCAAGGATATTAGAGATCCCATAATTAGACAGTGACTCCCTACAATGAAGAATTATTCAGTTGTGAATGACTTTCATATTCAGTTGTGAATGACTTTCAAATATGCATTCTTGTAGATTAACCTCTGAAGCTTAGCCTAGAATCGGATCCATTTCACACTCGGACAACAAACACGCATGGCATCATTTTAGCACACACCTTATTTTCAGGAAGAAAGCTTTGCTGCTTAGTGTGGAATTTGATCAAAACTGCTGTGGGGAGCCTGGCCACTCACCGAGTTTGCCGTGCCAGCACAGCTCACAGATGTCCATCCCTCTTGTCTGGAGTTGGCGTTGCTGTCAGTATAGTAGTCCTTAATTTGAAGAGTAGGCTATGTTAGGACGTTGGTTTCTATTGGACTGAGTCAGGGACTCCTATGGAACATGTTGCTAGAGGAAGGATTGAAGGAACTGAAGGGGATGGCAACCCATAGGAAGACCAACAGTGTTAACTAATCTGGACCCCCCGGGAGCTTCCAGAGACTAAATCACAAACCAAAGAGCATACATACATGGGCTGGTCTGAGGCTGGTAGCATATATGTAGCAGAGGACTGCCTTGTCAGGTTCAGGGTGCACCTAATCCTTAGAGACTTGATACCCCAGGGAGGGGGAATTTGAAGGGGAATACACACTCTCAGAGGCAAAGGAAAGGAATGGGGGCAACATTTGGGATGTAAATAAATAAAATTATTAAAAGAAGTTGATTTCCATATTCACTCATCTAGTGAGGCACTGTCCCTTAAATCATAGCTTATGTATAAGTGGGTGGAGGTTTATTGCTATTTCCTTAAGCTCTCTGTTGTGGATAGCCCTGGTGTTGCTTGTATTTTGATGCTAATTCTGTTTCTCCCAGGAGGGGCTGCAGGTGAGGAGTGAATCCTGTACACAGGTGTCTTTTTGTGAACCATTCCCTAATGAATAAAGGAACCAATCACTGGGCGAGTAGGCAGGACTTGGAGGTTGGAGAGGAGAAGAGAGGAGGCAGGATAGGGATAGGAGCTTTTGGACAGAGATAACAAGAGGACAAGATGTAGCTACTAGTGTCTCCTAGTTTCGATTCCTAGTGGATTCGCCACCAGAGGATTTAGATTTAATATGGCTTACAAGATTAGGATCTAGTTGTTGCGCCCAAGGATTGAGTTACCTTTGTTTCTTTCCTTCATGCAGCAGCTCGACTGGGTTCCAGAGAAAAAGGTACACCAAAGCATGGGTTTGCCAAATGTGCACCACAAAAGGGCATTAGAGCTTTGAAGCCTGGGATTAGTGTGGTAGCGACCCACCAGTGGGAATTTAGCAAGCTAGGTGAAGAGATTTTGGAGCCCTGAGTCAGAGAGTCTCCACTAGATGAGAACAGGCCATTGCCTTGCCAGTGCCTCGCCGGCCAGCTAGTGCCATGCTGGCAATAGCGTGAATTCATTGTTTAATAAGTCCTGAAATACTCTCTGAAAAGCTTATGCCCAAACGTTTCCATATTTTACTCATTTTATTTAAAACTTACTCTTTCTTTATCTTTTAATATTTGATTAAAAATTATATCCATTATATATGAATTATACATAGAGAGACATATATGTTAACAATATAGTGAGAAGGTACATGTTTATTTAATACACATGGCTTTGTAAGGTATTCGTTGTAAAAAAGAAACACTAATCTTGGAAAATTTGAAAACAAGATTTACAGATGTCTAAGAGTTAGACGTCAGCTCTGAGTAATTCATTCCCTGTTGATGTGAGAGTATAGACAAGCTTAATTTGAAAACAGGAAATAGAGGGATCTCTGTATTTTGAATGATGCACAGTATGAAGTCTAACAATTCTAGAGTGAAGAGCCAAGCTTAAGGAAGCTGAAAAGTCCCCACAGGGGAGGGAAACAGTGATGTTACCTGTTTAAGGAAGAACCTGCCTTGCCTGCTTGAAATTACTGTCTGGTAAAAGCAAGTCATGGCAAATGTTTAAATCAGTAATTTTGCCTCATGTCCACTTATTTAAAAACAACTGTGGTGTTTTTATTTGCTGGGTAGATGCCTGCCACTGCATGAGAGTGCAGGTCAGAGGACCCCTGGCAGGAGTTACTTATCATCTTCTACTACATGGACTCCGAGGATTGAACTCAGGTCATCAGGCTTGTCATCAAAAGCTCCCCTACCTGCTGAACTAACTTGCTGGCCCTTTTATTCATATCCAGTTTCTAATGCAAGTTGATTCTACTTTGAAGACAGTACTTAAGAGCATCAATTTCTTTCGTTCTTGACCAAGATGGGGTCAAACCAAAAAAGAATCCAACCCAGTATTAGGAAGGAGTATTGCAATTATAATGACCATACAAATTCGATTCCTTTCAACTCTAATATAATCAACAAATACTTATTAATGTGCTTTTTTGTAGTACCCTACTTTGCCTTCCAGAAAGAACTACCTCAAAGCCAGCAATTTTCTCGTTCCAGCACACTGGCAGGGATCTAGTATGTGTCCATCGGGGTTTCAATGACTAGACTCAGGCCAAAGTCTGAGTGCATTAACTCTGCGTGTCTAATGTAGTCTGCAAATCTGACTCCACAGCTTAAGGACATGGGTGAATATGATGGTCCTAGGGTTGTTTCAAGTGCTCAGATCTGATACATTGAGAATTTTACCTGATTTAGTTTGGGTCTTCCATATAACAGCCAAAGAACCAAAGCGTGCTGTGTATTTTGGAATAGAAATTTATCATATTTTCATGGCAGTAAAAGAAAAGTCTTAGGGCTGTTAACTAGGGAGAGTGAGGTCAATCTAGGGTCAAGCCTTGTGACTGAACAGTGTGAGTTAGGCAGAGGAATATCGGGTGCAATGCATATGGTGTGGGTTGCATTTACTGAACTCCAATAATAGCTGCTGGAGGGACCCATAACCCCAGCAGGGCTTTGACCAAGAGATATTGATGCAGTGATATTTACTAAGAATCATGTATTGACATGGTTTGAAACCGATGAGGCACAGACACTGAACAGTCCATGCTAATTACAAGGCAGGGCTCCGTATATAGACAGAGACCAGAAAGCTGTAATGCAGTCTGCCTGAGTGTGGGCACATGTCCATAAAACTCTGTCCAGTTGTGCAGACACTGAAATGCTTCTTAATGTGTCTGCCATCTATGCTGGATGCACAGTCATGGTAAAATTCATCCATGATGCCCAGGCTTTGTCCTAAGGAACTCTAAGCTTTCTTAAAAGAGTGCTGGGCTGGACCTCAGGAACAGTGAATGCCTAGCATACCAGAGATCGTGATTTCATCCAAACACACACAAAGCACCAAAAATGTGTGCATATTCTTCTGTTTTTTTTTTTTTTTTAAATCTGAGGTTTATGCCTAGTGTTAGAAGAATCAGTGCTTTCTTTTGTTCTTTTTTCTTGCTGAATAGTATTCTATAACATGAATATAGGACCTCGTTTTTGGCCTCTTAATGGATCCTTCCAGCCTGGAGCTATCACATAATGGATAGGGGTAAACATTTAGATTCTAATCTCTGTATGAACAAACATTTTTATTTATCCTGTACAAATACAAAGGGATTGAAAGAAGGAGTCTTCAGTGTTGCTGTCTGCAGCCACGATCACCAGGTTCTCCTGAGACAAAGCCTAGGAATTAACAGGAAGGAGGGCGAGAGAAACGTGGGGCCAAGACAAAGTATTCTGATCAAGGCCCAAAGTTTAATAATTTGCTTTCACATATAAAGGGGAAGCCCCACCTCCCAGAGTCTCTTCTCGGTACTGCCCAGGGACTAGGTGAGGAGATAGTAGTCTGGAAGGTGTCAAGGCTAGCTCAGCAGGCAGTCCATTCTTCTTAGCTCTGTAGCAGACCTCAGGGCACCAAGACTGGCAAGGCAATGTCTCCTTCTAGGTCCTATTATTGTTTGGTCTTGTTGTGGTCAATGACTTGCAGGCCTGCTTAGGCCTGGGGGAAGGGCGCACTTCAGCAGGTTCATTTTTAACTTGTTCAAAAATTGCCAGACTGACTAATGTGTTCTTACCCATTTGGCATGACCACAAATGGAAAATATGAGATATTTCTGCCCAGGCCTTGCCCACCTTGCATAGGGTTGGCATTTCCAAATCTGATGTATGACATGGGTGTTATACACATGAACTATGGCATCATTGGTTACCTGCATACAACCAAGATAATTAAAAGTCCAGTATGGGGATGGAGAGATGGCTCAATGGATAAGAGCACTGACTGTTCTTCCAGAGATCCTGAGTTCAATTCCAAGCAACCACATGGTGACTAACAACCATCTCTAATGGGAACTGACACACCAGAAGAGGGTATCAGTTCTCATTACAGACAGTTGTGAGACACCAAGTGGCTGCTGGGAATTGAACTCAGGACCTCCATCTCTCCACTCCCTGATATTTTCTAAGAATAAATATAAAACATATTTAAAATAAAGATAGGTGGTTTTGAGAGCCCCACACAGGCTTTATTGTTAATTACAGTGCTAAACCATTTCATTTAATTACACAGCCAATAGATTCTTGTTTTGTTTGTGGAGGGTTTTTTTTTTTTTTTTTAGGAAAAAAAAATCCACTGGAACAAAATGGCAAAAGATGAACAGATGGGTTCAAATAAGAAAATATAAATGGCTTTTAATATTAAAAGATTGTCAGTCTTACTTGTAGCAAGAATTGTAGAAATCAGAGTCATATGAAGATAATATATTCATAGGGAAAGTAGCAAAAAGTTTTTAAAATGGTAAGTTCCAACATTGGTAGCGAGGACATAAATTGTCACAGTCAATCATCTCTAAGCAAGGTTTTGGCAGTCACTATCAAAATTAGAAGTGCTCATATCATATTCTTTAATCAAGAGTTTGGCTAGGGAGGATTTATACTTTGGATATGTGACACGCGTGGGAGATGACATATGTACTCAGTCACTGTCGCAGCACTTGTGATTGTAGGATGGATATATACTGAGAGTGGGGGCCTTGAGTAAAGCATGAGGCATGTCTGTGCCGGATGGCATCGGCAGCCCCACCCATTCAGACCTTCCTTAGCTACAGCCTTTTCCCATGTCAACAGGCCATGTCCTCTTAACTACACCCAGCTATGGTCCCCTATTCCTTCAGTGTGGTTTGAGTAGATGTGTAAGTGTGATTCAGGCAGCTTCCTTAAAGCATTTGCTAGGATTGGGCTGGCTCATTCTATGGTTATCTGTTGCCAGGAGAATAACACATTCAACTATTCCATTGGGAGGAAGTAAAGAAAAAAAAATATCTGTCTTCACATAAGTTGGTCTCACTCAACTCAGCCTACGGCAGAGCTCAGCAGTGAATCTGCAGAAGCACCAGCATGTTTGTGTCCCGGTTAAGAGTTTGCTGGTCTAAGCCAACTCACATAATCCAGTCCTCAGCCACACCATAGACACACAGCTCTGACCTACACCACTGAGTTCCAAGGTGGTTAGATGCACAGAAGAAATTGTTTACCCATTTTCCAATCCATGCCACCTACCCCAAAGAGTTATTAAGGTAATAGAAAAGTCTCTGAGAGTTATTGTTAAACTAATTATGTGCAGTGTTCTATTATTTTTGAAAAGCAGTCTGCACATCCGTAAAAAAGAAATGCACACACACACACACACACACACACACACACACACACACACCTTTGCTGCCAACAGTTGAGAGGAGTGGAAAGAGGCTTTTTACTGAATGCCCTCCAATCACTTCAGTTACTTTCTTTCTTTTATAAAGAGGCAGCTATGTTACCAAAGTGAGCCTTGAATTCCTAGACTCAAAAGATACTTCTGCCTCAGCCTTCTGAGTAGCTGTGACTAGGTACATCCCACATCCCATATGACATACTAAGATTTTTTTTTGTATCAGATAATTTTTTAAAAAATAATTATTTTGCAAAATTGAGGCTATAGCTAGTATTTAGTGAAATGTAACAGAATGGGGGAAAGAACACACAATCACATGGGTATTTCTTGTCTAGTGAAGAGCTAGCCAATGTTCCAGAAGACCCAGGAGGCTTTTTCACTTCTCTCTGAAAACAGGAGTCTTTATGCTTTATCTAGCTATAGAACTCTTAATTTATTGCTGTCCTGTTCACTAGAAAATAAATTTAAATAGTTCTTAAAATTAACCATAACAACCGTAACTGTCCCGTTTAAACAATGGGCAAGTGACTGGATGAGGCACTTCAAGAAGATTCATAAGTAAGCGTATTAGAACCCATCCGACATCACAAGTCGACAAGGAGTAAAGTGGGCAGTCACATACAGTTTAGAACATGTGGGGGCCAGCCTTTCTCAGCACACCTCCTCAGCCTCTGTCTCTTGCATTCTACTTCCTATTCTGAGGTGATTGCTGAGTCTTGAGGGTTGAGTTGGGCATTGATATAGTTGTCTCATTTAGGGCTGAACACTTTTCCTCAGCACTTTGTTGAGTTAGGTCTCTACATTAACCACATCCTGCTGCCCTAGAAGCTCCTCTGACAGAAGTTGGAAGCAGTGTACCACTATGGAAATAAACGTAAATATTTAAAAGGCAGTTTGACAACATGACCTTTTAGGAAAACAATATCAATATGACTGTGACGTCCCGAGCCATGGTTTTGGACATGTTTATAGCTGCAGGAATGAATTCCCCACCCCCACCCCAGTGGAGCAAGGCTTACTTCCAATCAAGAGAGCAGTTGGTTATTCCTATAAACAGTCTTGCCACTACTGCACCAGTGGGTGTATCTTACCTGGTAGTTTGGTATTGTAACATGCAGGTTCCAGTGTGGGATTCAAAAATGCTGATGCCTTTTCTCCCAGAGTGACCTACTTAAGCAACATGAAATACACGAGCAAGAAGAGCTCACTTCTGAGTTTCTAACAGGGACAATTTGTCTGTCACCGAGCTGCTGTGCTGCTTCAGAGTCCCTTATGCTAGCACTCCTTGTGTCATATGTTCAGTTGCTGAGGGTCCCTGTCCCCAATTGTTTTTGATTAATAATGAGCCAGAGGCCAATGGCTGGGCAGGGGAAAAGAGGTGGGACTTTTAGGATTCCATGGCAAGAAATGCAGGAGGGAATTCCACCATGAGAGGGGAATAGAATAGACCACACCAAGACAGGAAAGAAGAGAGATCAGAATTAAAGGCCAGCTGACATGTAAGAATCCAGTGAAGCAGCCCTAGTGTCCACTCCCCACTTAGGTCTGGGGAAACAAAGATAAATTATAAATTTAGAAAATGTTAACTCAGGAATACCAGAGGGGAGTGTGTGGGGAGGTTTAGAAGTGCCCAATCATACTAAAACTATCCGTGTGTGTGTGTGTGTGTGTGTGTGTGTGTGTGTGTGTGTGTGTGT